>CM055116.1:872649910-873249910 GCA_029206835.1 Rana muscosa | reverse complement strand
TGCAATCACTCTAATATTCTATATGACTCAATTCCACAATATGGTATAGCACAGTAAATGACACTGACAACCAATATACTTAACTCTATTATTTTTACTGTTGGTAAAAGTTAAAAGGATAAAACAGTATGCAATGTCACATGCAGAGCCCTGCAATATGAGTATAGTTATTAAAACACTAACGTTCAGCAATGTGATAGACAATTTACAGACCCCGCTGCAGCTATCCTCCCTCGTGAGCAAAAAATGGCGCCCAGCAATGTCCTAAACTACCCAGTCAGGCCTGACTATGCTTTGGGTATAGTCCTGTGGAAGAAATCTTCGCTAGCAAAACACGGTGGTGCACTTTCAGGAACAAATTGTAATCCAACAAAGAAATGATGATCGGTAACTTTATAATGCCAGGGAGACTAATAACTCAGTTCAGCAGATAGTCTCCCTAGAGTATAACTGAAATCACTGCGATGGCCCTGGATAAATTTAATGGGCCTAAAGATACTGTAATGTAGCTCTGAGCAGGTGCTCTCTCACCCGACTGGACCAGTCCTTGTCCGCTACTTTCGTTACTGTGACTCGCTTCACAGTGTCCACGACACCCGGGTCTTCGGTCCTCCTGATGACAGCACTCAGCAACAGGATCAGACGCTCTGCAGGCTCCTCGGTGGAGCGGAAGGCTCTTTGGAAA
Source organism: Rana muscosa (assembly GCA_029206835.1). Classification (NCBI taxonomy): domain Eukaryota; kingdom Metazoa; phylum Chordata; class Amphibia; order Anura; family Ranidae; genus Rana; species Rana muscosa. Next base: position 873,249,225 of record CM055116.1, on the reverse strand, counting down.
GACACAAGGCCCAGGCTTCAGGCCTTGTCCACACAGCAGGGCAGCACAGGGATCCTCTTGCTGGGAGGGCGGTGTCCAAAGAGAAAGAACCAAACCCTGCATCCTCCTTATAAAGTCCACCCCAGCAGTCCTTGCGTGGGGCAATGCACCCTGGGTGCCTTAAAGCGTGCTGAGAACTGTAGTCTCTTTAGGAAAAACGATACCCCGCTACACATTGGCGTGGGACTTCTATCAGGATGGTTGGAGGCCGTCGTCATCAAACAGCCACAACAGACCTTTGCAGCCTAACTGATTGCCGTGGTGGTCAAGCAGCATAACTGCATTGCATACTCACTCCAAAACTTTGTAATCTACCTTCACGCTTCTGCTGCAGTTTCACCATGCTGACAGTCTGCTGGGTGGTTGTTCTCATCTCCCTACCGAGACTGTATTATCATCCAATTTCATACAATTATTATCTATCGTTCAACTGTTTAGAGACACTGCATGCAGATATCTTTACACCTCAATATAAAAAGTGAAATGGCACTATACAAATTTAAAAAGCTACATGGACAACCATCAATATAAATGGTGTAAAACAATAAAATCTTAAAGAAGTGCCGCGCTAATAATTTACAAGTAAATAATGAACAATGAATGATCATGTGAATATATAACGTGAAAAAAAGAAAAGTCCAAATAAACATGCAAGTAACATAAATAGTCCCAAATGGTGCAAATTACACTGAATCAAAACAAAGAATGCCACAGTATTAATATTAGCTGAAAGCATCAAAACCTCATGGTGTAATAAAATTCTTACCAGAGCAAACTGGCTCTTTATAAAGGAAAGAGTCAAATGTGTTTGTGTGTTAAACTGGTCTCCTGCTCAGGATTGAAAGGCTCCACTGGATTCTGCTGCAACCTCACGTATATGACATCCATGGACAAAAGTAGTGGAATCATAAAGAAGAAAAAGGCCAGGAAAGCCACATAGTGTAAAAGTGGTTTATGGAAATTTTATTAAAATGAATCACTAGGTACTCACAAATGTGATAAAATATGACAAGTGCTCATCAATAAAAAAAGCAGTTCCTGGGAATCAAACCAATGACTTCCTGGTTTGTGGTGTGTTGGGATGCCATGAGTGATGGGTCCTCCCTACGTTTTTCGTTACAACTGACATCATTGGGGGCCACACCCAGTGAAGCCTTCCAATCCTGTGCAGAAGACTAGTTTAACAGACAAACACATTTGATTCTTTCCTTTATAAAAAGTCAATTTTCTCTGGTAAGAGTTTTATTACATCATAGGTGGCAGAGCACATAAGATGTCAATGCTTTCAACTATTATCAACACTGTGGCCTTCTTTGTTTTGACTCAGTGTAATTTGCACCATTGGGCACTTTTATATATTACTTGCACATTTATTTGGACTTTCCTTTTTTTCATGTTATTTATTTACATGATCATTCACTGTTCTTAGCATGGCACTTTTTGTAGATTTTATCTTTACACCGCAGTCACAGAGAAACCTTTGCTGTAAGCCATGGGTGCTCAACCTGTGGCCCTCCAGCTGTTGCAGAACTACAACTCCCATCATGCCTCTGCCTTTGGGAGTCATGCTTGTAACTGTCAGCAGCTTTCAATGCGACTTGTAGTTCTGCAACAGCTGGTGGGCCACAGGTTGAGCACCCATGCTATAAGCACTGCAATTGTTTACTCGTTTAACCTAATTTATCTACAAGTATTCAACACTGTCTATGGGTCCCAACATTGCTAGCAGAAGACAACTTACAGTATCTCACAAAAGTGAGTACACCCCTCACATTTTTGTAAATATTTTATTATATCTTTTCATGTGACAACACTGAAGAAATGACACTTTGCTACAATGTAAAGTAGTGAGTGTACAGCTTGTATAACAGTGTAAATGTGCTGTCCCCTCAAAATAACTCAACAAACAGCCATTAATGTCTAAACCGTTGGCGACAAAGGTGAGTACACCCCTAAGTGAAAATGTCCAAATTGGGCACAAAGAGTGTCAATATTGTGTGGCCACCATTATTTTCCAGGACTGCCTTAACTCTCTTGGGCATGGAGTTCACCAGAGTTTTACAGGTTGCCACTGGAGTCCTCATCCACTCCTCCATGACGACATCACAACGCTGGTTGATGTTAGAGACCTTGAGCTCCTCCACCTTCCGTTTGAGGATGCCCCACAGATGCTCAATAGGGTTAAGGTCTGGAGAAATGCTTGTCCAGTCCATCACCTTTATCCTTATCTCCTATTGCTGAAATATGTTTCAACTTAGAGTGTCAGAGGGGCAGAGAGGCTTGTAAGGTCAGGGCAACAACTTGGAACAAGCGGCCCATATAGGGGTAGCACTGTATAATCAATGCACTTCTCTACTGAATGAGCCCAAGACTTTCTATATGATTTAGACTTATTATTTCCAAGTTCAACAGCCCCTGACAACAAAGGTTCTTGTGGAAAAATCTTTCACAAATCTGATGTCACTGAACCACTATTGTATTAGTGGTCTCTATATTGCTTTCACAATTACTGATACGTGATACTATCCGTGCTAAAAAATAGAAAATTAATTTAATTGTTTTTACTTGGTTTGTTCAGTGGAATATAAGAAATGAAAATATATAAAAAAAGGATTCATGCTAACAGGTATGCAGATTAGAGGAAATATGAAAAATACATTGTAACGGCTGCCCAAGTATGAAAGGGGTTAACGCCGTTTAGGATATTCCCTCTCTGGACACACATCCACTGCCGATCCTCCACAGTCAGGCGACCGCTTCCCATAGGATTAATCCTTCCAAACATACGAGACAAACACTCTGTATGAAGTTTCCAACTGGACTGACCATCTTTAATGACAAACTCCCAGTTTTATGCACACAGAGAGGAGGTTCTTACATTCTCCTCAGACAATACACCTTTGACCAGACCTAATTTACATGAGCTAATTAACTACAGTGATGACTCAGACACATGACCTTTAGGCTAGCCTCACTGTCTCCCAATACACATCTGACATCTTAGCAGACACAGGTGGGGGCTGGATGTGGTGACATTAGCATCTAACAGTATGTGTCCCAACATCATGAAGGAGTCTCTTTTCAGTTAACCTGTTGAGTTCATAATCAAACAACCAGTACATTTTGTGGATTAATATTACTATCCCAATTTAAAGCAATCCAAGACATTCTTAATGTCCATTATTTCCTGGCTCACCCTGTGCCCAAAGTGACCCCTGTCACACATCTCCCCTTTCGGCCGGAGACTAACACAGGAGGAGACCCCAGACGGGTTGACGCCGAAGTTAGTCCATATTTCCATTCTAATGTCTGGACAACCCATCAGCATGGCCATTTTGCTTACCGGGTCAGTAGCTGATGGTGACGTTGCAGGGCGAATAATGGAATTCAGTTCTGGAACAGTCACTTGCTTTGCTCTCTCAATGGCTCCCAAAACTTGTTGCTGCTGCTCTTGGGAGAGGTAAGGCAAAACCTAGGCGCAAATCCCATTTAACCTTTTGACAATTTCAGCCTGTTTGTGCATTTCAATGTTCAAGCCATGGGACATCTCATAATACATGACGTAGTGTCGTTGCATCTCTGATTTCTCACTGGCCAACTTGTCACATTCCAATTTTAGACTGTGATATTGTGCCTGATCTAAGGTACATGTCGGGGAAGGTAATCTTACCCCGTTCTCAGCCTCAATCAGGCCGGTTCCAGCAGCATGGGTCTGGGCACAGGTAGTCACTGTGTTGGCTTCAGCGGGGCCCATCGGGGCATAAGCAGAAATGAGGGGGGCCAAATCATTCCCCAGTAGTACATCCGCTGGCAAATCCTTCATCACCCCTACATTCACATGTCCTGAACCAACCCCCCAATCTAGGTGAACCCGGGCAACGGGTAGCCGGAAGATGGTACCTCCCGCTACTCTTACGGCTACAGTGCCTCCAGTGTGTTGGCTCTCTGGGATGAGGTTCTTCTGTAGTAGGGTCATGGTGGCACCATAATCACATAGGCCATTGGCTACCTTTCCATTGACCCAGACAGTCTTCCTGTGTTGCTGCCAGTTGTCCCGGTTAGCTGCTTGTATGGGATCAGCCTCGTGCAAGACGCCCCAATGTTCTTCCTCCTCAACGCAGTGGGCCGCAGGCATGGATGTGCGTGGGTTCCCCCCTGCTGGCTGTCTCCATGACTGGGACTGCCTGGCTGAATTCAATGGACAGTCTGGCTTTTTGTGCCCTAGCTGTTTACATCCGAAACACCTGATGGGTTGTGCGTAGTCCTGGGAGTTGAACCTGGGCTGCTGAGGATAAGTGGCCGCTGGGGTTGGTGCTGAAGTTGGGTTAAAGGCTGATAAACTGGGCCGAGATAGTGGATAGCGCTCGCTTCCACCTGACCTTCGAGAGTACAGATATTCATCGGCCAAAGTAGCCGCTTGCTGTACAGTCCGTGGTCGCTTATCTCGCACCCAATCCCGTAGTACCGGAGGGGTGTGGTTAAAGAACTGTTCTAAGAGTACTAGCTGGGTGATGTCCTCTATGGTATGAGCGTGGCTTCCCTGGAACCAGCCCTTAAGGTTTCGCTGCAGACGATGTGCCCACTCCACGTATGTTATGTGGGTTTGTTTCCAGGATTCTCAAAACTTAATCCGGCTGGCTTCGGGTGTAATGGCAAATCGGGCTAGCAGAGCTTCTTTTACCCGGTCATAGTTTTTAGCGTCCTCATCCTCCAGGGCTCGATACGCATCCGCCGTTCTGCCCGTTAAATTACTTGCCAGTAAGGCGACCCAATCTTGGGGCCGTACTTCATGTATCTGGCATAGTCTCTCAAAGTCCTGCAGGAACGCTTCAATTTTCTCCTCTCCTTCCTTAAATAGTTTGAACGCCCGAAAGGGCAACTTACGGACAGGCGCTGCATCTTTAGGCGTTGTCTCCGATTGCCGTATTTCCGCCATTCTCCGCTCATGTTGCCGCTCCAGTTCTCTCTCTTGTCGCTCCAGTTCTCTCTCTTGCCGCTCATCCTGCAGCTGGATGTCTTTAATGGCTTCCTGTATGGCGGTCTCTGATGGGTTAGCACCATATAATGCCAACCGCTGTCGAACTCGTTGCTGAAACAAGTCTTCAACTGACCGGAGTCCTGCATCACCATCGCTCTGATCCATCTCGGCTAGCTCCCTGATCAAGGTGGCCTTGTTCTTTGTCCCACCGGTCCCTCCACGGCTCTCAAGTAAGTCTTTCAGCATGGCTTTCCTGCAGGCTGCATAGCTGGTCATTCTCTGTGGTGGTTTGGAGTGTCCCAGTAACTGGAGGGAAAATCCCACCGCTGCCAACCAATGTAACGGCTGCCCAAGTATGAAAGGGGTTAACGCAGTTTAGGAGATTCCCTCTCTGGACACACATCCACTGCCGATCCTCCACAGTCAGGTGACCGCTTCCCATAGGATTAATCCTTCCAAACATACGAGACAAACACTCTGTATGAAGTTTCCAACTGGACTGACCATCTTTAATGACAAACTCCCAGTTTTATACACACAGAGAGGAGGTTCTTACATTCTCCTCAGACAATACACCTTTGACCAGACCTAATTTACATGAGCTAATTAACTACAGTGATGACTCAGACACATGACCTTTAGGCTAGCCTCACTGTCTCCCAATACACATCTGACATCTTAGCAGACACAGGTGGGGGCTGGATGTGGTGACATTAGCATCTAACAGTATGTGTCCCAACATCATGAAGGAGTCACTTTTCAGTTAACCTGTTGAGTTCATAATAAAACAATCAGTACATTTTGTTGATTAATATTACTATCCCAATTTAAAGCAATCCAAGACATTCTTAATGTCCATTATTTCCTGGCTCACCCTGTGCCCAAAGTGACCCCTGTCACATACATCTTCTCCCACTCCTGAACCACTCCAATTTTAAGAGTGCTCACAACATAAAAGCATTTAGCTATTAGTAGACTTTGGTGCACAAGCAACCATGTGGAGGAGGGAGGATGGAAGTTTGCCTTTTTTATATACCTGACAATTTGCATGGAATCTTTCTAATCTACGGAAAAAAAAAAAAAAAAACATGTGGTTCATAAATCCAGGCAATAGTGTATTCATGAATTGTATGAGATTTCTGACTTGCAAGTGGATTAGTTCATCACTAGTAGGGAATTTTCCTGTTTTTATATGGATGATTGAAACTGAAAAGGCAAAAAAAAATTCTTACCAGCACATAAGTATCCTAAGATGCCCTAACTCTTCTCGCAAATACTAGAATTGACATGTATCAAGTTCAGGCCTGTTGATAGACGAGCCTACATAACAAGCTAAAAGAATATTTAAAACTAGCCATAATTATTTGTGTGTTCTATAACCATTCTTCTGTAATCTGTGTGTGCCTTCTAGCTCACATATATATATAGGTATTTTACTAGCTGAGAGGGGAGCAGCATACAACTTCATGACTTCATCAAACTGGAATTCTACTGTACATTTTACCAGTGAATATTAGTTTTCTAAGAAGTCTGGAGTCTATGTTACTAAGAGAGGCATTCATAAATTATAATGAAGGAGGAACTAAGACGTGTTGCAGTTGATAAGAAAAATATGCTGAAATTATTACATTCATATAATAGGGGATATATAAAATAGTTGTAAAAATCTAATTTGATGTAAATCACTGCTGTAGTCAACATATCAAACAGGGACAACACTGATAGCTTATAGAATCATTTATAAGCCGTATGTTTGAACACATTCCTATTTCATATAAAGCAGAATTCCAGGACAAGTTAAAAAAAAAAAATGCTTTTGTGGTGCTGCCCTGGCATATTTATTTAGTTACCTGATTACCTCCTGCAGTCTCCTCTGTGATGCAAGACCGGTCCCCAAAGCCTCTTTTTCTCTATGCTCTGGTGGTTATAGGTTCTCTGATGTCATCAAGTCCAATGCAAGGTCTGTAGCTCTGCATTGGACATGAGGACATTGAGGATCTGTCCACTGCTAGAGTATAAGGGAACAGCAGCTGCTGCTGGGGAGCAGAAGATTGGGTAAGTAAAACTGCTTTTCTTGTCCCCTAGACCTAAATGGGAATATAACCCTTGAGGTGCAGGGGCAGCCCTGCTACAAGACAGGTTTTTTTACTTTCCTTGGGGTTGAGCTTTAAGTTCACAATGTATGAATACCAAATTCAAATTTGAAGTGATAAATAAGTAAAGAAAAAAATAAATAAAAATAAATTACTTAAAGTGGGATTCCACCCGTGATTTATGAATTTTTTTAAAAGTCAGCAGCTTCAAACACTGTAGCTGCTGACTTTTAAGAAGGACACTTACCTGTCCTAGGCGCCCGCGAAGTCGCCCCCCCCGAGGCCGATCCCTCAATCGCGGCAGGTCCCCGCGCCGCCATCCTCACTAAGGGAAACAGGCAGTGGAGCCTTGCAGCTTCACTGCCCGTTTCCTACTGCGCATGCGCGAGTCGCGCGGCACTTTGTGAATGGGCCGGCTGCTCTCTGGGATACACACAGTTCCCAGAAGGCAGCGCGCCCCACTGACCAGAAGACACCGCGAGTAGGATGAGGAAGAAGACCAGCCGCGGAGGATGAAGAGGCAGATTAGGAACATCGGCATAGCATCCGCTATATCTGGTAAGTAAAAAAAAAAAATTTTTCCAATTTTTTTGTTTCTATTTTTTAGTAGATTTTTGGTAAAAAAATTTTTTTTTAGGGTGGAACTCCACTTTAACCACTTCAATACAGAGAATTTTCACCCCCTTTCTGCCCAGGCCAATTTTCAGTTTTCAGCGCTGTAACACTTTGAATGACAATTGCGCGGTCATGCAACACTGTACCCAAATGAATAATAAATAAAATAAAAAATTCCCCACAAATAGAGTTTTCTTTTGGTGGTATTTGATCACCACTGCGTTTTTTATTCCTTGGGCTATAATCAAAAGAAGAGTGACAAGTTTGAAAAAAACACAATATTTTTTACTTTTTGCTATAATAAATATCCCAATTTTTTTTAAAAACTAATTTTTTCCTTAGTTTAGGCCGTAATGTATTCTTCTACATATTTTTGGTAAAAAAAATTGCAATAAGCGTATATTGATTGGTTTGCGCAAAAGTTATAGCGTCTACAAAATAGGGGATAGATTTATGTCATTTTTATTTATTTTTTTACTAGTAATGGCGGCGATCTGCGATTTTTATCGTGACATTTCGGCGGACAGATCGGACACTTTTGACACTATTTTGGAACCATTCGCATTTATACGGTGATCAGTGCTATAAAAATGCACTGATTACTGTATACATGTGACTGGCAGGGAAGGGGTTAACACTAGGGGGCAATCAAGGGGTTAAATATGTTACCTAGGGAGTGATTCTAACTGTATGGGGAGGGGACTTACAAGGGGAGGAGACCAATCAGTGTTCCTCTGTACTGGGAACACACATCGGTCTCCTCTCACCTGACAGGATGTGAATCTGTGTGTTTATACACACAGATCCACGGTCCTGCTCTGTTATCGGGCAATCGCGGGTGCCTGGCGGACATCTCGGCCACCGGGCACGCGCATCGGCTCCCGAGTGATGCGGCGGCCGCACGCACGCAACCCCTAGATGGCCGAGGACGTCATATGACGCCCGCCCAGGATGGGAGATCCCTCCTGCAGACGTCATTTGACAATGGCAGGGATGGGAAGTGGTTAATGGCAGAAGATAGGATAGATGCCACACTGAGATGCTTTATTTTTCTCTCTGTATTGAAGCATCTGTTTCGTATGAAGAACCGGTATATTTATTTAGCCCTACTTCAGCACAATTTCAAAGACGCAGATCAGTGTGATTTGCACCGCCGATTTTATTGCGGCTTGCAATTTCATTTAACAGAAATCTATGCAAGTCGCAATGAAATTGGAAAAGATTAGTGCAGGAACCTTTTTCATAATTGCTGCTATATGAGTTGGGCCAATATGAACGGTTCAATTGCCGGCAATAGGGTGCGACTTGTCATGCTATTTAGAACTGGTGTGAACGAGAGCTTAATGGTATGGCCCTGTATAATTTTATAAATAATATTTTTGTTATTATTCAGGATCCATATAGTTCCAACCGTTTCCACAGAGTTTTACATTTAGGCTCCATGTACACTGGACGCTAAAAAATGCTATAAAAAACGGCAGTACCTTTTTTTTTTTTTTACAATGGATCAAAAATTGCAAAAAAACGCTGGCGACCTGCGTTTTTGAGCGTTTTTTCAGCGTTTATTAGCGTTTTTCAGCGTTTTGCGTTCTTTCCCACCGAAAAACGGCACTTTGAACGTGAACTTCTTGCTTCTTACAATCTAATAGGCAAGGCGAGTGGTACAAAAGGTAATAACGGTGAGGGATAAGCTGATTGAAGAAATAAAAGTTAAGTTGTTTGGATATTAAAATGTAAACATATTACTGTATACATGCACGATCGCTTAGAGATTAGCACTACTATCACCCAATTATGTCCAATGAACAGTACATTCTCAAATGAACAAACCTGCACAGGTAAAAAAGATGTGTAAGAAAACTTAGTTGAACAAAACAACAGGGATAATTTGCCCAATATGACGAAATGTTTAAACAGCTAAGGACCAACAATAATGTCAAAGTGTAAGCTTTGGACAAAAAGGAAAAGGTCTGGTGTCACCCGCAAACCACCTCCATCCCAATATATGCAACAAAAAACAGGAGATCGCCCCGGGACTTTTTAACTTCCTGTTTCCTGTTTCACTCACATGCAGCAGTTTCACTTCATTCAAGTTGACATTACTAATGGATACTGGGAGATATTTGGTGACAAATTCCCCCACCTCGGCCATGTCTGCCCCTTGTTTGTGCTCTGTTGGGTTTGTTTTTTCCTCTGCTTCCTCAGTTCCAGAGAAAGATGCTCATTACTGCCACCTCTGGGCATCCAGCAATGGGTAGTCTGATCCAGCCTTTGATGTACTACGCATCTACCCCTGATGAAGGGAGCATGATCTTGCAAAACGCATTGGGATACTTTTAATGCCTGTGTACTTTGCCATTTACAATTTGTACCATAATACGTGTAATGACATTTTTTACCGTATGTATCATTTCAGTGGCTTGGCTATGATTCATGTTTATGTTTGCATGACAATTTTAATATATTTTGAGACTGCATTTACTCTGTCAATTTTTGGCTAACCGCATTCACCTCATTTAAAGTCCCGTGGCGATCTCCTGTTTTTTTAAGTGTAAGCTTTGGTACATTGAGGAAAACCCGTACTGAGAAAATATGGAGGCTTCTATTGCTGACCTCTTTTGGAAATGCTATTTACATGGCTGTCTGTGATTCTGTAAATTTAGGGGGCAGGCCTAGAATAAGTAGACAGATCAGAACAATACTTGACTTCTTTATTTTTTTAAATTCAGTTACTCAAAAAGCATCGAAGCCACTAGATCAGTAAGGCAGCTTAGGAACTAGTATTTACAGTAGGAACAGTCAGTAATTAAAGTGGAGTTTCACCCAAAAATGGAACTTCCGCTTTTTGTAACCCTACCCCCTCCGGCATCACATTTGGCACCTTTCAGGGGAGAGGGGGGTGCAGATACCTGTATAATACAGGTATTTTCACCCACTTCCGGGCATAGATACCCACAGAATACGTGGGTATCTACGCCACTCCCCCCCACTGTCTTCTGGGAGACACACGGGTCCCAGAAGACAGCAGGGACCATTCGGATTGCGCAGCGCGACTCGCGCATGCGCAGTAGGGAACCAGGAAGTGAAGCCGCAAGGCTTCACTTCCTGATTCCCTTACCAAAGATGGCGGCAGCAGCATTCAAGGACTGAGGGACGGTTCTGCCTCAGATGCCGACATCGCTGTCGCCCTGGACAGATAAGTGTCCTTATTTTAAAAGTCAGCAACCGCAGTAATTGTAGCTGCTGACTTTAAAAAAAAAAATTTTTTGGCAGACCTCCGCTTTAAAGCCTCCATACCACTTCACACAGGTCCCATTTAAAGAAAACTATAACATTTATTGGCAAGAATTAGACTATTTTGCTTTATTTTATGCAGCAATAGACTACTGTGTACATAGTGTGGTATTCTCATATGATACTGAGTTCTGAAATGTTGAGGAGTCTGTTTTGTTAATGATGGTCAACCTTTAATAAATCAGCCTGTGAAGCTTGCTTATACTGAAAATTAAGAACTTATCAGTTGGTGATACAATGCTTTTTAATTGCTCTGGGTTTAATATACATTGTAATCAGACAATTTATCTTTCAGACAGAGTTAATGTCAGCTAGAAATAATGACATGGATACTAAATGAATGGAGGAAATATACTTTACAACTCTGGCACTAGGATCCCGCTTTCAGTCAATTACATACATAGTGTTTTCCCTTTTCCTCAATACTTAAAGGAGTAGTAAAGTTACATTTTTTTTTTCCTAAATAGCTTCCTTTACCTTAGTGTAGTGCTCCTTCACTTACCTTATCCTTCGATTTTGCTTGTAAATGTCTTTATTTCTTCTGAGAAATCCTCACTTCCTCTTCTTCTGTCTGGAACTCCACACCATAATGGGAGCCTTTCTCCCTGGTGTGGAGTGTCGTGCTCGCTCCCTCTCTTGGACTACAGGAGAGCGTCAGGACGTTCTCTACGTTGAAGATAGAGAAAATAGCTGTGGGTTAGTGGGCGTGTCTACATCGCTGCAGCGCCGCCCCCCTTGGCTTAGTTTCATTTACTAAGCTTCACTGCCCTGCCTGGACTCCGCCCCCATTGCTGCCTGAAGATAGAAGGGGCGGTGTGTATCTAATAGGGGCGGCGTGTGTACACGAGAACTTTGCTCGTTCTCGTTCTGTGTTCAAAAAAAAAAAACGCAGTGTGCATGCGCGATGGCGCTAAGCCTAATGGGAAATGTAGTTCCCATTAGGCCGTTATGAACGCGCACCGCAAACCCGGAAATATAGGACAGCAAGAAGAAAGGAAGGCAGGAGGAGGATATTCAAGGTAAGAATTTTATGAAAAATAATGTTTTTTAATAATAATTAATGCTATATTCTTTAACAGTAAGCAACACACATTGCTTACACGCAAAAAAAAATATAACTTTACTACTCCTTTAACCTCGCTGTCTAGGTTTTCTCAAACAAATATCAACAATCAACACTCCATATGTTATCCTAGAATTAGGGTTGTCCCGATACCACTTTTTTAAGACCGAGTACAAGTACCGATACTTTTTTTCAAGTACTCGCCGATACCGAATACCGATACTTTTTTTTAATCTCATGTGTCAGTTTTTTTTTTTTTTAAATTTTTTTTTTTTTTTTATTTTTTATTTTTTACAATTTATTTTATTTATTTATTTTTTACAATGCTTTGTTTTTTTAAGGGGGGGTCAGTGTCAGTGTGTGTGTTTTTTTTTTTTTTTTTTTTACAATAAATTTTTATTTTATTTTATTCTTTTTTTTTATCAGCCTTGTTGTGGGGGGCTTTGGTGAGATATCAGGGGTCTTAACAGACCTCTGACATCTCCCCTTTGACACAGGGAAAGGGTCTAGGGACACAGATTCCCCAGTCCCTCTCTCAGCAGCCTCAGCTGCGCTGAAAATGAATGGAGAGAAGACAGCGGCTCCTCTCCATTCATAAACTGAAACATTGTAAACACAGTTTACGATGTTTCAGTTATGTGAATGGACAGAGTCAGTGATGACTCTGTACATTCCGAAAAGTAAGGAGCCGGATTTACCGGCTCCTACCTCCGCTCTCCATCCTGAGATACCGAGGGAGTGGAGGAGGGGCACGGCGGCATTGAGGTGAAGGGGGCACGGAGGTGAAGGGGGCACAGCAGCACGGAGGTGAAGGGGGCACAGCGGCACGGAGGTGAAGGGGGCACAGCGGCACGGAGGTGAAGGGGGCACAGCGGCACGGAGGTGACGGGGCACAGCGGCACGGAGGTGAAGGGGGCACAGCGGCACGGAGGTGAAGGGGGCACAGCGGCACGGAGGTGAAGGGGGCACAGCGGCACGGAGGTGAAGGGGGAACAGCTCCGAGAGCATTTGAGCAGCAGACAGGCAATTGGATCAGATTCAGTTTACTTACCTGCCTGAAGACTCGCTCTGGTCTCTGCCACGCTCTCAGCCTTGGTCTCCGCCCCCGCCCCGCTCTCCGCCCTGGTCTCCGCCCCCCGCCGCACACTTTCCGTCCTGCTCTCGGCCCTGGTCTCCGCCCCCGCCATGCTCTCCACCCTGGTATCCGCCCCCCGCCGCACACTCTCCATCCCACTCTCCGCCCCCCGCTCTGAGAAAAAAAAAGTATCGGACTGGGCATCGGGAGCATTTGCGCGAGTACAAGTACTCGCGCAAATGCTTTGTATCGGTACCGATACCGATACTAGTATCGGTATCGGGACAACCCTACCTAGAATGAATGAATGCTCTTATCTCTAAATGGTTAGAATTATAGTTAAGCCTAGTACACATGGGTAGAATGTTGGGCGACATCGGCCAGTTCAATAAAAGCCTGCCAACATTCGGCACATGTGTATGGCAGCCAGTTCAACAGAAGCTGGCCGTTTGCTGGAAAACCGGCGTCCAACCTGCTCCTGATCAGCGCTCCCTGCCATAGGCTGAGAGCACTGACTGGAGTGTTCTGGCGGGCGTGCCCCTGTCAAAACACAATAGCTCAGCAGGGGAGATCACTGTACTAATGTTGGATCGTTAGTACAGCGTCTCCGACCTGAGCTGTCAGTTTTTTTTTCAAACCGCTGTGTACTAGGCTTAAAAGTCCAGCTACAGCTAAAATTTTAATTTAATTTTAGATAGAGGGGGATGAGGTTTGGATCCTTTAGTTCCACTTAGGGATGAGCTCGGTGTTCGAGTCGAACATACGTTCGACTCGAACATCGGCTGTTCGATCGTTCGCCGAACAACAAACGATTTGGGCCGTTCGCGCCTAATTCGCGGCCCACAATGCACTACGCCATCGCAGTGTCATCCAGGCGCTGTGATTGGCCAAGCATGCACTGTGACCCCGCATGCTTGGCCAATCACAGCGCCGGCAGCGAGGAGAGCAATGATTGGCCACAGGCAGGATGCCTGTGGCCAATTATTGCTGAGGGTGTTTAGTACACGCCCCACACTATAAAAGGCTGCCAGCACGGCGGCCTAGTGTAGTGTGTTCCGGAGCAGGGAAAGAGAAGCATAGGCAGGGACAGTGACATTTTTTTTTTCTTGCTTAACCTGGATTCCTTTAGTTTAGGGAAAGAGAAGGATAGGTAGGGAGAGTGTCAGTCTGTTTTACTGTGCTAAACCTTGTTTGTAGGGACAGGGAAGGACAGTGAGGGAAATTCTCCTTGTGCTATACTGTGCTAAAGCATTCATCATCAACCATCTTTAAAAAAACATTTTTTATAGGGACAGAAAACTATAGGTAGGGAGAGTGTCAGTGTGTTTTACTGTGCTAATCCTTGTTTGTAGGGACAGGGAAGGACAGTGAGGGAAATTCTCATTGTGCTATACTGTGCTAAAGCATTCATCATCAACCATCTTTAAAAAAACATTTTTTATAGGGACAGAAAACTATAGGTAGGGAGAGTGTCAGTGTGTTTTACTGTGCTAATCCTTGTTTGTAGGGACAGGGAAGGACAGTGAGGGAAATTCTCATTGTGCTATACTGTGCTAAAGCATTCATCATCAACCATCTTTAAAAAAACATTTTTTATAGGGACAGAAAACTATAGGTAGGGAGAGTGTCAGTGTGTTTTACTGTGCTAATCCTTGTTTGTAGGGACAGGGAAGGACAGTGAGGGAAATTCTCATTGTGCTATACTGTGCTAAAGCATTCATCATCAACCATCTTTAAAAAAACATTTTTTATAGGGACAGAAAACTATAGGTAGGGAGAGTGTCAGTGTGTTTTACTGTGCTAATCCTTGTTTGTAGGGACAGGGAAGGACAGTGAGGGAAATTCTCATTGTGCTATACTGTGCTAAAGCATTCATCATCAACCATCTTTAAAAAAACATTTTTTATAGGGACAGAAAACTATAGGTAGGGAGAGTGTCAGTGTGTTTTACTGTGCTAATCCTTGTTTGTAGGGACAGGGAAGGACAGTGAGGGAAATTCTCATTGTGCTATACTGTGCTAAAGCATTCATCATCAACCATCTTTAAAAAAACATTTTTTATAGGGACAGAAAACTATAGGTAGGGAGAGTGTCAGTGTGTTTTACTGTGCTAATCCTTGTTTGTAGGGACAGGGAAGGACAGTGAGGGAAATTCTCATTGTGCTATACTGTGCTAAAGCATTCATCATCAACCATCTTTAAAAAACATTTTTTATAGGGACAGAAAACTATAGGTAGGGAGAGTGTCAGTGTGTTTTACTGTGCTAATCCTTGTTTGTAGGGACAGGGAAGGACAGTGAGGGAAATTCTCATTGTGCTATACTGTGCTAAAGCATTCATCATCAACCATCTTTAAAAAAAAATTTTTATAGGGACAGAAAACTATAGGTAGGGAGAGTGTCAGTGTGTTTTACTGTGCTAATCCTTGTTTGTAGGGACAGGGTAGGACAGTGAGGGAAATTCTCATTGTGCTATACTGTGCTAAAGCATTCATCATCAACCATCTTTAAAAAAACATTTTTTATAGGGACAGAAAACTATAGGTAGGGAGAGTGTCAGTGTGTTTTACTGTGCTAATCCTTGTTTGTAGGGACAGGGAAGGACAGTGAGGGAAATTCTCATTGTGCTATACTGTGCTAAAGCATTCATCATCAACCATCTTTAAAAAAACATTTTTTATAGGGACAGAAAACTATAGGTAGGGAGAGTGTCAGTGTGTTTTACTGTGCTAATCCTTGTTTGTAGGGACAGGGAAGGACAGTGAGGGAAATTCTCATTGTGCTATACTGTGCTAAAGCATTCATCATCAACCATCTTTAAAAAAACATTTTTTATAGGGACAGAAAACTATAGGTAGGGAGAGTGTCAGTGTGTTTTACTGTGCTGATCCTTGTTTGTAGGGACAGGGAAGGACAGTGAGGGAAATTCTCATTGTGCTATACTGTGCTAAAGCATTCATCATCAACCATCTTTAAAAAAACATTTTTTATAGGGACAGAAAACTATAGGTAGGGAGAGTGTCAGTGTGTTTTACTGTGCTAAACCTTGTTTGTAGGGACAGGGAAGGCCAGTGAGGGAAATTCTCATTGTGCTATACTGTGCTAAAGCATTCCTCATCAACCATCTTTGAAATCCTTGTTTTTTGGACAGTCAGGGAAATTGTCATTGTGCTATTCTGTGCGAAAGCAATCATCCTCAACCATATTTAGAAATCCTTAAGTAAAGGGACAGAGAAGGACACCTGAAGGTAGCCCTTATTGCTTTTTTCCCATCTCCCTGCAGGCCATCCATTAGAATGTCTGGAAGGCAACCAAGGAGAGGCAGACAGTCAGGAGGCAATAAAAGAGGGCAAGCAGGCTCTGTGTCTGGGGGCAACAGTGCTGGTCGTGGACGCGGTGCATTGTCATCAGCACATGGCCATGGGACACGCTTGTCCTTCTTTTCGGCAGCTGGACATGTTGAGCCACATCATGCCGAAGACTTGGTAGAGTGGATGACCAAGCCCTCCTCCTCCTCCTCATCCTCTCTCACCCAGGCTCAGGGTACTGGCAAAGCAGCTGCCAAAGCGTCCTCTTCCCTGGTATCAATGTCAGACTCATCATCAGTCACTCCTTCCCTAGACCCACCATGTCCTCCTCCTGAGGAGTCCCCCGAACTGTTTGAGCACAGTGTTGGGTACATGCTCCAGGAGGATGCCCAGCGTTTCGAAGGGTCTGATGATGAAACCCAGCTACAGGAAGGCAGTAGCGTGAGAGCAGACAGAGGGGATGCTCAAGAAGGACACCAATCTGGCAGTCATGTTCCAGCAGCTGCAGCATACTGCCAGATTGGCTCCAGTGATGAGGAGGGAGGGGATGATGAGGTCACTGACTCCACGTGGGTGCCTAATAGGAGAGAGGAGGAGGAGGAGGATGAGGAGGAGGCACATCTCCAACGAGGCAGGATGCCCTTTGGTGGCCAGCGTAAGGGCAGTACACCGACGGAATCACACCGCAGAGCTCCGCCTGTGCAGGGCGCTGCCTCTGCCCGTCATTCAAAAAGTTCTTTGGTGTGGGCCTTTTTTGAGGCTAGTGCATCAGATCGCACAGCTGCTGTTTGCAACATATGTCTCAAGCGTATATCGCGTGGCCAAAACATCAGCCGCTTGGGTACCACATGCCTGACCAGACATATGTTGCCCTGCCATGCAGCTCGTTGGCAAGCCTACCTCAAAGACCCACACCAAAGAACAAAGCGGACCTCTCCTTGCACCGCATCAGCTGGGATCTCCAACCCCACTATAACTTCAGTCCTCTCTGAAACATGCACTGAGAGGAATGAAGGTGTAGAATTAGGTGTGTCACAGCCAAGTACTTGCGGCCACTCTGCTAGCAGTACACCGACGTCCGATTCTAGCAGGCAAATTTCCCTGCCCCAGCTGCTGGACCGTCGAAAGAAGTTCACTCCCAGCCATCCACATGCCCAGCGGTTGAATGCTAGCTTGGCTAAATTGCTAGCGCTTCAACTGCTGCCTTTTCAGTTGGTAGACTCGGCCCCCTTCCGTGAGTTTGTGCAATGTGCGGTTCCTCAGTGGCAGGTTCCCAAACGCCACTTTTTCTCACGGAAGGCTATTCCGGCTCTCTACCGGCATGTGGAAGGCAATGTCTTGGCCTCGCTGGACAGGGCGGTCAGCGGTAAGGTGCATATTACTGCTGACTTATGGTCCAGCAGGCATGGACAGGGACGTTACCTTTCTTTCACGGCCCATTGGGTCACTCGTTTGGCAGCTGGGAAGGATGCAGGACAAGGTGCAGTAGTGTTGGAGGTTGTTCCACCGCCACGCCTCCAAAATGCTACTACTGGTTGTGACACACCTCTCTCCTCCACCCCCTCCTCTTCTTCTTCCTCCATGGCCTCTTCCTGTGCTTTGTCCTCTGAACCAGCGGTGCTCCGTAGCCGTTCAAGGGGCTACGCAAGTACGCAGGCAAAAAGATGCCATGCCGTGCTTTCGCTGGTGTGTTTGGGGGACAGAAGCCACACTGGGGCAGAGGTCCTGCCTGCTCTGCAGGGCCAGGCCGAGAGGTGGTTGACGCCACGCCAGCTTAAGCCAGGAATGGTGGTTTGCGACAATGGCACCAACCTCCTCTCCGCCCTCCGACAGGGACAACTGACCCATGTGCCCTGTGTGGCTCACGTCCTTAACCTGGTGGTGCAGCGGTTCTTGGGCAGGTACCCGGGCTTACAGGATGTCCTGAGGCAGGCCAGGAAAGTCTGTGTGCATTTCCGCAGATCTTATAATGCCAGTGCTCGCCGGGCTGAGCTGCAAAAGGAGTTGAACCTGCCCAAGAACCGCCTTATATGTGACATGCCCACCAGGTGGAACTCAACGTTGGCCATGCTGCAGCGGCTGCACACGCAGCAGAGGGCCATCAATGAGTACCTGTGCGACTACGGCACCAGGACAGGGTCAGGGGAGCTTGGTTTTTTTTCTCCACGCCAGTGGGGCATGATCAGGGATGCATGCACTGTCCTGGCACCATTTGAGGAGGCCACGAGGATGGTGAGCAGTGACAGTGCATGCATCAGTGACACTGTACCTCTTGTCCACCTGTTGGAGCACACGCTGCGTGGAATAATGGACAGGGCACTTGAGGCAGAACAGAGGCAGGAAGAGGAGGACTTCCTTGCCTCTCAAGGCCCCCTTTACCCAGACAGTGTTCCTTCTGTCCCACCCATCGCACAGGAAGAGGAGGAGGAGGAGGAGGAGGAGGAGGAGGATTGTGTCAGCATGGAGGTGGAGGCTGGCACTCAGCATCATCAGCAGCAGTCTTTTAGGGATGATTTACAGTCCCAAGAAACCAGTGGACTTGTACGTGGCTGGGAGGAGGTGGCTGCGGATCATGTCGTCCTTAGTGACCCAGAGGACTCCGGACTGAATGCCTCAGCTAACCTACGCTGCATGGCCTCCCTGATCCTGCAAAGTCTGCGGAAGGATCCTCGTATTCTTCGGATCAAGGAGAGGGACCATTACTGGCTGGCCACTCTCCTTGATCCACGGTACAAGGGTAAGGTTGCGGACCTTATGTTACCGTCGCAGAGGGAGCAGAGGATGAGACAACTCTGGGAGGCCTTGCAGAAAGGTCTGTGCAACGCGTTCCCAGAGACTGGGAGGTTACAAACTCCTGGTCCTGGACAACGAGTTGCTGAGGCTTCGGCCAGTCAAAGAAGGAGCGGTGGGGAAGGTGGCCGTCTGACCGATGCGTTCAGACAATTCTTTAGTCCGCAGCCCCAAAGTATGATCGGTTCCAGCAACCATCGCCAGCGTCTGATAAACATGGTGCAGGAATATCTAGGGGCAAGGTCAGACTTGGACACCTTCCCCACCGAAAATCCTCTGGCTTACTGGGTCTTGAGGATGGATCACTGGCCAGAGCTTGCACAGTATGCAATTGAGCTACTGGCCTGTCCTGCATCCAGCGTTCTTTCGGAACGCACATTCAGTGCTGCTGGAGGATTTGTCACGGATCACAGGGTGCGCCTGTCCACCGACTCGGTTGATCGACTGACTTTCATCAAGATGAACCAGTCTTGGATCACCACCAGCTACCACACACCTGATGCTGATATAACAGACTAATTGATTTTAACATGTCACATCCCTTCAAGACTGATGCTGATGCTGAGTGCCTGTGCTGTTATGTTGACTGGCTATCCTCCTCCTCCGAGTCCTCAATGATACGATTGATGATGATAGCTTGGAAGATCATTTTTGTTTATGGGTGCCGCCACCAGTGGCTAAGGCCCAATTTTTCAGCCCCTGTTTAACAGGGGCGTGTAATTACAATTTTTGAAGCAATAATTTGCAACATGGCTCATTGCTGTGCTCCAAGTACAGTATCTGTGAGGGGTTGGAGTGTTGTGCCACCAGTGCCTAAGGCCCAATTTTTCAGCCCCTGTTTAACAGGGGCGTGTCATTACAATTTTTGAAGCAATACTTTGCAACAGGGCTCATTGCTGTGCTCCAAGTACAGTATCTGTGAGGGGTTGCAGTGTTGTGCCACCAGTGCCTAAGGCCCAATTTTTCAGCCCCTGTTCAACAGGGGCATGTAATTACAATTCTTGATCTAATAATTCACAGCAGGGCCCATTGCTGCACCCACCAAGAGTAACTCTGAGGGCTTACAGTGTTGTGGCAACGCCACCACCACCACCACCACGAAAGGCCCAATTTTTCAGCCCCTGTTCAAAAGGGGCATGTAATTACAATTCTTGATCTAATAATTCACAGCAGGGCCCATTCCTGCACCCACCAAGAGTAACTGTCAGGGCTTACAGTGTTGTGGCACCAGCACCACCATCAAAGGCCCAATTTTTACTACCACTGTTCAACAATTATATGTAATTACAATTCCTGATATAATAGTTGACAGCAGGGCGTTCCAGCACCAACCAAGAGTAACTGTGAGTGCTTACAGTGTTGTGCCAACACCAACATCTAAGGGGCCTATTTCTGCAGAGTATATACGGCAGGTCCCTACTTTCAAACATCCAACTTACAAACGACTCCTACTTGCAAACGCAAGAAGACAACAGGAAGTGAGAGGAAATCTACCCCTAGGAAGGAAAATTCTCTCCTGTAAGAATTAATATGGGAGAAAGGTGTCTCCTCTGTACTGATGCTTTATCACCAATCCTTGTTTCAAGAAAAACACCACATTTCAAAAACAGTTGTCATTGGGACGGAAAGTGAGGTGAAATGTTCTGAACAGGGGCACAGACAGCAAAACAAGTGTTACAGGGGTGATAACCCTTACCTATGTTTTCCAAAAAGTTTCAAAATAGATTTTTGGGCTGGAGCTACACTTAAACAATGTACCTGTTCAAAATTACAAACACATTCTACATAAGAACAAACCTACAGTCCCTGTCTTGTATGCACCGCCTGTATACGGCTGTTCAGAGTATATAGGGCCTTTTTTATTTTGTGTGCGGTGTTCCCCTTAATATCCATACAAGACCCAAAGGGGCTGGTAATGGGCTGGGGTAGGGGGGGGGGGTCATGGGGTAGCTATGCCATTTTTCTTAAAGATTTTCATCCATATTACCGGGACCAGACATTACATTAAAGCCGCAAGCAGTTTTAAATGGCTTTTTTTTCCTTTAGAAGTGTCATTTTGTGCAGGGACAGTTCTAAACACGGGAAACACGTGGCACTTCACAGGCATACTTTAGACACCCCCCAGGTACGATATTTAAAGGAATATTTGACTTTTTTTTTTTCACTTTATGCATCATTAAAATGACTGCTCCCGAAAAACGACCGTTTTTAAAACTTCTTTTTGCATTGATACATGTCCCCTGGTGCAGAACCCGGGTTCCCAAACCCTTTTTAGGACAATAACATGCATAATAGTCGTTATAATTAGCACTTTAGAATTCGAACGTTCGCATCCATTGTATTTAATAGGGTTCTAATGTTCGTACGAACTTTCGGTCCGTTCGCGGGTTCTGGTGCGAACCGAACCCGGGGGTGTTCGGCTCATCACTAGTTCCACTCTAAAGTGCCATATAACTAATTGGCAAAAACAATATTTTACATAATATCTAAGGACTGCAGTACATTGCAGTTGAATGTGTTTAGTAAATGATTATTTTTTTTGTGATTGTGGGGTTGACCAGCTGTAATTAAAATGGTAAGGTTATTGTGATATAGGAATAACTCCATAATTAAATACTGTCCATGGTCCTGAAATGTTTGGTACTGTTTTTTTTTTATTATACAGTAGCAGTATTGATTATAGTTTTTCTGGTATCTCATAGTTTCCTCTTTTAATAAATACTAGTTTAATATACCACAAATGATATAAGTATGGAGAGGGCTAATAAATGTACCATTCCCTTCTACATTAATCCCAGACTACATAATGTTCAGCATTTGGGGATTGCTTAATGAAGGATGCTCTAAAAAGACTAAGCCACACCTCTGAAAGCACTCATGCCAATACTGTGCAAACTTGGGTTTTTCTACATCACTGGAAGATGATACAGATATTGATAGGTTTCATGTGAAATAGACAAGTTGCTACATGTCCCCTGGAGAACTTTAGTGTTTATATACAGAAAAAAATTACTTTATTAGAAGTAATGAAGTAATGTGACAAAACTCCCTTGTTCAACATTTTCCATAGAAACGGGTTATCACAATAATCCAAGGGTCCTTAAAGTGACTCTGTCAGTACAGGGTCACTTTGTATGTAAAAACATACAGTACCTGTAAATGAAGAGATGCTCATTTCTTTTGCTGCTTTACCTACCTTTCAGGCAGGCTGTTTGTCGAAAACCCTGCCTTTTAACTGTTGAGGGTATTCCACGGGCCAAAAAAGGTGTATACTTGTTTCCTCCTTTGATTGCAGTTGTTCTTCTTGCCAGCTCCTACAGCCTGTAGTAATGTACAAGTTGGCAGGGGAAACCATATTCAGTGATAGTAGAGCAGGTGTGGAATTGTGGAACACTTGCAGCGGCGGGGGCTGAAAAGGTGCAGCATTTCAACAAATAAGCAGCCAGAAAGGTAAGTATTTTTCTTCTTCTTTTACAGATATGCTTTACCATAAAAAGTGACCATGCTGACAGGGTCACTTTAAAGTGGACCTGACCTCAAAAAGAGAATACATTTCACTCCCTGGTCATCTCCCGCCTCGACTACTGCAACTCCCTCCTCACGGAATTACCTTTACACAGGCTATCTCCCCTTCAGTCCATCATGAATGCTGCTGCCAGGCTCATCCATCTTACTAACCGCTCAGTGTCTGCTACCCCTCTCGGTCAATCCCTCCACTGGCTTCCACTCACCCAACAAATTAAATTAAAAATTCTAATCACAACTTACAAAGCCATCTACAACTCGGCCCCCAGCTACATCACTAACCTAGTCTCAAAATACCCACCTATTCGTTCCCTTCGTTCCTCCCAAGACCTCCTGCTCTCTAGTTCCCTCCTCACCTCCTCCCATGCTCGCCTCCAGGACTTTTCCTGAGCTTCTCCCATCCTCTGGAACTCCCTACCCCAATCTGTCCAACTATCTCCTACTCTGCTTGCTTTTAGACACTCCCTGAAAACCTTCCTCTTCAGATAAGCCTATCCGGCCCACACCTAAAACTGTACTTTTAATTTCTCCATTAGATCATCACCCACAGCTATTACCCTTTGTACCACCCTCCCTCCTAGATTGTAAGCTCTAATGAGGAGGGCCCTCTGATTCCTGTATTGAATTTTATTGTAAGTGTACTGCCTGCCCTCAAGTTGTAAAGCACTGCACAAACTGTTGGTGCTATATAAATCCTGTATAATAATAATAATAATAATAATATACTATGTTATATGGCACATTTTTGTCTAAATAGTACCATGAAAATGTACCTTTTGTCTTGAATTCCTACAAACGTCCTGGTATTTTTGGGCACAGCTTTGAAAGCTCTCCCAGCCATGAAAGATGGCTACTAAACAGATACAAAATGATTCTTTAGGAATCATATATTACAATTATTATAAGTCTTGGGATTATAGGTGATTCCAACAGTCTATGTACAATGCTGTGTCCAATACAATACAATCTACAATGCTGTGTCCATGTTATTGATGTTGCCTTACAAATAATTAAAATAGTCAGGGTTTGGAAGCTGAATTGTGGAAACGTTCCACTATCCCATGGTCCAGTAGTACCACACTGAATGGTTCATTGTGAATCATCCGGTACCAAATCATTGGTCATACAGTCACACATACACAGTGACAAACACACCCAGGTCACAAGGCCCACCAACAGACACTATAACCAAAAAAATAAATAAATAACATTTTGTATTGGAACACTTTGGACTAATTAGAATTTTATCCGTTTTGCATTGCAAAACCGAACACTGTCTTTTATTGCAATTGATACTTTTTTGTACAGATCAAACCTCCTCCTCTTCTTTGTTTGCCCCCATAGCAAGTCATTTGCTATGGGAGTACAGAGTGCATGCTCGCTCCTGGGCATGTGTGTCTATGGAGCCACGCTCCATAGACACAGACAGCGGGGCTTGGCCCCACCCCCTGCTTCCTCCTCATTGCATTTGTTTATTAGCAGCAGGAGCCATTGGCTGCCCAAGTCCCTGTGTGAAAAGGAAGAGAGGGGAGAAGAGATGAAGCAGTGCACGGCGCTGGATCTCTTCTCCCCTCTCTTCTCCTTCACACAAGGAAGGGGGAAGGACAGAAAGGTATAAAAAATGTTTTACCTTAATGCATTAACGTAAAAAAAAATTTTTGGTTTTTAGAACCACTTCAAACACAAAAGGCAGGTGGGTCTTAGAGATTGTTTGTATTCTTTTTCCTGAATTGCTTAATTTATTAATGCCCCTTTTTTGACATTGGGCATGATTTGTGTAGCATGGTAATTGTGTAGCAAGGTAATTATGTAGGTAAATCTGATGATCCAAAAAAGTTGAAATAATTATTTTCAAGCTGAACTCTGGTTATATAGAATAAACACAATTTTATACAATTATGCACTCATTAAAATTCTTCGTTTTTTTTTTTTTTTTTTCAAATGCAACAAATGCCAGTACCTGACTATAGCCTAATATGTAATTACAAATAAAGTAAAACTAAAGGCAAAACCTTTTTTTTTTTTTTTTTTTGGGGGATAAAGAAAGGCAGGGTTATAACCCCCTGTCAGCTTTTTTTCTGTGTCTGTCACCTATGTCCTATTGGGGAGATTTCTATTCACTTTCTATAGTTAAAACAGGAAGTAAGAGGAAATCCCTTTAAAGTGAAACATTTGTGTCCTCGGGATTCCAGTTTTTGTCTTTCACTAATAGATGAATAAATCTTCCCAGCAGGAACACAGACAGCAATTAAAACCCTGGCAGCCTGAAAGATGGAGAGAGGAGAGTAATGACTTCACCCTTCTGCTGCCACTCTTTCGTTGTCCAGTCATAGGCTGAAAGCAAGGAAGTTATCAATTAGTATTGCTTAACTGCAATGGATAAAAATGAGGTCAACAACTTGGCTGTTCTGTGTAGCAGAGCCTTGAAAATCTCAGGTCTGGTTGGAAAAAATCCTCTGTCAGGTAAAGCAGCTCCATTGTATTTTTTTTAACTGTGGATTTATAATAGTTGGGAATGAAGACACTGGTCCATCCAGTTCAACATG
Source organism: Rana muscosa (assembly GCA_029206835.1). Classification (NCBI taxonomy): domain Eukaryota; kingdom Metazoa; phylum Chordata; class Amphibia; order Anura; family Ranidae; genus Rana; species Rana muscosa. The sequence goes on along the minus strand of CM055116.1, from coordinate 873,223,900 downwards.
TGTGTGTGTGGTTACATCACTAAAATTTTCAATTTCTCTGTATATTGCATTCACTAAGAAGCACATCTAACATTTTTAAGATTTACCTACACTCCCTGCTGACTCCACCAACTATGGAAGGGAGTTCCACATCATTGTCACTCTAAAGCCGTGTACACACGATCGGTTTTCCTATGGATTCTAATCCAATGGATTTTTCCATCGGAAATCCAATGAAGCTGACTTCCATCAGTCTTGCCCACACACCATCAGTCAAAAATCTGACTGTCCCAAACGCCGTGACGTAAAACACTCAGACAAGCCGAGAAAAATGAAGTTCAATGCTTCTGAGCATGCGTCGACTTGATTCTGAGCATGCGTGGGTTTTTTGTCCGATGGAGTTCCACACAGACGATCGGAATTTGCTATAGTTTTTTTCCCCATCGGATAAATTTAAAACATGTTCTATTTTTTCTCACTGATGGAAAAAAGACGGATGGGGCCCATACACGATCGGTTTGTCCGATGAGAAAGGTCCATCGGACTGTTTTCATCGGTAAAACCGATTGTGTGTACACGGCATAACAGAAAAAAAACCTTATGCAGGTAAATTTTGAACTGCTTCTCATCCAGCTTAATTGTGTGGCTGCATGTCTTCAGAGAGCTTAGGTTACATAGTTTACTTCCAATGTGAGTCACCATTTAAAGCAATTTAGCTATACCTATTTAGCTTAAACTTTGACTTTTAGCTAATGGGACAAGAGAAGTATCTATACATGATTTTGATGTATTTTAAAAAGATATATAAAAACTGTTGCAGTGTACCATACAACTGTTTCTGCTACTATGTACAGTGCCTTGAAAAAGTATTTATACCCCTTAAAATGTTCTACATTTTGTCATGTTACAACTAGGGTTGTCCCGATACCGATACTAGTATCGGTATCGGCACCCATACCGAGCATTTCCCCAAGTACTTGTACTCGGGGGAAATGCTCCGATGCTTCACCCGATACCTGGGCAGTCAGGGATGATCGGTGCGGCGGGGGGAATTACAAGCACTGATCTGCCTGTATACATTTCAATAAAGCCTGACAGCTTCTCCCCGGACCCCCCCCCCTTTTTAGCTGCTTTAGTGAAATTTATACAGCGGTGATCGGTGCTTGTAACTCCCCCCCAACACGCACTGATCACCGCTGACTGTCACTGTATCTTTCTCTGTGCTGCTATACTCCTCCACGCTCTGTGTCCCCCTGTGTGCTGTTCTCCCACTCCGTGCTCTGTGTCCCCCTCGGCGCTGCTCTCCCTCTCCGGTTCTTGGCCCCCTCTGTGCTGCTCTCCCCCTCCGTGCTCCCCTCGGTGCTGCTCTCCTTCTCCGGGTGTCCTTGTATCCCCGTCCGTGCTGCTGCTGTCGGCGCTCCGTGTCCCGTGTCCCCCTCCTGCTGCTCTCCCCCTCTGCGCTCCGAGTCCCCCCACCATGTCCTCCTCCACCCCCTCTGTCCTCGGTATCTCAGGATGGAGAGCGGAGGTAGGAGCCGCTAAAGCCGGCTCCTTCCCTTTCGAATGAACAGAGTCAGTGATCACTGACTCTGTTCATTCATATAACTGAAAAAAACAAAAAACAGGAGAGCGCACCGACCTAGTGTATTACCAGATAAAATCTTTATTAAAATGTATAAAAACAGCAATGGTCCTACTCACAAGCAGAGCGTTAAAATGAGCTTTTTCTAGTGACCAGCCTGAATCATAGGACGACTGAAGTTAAAACTCGATGACCAGGGAGATAGATGGTACCTCAAATGTGCTGGACGGCTGACGCGTTTCCGGGGCGCACCCCTTTCTTCAGAGCCTACACAGCTTGTGGTATCCTATTCTCATGGATAACCCCACACATATAGATATACACACACTCATGTCCACCAAGGAGGCCCCGACCCATCGTCCCCACCCCAATAGGCCCCGCCCCTACAAACTCCACCCCCAGAGGTGTGTCTCATGATTAACCCATAGGGGTGAATCAGAAATTAAATATAATTCGACATGCTATGTGACACCAATTGTGCACTAGAGTAAAACAAATCATTTCACATCATAGATACATATAAAATAGTGGTGGAGGATAGAGGTTCAAATTCAAAGGACCAGTGTGCCACTAATGATCAAAATACATACATATCTGTTGTATACTACTAGCCTACCTGGTCACCCTGTGATGCGGGATCAGTGGGGGTTTGGGTACAAGTTTGCTAGGAGTATTTTGATCATTAGTGGCACACTGGTCCTTTGAATTTGAACCTCTATCCTCCACCACTATTTTATATGTATCTATGATGTGAAATGATTTGTTTTACTCTAGTGACCAGCACAGGCTGGTCACTAGAAAAAGCTCATTTTAACGCTCTGCTTGTGAGTAGGACCATTGCTGTTTTTATACATTTTAATAAAGATTTTATCTGGTAATACACTAGGTCGGTGCGCTCTCCTGTTTTTTGTTTTTTTACAGTTGTATGAACACCCATAGTTCTGAGGAGGGCTGCAAGATTCCTAAAGTGTTGCCTGTTTACTGAGGAATGATCGACACGCCCCGCATACACCAAGACATCAGAGCGCAGGAGTATTGTTTTGTTGCATTCATATAACTGAAACATCGTAACCTGTGTTTACGATGCTTCAGTTTATGAATGGAGAGGAGCCTCCTGTCCATTCATTTTAGCTGAGGCTGCAGAGAAAGGGACTGGGGAATCTGTGTCCCTCGTCCCTTTCTCTGTCTCATAGGGGAGATGTCAGAGGTCTGTTAAGACCCTTGAAATCTCACCAAAGCCCCCCAACAGCGCTAAAAAAAAAAAAATGAATTGTAAAAAATAATAAAAATAAAAAAAACACATTGACACAATCCACTCCCCCCCCCCTAAAAAAATAAAAAAAAATAAAGCACTGTAAAAAAAAAAAAAAAAAAAATTACTGACACATGACATTAAAAAAAAGTATCGGTAATCGGTATCGGCGAGTACTTGAAAAAAAGTATCGGTACTTGTACTCGGTCTTAAAAAAGTGGTATCGGGACAACCCTAGTTACAACCAAAAACATAAATGTATTTTATTGGAATTTTATGTGATAGACCAACACAAAGTAGCACATAATTGTAAAATGGAAGGAAAAAATAAATGTTTTTTTTTACAAATAAATATGTGAAAAGTGTGGCGTTCATTTGTATTCAGCACCCCGTTTGGTTGCAGAACCACCTTTCGCTTCAGTTACAGCTGGAAGTCTTTTTGGGGATGTCTCTACCAGCTTTGCACATCTAGAGAGTGACATTTTTGCCCATTTTTCTTTGCAAAATAGCTCAATCTCTGTCTGATTGGATGGAGAGCGTCTGTGAACAGCAAGTTTCAAGTCTTGTTACAGATTCTCAATTGGATTTAGGTCTGGACTTTGACTGTGCCTTTCTAACACATGAATATGCTTTGATCTAAACCATTCCATTGTAGCTCTGTCTGTATGTTTAGGGTCATTGTCCTGCTGGAAGGTGAAACTCCACCCCAGTCTAATGTCTTTTGCAGACTCTAATGGGTTTTCTTCTAAGATTGCCATGTATTTGGCTCCATCCATCTTCCATCAACTCTGACCAGCTTCCCTGTCCCTGCTGAAGAAAAGCATACCCATAACATGATGCTGCCACCACCATTTTTCACGGTGGGGATGGTGTGTTCAGGGTGATGAGCAGTGTTAGTTTTCTGCCACACATACTGTAGCATTTTGCTTTTAGGCCAAAAAATTTAATGTTGTTCTTATCTGACCAGAGCACCTTCTTCCACATGTTTGCTGTGTCCCCCACATGGCTTCTCACAAACTGCATGGGACTTCTTATGGCTTTCTTTTACAATGGCTTTCTTCTTTCCACTCTTCCATAAAGGCCAGATTTGTGGAGTGCACGACTAATAATTGTCCCATGGACAGATTCTCCCACCTGAGCTGTGGATCTCTGCAGCTCCTCCAGACTTACCATGGGCCTCTTGGCTGCTTCTTTGATTAATGCTCTCCTTGCCCAGCCTGTCAGTTTAGGTGGATGGACATGTCTTGGGAGGTTTGCAGTTGTGCCATACTCTTTCCATTTTAGAATGATGGATTGAACAGTGCTCTGTGAGATGTTCAAAGCTTGGGGTATTTTTTTTATAGCCTAACCCTGCTTTAAACGTCTCCACAACTTTACCTGTCTGGTGTGTTCCTTGGCCTTCGTGATGCTGTTTGTTCACTAAGATTCTCTAAAAAGACTCTGAGGGCTTCACAGAACAGCTGTATTTATACTAAGATTGGATTTCACACAGGTGGACGCTACTTACTAATTAGGTGACTTCTGCAGGCAATTGGTTCCACCAGGTTTTAGTTAGGGGTATCAGAGTAAAGGGGGCTGAATACAAATGCACACCACACTTTTCATATTTATTTGTAAAAAATGTTGAAAACCATTTATCATTTTCCATCCACTTCACAATTATGTGCCACTTTGTGTTGGTCTATCACATATAATCCCAATAAAATACATTTAAGTTTTTGGTTGTAACATGACAACATGTGGAAAATTTCAAGGGGTACGAATACTTTTTCAAGGCACTGTATATGCCAGCATTGCAGAACATGATGCATGTCCCTGTGACAGCTGCATTTCCTGGGTTGTAAACATCCACAGGCCTGGTCATAGGAGCTCTTAGATAAATAAATGGCTGATAAGTTACCATTTCTGGACTCTGTACCATTACCACCATTGGAAATGTAATTATGGTGTACACTAATTTAGATTTAAAGTGCAATCAAACTTTGTGTGGTGTATGATAAACAAAGTTTTGTATTATTCTATGCTTAGAGAAAACCAGTTGAGTTCTGTAGTATTATTCTAGGTTTCCCTTATACATATGGTAGTAAATTAGGCTTAGTGTGACTACAGGGAAGACAAGAGCAACCACTGTTTTTGTCTCAAGCAGGAATGTGCCTGTTTGCATGAATAAGGATTGAGAAGCTTTTTAAAGTTTACGAACTACATGTGATCTCAATACACTACATTTACACTACTACACTTCAATACACTACATTTAAACTACTACACTACAATACACTAGGGATGGGCCCGGTGCTCGATTCGAACCCATGTTCGAATCGAGCACCGGGCGTTCGCTCGCTCGTCGAGCCCAGAACTATTTGGGCCGTTCGCATCACATTCGTGTGATGCGAGCGGCCCCGCAATGCATTGCTGCCGGCGCGGCCGGCGCAGTGCATTGCTGGCTGATGATTGGCCAAGCATGCACTGTGACCCCGCATGCTTGGCCAATCACAGCGCCCGAAACTCGGAGAGCAATAATTGGCTACAGGCAGGACGCCTGTAGCCAATTACAGCTCAGGGGCTTTAGTACATGCCCCACCATTTAAAAGGCCGCCACGCCATCGGCCCCGGTCACATGAGTTCCGGCTTTAGGAGAGATCAGTCTGCTGATTCTGTCTTTGCTTGATACTGAAAGATTTGCTCTTCTTTGCTAAACCATTGGCTATTTCTTTGCTAAACCATTGCTACCTAAGTCATTGATCGTTCATTGCTGCTGATTGCACAGTTAGCGTGTTATTAGCTGCTGCTGGGGATTAGTCTGGTGCGTGCTTACTGTTAGTACAGTATTGCAGTAGTACCAACCGCAGTGCTGTTAGCACAGCATTGCACCCCAACAGCACCCATAGGACTTCTAGTGTGTTAGTGGCAGCAAACAGAGCTCCTATATTTTCTTCTCAGCAGCACCCATAGGACTTCTAGTGTGTTAGTGGCAGCAAACAGAGCTCCTATATTTTCTTCTCAGCAGCACCCATAGGACTTCTAGTGTGTTAGTGGCAGCAAACAGAGCTCCTATATTTTCTTCTCAGCAGCACCCATAGGACTTCTAGTGTGTTAGTGGCAGCAAACAGAGCTCCTATATTTTCTTCTCAGCAGCACCCATAGGACTTCTAGTGTGTTAGTGGCATCACACAGAGCTCCTATATTTTCTTCTCAGCAGCACCCATAGGACTTCTAGTGTGTTAGTGGCAGCAAACAGAGCTCCTATATTTTCTTCTCAGCAGCACCCATAGGACTTCTAGTGTGTTAGTGGCATCACACAGAGCTCCTATATTTTCTTCTCAGCAGCACCCATAGGACTTCTAGTGTGTTAGTGGCAGCAAACAGAGCTCCTATATTTTCTTCTCAGCAGCACCCATAGGACTTCTAGTGTGTTAGTGGCAGCAAACAGAGCTCCTATATTTTCATCTCAGAAGCACCCATAGGACTTCTAGTGTGTTAGTGGCATCACACAGAGTTCCTATATTTTCATCTCAGAAGCACCCATAGGACTTCTAGTGTGTTAGTGGCATCACACAGAGCTCCTATATTTTCTTCTCAGCAGCACCCATAGGACTTCTAGTGTGTTAGTGGCAGCAAACAGAGCTCCTATATTTTCTTCTCAGCAGCACCCATAGGACTTCTAGTGTGTTAGTGGCATCACACAGAGCTCCTATATTTTCTTCTCAGCAGCACCCATAGGACTTCTAGTGTGTTAGTGGCAGCAAACAGAGCTCCTATATTTTCATCTCAGAAGCACCCATAGGACTTCTAGTGTGTTAGTGGCAGCAAACAGAGCTCCTATATTTTCTTCTCAGCAGCACCCATAGGACTTCTAGTGTGTTAGTGGCAGCAAACAGAGCTCCTATATTTTCTTCTCAGCAGCACCCATAGGACTTCTAATGTGTTAGTGGCATCACACAGAGTTCCTATATTTTCATCTCAGAAGCACCCATAGGACTTCTAGTGTGTTAGTGGCATCACACAGAGCTCCTATATTTTCTTCTCAGAAGCACCCATAGGACTTCTAGTGTGTTAGTGGCAGCAAACAGAGCTCCTATATTTTCTTCTTAGCAGCACCCATAGGACTTCTAATGTGTTAGTGGCATCACACAGAGTTCCTATATTTTCATCTCAGAAGCACCCATAGGACTTCTAGTGTGTTAGTGGCATCACACAGAGCTCCTATATTTTCTTCTCAGAAGCACCCATAGGACTTCTAGTGTGTTAGTGGCAGCAAACAGAGCTCCTATATTTTCTTCTCAGCAGCACCCATAGGACTTCTAGTGTGTTAGTGGCATCACACAGAGTTCCTATATTTTCATCTCAGAAGCACCCATAGGACTTCTAGTGTGTTAGTGGCATCACACAGAGCTCCTATATTTTCTTCTCAGCAGCACCCATAGGACTTCTAGTGTGTTAGTGGCATCACACAGAGCTCCTATATTTTCATCTCAGAAGCACCCATAGGACTTCTAGTGTGTTAATGGCATCACACAGAGCTCCTATATTTTCTTCTCAGCAGCACCCATAGGACTTCTAGTGTGTTAGTGGCAGCAAACAGAGCTCCTATATTTTCATCTCAGAAGCACCCATAGGACTTCTAGTGTGTTAGTGGCATCACACAGAGCTCCTATATTTTCATCTCAGAAGCACCCATAGGACTTCTAGTGTGTTAGTGGCATCACACATAGCTCCTATATTTTCTTCTCAGCAGCACCCATAGGACTTCTAGTGTGTTAGTGGCATCACACAGAGCTCCTATATTTTCATCTCAGAAGCACCCATAGGACTTCTAGTGTGTTAGTGGCAGCAAACAGAGCTCCTATATTTTCATCTCAGAAGCACCCATAGGACTTCTAGTGTGTTAGTGGCAGCAAACAGAGCTCCTATATTTTCTTCTCAGCAGCACCCATAGGACTTCTAGTGTGTTAGTGGCATCACACAGAGCTCCTATATTTTCTTCTCAGCAGCACCCATAGGACTTCTAGTGTGTTAGTGGCAGCAAACAGAGCTCCTATATTTTCTTCTCAGCAGCACCCATAGGACTTCTAGTGTGTTAGTGGCAGCAAACAGAGCTCCTATATTTTCTTCTCAGCAGCACCCATAGGACTTCTAGTGTGTTAGTGGCAGCAAACAGAGCTCCTATATTTTCTTCTCAGCAGCACCCATAGGACTTCTAGTGTGTTAGTGGCATCACACAGAGCTCCTATATTTTCTTCTCAGCAGCACCCATAGGACTTCTAGTGTGTTAGTGGCAGCAAACAGAGCTCCTATATTTTCTTCTCAGCAGCACCCATAGGACTTCTAGTGTGTTAGTGGCATCACACAGAGCTCCTATATTTTCTTCTCAGCAGCACCCATAGGACTTCTAGTGTGTTAGTGGCAGCAAACAGAGCTCCTATATTTTCTTCTCAGCAGCACCCATAGGACTTCTAGTGTGTTAGTGGCAGCAAACAGAGCTCCTATATTTTCATCTCAGAAGCACCCATAGGACTTCTAGTGTGTTAGTGGCATCACACAGAGTTCCTATATTTTCATCTCAGAAGCACCCATAGGACTTCTAGTGTGTTAGTGGCATCACACAGAGCTCCTATATTTTCTTCTCAGCAGCACCCATAGGACTTCTAGTGTGTTAGTGGCAGCAAACAGAGCTCCTATATTTTCTTCTCAGCAGCACCCATAGGACTTCTAGTGTGTTAGTGGCATCACACAGAGCTCCTATATTTTCTTCTCAGCAGCACCCATAGGACTTCTAGTGTGTTAGTGGCAGCAAACAGAGCTCCTATATTTTCATCTCAGAAGCACCCATAGGACTTCTAGTGTGTTAGTGGCAGCAAACAGAGCTCCTATATTTTCTTCTCAGCAGCACCCATAGGACTTCTAGTGTGTTAGTGGCAGCAAACAGAGCTCCTATATTTTCTTCTCAGCAGCACCCATAGGACTTCTAATGTGTTAGTGGCATCACACAGAGTTCCTATATTTTCATCTCAGAAGCACCCATAGGACTTCTAGTGTGTTAGTGGCATCACACAGAGCTCCTATATTTTCTTCTCAGAAGCACCCATAGGACTTCTAGTGTGTTAGTGGCAGCAAACAGAGCTCCTATATTTTCTTCTTAGCAGCACCCATAGGACTTCTAATGTGTTAGTGGCATCACACAGAGTTCCTATATTTTCATCTCAGAAGCACCCATAGGACTTCTAGTGTGTTAGTGGCATCACACAGAGCTCCTATATTTTCTTCTCAGAAGCACCCATAGGACTTCTAGTGTGTTAGTGGCAGCAAACAGAGCTCCTATATTTTCTTCTCAGCAGCACCCATAGGACTTCTAGTGTGTTAGTGGCATCACACAGAGTTCCTATATTTTCATCTCAGAAGCACCCATAGGACTTCTAGTGTGTTAGTGGCATCACACAGAGCTCCTATATTTTCTTCTCAGCAGCACCCATAGGACTTCTAGTGTGTTAGTGGCATCACACAGAGCTCCTATATTTTCATCTCAGAAGCACCCATAGGACTTCTAGTGTGTTAGTGGCATCACACAGAGCTCCTATATTTTCTTCTCAGCAGCACCCATAGGACTTCTAGTGTGTTAGTGGCAGCAAACAGAGCTCCTATATTTTCATCTCAGAAGCACCCATAGGACTTCTAGTGTGTTAGTGGCATCACACAGAGCTCCTATATTTTCATCTCAGAAGCACCCATAGGACTTCTAGTGTGTTAGTGGCATCACACATAGCTCCTATATTTTCTTCTCAGCAGCACCCATAGGACTTCTAGTGTGTTAGTGGCATCACACAGAGCTCCTATATTTTCATCTCAGAAGCACCCATAGGACTTCTAGTGTGTTAGTGGCAGCAAACAGAGCTCCTATATTTTCATCTCAGAAGCACCCATAGGACTTCTAGTGTGTTAGTGGCAGCAAACAGAGCTCCTATATTTTCTTCTCAGCAGCACCCATAGGACTTCTAGTGTGTTAGTGGCATCACACAGAGCTCCTATATTTTCTTCTCAGCAGCACCCATAGGACTTCTAGTGTGTTAGTGGCAGCAAACAGAGCTCCTATATTTTCTTCTCAGAAGCACCCATAGGACTTCTAGTGTGTTAGTGGCATCACACAGAGCTCCTATATTTTCTTCTCAGCAGCACCCATAGGACTTCTAGTGTGTTAGTGGCAGCAAACAGAGCTCCTATATTTTCTTCTCAGCAGCACCCATAGGACTTCTAGTGTGTTAGTGGTATCACACAGAGTTCCTATATTTTCATCTCAGAAGCACCCATAGGACTTCTAGTGTGTTAGTGGCATCACACAGAGCTCCTATATTTTCTTCTCAGCAGCACCCATAGGACTTCTAGTGTGTTAGTGGCAGCAAACAGAGCTCCTATATTTTCTTCTCAGCAGCACCCATAGGACTTCTAGTGTGTTAGTGGCATCACACAGAGCTCCTATATTTTCTTCTCAGAAGCACCCATAGGACTTCTAGTGTGTTAGTGGCAGCAAACAGAGCTCCTATATTTTCTTCTCAGCAGCACCCATAGGACTTCTAGTGTGTTAGTGGCATCACACAGAGTTCCTATATTTTCATCTCAGAAGCACCCATAGGACTTCTAGTGTGTTAGTGGCATCACACAGAGCTCCTATATTTTCTTCTCAGCAGCACCCATAGGACTTCTAGTGTGTTAGTGGCAGCAAACAGAGCTCCTATATTTTCTTCTCAGCAGCACCCATAGGACTTCTAGTGTGTTAGTGGCATCACACAGAGCTCCTATATTTTCTTCTCAGAAGCACCCATAGGACTTCTAGTGTGTTAGTGGCAGCAAACAGAGCTCCTATATTTTCTTCTCAGCAGCACCCATAGGACTTCTAGTGTGTTAGTGGCATCACACAGAGTTCCTATATTTTCATCTCAGAAGCACCCATAGGACTTCTAGTGTGTTAGTGGCATCACACAGAGCTCCTATATTTTCTTCTCAGCAGCACCCATAGGACTTCTAGTGTGTTAGTGGCATCACACAGAGCTCCTATATTTTCATCTCAGAAGCACCCATAGGACTTCTAGTGTGTTAGTGGCATCACACAGAGCTCCTATATTTTCTTCTCAGCAGCACCCATAGGACTTCTAGTGTGTTAGTGGCAGCAAACAGAGCTCCTATATTTTCTTCTCAGCAGCACCCATAGGACTTCTAGTGTGTTAGTGGCATCACACAGAGCTCCTATATTTTCATCTCAGAAGCACCCATAGGACTTCTAGTGTGTTAGTGGCATCACACATAGCTCCTATATTTTCTTCTCAGCAGCACCCATAGGACTTCTAGTGTGTTAGTGGCATCACACAGAGCTCCTATATTTTCATCTCAGAAGCACCCATAGGACTTCTAGTGTGTTAGTGGCATCACACAGAGCTCCTATATTTTCTTCTCAGCAGCACCCATAGGACTTCTAGTGTGTTAGTGGCATCACACAGAGCTCCTATATTTTCATCTCAGAAGCACCCATAGGACTTCTAGTGTGTTAGTGGCATCACACAGAGCTCCTATATTTTCTTCTCAGCAGCACCCATAGGACTTCTAGTGTGTTAGTGGCAGCAAACAGAGCTCCTATATTTTCTTCTCAGAAGCACCCATAGGACTTCTAGTGTGTTAGTGGTATCACACAGAGTTCCTATATTTTCATCTCAGAAGCACCCATAGGACTTCTAGTGTGTTAGTGGCATCACACAGAGCTCCTATATTTTCTTCTCAGCAGCACCCATAGGACTTCTAGTGTGTTAGTGGCATCACACAGAGCTCCTATATTTTCATCTCAGAAGCACCAATAGGACTTCTAGTGTGTTAGTGGCAGCAAACAGAGCTCCTATATTTTCTTGTCAGCAGCACACATAGTACCTATAGTTTGTTAGTGTCAGCACCCATAGGACCTACAGTGTGTTGTGAGCACACATAGGAGTTCTATTTTTTATACTATATACACTACCGACTACAATGGCTGGAAGACCGCCAAGGAGAGGCAGAGCGTGCCGAGGCAAGAACACAGGGCAGGCAGGCTCTGTTTCTAGAGACAACAGTGCTGGCCGTGGACGTGGTCGTGCATCGTCATCAGCACGTGGCCATGGGACACGCTTGTCTTTGTTTTCGGCAGCTGGACATGTGGAGCCGCATCATGCCGAAGGCTTGGTAGAATGGATGACCAAGCCCTCCTCATCCTCCTCATCCTCTCTCACCCAGGCTCAGGGTACTGGCAGAGCAGCTGCCAACGCGTACTCAATGGCATCATCAGCCACCCCTTCCCTAGACCCACCATGTCCTCCTGAGGAGTCCCCCGAACTGTTTGAGCACAGTGTTGGGTACATGCTCCAGGAGGATGCCCAACGATTCGAAGGCTCGGATGATGATACCCAGCTTGAGGAAGTCAGTAGTGTGCGCGCAGAGAGAGGGGATGCTGAAGGACAGCAATCTGGCAGTAGTGTTCCACCAGCTGCAGCTTACTGCCAGGTTTGCTCTAGTGGTGAAGAGGGAGGGGATGATGAGGTCACTGACTCCACGTGGGTGCCTGAAGGGAGAGAGGAGGAGGAGGAGGAGGATGCAGCGTCACATGTCCAACGAGGCAGGATGCCCCCTGGAGGCCAGCTAGAGGCCAGCACAGCAACTGTACCACACCGCAGAGCTCCGCCTGTGCAGGGCGCTGCCTCTGCACGTTATCACAAAAGTTCTTTGGTGTGGGCCTTTTTTGAGACGAGTGCATCAGATCGCACCACTGCTATTTGCAATATTTGTCTCAAGCGTATCTCGCGTGGCCAAAACATCAGCCGCTTGGGCACCACAAGCATGAGCAGACATATGTCGACCTGCCATGCAGCTCGTTGGCAAGCACACATAAAAGACCCACACCAAAGAACAAAGCGGACCTCTCCTTGCTCCTCATCAGCTGGGATCTCCATCCCCACTATATCTTCAGTCCTCTCTGAAAGCTGCTCTGAGAGGACTGAAGGTGTAGAATTAGGTGTGTCACAACCAAGTACTTGCAGTACACCGACGTCCGATTGTAGCAGGCAAATTTCCCTGCCCCAGCAGCTGGACCGTCGAAAGAAGTATACTCCCAGCCATCCACATGCCCAGCGGTTGAATGCTAGCTTGGCTAAATTGCTAGCACTTCAACTGCTGCCTTTTCAGTTGATAGACTCGGCCCCCTTCCGTGAGTTTGTTCAATGTGCGGTTCCTCAGTGGCAGGTTCCCAAACGCCACTTTTTCTCACGGAAGGCGATTCCGTCTCTCTACTGGCATGTGGAAGGCAATGTCCATGCCTCGCTGGACAGGGCGGTCAGCGGTAAGGTGCATATTACCGCTGACTCATGGTCCAGCAGGCATGGACAGGGACGTTATCTTTCTTTCACGGCCCATTGGGTCACTCTATTGGCAGCTGGGAGGGATGCAGGACAAGGTGCAGTAGTGTTGGAGGTTGTTCCGCCACCACGCCTCCAAAATGCTACTACTGGTTGTGACACACCTCTCTCCTCCACCCCCTCCTCTTCTTCTTCCTCCATGTCCTCTTCGAGTGCTCTGTCCTCGGAACCAGCGGTGCTCCGTAGGCGTACAAGGGGCTACGCGAGTACGCAGGCAAAAAGATGCCATGCCGTGCTTGCGCTGGTGTGTTTGGGGGACAGGAGCCACACTGGGCCAGAGGTTCTGGCAGCTCTGCAGGGGCAGGCCGAGAGGTGGTTGACGCCACGCCAGCTTAAGCCAGGAATGGTCGTTTCTGATAATGGCACCAACCTCCTCTCCGCCCTGCGACAGGGGCAGCTCACCCATGTGCCCTGTATGGCTCACGTCCTCAACCTGGTGGTGCAGCGGTTCTTGGGCAGGTTCCCAGGCTTACAGGATGTCCTGAGGCAGGCCAGGAAAGTCTGTGTGCATTTCCGCCGATCTTATAATGCCAGTGCTCGGCTGACTGAGCTGCAAAAGGAGCTGAACCTGCCCAAGAACCGCCTAATATGTGACATGCCCACCAGGTGGAACTCAACGTTGGCCATGCTGCAGCGACTGCACACGCAGCAGAGGGCCATCAATGAGTACCTTTGCGACTACGGCACCAGGACAGGGTCAGGGGAGCTTGGCTTTTTTTCCCCACGCCAGTGGAGCATGATCAGGGATGCATGCACTGTCCTCTCACCATTTGAGGAGGCCACGAGGATGGTGAGCAGTGACAGTGCATGCATCAGTGACACTGTACCTCTTGTCCACCTGTTGGAGCATACGCTGCGTGGGATAATGGACAGGGCACTTGAGGCAGAACAGAGGCAGGAAGAGGAGGACTTCCTTGTCTCTCAAGGCCCCCTTTATCCAGACAATGTTCCTTCTGTCCCACCCATCACACAGGAAGAGGAGGAGGAGGAGGAGGAGGATTGTGTGAGCATGGAGGTGGAGCCTGGCACTCAGCATCAGCAGCAGCAGTCTTTTAGGGATGATGTATAGTCCCAACAAACCAGTGGACTTGTACGTGGCTGGGAGGAGGTGGCTGGCGATCATGTCATCCTCAGTGACCCAGAAGACTCCGGACCGAATGCCTCAGCTAACCTACGCTGCATGGCCTCCCTGATCCTGCAAAGCCTGCGGAAGGATCCTCGTGTTCTTCGGATCAAGGAGAGTGACCATTACTGGCTGGCCACTCTCCTTGATCCACGGTACAAGGGTAAGGTTGCGGACCTTATCTTGCCGTCGCAGAGGGAGCAGAGGATGAGACATCTCAGGGAGGCCTTGCAGAAAGGTCTGTGCAACGCGTTCCCAGAAACTGGGAGGTTACAAACTCCTGGTCCTGGACGACGAGTTGCTGAGGCTTCGGTCAGTAGCAGAAGGAGCGGTGGGGAAGGTGGACGTCTGACCGATGCGTTCAGACAATTTTTTAGTCCGCAGCCCCAAGGTATGATCGGTTCCAGCAACCATCGCCAGCGTCTGATATACATGGTGCAGGAATACCTAGGGGCAAGGTCAGACTTGGACACCTTTCCCACCGAAAATCCTCTGGCTTACTGGGTCCTGAGGATGGATCACTGGCCAGAGCTTGCACAGTATGCAATTGAGCTACTGGCCTGTCCTGCATCCAGCGTTCTTTCCGAACGCACATTCAGTGCTGCTGGAGGATTTGTCACCGATCATAGGGTGCGCCTGTCCACCGACTCGGTTGATCGACTGACCTTCATAAAAATGAATCAGTCTTGGATCACCACCAGCTACCAGACACCTGAAGCGGATATAACGGAATAATTTATAATGTCACATCCCTTCAAGACTGCCTATGCTGATGCTGAGTGACTGTCCTGTTATGTTCACTGACTATCCTCTTCCTCCTCCTCAATGATCCATGCCACCACACCAGTGCCTAAGGCACAATTTTTCAGCCCCTGTATAACAGGGGCGTGTAATTAATTTTTTTTAAAAAGATGCTTCGCAACAGGTCTGACTGCTGTGCTCAGAGTACAGTATCTGTGAGGGGTTGCAGTGTTGTGGCACCAGCACCAGTGCCTAAGGCACAATTTTTCAGCCCCTGTTGGGGCGTGTAATTACAATTTTTAGGCAATGCTTTGCAACAGGTCTCATTGCTGTGCTCAGAGTACAGTATCTGTGAGGGGTTGCAGTGTTGTGGCACCAGCACCAGTGCCTAAGGCACAATTTTTCAGCCCCTGTATAACAGGGGCGTGTAATTACAATTTTTTAAAAAGATGCTTCGCAACAGGTGTGACTGCTGTGCTCCAAGTACAGTATCTGTGAGGGGTTGCAGTGTTGTGGCACCAGCACCAATGCCTAAGGCACAATTTTTCAGCCCCTGTTTAACAGGGGCGTGTAATTACAAATCTTGATCTAATAGTTCACAGCAGGGCCCATTCCTGCGCCCACCAAGAGTAACTATGAGGGCCTACAGTCTTGTGGCAACACCGTCCACCACCACCACCACCACCAAAGGCCCAATTTTTCTGCCCTGTTCAACAGGTGCATGCAATTACAAATCTTGATCTAATAACTCACAGCAGGGCCCATTCCTGCACCCACCAAGAGTAACTGTGAGGGCTTACAGTCTTGTGGCAACACCGTCCACCACCACCACCACCACCACCAAAGGCCCAATTTTTCTGCCCGGTTCAACAGGTGCATGCAAGTACAAATCTTGATCTATTAACTCACAGCAGGGCCCATTCCTGTGCCCACCAGTCTTGTGGCTACACCAACATCTAATAGGGCAAATTTCTGCAGAGTATATACGGCAGGCCCCTACTTTCAAACATCCAACTTACAAACGACTCCTACTTGCAAACGGCAAGAGAAAACAGGAAGTGAGAGGAAATCTACCCCTAGGAAGGAAAATTCTATCCTGTTAGATTTAATTTGGGAAAAAGGTATCTCCTCTCTACTGATGCTTTATCACCAATCCTTGTTTCAATTAAAACCCCACTTTTCCAAAAACATTTGTCATTGGGACGGAAAGTGAGGTGACATGTTCTGAACAGATGTGCAAAGACAGCAAATGTTACAGGGGTGATAACCCCTCCCCATGTTCTCCAAAAAGCTTAAAAATTGATTTTTTTGGGATGTAGCTACACTTCATAATGTACCTGTTCAGATTCTACTTAAGAACAAACCTACAGTCCATGTCTTGTTTGCACCACCTATATACTGCTGTTCAGAGTATATAGGGTTGTAGGTATAGGGTTTTATTTTGGGTGCGGGGTCCCCCTTAGTATCCATACAAGACCCAAAGGGGCTGGGGTGGGGGGGGGGTGATGGGGTAGCCATGCCATTTTTCTCAAGGATTTTCAGCCATATGGCGGCCAGGACAAGACATGACATTAAAGCCGCAAGTGGTTTTAAATGGCTTCTTTTTTTCCTTTACAAATGTCATTTTGTGCAAGGACAGTTCTAAACACGGGAAACACATGCCACTTCACAGGAATACTTTAGACACCCCCCAGGTACCATATTTAAAGGAAAATTTCACTTTTTTTTTTTTCACTTTATGCATCATTAAAATGACTGCTCCCGAAAAAACTTTAGTTTTTAAAATTTCTTTTTGCATTGATATATGTCCCCTGGGGCAGGACCCGGGTCCCCAAACCTGTTTTATGACATTAACATGCATATTGGCCGTTGTAATTAGCAATTTTGATTTCGAACGTTCGCGTCCATTATAACGAATAGGGTTCGAAAATTCGCGCGAACTTTCGGTCCGTTCGAAGGTTCTGGTGCGAACCGAACCCGGGGGTGTTCGGCTCATCCCTACAATACACTACATTTTAAGAGAAGTATGGTTTCTTTAAAATAAATACTCACCTAGGTGGATGCATCATCAGTCCAATGTTGCATCTGTCCACCGCTGCTGGTAAGACCAAAGCGATCAAAGAACACTGATAACAATGTTCTCAGCCTTCAGTGAGCGGAGAGCCGGTGACCTTTGGGCTCTGTCCATCTAGTACTCACTGGAGCACTGGGCTGTCGATGGAGAGGGAACAGCTGGTTCAGGATTTCAGCGGTGCACTTATGCCCTGTACACACGATCAGATTTTTCCATCGGAATTCCGATGAAGCTGACTTCCATCAGTCTTGCCTACACACCATCAGACAAAATTCCGACCGTCCCAAATGCCGTGACGTAAAACACTCAGACGAGCCGAGAAAAATTAAGTACAATGCTTCTGAGCATGCGTTGACTTGATTCTGAGCATGCGTGGGTTTTTTCTCCGAAGGAGTTCCACACAGACGATTGGAATTTGCTATCGTTTTTTTTTCCATCGGTAAAATTTAAAACATATTTTTTTCATACTGATGGAAAAAAGACCGATGGGGACAACACACGATCGGTTTGTCCGATGAAAAAAGTCCATCGGTCTTTTTTCATCAGAAAAAACGGTCGTGTGTACGCGGAATAAGAGGCTGAGCCAGCTGCTGGTTCAGGCACCTGGGTGGATCCCGACTGTAAAATCAGGATAGATTCAGAGCCTGGACTGGCTAAGTGACGTCAGCTGAAAGCAAGCTTTAGCTGAAAATGTATATCAGGAAAGCAGAATGAACTGCACTCCGTGATCCATAGTAGAAGTAGTGCCAAAATAGCTTTGGCCATACTTCTCCTTTAACTGCCTACCAAGGTTGATTTACTAAAACCAAATAAACTGTTCACTTTGCAAGGGAATTTGCATTTTGCAAGGAAATTTTACTTAGCTTAGTGGCTGTAGTGAAAATTCACTTTGCAAATAATACCAAATGACATGCATGGAAAATAATAATAAAACAAAACTTTTTTTGTTTGCTCTTGATTGGATGATGGAAGTCAGCAGAGCATACCGTCATTCACTAAGCTAAGGGAAAATGTCTGAGCAAAGTGCAAATTCCCTTGCAAAGTGAACAGCCTACAGCCTATTTGCCTTTTGTAAATCAACCCTATACTGTTCATAATGGGATACCTTAAAAAAATGCACATTTTAGTAGAAAACATGCTCACGAATTTTTTTTTTTAAACTTTACTGGTTTACCATTGCTTTCATCATTGTTCATCATATGTACATACCGTATTTATCGGCATATAACACGCACAGGCATATAACACGCACCCTAAATTTAAGAGGGAAGTTTCAGGGAAAATAAATTCCACAGCCCCCTGCATATAACACGCAGGCACAGTTTACCCTCTATTTTCAGGGTAAAAAAGTGAGTGTTATACGCCAATAAATACAGTAACTTCTTTTCAACTAATTAGAATCCATAATTGACTAGACTTTCATTAAAATAAAGCCTAATTGTGAGATAATGCATAACAGGCTGCACTTTACTGCCTGACCAGTTTATTAAAGCCCAGCTCCTGGAAACTGCAATGTTCCTGTACTGCAAGGGTTAACTGCTCGTTTTATCAATGGGAGAGGAGAAGGACTTTTTACTTACCTGATCCTCCACTTCCCTGGTAGACGGCGCTCTCCCATGCTCCAGTGAAGGGCTGTCCCTCAACATCATCACAACCTATGCAGGGCTATACAGTGGGGATCGAAAGTTTGGGCACCCCAGGTAAAAATGTGTATTAATGTGCATAACGAAGCCAAAGAAAGATGGAAAAATCTCCGAATGGCATCAAATTACAGATTAGACGCCATTTTTTTGTTTTCTGTAATTTTGAAAGTGTAAATGATGGAAATAAAATCTATTTTTTTTTTTACATATTATAAGAATGTCTAATCTGTAATTTGATGCCATTTGGAGATTTTTCCATCTTTCCTTGGCTTCGTTATGCACAATAATACACATTTTTACCTGGGGTGCCCAAACTTTCGATCCCCACTGTATATCCTGCATTGATCTTAAATAAATCAGGAACTTGAAGCATGGAGAAGACACTGTGGGGCAGTGGCGGCTGCTCCATTAGGGGCGCAGGGGCGCCACCCCCCAGTCCAATGCGCCCGGCCCCTAATCTACATGCAGGGCACCGTATGTATGGATTTCAATGTTTTTTTTTTTTAAGCAGTGGCTTTAAAAAGGGTGGGCTCGGGCACAAAGCACTGCGCCCCAAGCCCACTCACTTGTGTGACAATTGCAAATGAATATTCTCTATTGTCTACCTGCTTCTCCTCCTGGCCAATTAGGAAGCGGGTCTTAAGACCTGATTGGCTGAGAGGAGAAGCAATCGTATTGGCCGGCCGGGAGCAGAAGCAGGGGGCGAGCCACCAAGGAGGAGACGCAGGGGGAAGCCGCGACCTGGATGGGCTAAGTGCAGAGCTGGTGGGCGGACGGGCGAGTGACAGGGGGGTTTGTTTGCTGAACAACAAGGGGGGGGGTGTTTGTGGGCCCTACTTGCTGTGGAACCAGTCTAGCAGCACAGAAGAGTAAAGGATCAGGTAAGTAAATCTGATTTTCTGTGTCCCACAAATAAGCAATTAACCCATGCAATGTGAGTGCAGCCCCACTGCAAGGGATCATTTCAACGTTTCCTGGAATTGGGCTTAAATAAACCCCAAAAATATGTTAAACAAAATTACATCTATAATAATTTCTGTATACAAAGCAACTACATTTGCAGATATGCACTCCATTTTGGTATGGTGAAGTAACTGTCATGCTTCTACATTACATTTTAACTCAACAGTTCCAGAAAACTCACTGCAGTGCATGAATTGCAAACATTTACTGTATTTATTGGCGTATAACACTCACATTTTTACCCTGAAAATAGAGGGTAAACTGTGCCTGCGTGTTATACGCAGGGGGCTGGGGAAAGTTTTTTTCCTGAAACTTCCCTCTTAAAATTAGGGTGCGTGTTATACGCCTGTGCGTGTTATACGCCGATAAATACGGTATATTGTTCATGTATACAATATAAGGGACTTATACTTTTATTAAATTTTTACATAGATAAACTTTCTTTTATATTAATGTTCAAGAAAATAAATATGTTTGTTCATGAATTTAAATCAATCACCAGCTACACTATACAGAGACTTTTTGTACTGTGTGAGCTGAAAATAAAGACATTTCTTCTTCTATTTTTCCTTGAGCTGGCCTGTGAAGTTTGATATAGGTTAGAATTCATGGAAGGGAGGAATGGAATGTATCTGCAAGTGGGAGTCCTATTCTGTCATCCGTCTTTGCTGCATGTTCGCTCAAAGTAGAGGGAGGCTCTGTGAGACAGGGCAGCCTCTCCCTCCCTGTCTCCTGCATTAATCTAAATGCCAAAAATCAGACTTTGTGGAATGCATAGACATTAATGAAAGTACTAGAGCCTAATTCCATGTGGCATTACATTATCCCCCAGGTGGTACTTAGCAGACACCCAAAACATTTTCATAGCCTGTAGGTTAACGCTTGACATCAGGGTGTATTGGAGGAGTATTGTGAATTACAAGGAATATATTACAGAGAACAGTGAAAGTCAAGTTTATCTCTTTGGTTCATAACTAACCAAAGAAGCAGCACTTGTGAGCAGGACTAGATAATGTGTTGAAATATGGTTGTCTTTGTCTGTGTTCTCTAGTACCAGCACACATTACAAACACAGCTATGTTTCATTCTGAACCTTGATCTCCAATGGCAGCGATCATCAGTCTGAAAAAAAAAATATATATAAAATTGTGCTAGAGAAACAATATTATACAATGTAATCAGATCACATTCTTGTCATACAGTAATTTCAACAGTTGCCGTCATCTCAAAATACTCTAATTATAAGTTAGGTTAAAATTAGACATTGCTAACCTCTTTTGGGTAGGAATTAAAATTCAAGGGAGTTTACTGTGTATGAATCAAATAATTTGTTTTCCAAGGAAAATAATCAGTGTGCTGTTTCACGTCCCTAAAATGAATTCATTGCACATTTCAGATGTTTTATTTACAAATTAAATATAGTGCTGTTTTAGGCTCAAGGACAGGGACAGGGAGTGTGTCTGGAATAATTTGTGCCACATTTTAGGTTCAGTAGTAATGTCTAATGGCATTTTAGAGGCTAAAAAAATTAAAAGGAGAACTCGGCTAGAAAGTGTAAAGTAGCTACTTGGGAGGAGATTAATAGGTCACCATAAAATACAGAATTTTACCTATAAACTTTCATGGGCTGTTTATGTGCTACAGTAACTTTTTCCCTTTGAAAATAGATACCCTCAAATAATTTTTTATGATATGGGTGCTGATAAAACTATTGTGTATTTCTGACTGACAACTGCAGTAGTGGAGATCTTTTGCTATTTACAAAGTAGGATTTACCCTTAAAAATCAGCACTGTCATGTAAAGCACACTATTCTCACATGGAGTAAAAATGCAAATTTTGCTAGTAACAGTAATATTGTGAAATTTCACCAATTTCAAATAAAATTAGGTCAGGAATGGCTAAGTGCATTACGTGTTTGCTGTGTTCATTTGATTGTGGCTAAACAGTCAAGAGTCTAAAAACATTATCAAAAATTGTAGCTCTTCTGGCACAGGGTATGGTTACCAAATTGTCATTCTTTAGAATAACTGCCCAGAGGGAGATTTTTACTAAAGTATTGTGAAAAAGAAAACGGATGAAGCGGGGCAGGAGGATTTTATTGGTACAAAGTTATTTAAAAAAAACAATGAATGGTATTTGTATACATATAATTAACAATACAATATATAAATCCATCAGGACATAAAGAATGCAAATTAATCTCATTGACAATTTTACACCCCCAACATTGGGGTCATGTCTACCTGGTAACGACTCCAGAGAAGATATATTAGTGTAGGCCCTTAGACTTGACATGTTTCGCGGTTGCCCGCTTCTTCAGGAGAAATTAGAGGCAATAGGACACTAAAAACAAATAAAGAGCATAAGTATGTGTACAAAATTATCATAACAAATACATAACATACAGTTCTTAACAACATTGTTCAAAGGAGTGGTTTGGGGACACTTACCCCAGAGGTCAGGTACAACCACCCGATAGTCACTTAGGGCATTGTCAGGTCACCTGAGTACAGGTGACAGATGCACCCCATTGAGGTCTGGAGTGCACCTCAAGGTAGTGGGCCCTACGGCTTACTGCTGCGGATGCAGCTCTAGGTGATACAGGAGAGCAGGTACTCTGTATTACCAACACGGATGACACTGGGAGCTAGAGCATGAGATTTCTCAGGGCGCGGAATCTAAGAGCCAGCGGGTGTTCACCAGAGGCCCCTAGTGGTGGGAATGGATTTAGCTGCAGTCTGGCTCCAGGTCGCGACCCCTAGGGCCTCCCAGCTCATGGTAGACTACAGGGAGGTAGACTGAAAAGATAGTCAGGATATAGCCAAAGGTCGGGGCAACAAGCAGGCAAGGATAGTCAGGAGATAGCCAAAAGTTGAGGTAACAAGCAGGTAAGGATAGTCAAGAACAAGCCAAGATCGATAACTGGAATCAGACGTACAAGACACAGCAGGTCGCACACGAAAGCCTAACACACAATATTGATCAGCAGAGCTGGCTTGCAGTGCACAGGTTAATATAGAGTTCCCTGATAGGGGCTGGGGTGGAGCCATGCTTTGAGGAGAGATTACTTAAGCAGCCATGTGAGAGTGTCTGGCCTCTTAAGCAGAACACATGGAGAGGTAAGCTGACAGACAATATTACTGCATATCCATGACAGGCATCAAGGCAAGAATCCCTGGGTGACCATGGGAGCAGATACAACTGGGCCTTAGAGATTTCTGTGTACAAAATGATCTCTCATATACTCACATATATGTAATACACAGAAACTCTAAGGCCCAGTTGTATCTGCTACCATGCTCGCCCAGGAATTATGGCCTTGTTGCCACCATGTGACTGTCAGCTGGTTTTGTCTGACCTCTGGGGTAAGTGTCCCCACACCACTCTTTTAAACAATGTAGTTCATAAGAACTGTATGGTATGTATTTGTTATGATAATTTTGTACACATACTTATGCTCTTTATTTGCTCTTTATTTGCTTTTAGTGCCTATTCCCTCTATTTTCCCCCGAAAAAGTAGGCAACCGTGAAACATGTTGAGTCTGACAGCCTACACCAATATAGCTTTTCTGGAGTAGCTTCCCAGGTAGAAAGGACCCCAATGTTGGGGGGTGTAGAAATCATCAAGAGGGAATAATTTGCATTCTTTATGTCCTGATACGTTTTTATATTATATTGTTGATTATATGTATACAATTAAATTTTGTTGATTTTAAAATAACTTTGTAATTGTCATTCTTGTTGCTGCAATAGGATAAAATATTAATATTATCTTAGATGGCAGCTTTGTAGGGCATGTAAGACAAGGTAAAATCTCCCCTCCATCTGCCTTGTGATTATCTCTATTTATACACTGCTGGAAGAAGATTAAAACAATACAGTTATATGCACTTTGTGTATTGGATTGTTTAGTAGAGATCATACCCTAATTTAATAATCTCCATCATGCGTAGTGACCTCTATAATTGCTCATTTCTGAATTATGGGATAGATAGCTGGACATCTGTATCAGTCACGGGTGGCACAAAGGAATTGTCTTTACTACAAAACTACACCCACCGTTAATTTGCATATGACTATGACACTATTTACAATAATTTGTCAAAAGGATTGGCTAGATGGTTTGATGCACTGAGAAACAACATTTTGTTTCAGCTTAATTGAGTTGTCCCTTGACCTTACAACCATCATCTGCATATTGAACAAAAATTGGCAGTGGTAGCTACATGCATAACATACAGTATTTAACAAACACTAACATTTTTGACTACCCACCCTAATTCATTGTTCATTCTACATACATCATGGATATATTAGAACCTTGATTTGCTGATAATGCATAGATATAGAATAGAATATTTATATTGGAGTGTGCCAACAGTTTTGGAGATCCACCTCAGAAATGTTGTTGACTGGATTCAGATCACCTTTCTCTTTTCATGATTTTTTCTCAACCCACCCCATAGACACCAGTGTGGCCTACATATACAGGCTGCTAAGATGGTGAGCATAATGATATCTGCTATATACTGATACTAATAGCTGCTCATGTGGACTTCATCATCAGGATGGTATTTCAAGAAGGATAGGCCAAAATAACACAGAAAATGGCTTCATGGTTAGAGTTGCCACCTCATCCCTTTAAACCCGAACACATATGAATTACACAGGTTCTTAGGCTAATTAAAGGCAGATAAGGCACCAAGTGAGTTTAATTACCACCTTAATCAGCCACAGAACCTGTGGTTCGGGTTTAAAGGGATGAAGTGGCAACCCTATTCATGGTGCATCTCAGGGTATGTCACATCATATCTTCTTACTAGGTCACACTGTGTTCTTATGTGAAATAAACTTTATATAAGGTTACATTTGACGGAGAAAGCCTGCCCAAAATCAATTTAACATGTGCATATCTCAGCGAGATTCAATATTTACTATTAGAGCAAGGTTTTTTTGATGCTATACTCAAAATGTTTAGCAGTTCAGTAAATGGAGATTAACACTGTAACAAACCTATATTTTTATTAGAGGTAAATTATAATTATTTGTAGCCGGGTGCCTGCCAGCTGTGCGATTTCCTCCCCCGATAACCTCCCAACCCCCCCACCCCCTGTTGTGAGCAGTAAACAGATTGGCTGACTGTACTGCTGAGTGGCTCTCTGTGTGGACTCTCCCTCTTCTCTGCCCACTCCTGCTGCTGGGAAAAGAAGACAGATGGTGGGCACAGAGCACAAGCCTGCTTCTGTCACAGCCAGCTTGTACATCTGTACCCCCCATCCATCGATCTGGGTGTGCTGCTAGCAGGGCATGCTCTTTTGACTGTCCTCTCTCTCTCTCCTGCCACTGTACAGAGGATTCGAGCAACTCTGTGTGAAATTGCTTTTGGTCCTCCTCCCTCCTGGCAGCAGCGGCTCTGAACCAATCAGGGCTCTATTCAGTGCAATGGATTCTGGGAACTTTGTTAGAAAACCTTAGTGAACAAACAGCATCATGAAGGCCAAGGAACACACCAGACAGGTCAGGGATAAAGTTGTGGGGAAGTTTAAAGCAGGGTTAGGTTATAAAAAAATATCTCAAGCTTTGAACATCTCACGGAGCACTGCTCAGTCCATCATCTGAAAATGGAAAGAGTATGGCACAACTGCAAACCTACCAAGACATGGCCGTCCACCTAAACTGACAGGCTGGATAAGGAGAGCAGATAAGTAGCCAAGATGCCCATGGTAAGTCTGGGGAGCTGCAGAGATCCACAGCTCAGGTGGAAGAATCTGTCCACAGGACAACTATTAGTCGTGTACTCCACAAATCTGGCCTTTAGGGAAGAGTGGCATAAAGAAAGCCATTGTTGAAGGAAAGTCATAAGAAGTCCCGTTTGCAGTTTGCGAGAAGCCATGTGGGGGACACAGCAAACATGTATAAGAAGGTGCTCTGGTCAGATGAGACCAAAATGGAACTTTTAGGCCTAAAAGCAAAATGCTATGTGTGGTGGAACATTAACACCGCACATCACCCTGAATACACCATCCCCACCGTGAAACATGGTGGTGGCAGCATCATGTTGTGGGGATGCTTTTCTTCAGCTGGGACAGGGGAGCTGGTCAGAGTTGATGGGCAGATGGATGGAGCCAAAATACAGGGTAATCCTAGAAAAAAAACTATCTGCAAAAGACTTGAGACTGGGACGTTCACCTTCCAGGACAACGACCCTAAACATACAGCCAGAGATACAAAGGAATGGTTTAGATAAAAGCATATTCATGTGTAAGATAGACTTGTGCACAACGGAAAAATTTGTTTAGTTTCGGTTTGTTTCTTTTGGGTCCTGTTGATTCGTAATCGTTCGTAATTTTGCTAGACGGGATTTTTCGTGTTCGGACTAATTCGTATTTTCGCAAGCGACATTTTTCGTTGAATTTTTAGTTGATTTATAATTCGTACTTTCGGTAGGGTACATTGTTTTTCGTTGATTCTGGACAGAACTCCTACTTTCGTAACTTTTTTTGGGTTCGTTGATTCGTCAGAGCAGAGTGTTTATTGTTCTTCGAATGGATTTGTACATTCGGAACTTTTTTCATAACGAATTATGCCGAAGACATGCGGGCATTCGCTATTTGCGGTATATTTTATTTCGGATTTGGTTTTATTCGTAATTGCTTTGTTCAGAAATTCGAATGCTTCCGAATGTCCGAAAGTTGCTAAATTCGGACGAATTTCGATTCGTTATGAAACGAATTGCACAAGCCTAGTGTAAGAATGGCCCAATCAGTCCAGACATAAATCCAATTGAGAATCTGTGGCAAGACTTGAAAATTGCTGTTCACAGACACTCTCCATACAATCTGACAGACCTTGAGCTATTTTGCAAAGAAGAATGGGGGAAAATGTCACTCTTTAGAAGTGTAAAGCTGGTAGAGACATCCCCAAAAAGACTTGCAGCTGTAATTGCAGTGAAAAGGGGATCTACAAAGTATTGACTCAGGGGGGCTGAATACAAATGCATGCCACACTTTTCAAATTATTATTTGTCACAAATGTTGAAAACCATTTATCATTTTCCTTCCACTACACAATTATGTGCCACTTTGCATTGGTCTATCACATAAAATCCCAATAAAATACATTTACCGTATATACTCGAGTATAAGCCGACCCGAGTATAAGCCGAGGCCCCAATTTTACCACAAAAAATGGGAAAACGTATTGACTCGAGTATAAGCCTAGGGTAAAAATGCAGCAGCTACTGTAAGCGGAAAAGAGGGTCAACAATGCCCATTTGCAGCTTCACTGTGCCCATTCTCACTGTGCCCATTACCTCACTGTGCCCATTACCTCACTGTGCCCATTACCTCACTGTGCCCATATCCACACTGTGCCCATATCCACACTGTGCCCATCTCCTCACTGTGCCCATTTGCACGCCTCACTGTGCCCATTACCTCACTGTGCCCATTACCTCACTGTGCCCATTACCATGGAGATAAACAGCACATTATTACCCTCCACACTCACCTTCTGCTTGCTACAGCGAAGATCTATTTTTGTAAGAGGCAGCCAGGCTTCTAAGGAAAGATCACCTCCCATGTCCATCGCGCTGCGGACGTCCATTTTTTAAAATTTGCGGCTTCCTCCTGGTCCCGTGCGGTTCCGTGATAGGCGATTGACACTGTGTTCAGTGTTCCGCCTATCACGCCCATCTTCTCATCCTCGGACTTTCCCAGCAGACACTGTGTTTAGTGATCCGCCAATCACGGACGTTCTTTCATCCTCGAACAAGAGGAGAAGGTCCGTGATTGGTGGATCACTAATCACAGTGTCAATCGCATAACACGGAACCGCACGGGACCAGGAGGGAGCGCAAATTTAAAAAAATGGATGCCCAAGGTACACTGACTCGAGTATAAGCCGAGGGGGGGACTTTCAGCCCAAAAAAAGGGCTGAAAATATTGACTTATACTCGAGTATATACGGTATGTTTTTGGTTGTAACATGACAAAATCTGGAAAATTTCAAGGGGTATGAATACTTTTTTCAAGGCACTGTAGATATTAGTCCTAATACAGACTTTTTGGCTGTTTGAAAACAATGAACTTCTCTTATTTGGTCTATTTGGTCTATATAGTATACTAAGTGGAAGCATTTTTTTTATCTGTTTGATTAGTGCAAATAAAAACAGTTTAGGTTGTCAAAAATTCAGAGCTGCCCTGTTTCATCCGCACACTCCCTGTGTTATCACTAAAGAGCCCTCCTAGTTCCAAACTTGGACTACAGAATGATTAGCCCTTTTGTTGTAGAGATCTTAGAGTGGGAGTGGTTGAGTAGTTCAGCAAAATTAATTGGGCTGACATCATGCAGTCCACATAAATGCTGTGGGTTGTTACCCCACAGCAGGGATTAAGAGCTGAATACATTCAACGGTTCTTTTTCTGTACTCTCAGGGTCTTTTGAAGGGATAAAACTTGGGGAAATTATGACATTTGACAGAAAAGTAATATATATATATATATATATATATATATATATATATATATATATATATATATTATGTTGTCAAAAGTATTGCGACACCTGCCTTTACACGCATGTGAACTTTATTGGCATCCCAGTCTTAGTCTGTAGGGTTCAATATTGAGTTGGCCCACCCTTTGCAGCTATAACAGCTTCAACTCTTTTGGGTAGGCTGTCCACAAGGTTTAGGCGTGTGTCTATAGGAATATTTGACCATTCTTCCTGAAACGCATTTTTGAGGTCAGGCACTGATGTTGGACGAGAAGGCCTGGCGCGCATTCTCCACTCTAATTCATCCCAAAGGTGTTTTATCGGGTTAAGGTCAGGACTCTGTGCAGGCCAGTCAAGTTCCTCCACCCCAAACTGGTTCATCCATGTCTTTATGGAGATTGATTCGTGCACTGGTGTGCAGTCATATTGGAACAGGAAGGGGGCCATCCCCAAACTGTTCCCACAAAGTTGGGAGCATGAAATTGTTCAAAATGTCTTGGTATGCTGACGCATGGAACTAAGGGGCCAATCTCAATCCTTGAAGAATAACCGCACACCATAATCCCCCCTCCACCAAATGATTTGGATCGGTGCACAAAGCAAGGACCATAAAGACATGGATGAGAGAGTTTGGGGGTGGAGGAACTTGACTGGCCTGCACAGAGCCCTGACTAGATATGGGCCGAACACCCCCCTAAACAGGGGAAATGTTCTAACCCAAACTGCAAACCCCATTGAAGTCTATGGGAGCAGAACAGAAAAAATCAAAAGTGCCAATTTTGAAGGCTTATATGCAATTATTTGGCCATAAAAGGGATATAGGGGTCTGGGTACTCCCCTGGAGTACATGTATCAATGCAAGACATTTTTTTTTACAAAAGGATAGTTTTTTCATGAGAAGTGATTTTATTTATGTACAACAATAAAAATATTAAATTCCTTTAAATATAGTGCCTGTGGGGTCCCCTTAATGTGCCTGTAAATCGGCTCCTCTGTAGCATGCACAAAACATGCTGCAGCAAAAATGACATTTCTAAAGAAAAAAAAAAGAGTCAAATCCAATTTAAAAAGATTCACGGTTACAATTGCCGCCACCCGGCTATTGAAAAAATTAAGAAAAAACTCTGTGGGGTCCCCTCCCAGTCCATACTAGGCCCTCTGGGTCTGATATGGATTTGGAGGGGAACCCCACACCAAAATTTAAAAGAAAAACTGTGTGGGGATCCCCCCAAAATCTATACCAGACCCTTATCCGGGCATGCAGCCTGGCAGGTCAGGAAAGGGGGGGCAAGCGAGCTACCCCCCTCCTGAACCAAACTAGGCCACATGGCCTTAACATGGGGGGTGGGTGCTTTGGGCTGGGGGCCCCCCATTATGTGAATGATGTATCGGGAACATGGTACTCCTACACATTCACCAAAAAATTGTCAAAAAGTAATAAAAACAAGAGACAGGTTTTTGACAAATCCTTTATTGAAAAATAAAAAAATAGTGTCCCTCAATGTAAATCCATCATCAATCACGCCTCCCGCAAACTGAAAATAACATAAAAAACGCTCCGCCTTTTGGGACAGTCAAATGCCTCCTCTGAGCTTTGACATTTCTTATACAGTATAGGTAAGGAGCAGGGCCACCTGGCTATGTGACACGGTGGTACAGCCCCCTTCTGACGCCACAGACTGGTGCATGCTGGGCCTGGTGCTGGGTCACCAGGTGATGTTGCCAGGTGGCCCCACCCCTTACCTATATAAGAACTGTCAAAGCTTAGAGGAGGCATTCAGCGGGTACTTACAATGCCACAGGATCACTGGCTGCCTCCTTCCAATATCCAAGAGGCAATCTTCAGTAAGGGAGAAGCAGAGCTCACAATTCCACAGGACGATTGGATACCTCCTTCCAGCTTCTACTGGGCACTCTTCAGCAAGCTTTCCAGACCTAGATGCCAAACAAAACCCTTCAAATTGGCCCCCCAGCTATTCTTTTTTTTTTTATAAATCTTTTTATTTAATTTCTTAAACAAACAAAACAGAACATAACATGACAACACATCATACACATTAAATCTAAAATATATTAGTAAAATAACACGATCCCATCACCTTGCATAGCAAAAAACAAGAAATAAAGAAATTATGATTATCACTATTATTTCCAATCATTTCTAAACACAAATATCCCATATAGGGAACATCCCTTCTATGAGTTGTTACCTCCCTCTATGTTAGATGCCGTATATGGCTTATCCAGCCACTTTGCCCAAACCTCATCATACATACTAGGGCGACCCCTATTCCTATAGGTATCTCTGTACAATGGAAGATTATTATTAATCAATTGTTTCCAATATATAAGCGGAGGAGGATGAGGTTTCTTCCAATATAATGCAATAGATTTTCTTGCGTAGAAAATTGTTGTATTAATAAATATTTGTTCGGTCTCTATAGGGGTAATATCCTCTACTAAGCCCAGCAAACAGACTGACATTGAAAACGGTAAAGGAGCAGAGGTAATAGAGTTTAATAGATCCACTACCTCCATTCAAAATGTAACTATATATGGACAGGTCCAGAAGATGTGTGTGAAATCCCCTCGAGCTGCTCCGCACCTCCAGCACTTAGAGGAACAAGCAGGATTTATCTTTTGAAGTCTATATGGCGTGATATATGCTCTGTGTATGAGTTTAAATTGGATAACACGATCCCTCAAGGAGACCAGAGATCTCAAAGGGAAATCCCACACACAGCTCCAGTCCTCCATACTCAAATCTGGTATATCTCGATTCCACCTAGCTCGAAGACTCTCTAATGGCAGGATAGAAATTAAAGTAAGATGAGAATAGAGTCTCGAGGTAGGCTTATCCAGACACTCAGACCTAAGTACTAACTCCAAGGTAGATTGTATCATCGTTAAACTATTCTGTGGAAACTCTGCATGAAAAGTATGTGAAAGCTGGTAGTATCTAAATAGATAAGAGCTAGGAAGATTAAACATTGAGGTTAGTGTAGAGAAGGTGGATAACCTCTGATCAGTAACCACTTGGACAAGTAATTTAATATTGTATTTGGTCCATGCAATAGGCTCTGGTGTTTTAAGGAATTGAGGAAGGGTAGGGTTTAGCCATAGAGGGACATTTGGAGAAATTGCTCCCTTTGGATAACACTCACATCTAAGGCCGGCCTCCCAAGCTTGAATAGTATTAAGCATAGGAATAGTCACCTGATGAAGTGCCCTACGGCCCCTAAATAAGAGAACCTTAAGAGCTTCTACGGAACCTACTACTGCTGCTTCTAACCGGGTAGAAGAGTTATATAGATCTGGGTTTAACCACCATGTGGCCGTAACCAACTGAGTGGCCAAAAAATATTTGTATAGATCCGGAAAAGCTAGTCCTCCCTCTTCACAAGGGTGCATCAGAGTACTTAATTTATACCTAGGATTTTTTATCCCCCATAAAAAAGATGAAAACAACTAATTTAGTCTTTTGAAAAAGGATACAGGGAGCCATTGAGGAGAATGTCTAAATAGGTACATGAATTTAGGTATAATTTTCATTTTTAAAAGATTAATGCGCCCCAATAGAGACAACGGTAGAGACTTCCGTACTTTTAATTTAGACTCAGTATCTCCGAAAATTGGGGTCAGATTCAGAGACATAAATTCAGAAGATTGACGAGAAATTACCACTCCTAAATACTTAAAATTATCTACCCACTGCAGTGGAGTATCCTTCATAGCCGTACTGCGAGCCTCCATATCTATTGGAAACAGCAATGACTTAGTCCAGTTTACCTTCAGCCCTGTAACCGTTGAAAATGAATCCAGTATATCCAAGGCCCCTTGTAACGAGGGGCCAGCATCATTTAAAAATAATAAGAGGTCGTCTGCATACAGAGCTACCCTCTCCTCCAGCCAACCGATCCGCAATCCCCTAATATTAGGTGAAGTACGTAGAGCCTCAGCCACCGGTTCCATCTATTCTACAGCTGGGACCATGTCGAAGAAATGCCATCATTCCAGAAAACTGCCCTAGGAGCAGAGCCACCTCAGGCTAGGAAATTCTCCTGAGAAACTGGACCCAGAACAAACTAACTCCTGCTTCAGGCCCCAGACTATTTATAGGTTCCTCAGTCACATACTGGGCACACCTCCCCAGGGATTAGCTGGGTAAATATAGCCTTTCTGCCTTCCCTCCCATTATGATTCTAGAACCATCTAGAATGCAGTGGGAATTAATCAGACCAGCAGCCTGTGGAACACTGACCAGGCTAAAGCAAACAACAGCTGCTCCATTGGCTTGGCATGCACTTTAAGTTAAGACCTGTATACACCGGGGGTGGGGTGGGGGGTTGCACACAAAGGAAATGCCCCCCACTGCAAATCAGAAAAGTAAAGTTCAGTAGTTCAATTTGCTCACTGATCCTAATTCCTTCATAGGAAATCAGTATTCTCTCTTTATGCTCTCTCTACAGCAGCTCATACACAATGGTACCATAGCTGCTCTCAGCCCACCCTTTTCATAGTGAGGGGCTGGATTCTGTGGTACTCTCCCCCATTATTGGCTTTTGATCCAGAGGAAGGTGAAAAACCCTAGTAAAGAATGATACAATTTACTACAGTTGGGGAAAAAATTCCTTCCTGATCCCCCCGAGACGCAATCAGATTTTCCCTGGATCAGCTTTACCTATTAATGTTAGTACCCAGTTATATTATGTACACCTAGGAAATAATCCAAGCTTTTTTTAAAGCAATCTACTGAGCTGGTCAGAACCACCTCTGGAGGGAGTCTATTCCACATTTTCACAGCTCTTACTGTGAAGAAATCTTTCCGTATTTGGAGATGAAATCCTTTTTCCTCTAGATATAAAGAGTGCCCCCTTGTCCTCTGTAGTGATCTCCTATTCTCAATAGATAATAAATTCAGTTCCTCTAATCGTTCCTCATAGCTGAGCTCCTCCATGCCTTTTATCAGTTTGGTTGCCATTCTCTGCACTTTCTCCAGTTCCCTGATATCCTTTTTGTGAACTGGAGCCCAAAACTGAACTGCATATTCCAGGTGAGGTCTTACTAATGATTTGTACAGGGGCAAAATTCTCTCTCTCTCTGGAGTCCATACCTCTCTTAATACAAGAAAGGACTTTGCTTGCTTTGGAAACCGCAGCTTGGCATTGCATGCTATTAATAAGCTTATGATCTACCAAAACCCCCAGATCCTTCTCCACTATGGATTCCCCCAATTGTACTCCCCCTAGTATGTATGATGCATGCCTATTCTTAGTCCCCAAGTGCATAACTTTACATTTATCAACATTAAACCTCATCTGCCACATAGTTGCCCAATTAGACAGAGCATTGAGGTCGGCTTGTAAGTTGGAGACATCCTGTAAGGACGCTATTCCACATAAAGGGTACCTAAAGTATTATGTGTGGAAAATTCATTGTGAATTCAGCATCAGGTAAACCTAAATCTCACCCCTAATTGTTAACTCTAGCTACCAATGTCATCATGCATTTATGTTCTATATTGTTAAGAATGTTCATTTTATGTCAAACTGTCAGTTAAAAGTGATACTAATGGTAATAATAATATTATAAATAATACCAATAACACTAATAATAATAATAAAAAGCATAACCATCAATTTCACAATAATAATTTAAATGGGTCAATAATGAACAGAAATAGTAAAATAAATAAAAAACAGTCATATGATGGAAATGACTGAAATGGCTCAGTGCTGCATTAAAAAAAAAACTATTTTTTTTGGTGGAGTCTGTGGCAGCATCTGTTACTTGGCACATCAAAGCTCCTATGCAGGACTACCAGTGTCCACCTTTGTTCTGGGGCAAGGGTGCCGGTTAACATACAGCTCTGTTTTAATATGGATTAGCACTAGTTCTGGGAATGGGCAATAGCAACCTTTGATGTTGGATTGGAACCTTGTCTGTGAAATCTAGCAGCTGTTGTGACAGGTTCCCTTTAAAGAAGCTACCATTGTTTTGTTTCCTGCAGTGAATAAAATTAAACAAGTCCTATTTCTGAATGACAGCCAAGGGACTGTTGTTACTCTGCAGCTCGCGCTGAAGTAGCTCTATACCAGACTGTGTCCTGTGGGGCTTAGAGTTTTCAATTCATTATTTGTCAGGCTTGGAGAAGGATTCTACATTAGGCCTTTAATTTAGTATATTGCCATGGGCTACTGACCACATGACACTGCTTAAATGTGAGCAAATCTAACAGGGAAGCAGGTCTTGCTCTTTAATTTGGTGAGGGAAGCATAGAGATGATGGCCTGAAGAGTGTTAATCATGTAGGAAAACAGGTCAGAAATAGGTCATTTGTTAGACAAGGTCTGAAAATGTGATGCTCATATGTAACGCTATGGCAGCCAAAAGAAGCCAACGATCAATTGCTCAGTGGTGGATGCAATCATTTTTCTCTCTCACCTATAGAATCATATTGCAGAAGCACAAGAAATGTACAGCTGACAGAATGTTCATCAAAGCAGAATCCTATTGACTTGGAATTTTGTGCTTATCTTTGTAGGTCATTTATTGTATCTGAGCTGGGAGCAATCTGCTTTTAGTGCCAATACCAAATATCCTGAAAATCCTTTAGAGGCTTCGTATCACAATAAATAAAATAGAACTCTCTGTAGTTTGTATATGGATGCCTATTTTATACCTATATATTGTACATTCTAATAAATATAATTTTCTGTTTAATAGTTTGTCTTTCATTATAACTAAAGCATACCTTTAACATCAGCGTGACTATGAAAAGGAAAGCAAACATGTGAAACAAATATAGATAACACTGTTATGGATATAGGATGAAAGAACCTTTAAATAGTGCTGATTGTAAATACATGATCCTTGGGCCTTGACAACACAGGATCAATTAATAGCTAGCCATAAAAAAGATTGGGTTAGAGCGAAATAAATCTTTATTATTTATTTATTTATAACAGGTACTTATATTACATTGACAATTTATTTATATAGTACATTCGCATCAGTCCCTGCCCTTAAAGCGGAGGTCCGCCAATTTTATTTTTTTTTTAAAGTCAGCAGCCACAAATACTGCAGCTGCTGACTTTTAAAATAAGGGCACTTACCTGTCCAGGGCGCCCGCGATGTCTGCACCCGAGGCCGACCCGTCCCTCAGTCCTCGGATGCTGCCACCGCCATCTTCGGTAAGGGAATCAGGAAGTGAAGCCTTGCTGCTTCACTTCCTGGTTCCCTACTGCGCATGGGCGAGTCGCGCTGCACAATCCAAATGGCCCCTGCTGTCTTCTGGGACCCGTGTGTCTCTCAGAAGACAGTGGGGGAACGGGAAGTGGCGTAGATACCCGCAGATTCTGTGGCTATCTATGCCCGGAAGTGGGTGCAAATACCTGTATTTTACAGGTGCACCCCCTCCCCCCCTCAAAGGTGCCAAATGTGACACCGGAGGGGGGGAGGAATCCGAAAAGCGGAAGTTCCATTTTTGTGTGGACCTCCGCTTTAAGTTGCTTACAATCTAAGGGTCCCTAACTGTCATTCATACATACACATACTAGGGCAAATTTAGACAAGAGCCAATTAACCCAGCAGCATGTCTTTGGAGTGTAGGAGGAAACTGAGGTACCCAGAGGAAACCCACACAGGCACAGGGAAAGCAATATTGTAAATTAAATAAATGTTTTTAAACTGTTTTATATATTTTTTTGCTAAAAAAGTGTAGATTTGCACTTCTCACAGAATTTGAAATTTGAAAAAATAACAACAGGAGGTTTAACCTTTTCTGCAGAAGGATTTGTTTCCAGCAAAGCTGCCAGATGCCACCTTTGTGGTGTGCATTAAAAAAAATCTCATCATTGGAGACTGTTTGCACCTGTAGCTAAGTTTGAAGCAGATATTTTTCCTTTGAACAGCACCCTCTAGTGCTGGCGGCTTGGAACAAGAAATTTATAGCACAGATACATACAAATTTATCAGTACTGTGCTGCAAGAAGCAGGTTTATTTCCAGAAAAAGTAGCCCATCACTTTAGCATTTTTCGTTCGTTGCATGATGAAGTACAAATGCATACAGTCCAGTGAAAATACAGGTACACTTTAATGTATTTTGTTTTGGGCATCTCTACTTCTGATAGAATTACATATGTTAATATTATGAAAAATCCAGTTTACCCCTTCCCTGAGATGTTCCATGCAAGGCCATGGTCCATGTGGCCTTTTGACAGCATGAGATAAATTGAAAATATAGTTTCTTCTGATTGAATTTGGCTGTTTGGGAGTTTGGGAATAATGGTAATTTTACTGCTACTATCTATGACAGCTTCCTGTTAATTGCTGCTAAGGAAAAGATGAGTGCTGACACTTGCTGCACAATAGCAAACAGTGTTTTCATCTGGTCCCAGTCAGTTACCGGTAGAGAATCCCCAGTCATGTAAACAAAGGAGCAATGAAAGAGGCCCTCGTCAAAGCACCCTCCCCATGTTGAAGGCATGTGGA
The DNA here is from genome assembly GCA_029206835.1 of Rana muscosa. Taxonomy (NCBI): domain Eukaryota; kingdom Metazoa; phylum Chordata; class Amphibia; order Anura; family Ranidae; genus Rana; species Rana muscosa. The sequence continues at coordinate 873,187,131 of CM055116.1, read as the reverse complement.
CTGGTATGGTTCAGGAGGGGGGACGCTCTCTCATCCCCCTCTTTGCATGCTCAGATAAGGGTCTGGTATGGATTTTGGGGGACCCCCACGCCATTTTCTTTTGGTGCAGGGTTCCCTTTAAATCCATGCCAGATCTGAAGGGCCTGGTATAGATTTGTGTGGGGGACCCCCACACCATTTTTTTTTTACATTTTGGAGTGGAACTCCCCTTAATATCCATACCAGACCCAAAGGGCCTGGTAATGGACTGGGGGGGACCCACACAGTTTTTTTCAATGATTTTTTATGTATATTGCCAGGATCCGGCAACACATTACAGCAGTGAGCAATTTTAAATGACATTTTTTCTGTTAGAAATTTCATTTTTCTGCTGTACTGTTATAAACAAGGGAAAGATGTGTTACTTTACAGGCAGACTAAGGGGACACCCCAGGCACAATATTTAAAGGAATATTACATTTTTATTGTTTTACTTTAAGCATTAATAAAATCAGTGCTCCTGAAAAAACATCAGTTTTAAAAAAAAAAAAATTGCATTGTTACATTTGGGGCAGTACCCGGGTCCCCATACACTTTTTATGGAAATAACTTGCTTATAAGTCTTTAAAATTAACGCTTTTGAGTTTTCACATTCATGTCGCATAGACTTTAACGGTGTTCGTATGTTCGCACATATTTTTTGTCTGTTCGCATGTTCTGATGCGAACCGAACCGTTTTTTTTTTTTTGGGCTCATCCCTAGTCCTTGCTCTGTCTCTAAAGACTCCATTTTTTGGAGTAAGCAGTTTGAGCCTAGCCATGGAAGCTCCCTTATTTTATTAGTTGCTGGGCACCTAATTTGTTCACTATTTCGTTCAACATTTTTTCCCACTGCCTTGCTGTGAGTGAAGTTTTGCAAATAAACAATCTTTCCCTCTAGACATCATTTAGGAAGCATCCTCCTGCTGCTCATGCTACTAGAGCCACATGCAATTTCACTCCATGATCTGTTCCTGCTGCCTCTCTGGACATGAGCATTTTTCTGCCAGCTACAAGCTATCCTGTTTTGCAGATGCTATAAGTAGTTCTGATAGATCCTTTCTTTCCTGCAGTTGGCTCTAGACCATTGTTTTGTCTTTATTGTCATCAAGCGCCAGGCCTCTGCACCTGCCATTCTGCTCCATTCTGTTCCAGAAACCTTTAGGTTCTCTTCCCTCTACCTTCATGGGATTTAAATTTGGTCCTCTCAGTGCTTAAAAAAGCCACTGTTTGAACCTATCAGAGACAATCCTTTCTTTGCTCTGTCCTGCAAAATGGTTTCCCTTGCAGTTATCACCTCACTGGCAGCTCTAGAAAGGAACCCAAAGCAGCTCTACTAAAGGAGCCCTTTCTGGCCCTGTATAGGGGTATGGTGGTGTCAAGGCCTAGGCAATACTTACTTCTTAAAGGGCTTGTAAAGGTTCAAATATAAAAAAATAAATAACAAACTTGTCATACTTGCCTCCACTGTGCAGCTCGTTTTGCACAGAGTGGCCCCAATCCTGGCCTTCTGGGGTCCCTCAGTGGCTCCTCCCCGCATCAGCTAACCCCCTTCATGGGAAGCTCTCTCCTAAGGGGGTTAGCTTGCAGGCACGCTCACGTGATAGAGCCGGCAGCTATAGCCTCCCGGCGTGCCGCGTCATTGGTTTGATTGACAGCAGCGGGAGCCAATGGCTGCGCTTCTATCAATCATCCAATGAATGAGCCGAGAAGAGCCGAAAAGCCCGGTCGAGAAGCCTGCTCGTTTACGACGCTGGACTTTTGAGGGCTCAGGTAAGTAAACCGGGGGCTGGGGGGCCGGAAAACATCAGATGAAAGGTGAAAAAACATGAACCTTTACAACCCCTTTAAGATAGTCTCTGCTTTTCACCTTAACTAGAACATTGTCTTTCTGTTCTTGTGTCCAGTGCTAGTTCCCTGGGAGCTCTTTCTCTATTGTCTGAATGTGGTTCAGGCTGTTCAAGTTTATCTCTAATCTAAATTGTCTTTCTGAAAGACAAATTCACTTTTTTTCATACCTGCTGGGCCCAGCATTTTGTTTTACCATTTCTAGGTGTCTTAGGCAGACCATCATTCAGCTTTATGGTCTCACTCCACTAGAGCTGTTAGTCCTTCTTTAGTATTTCAGTATTAGACCTCTGTTTTGCCAGTTTTAAAGGGCTGCCATATGGGCTTTTCTCTTTGTTCTGTTCTATAAGTTTTACCAGGTGGATGTTTCTGCCTCATCTCATGCCAGCTTCGAGTGTAGAGGTGGCTCTTTGAGCTGTAGGTAGTCTCCTGTACTTGTTTTTGTTTGCCCACTTTGTTTTTTGATGGCTGATTTGCACACAGCTCAGTTGGACTGCTTTTGGACTTTACTAAGGTTTCAGACTTCCTAGTGGATGAGAGAGAAAACAGGATTGTTTTACTCACCATAAAATGCTTTTGTTGGAGCCCATTGAGGAGCAGAGGTTCTATCCCTTTGTGATTTTAATATGCTCTTGGTACAGTTTTGCTACAAAATGAAGGCATGCTGGTAGTAGGAGGGGTTATACCCAGAGTTGGCCTACATTTTTTTATGCGTCAGTGTCCAATCCTCTTATAAGTGTAGCGCCCACTACCTTTGGTATGTGCTAAATAGTGGGTTTTTTTTATTTATTTTTTTAAACTGTCAGTGCAGGCAAATTTAGTCAGGCCTTTGCATTAAGCTAGGCCTGATTGTTTTGATCTGGGACTGGGAGTGTCGGAGTAGCAGTGGGTGTGGCCACCTGAGCTCAGACTCTGGAACTCCTTCCTTGCTTCTGGAAGGAATGTTCTAGAAGGGGGCGGAGCTGGAAGCTTTGAGTGACAGGCAGTTTGTATAGCAGCTCTGACCAATCCCCAATGAGGGTTGGCAGGGGGCGGGACTGCTATATAGGCTGAGGTAACATGCCACTGGGGAGGAGTCGTGAGAGGAAAGAGAATGGAGCAGTAGTGTCTGTGTGACAAGGCCCCGGCCTGAGGGTCTGGGGCCTACTCGGTGCTAAAGAGGACCACCTTTCCTTAACACTGCATAGGAAGAACTAAGAGCTAAGATCAAGCATCCTGGAACCGTTACTGCTGGACTGTGCGGTTTAACCATGTCTCTTCCATGGACCGGGGACCATGGAACAGGTCAGTGGGTACACTACAGCAAGTGATGGGACCAGAGGAGTCTGATCAAGGAGCTTGGGAATATCTGCTGTTGCCCCTAGTAACTGAATGACACAAGGGGGTGTCTTTGACGGAATGTTGCACGGTCAGTCCTACACAGCAGGATATCACAAACTTATTTAAACTCAATATGGAAGGCTGTGGCCGGGGAACTCAACTTCCATATCCCTGGACTATTTGGGCCTAGTAGTCCCTCAGTTACCATTTGCAAGTAGATGGACTGTGGTGTCGGAGGAGGGTGTCTGTGTGAATGAGCTCCGGACACAGGGCCATCATTTGGATGACTGATTAATTACCTCGGAAAGTCATTCAGAGTGACTATTCCAAAAGTAATCTAAAAAGGGTTTTACTTAGGAATCCTTAAAGCAATACTCTGCAGGAATCAGTACAGCATACAAGGGAGCAATAGTCTGCAGTGACGCAGCTCACCTATCTTCAATCTGTGTTGTGCATTATCCTCAGAATCAAATCTACTAAAGTGCTATTATCTATGGGCATCCCATGTCACTACACCTTTACCCAAGTCTACCCAAGAAACCTTTTATAATAAAAATACCGCAAGGTAACGCAAGTGACTCTTCATTGTGTCTAAAGGAGGGAGAGTGAGACAAATGGATGAATGGAGGGTCAGACAACAAGGTGATGTGTTGAACTTGTGCCCAGAGTGCACCGCTACATAAGAGGAAGTATAACCTGAAGGTTAAAGGCTACTTATGGTCGATTTACTAAAGGTAAATTAGACTGTGCACTTTGCAAGTGCATTTACTCCAGAACATGGCAAATGTAGGGAAAGTCTGCAAACTTCCATCATCCAATTGTGTGCAAACAAAAATTATTTTATTTTTTATTTTTTCCTTGCAGGTGATTGCACACACATTACATTTTATTGTATTTAAATAATAGCATATAATGCCCTTTTAGAAAGGCTTGGAGAGCTGTGGAGTGTTCAATGTAAAACAAAGAGCATTTGATTGGTCACTTTAATCTACATTATCTACTTATTTACATTATCTACTTATTTGCTTATAAAGTCAGCATGAATCTTTCCTTGTAGACACTAAGGGGAATTTTTTTTTCTTCTTTGTACACTACAGTGAGATTGGTCTACAATTTGTTTAAAAGTGGTTTGTTCACTTTATAGGAAAACTTGTGTTGTAAATCTATCCTTTATACTTGAAAGGAAGCAGAAGTTTCCTTTACCTATCAAACCTACAGTGAGCAGTAAATGTGTAATATACCATAATACGGCCACTCAAAAGGGGAACAAATAGCTAAGACACAAGACAAAGAAAAATAATACATATTTGGATGTTGTCCTTGTGTCTGAATGTACTAAAAATGTCTTTATTCAATTATTTATTAGCAATATGAGATTTTATCTGTGTTAGGTACAATGTGATTTGTGCTTGGCAGAAACACTAAAGTATCGTTAACATATTAATATAATTTTGACCTGGAAATGCCATGCAGCCATCACTGGAGTGCATACATGTGGACAGGGAATGCCTGCAAAGAGGCTGCAGGAGATCGGCAGCACTGAAATGCAATAAAGAATGAAAAAATATGAAAAGACAATTAGTATACACAGTTCTTTAGCAGGCTAAATGTCATTCAGTTGGCGTGTAATTTAAATGTGGATATTGCTTCTTTTTTATGGCAGCTCCAGTTTACTCTGTGCTTTACAAATTGCCTGAATGAGAAAAAAAATACAATACAATACAATCTCACAAAAGTGAGCAAACCCCTTACATTTTTGAAAATATTTTAATATATCTTTTCATGTGACAACACTGAAGAAATTACACTTTGCTACAATGTAAAGTAGTGAGTGTACAGCTTGTATAACAGTGTAAATTTGCTGTCTCCTCAAAATAACTCAACACACAGCCATTAATGTCTAAACCGCTGGCAACAAAAGTGAGTACACCCCTAAGTGAAATAGTCAAAATTTGGCCCAATTATCCATTTCCTCTCCCCGGTGTCATGTGACTCGTTAGTGTTACAAGGTCTCAGGTGTGAATGGGGAGCAGGTGTGTTCAATTTGTTTTTTTCGCTCTCACTCTCTCATACTGATCACTGGAAGTTAAACATGGCACCTCATGGCAAAGAACTCGCTGGGGATCTTAAAAAAAAGAATTGTTGGTCTACATTAAGATGGCCTAGGCTATAAGAATATTGCCAAGACCCTAAAACTGAGTTGCAGCAAGGTGGTCAAGACCATACAGTGGTTTAACAGGACAGGTTCCACTCAGAACATGGTCGACCAAAGAAGTTGACTGCACATGCTCAGCGTCATATCCAGAGGTTGTCTTTGGGAAATAGATGTATGAGTGCTGCCAGCATTACTGCAGAGGTTGAAGGGGTGGGGGGTCAGCCTGTCAGTGCTCAGACCATACGCTGCACACTGCATCAAATTGGTCTGCGTGGCTATCGTCCCAGAAGGAATCCTCTTCTAAAGATGGTGCACAAGAAAGCCTGCAAACAGTTTTCTGAAGACGAGCAGACTAAGGACATGGATTACTAGAACCATGTCCTGTGGTCTGATGAGACCAATATAAACTTATTTGGTTCAGATGGTGTCAAGCGTGTGTGGCGGCAACCAGGTGAGGAGTACAAAGACAAGTGTGTCTTGCCTACAGTCAAGCATGGTGGTGGGAGTGTCATGGTCTGCATGAGTGCTGCCGGCACTGGGGAGCTACAGTTCATTGAGGGAACCATGAATGCCAACATGTACTGTGACATACTAAAGCAGAGCATGATCCCCTCCCGTCTGAGACTGGGCTGCCGGGCAGTATTCCAACATGATAACGACCCCAAACACACCTCCAAGATGACCACTGCCTATCTAAAGAAGCTGAGGGTAAAGGTGATGGACTGGCCAAGCATGTCTCCAGACCTAAACCCTATTGAGCATCTGTGGGGCATCCTCAAACAGAAAGTGGAGGAGCGCAAGGTCTCTAACATCCACCAGCTCTGTGATGTCGTCATGAAGGAGTGGAAGAGGACTCCAGTGGCAACCTGTGAAGCTCTGGTGAACTCCATGCCCAAGAGGGTTAAGGCAGTGCTGCAAAATAATGGTGGCCACACAAAATATTGACACTTCGGGCCCAATTTGGACATTTTCACTTAGGGGTGTACTCACTTTTGTTGCCAGCGGTTTAGACATTAATGGCTGTGTGTGGAGTTATTTTGAGGGGATAGAAAACTGACACTGTCATACAAGCTGTACACTCACTACTTTACATTGTAGCAAAGTGTCCTTTCTTCACATGAAAAGATATAATAAAATATTTACAAAAATGTGAGAGGTGTACTCATTTTTGTGAGATACTTTATATACATTGAGACCAAACCAGACAGCTAGATTGCATTGCTGCAATGTTATTTAAACAAATCACGATCCATTTAAAACACTATGTCATGGAGCATTGTATGCTCTATATTTAAAATATCATTCACTGTACAATTATTTACCAGATGCAAGAATGAGTTGGGCTCTCGTTGGCAATATCTAATTTATGTATGATCAACAAATATGCAATAATGAATGTTGTCACCTGCCATTGGTTCTGTCGTGCATAAAACAATATAATTTTTCCTTAATGTAAGAAATTAGGGGCAATATGGGGGCATGATGACTAGTGTGGAAAATGAGCAATTATTGGATCTTTCATCATCATTACTGCCCATATGTGCCACATTTATGTAATAAGGATCACAAAGACCTAGCATCGGTTCACAAGTGCATGGCAAGTGACCTGTAAACAATTCATTTCTTCTAGTTTTACCACTGATAGTGATCTACAATACACTAATGATGACCTGTGAGATAAAACCATTGGTAATCCCCTTTTAGTGTACTTGTTAACATTTAAATGAATTAACACAGGCAATGTCTACCCCTGGCTGTTTCCTTCAGGCCTTGCTCCTAATGAAATGTTATAGCTCGGGTTTCAAAGTAGGAAGTGCTTTTATCACCACAGATAAGATAAGCATCTGAAATTTACAATTATATCAGTAGAAAGTGTGGAAGTTAAATGCTGCTTTTATTGATAACTGATACCACATTCTTCTACTACATTTATATTCTTATACTTTAAAATGACTATGAAAACGAAATTTCAGGAAATTGATAGTGAATATATAATTTTCTATAATAACTTATACACCCAAACTCTATCAAAAGCGCCCATAGTGTGTGTATGTGTGTATTCGTGTGGTAGGGAAGTTAGAAGGGTAGCAGATTTATAGTGAGGAATAGGGATGAGCTTCGTGTTCGAGTCGAACATACGTTCGACTCGAACATCGGCTGTTCGATCGTTCGACGAAGATCGAACGATTTGGGCCGTTCGCGCCAAATTCGAGTGACGCGAACGGCCCACAATGCACTACGCCATCGCAGTGTCATCCAGGCGCTGTGATTGGCCAAGCATGCACTGTGACCCCGCATGCTTGGCCAATCACAGCGCCGGCAGCGAGGAGAGCAATGATTGGCCACAGGCAGGATGCCTGTGGCCAATTATTGCTGAGGGTGTTTAGTACACGCCCCACACTATAAAAGGCCGCCAGCACGGCGGCCTAGTGTAGTGTGTTCCGGAGCAGGGAAAGAGCAGCATAGGCAGGGACAGTGACTTTTATTTCTTTCTTGCTTAACCTGGATTCCTTTAGTTTAGGGAAAGAGAAGGATAGGTAGGGAGAGTGTCAGTGTGTTTTGTGCTTGTGCTATAGTGTGCTTAAAAAAAACATTTTTTCTAGGGACAGAAAACTGTAGGTAGGGAGAGTGTCAGTTTCTTTCACTGTGCAAGTCCTTGTTTCTAGGGACTGGGAAGGACAGTGAGTGAATTCTCCTTGTGCTATAGTGTGCTTAAAAAAAACATTTTTTCTAGGGACAGAAAACTGTAGGTAGGGAGAGTGTCAGTTTCTTTCACTGTGCAAGTCCTTGTTTCTAGGGACTGGGAAGGACAGTGAGTGAATTCTCCTTGTGCTATAGTGTGCTTAAAAAAAACATTTTTTCTAGGGACAGAAAACTGTAGGTAGGGAGAGTGTCAGTTTCTTTCACTGTGCAAGTCCTTGTTTCTAGGGACTGGGAAGGACAGTGAGTGAATTCTCCTTGTGCTATAGTGTGCTTAAAAAAAACATTTTTTCTAGGGACAGAAAACTGTAGGTAGGGAGAGTGTCAGTTTCTTTCACTGTGCAAGTCCTTGTTTCTAGGGACTGGGAAGGACAGTGAGTGAATTCTCCTTGTGCTATAGTGTGCTTAAAAAAATTTTTTTTCTAGGGACAGAAAACTGTAGGTAGGGAGAGTGTCAGTTTCTTTCACTGTGCAAGTCCTTGTTTCTAGGGACTGGGAAGGACAGTGAGTGAATTCTCCTTGTGCTATAGTGTGCTTAAAAAAAACATTTTTTCTAGGGACAGAAAACTGTAGGTAGGGAGAGTGTCAGTTTCTTTCACTGTGCAAGTCCTTGTTTCTAGGGACTGGGAAGGACAGTGAGTGAATTCTCCTTGTGCTATAGTGTGCTTAAAAAAAACTTTTTTTCTAGGGACAGAAAACTGTAGGTAGGGAGAGTGTCAGTTTCTTTCACTGTGCAAGTCCTTGTTTCTAGGGACTGGGAAGGACAGTGAGTGAATTCTCCTTGTGCTATAGTGTGCTTAAAAAAAACATTTTTTCTAGGGACAGAAAACTGTAGGTAGGGAGAGTGTCAGTTTCTTTCACTGTGCAAGTCCTTGTTTCTAGGGACTGGGAAGGACAGTGAGTGAATTCTCCTTGTGCTATAGTGTGCTAAAGCATTCCTCATCAACCATCTTTGAAATCCTTGTTTTTTGGACAGTCAGGGAAATTGTCGTTGTGCTATTCTGTGCAAAAGCAATCATCCTGAACCATATTTAGAAATCCTTAAGTAAAGGGACAGAGAAGGACACCTGAAGGTAGCCCTTATTGCTTTTTTCCCATCTCCCTGCAGGCCATCTATTAGAATGTCTGGAAGGCAAACAAGGAGAGGCAGACAGTCAGGAGGCAATAAAAGAGGGCAAGCAGGCTCTGTGTCTGGGGGCAACAGTGCTGGTCGTGGACGCGGTGCATTGTCATCAGCACATGGCCATGGGACACGCTTGTCCTTCTTTTCGGCAGCTGGACATGTTGAGCCACATCATGCCGAAGACTTGGTAGAGTGGATGACCAAGCCCTCCTCCTCCTCCTCATCCTCTCTCACCCAGGCTCAGGGTACTGGCAAAGCAGCTGCCAAAGCGTCCTCTTCCCTGGTATCAATGTCAGACTCATCATCAGTCACTCCTTCCCTAGACCCACCATGTCCTCCTCCTGAGGAGTCCCCCGAACTGTTTGAGCACAGTGTTGGGTACATGCTCCAGGAGGATGCCCAGCGTTTCGAAGGGTCTGATGATGAAACCCAGCTACAGGAAGGCAGTAGGGTGAGAGCAGACAGAGGGGATGCTCAAGAAGGACACCAATCTGGCAGTCATGTTCCAGCAGCTGCAGCATACTGCCAGATTGGCTCCAGTGATGAGGAGGGAGGGGATGATGAGGTCACTGACTCCACATGGGTGCCTAATAGGAGAGAGGAGGAGGAGGAGGATGAGGAGGAGGCACATCTCCAACGAGGCAGGATGCCCTTTGGTGGCCAGCGTAAGGGCAGTACACCGACGGAATCACACCGCAGAGCTCCGCCTGTGCAGGGCGCTGCCTCTGCCCGTCATTCAAAAAGTTCCTTGGTGTGGGCCTTTTTTGAGGCTAGTGCATCAGATCGCACAGCTGCTGTTTGCAACATATGTCTCAAGCGTATATCGCGTGGCCAAAACATCAGCCGCTTGGGTACCACATGCCTGACCAGACATATGTTGACCTGCCATGCAGCTCGTTGGCAAGCCTACCTCAAAGACCCACACCAAAGAACAAAGCGGACCTCTCCTTGCACCGCATCAGCTGGGATCTCCAACCCCACTATAACTTCAGTCCTCTCTGAAACATGCACTGAGAGGAATGAAGGTGTAGAATTAGGTGTGTCACAGCCAAGTACTTGCGGCCACTCTGCTAGCAGTACACCGACGTCCGATTCTAGCAGGCAAATTTCCCTGCCCCAGCTGCTGGACCATCGAAAGAAGTTCACTCCCAGCCATCCACATGCCCAGTGGTTGAATGCTAGCTTGGCTAAATTGCTAGCGCTTCAACTGCTGCCTTTTCAGTTGGTAGACTCGGCCCCCTTCCGTGAGTTTGTGCAATGTGCGGTTCCTCAGTGGCAGGTTCCCAAATGCCACTTTTTCTCACGGAAGGCTATTCCGGCTCTCTACCGGCATGTGGAAGGCAATGTCTTGGCCTCGCTGGACAGGGCGGTCAGCGGTAAGGTGCATATTACCGCTGACTCATGGTCCAGCAGGCATGGACAGGGACGTTACCTTTCTTTCACGGCCCATTGGGTCACTCTTTTGGCAGCTGGGAAGGATGCAGGACAAGGTGCAGTAGTGTTGGAGGTTGTCCCACCGCCACGCCTCCAAAATGCTACTACCGGTTGTGACACACCTCTCTCCTCCACCCCCTCCTCTTCTTCTTCCTCCATGGCCTCTTCCTGTGGTTTGTCCTATGAACCAGCGGTGCTCCGTAGCCGTTCACGGGGCTACGCAAGTACGCAGGCAAAAAGATGCCATGCCGTGCTTGCGCTGGTGTGTTTGGGGGACAGAAGCCACACTGGGGCAGAGGTCCTGTCTGCTCTGCAGGGCCAGGCCGAGAGGTGGTTGACGCCACGCCAGCTTAAGCCAGGAATGGTGGTTTGCGACAATGGCACCAACCTCCTCTCCGCCCTTCGACAGGGACTACTGACCCATGTGCCCTGTGTGGCTCACGTCCTTAACCTGGTGGTGCAGCGTTTCTTGGGCAGGTACCCGGGCTTACAGGATGTCCTGAGGCAGGCCAGGAAAGTCTGTGTGCATTTCCGCAGATCTTATAATGCCAGTGCTTGCCTGGCTGAGCTGCAAAAGGAGTTGAACCTGCCCAAGAACCGCCTTATATGTGACATGCCCACCAGGTGGAACTCAACGTTGGCCATGCTGCAGCGGCTGCACACGCAGCAGAGGGCCATCAATGAGTACCTGTGCGACTACGGCACCAGGACAGGGTCAGGGGAGCTTGGTTTTTTTTCTCCACGCCAGTGGGGCATGATCAGGGATGCATGCACTGTCCTGGCACCATTTGAGGAGGCCACGAGGATGGTGAGCAGTGACAGTGCATGCATCAGTGACACTGTACCTCTTGTCCACCTGTTGGAGCACACGCTGCGTGGAATAATGGACAGGGCACTTGAGGCAGAACAGAGGCAGGAAGAGGAGGACTTCCTTGCCTCTCAAGGCCCCCTTTACCCAGACAGTGTTCCTTCTGTCCCACCCATCGCACAGGAAGAGGAGGAGGAGGAGGAGGAGGAGGAGGATTGTGTCAGCATGGAGGTGGAGGCTGGCACTCAGCATCATCAGCAGCAGTCTTTTAGGGATGATTTACAGTCCCAAGAAACCAGTGGACTTGTACGTGGCTGGGAGGAGGTGACTGCGGATCATGTCGTCCTTAGTGACCCAGAGGACTCCGGAGCGAATGCCTCAGCAAACCTACGCTGCATGGCCTCCCTGATCCTGCAAAGTCTGCGGAAGGATCCTCGTATTCTTCGGATCAAGGAGAGGGACCATTACTGGCTGGCCACTCTCCTTGATCCACGGTACAAGGGTAAGGTTGCGGACCTTATGTTACCGTCGCAGAGGGAGCAGAGGATGAGACAACTCCGGGAGGCCTTGCAGAAAGGTCTGTGCAACGCGTTCCCAGAGACTGGGAGGTTACAAACTCCTGGTCCTGGACAACGAGTTGCTGAGGCTTCGGCCAGTCAAAGAAGGAGCGGTGGGGAAGGTGGCCGTCTGACCGATGCGTTCAGACAATTCTTTAGTCCGCAGCCCCAAAGTATGATCGGTTCCAGCAACCATCGCCAGCGTCTGATAAACATGGTGCAGGAATATCTAGGGGCAAGGTCAGACTTGGACACCTTCCCCACCGAAAATCCTCTGGCTTACTGGGTCTTGAGGATGGATCACTGGCCAGAGCTTGCACAGTATGCAATTGAGCTACTGGCCTGTCCTGCATCCAGCGTTCTTTCGGAACGCACATTCGGTGCTGCTGGAGGATTTGTCACGGATCACAGGGTGCGCCTGTCCACCGACTCGGTTGATCGACTGACTTTCATCAAGATGAACCAGTCTTGGATCACCACCAGCTACCACATACCTGATGCTGATATAACAGACTAATTGATTTTAACATGTCACATCCCTTCAAGACTGATGCTGATGCTGAGTGCCTGTGCTGTTATGTTGACTGGCTATCCTCCTCCTCCGAGTCCTCAATGATACGATTGATGATGATAGCTTGGAAGATCATTTTTGTTTATGGGTGCCGCCACCAGTGGCTAAGGCCCAATTTTTCAGCCCCTGTTTAACAGGGGCGTGTAATTACAATTTTTGAAGCAATACTTTGCAACAGGGCTCATTGCTGTGCTCCAAGTACAGTATGTGTGAGGGGTTGGAGTGTTGTGCCACCAGTGCCTAAGGCCCAATTTTTCAGCCCCTGTTTAACAGGGGCGTGTCATTACAATTTTTGAAGCAATACTTTGCAACAGGGCTCATTGCTGTGCTCCAAGTACAGTATCTGTGAGGGGTTGCAGTGTTGTGCCACCAGTGCCTAAGGCCCAATTTTTCAGCCCCTGTTCAACAGGGAAATGTAATTACAATTCTTGATCTAATAATTCACAGCAGGGCCCATTCCTGCACCCACCAAGCAAGAGTAACTCTGAGGGCTTACAGTGTTGTGGCAACACCACCACCACCACCACCACCACGAAAGGCCCAATTTTTCAGCCCCTGTTCAACAGGGGCATGCAATTACAATTCTTGATCTAATAATTCACAGCAGGGCCCATTGCTGCACCCACCAAGAGTAACTGTCAGGGCTTACAGTGTTGTGGCACCAGCACCACCATCAAAGGCCCAATTTTTACTACCACTGTTCAACAATTATATGTAATTACAATTCCTGATATAATAGTTGACAGCAGGGCGTTCCAGCACCAACCAAGAGTAACTGTGAGTGCTTACAGTGTTGTGCCAACACCAACTAAGGGGCCTATTTCTGCAGATTATATACGGCAGGTCCCTACTTTCAAACATCCAACTTACAAACGACTCCTACTTGCAAACGCAAGAAGACAACAGGAAGTGAGAGGAAATCTACCCCTAGGAAGGAAAATTCTCTCCTGTAAGAATTAATATGGGAGAAAGGTGTCTCCTCTGTACTGATGCTTTATCACCAATCCTTGTTTCAAGAAAAACACCACATTTCAAAAACAGTTGTCATTGGGACGGAAAGTGAGGTGAAATGTTCTGAACAGGGGCACAGACAGCAAAACAAATGTTACAGGGGTGATAACCCTTACCTATGTTTTCCAAAAAGTTTAAAAATAGATTTTTGGGCTGGAGCTACACTTAAACAATGTACCTGTTCAAAATTACAAACACATTCTACATAAGAACAAACCTACAGTCCCTGTCTTGTATGCACCGCCTGTATACGGCTGTTCAGAGTATATAGGGCCTTTTTTATTTTATGTGCGGGGTTCCCCTTAATATCCATACAAGACCCAAAGGGGCTGGTAATGGGCTGGGGTAGGGGGGGGGGGTCATGGGGTAGCTATGCCATTTTTCTTAAAGATTTTCATCCATATTACCGGGACCAGACATTACATTAAAGCCGCAAGCAGTTTTAAATGGCTTTTTTTTCCTTTAGAAGTGTCATTTTGTGCAGGGACAGTTCTAAACACGGGAAACACGTGGCACTTCACAGGCATACTTTAGACACCCCCCAGGTACCATATTTAAAGGAATATTTGACTTTTTTTTTTTCACTTTATGCATCATTAAAATGACTGCTCCCGAAAAACGACCGTTTTTAAAACTTCTTTTTGCATTGATACATGTCCCCTGGTGCAGAACCCGGGTTCCCAAACCCTTTTTAGGACAATAACATGCATAATAGTTGTTATAATTAGCACTTTAGAATTCGAACGTTCGCATCCATTGTATTTAATAGGGTTCTAATGTTCGTACGAACTTTCGGTCCGTTCGCGGGTTCTGGTGCGAACCGAACCCGGGGGTGTTCGGCTCATCACTAGTGAGGAACTGATGTAAATATCTGTATGTTATCTGTAATAAATATGCTGTTGCTGTATAATGGATCCATTTGATCAGAACATCATGACTAAAGGCACCCATAAACATATACTTACCAGCATCTGAAAATAGCAGTTTTGATTGGTTCAAATACCAACGGAACATGTTTATGAACATCTGTTAAAAGCACACCACACTGCTAGATTTTTTCTGCCCAGTGGTTCTGATTGTTAGCACAACACTGAATGCAAAGTTATAGGACATAGTCTATGGTACAACAGTACATATGTAAGTATATATAAGTCATAGGTTCTCTTTACAGGTTACCCACTCAGCTTGCCAGTGCTTTCCCACTGCTCTGTTTGTCTGTCAAAGCCCCGAGTCTAATCTCTGTGTAAGCTCCATGCTTTGTCCCAGTTTACACAGGGTAATAACCTTTTGCTACCCCCCATATGATAGGCCTTCCTATTGGCTGCTCTGTGCTAAGCACTTCATTCTGGAAGAAAAAAGGAAAAAGTCACGTTTCCCTATACATGGAAGTGCTAGGTTTTCCTGAGGACTCTGACAGACGAACAGACTGTGATGAAGGTAAGTATCAGTAAATGAGCCTGTCAAGAAAACTTTTCACTTTGCCCTAAATGGCCAAAGACACAAAGGGGGAGATTTACTAAAACTGGAGCACACAGAATCCGGTGCAACTGTGCATAGTAACCAATCAGCTTTTTAGGTTTTATTGTTAAAGCATTATTGAACAAGCTAAAGTTAGAAGGTGATTGGTTACTATGCACAGCAGCACCAGATTCTGTGTGCTTCAGTTTTAATGAATCTCCCCAAAATTCTCTTTCACGGCTTTACCCCCTTCACCCCTTCCATACCGGGCCATTGTAAAATGACGCCGGCAGGAACCCTCTCTCCCTCCGGGTGGACGTCATATGACGTCCTGGGTTTGAGGGGGGATATCTGAATGATGCATGCAGCTAGAGGCATCATTCAGATATCCTTTTTTTCAGCCGGCGATCCTGCGCACCATAAGAACAATCATAGCGGTGGTTCTGCCGCTTTATCGTTCTTATAGGCGGCGGGAGGGGACATCCCCCCTCCCACCGCCATCCGGTGCTTCTCCGGGCTCTCCCGTGCCATCGGGGACCTGGAGAGAATCGTCCGGCGCCAAGGGTGGGTCACGTGACGAGCATAGAGATGACTGGTGACCAGATGGTCACCAGTCATCTCTATGACCGTCGGAGGCCTGGGCGCGATGTGATGACGTCACGCCCGAGTCCTCAAATGTAAACAAAGCCGCCATTGCGTATGAGATCAGTGAATTTTTTTTCACGATCTTATGCTTTCCAGCCTGGAGGAGAGATGTGGGGTCTTATTGACCCCGCATCTCTCCATAAAGAGGACCTGTCACACACATTCCTATTACAATAGGAATAAAAGTGATCAAAAAAAAAAAGTGTAAAAAAAAAAAAAAAAAGTAAAAAAAAAAAATATATATATATATATATATATATATATATATATATATTTTTTTAAAACGCCCGTCCCCAATAGCTCGCGCTTAGAAGCGAACACACACGTAAGTACCGCCCGCATATGTAAACGCCGTTCAAACCACATACAGTATGTGAGGTATCGTTGCGTGCGTTAGAGCGCGTGCAACAATTCTAGCACTACACCTCCTCTGTAACTCTAACCTGGTAACCTGTAAAAATTTTCAAAGCGTCGCCTATGGAGATTTTTAAGTACCGAAGTTTGGCACCATTCCATGAGTGTGCGCAATTTTAAAGTGTGACATGTTAGGTATCTTTTTACTCGGCGTAACATAAGCTTTCATATTTTACAAAAAAATTGGGCTAACCTTACTGTTTTGTTATTTTTTAATTCATGAAACCATTTTTTTACCCAAAAAAAGGCGTTTGAAAAATTATTGCGCAAATACCGTGCAAGATAAAAAGTTGCAATGACCGTCATTTTATTCCCTAGGGTGTCTGCTAAAAAAAACATATATAATGTTTCGGGGTTCTGAGTAATTTTCTAGCAAAAGAATGATGATTTGTACATGTAGGAGAGAAGTGACAGAATAGGCCCGGTATGGAAGTGGTATAAAAAGCCCTGTATGGAAGTGGTTAATGACCAGGCCATTTTTTTCAATAAAGCACTGCGTCGCTTCAACTGACAATTGCGCGGTTGTACAACGTTGTACCCAAAAAACATTAATGTCCTATTTTCCCCACAAATAGAGCTTTTTAATGTCCTATTTCCACCTCTGCGGTCTTTATTTATTGCGCTATAAACCAAAAAAGAGCGTACATTTTGAAAAAAAAAACAATATTTTTGCTATTATACATTACCCAAGAAAAAAATGTTTAGGCCAATATGTATTCTGCTACATATTTTTGTTAAAAAAAATTCTAATAAGCGAATATTGATTGGTTTGCGCAAAAGTTATAGCTTCTTCAAAATAGGGGATAGATTTAGGAACTTTTCAATTTTTTTATTGTTTTTATTGGTAATGGTGGCAATCTGCGATTTTTAGCAGGACTGCGACATTGCGGCGGACAAATCTAACCCTAAGTGACACTTTTTGGGGACCAGTGACACCAATACATTGGTCAGTGCTAAAAAAAATGCTCTGATCAATGTATAAATGACACTGGCAAGGAGAGGGTTAACACTAGGGGCGATCAAAGGGTTAACTGGGTGTGTTCTGACTGTGTGGGGGGCTCACTAGGACAACACAGAAATCGCTGTTCCTGATCTCCATGTTGTCCCCTGTCAGAACGGGGATCCGCCTTGTTTACATAGGCAGATCCCTGTTCTGCCTCTTTGTAGAACGATCGCGGGTGGTCAGCGAACATCGAGTCTCCCCCCGGCGCACGGCTTACGCCCACAGTATCTCATGCACGAAACGACGTACAAGTACGTCGTTTTCGCGCAGTCGGGCCACCCTACCGCAGTATATGTGCAGTGGGCAGTCTGGAAGAGGTTAAAAAAGAGGGTTGTATCAAATTATTATCCAACCAACATCTAACCAGTATGGGTAATATGCAGTAAATTGAGTTAGCCAATCTGAAATTCGCTCTGATTAATCAAATTAAATTTAATGTATATTTCAAATATTCTGTATTGTAGAGTATTGAATGTTTATGTTTTGTGTCACAGAAACACTTACCATTTCAAATGTAGTAGTTTATGATTATAATACCAGTGTTAATAAAAAAGAGAGGAACATTCTGTGATTCAAATCATTTTGATTTACATGCAGCTCAGTTGGGCTTGGGATTAAAAGTTCAGAAACTCACTCACCTTGAACTACGGATTGTGATGGGATCACATAAGTGATTGGATCACAAAGGATCCAGAACATGATCTGCACACCTACAAATCAAGGTTGGAGCTGATATTTAAAAAAAAAAGGTCAATCATTGCATTACTATGTAAGTTTTTTATTACATAATACAACACCACATAAGAAAATGGGCTATACTCTTATATTGAAACAGTTGTAAGGCCATGGCAGTAAATTATAGCAAGCTTTGGTCCATTTGTGTTTCTAAAATGCAGATACCCTAATCACATCTGAAAAGTCATGTGCAGCTGAACCTTTTAGCTGGCCTAAAGCAATAGATATGCATTTTAACTGGCTTTACTCTTTATATTGTAAATTTCCAATCTCCTTTGAATAAGCCTGGCCTTTGCAAAGCTATTGTAACAGTTGGTTTCTCTGAATCCTCTACAGAGAGATGTTAAACAGAATCTCTCCACTGAATACTGAGCTTGAGCTGCTTGTGCTATAGTCTCTACTCTAGCATCTATTTAAAATACATTATACAAGAAACTGTATGAGAAGTTGCTTGAAAAGGAGTTCTCCCTGTCACACTTTGAAAGGTTTTCCATATTTAGGCCAGACCTCTGAGGCCTATTAGTGAAACTGGCCTGACAGACAATAATTTCACACCATGAACAATCACAATTACTTTATTATTACTATCAAATCACCAAATCACATCATGGTAGGATAAGAGAAAATATGCAGAATTATTCTCTTCTGAACATTAGATAAGCAAAAATATAAAGAAAAAACAAACAACTGATTTCATAAAGGAGTAGATAAGCAAAGTACAAAACTGCTCTTATTTTAAATTCCCAAAATAAATAATTTAAAAAAAATGTATTTTGACTGCACATGATTGAAAGACTGATATGGACACAGTTTTGCATTCTCTACAAAGCTAAGTAAACAGTCATCCTGAAAAATGAACATATGCTCCCAAAAAATTTCCTGCCGAAATAAGAGAATGAACCAGTCTCCAACTAAGATCAGACCTGGGTCTGAAAGGACAAATTCCTTACACCAAAATCCTAATATCTAACGTGCTATAGTGTTAGTAAAACATGATACATCATTTTTTACATGTAAAAACACATTTTATAAATATGCGATCAAGAAAAGATACACGTGAACATTTTTAAAGCCAGATTTCCCTTTGAGAAAACTACAATCACACGCTTTACGAAAATAGGCTACCTGGTTCCCGTTCAGCCTATTCACATAATAATATAATATTAGGGGGGCGTGGCCTGGACGGGACCCGAGATGGCAGCTTAAGGCAAGAGCTCCCACACAACGAGGACGAAAACGAAGCTCAGATACGGGTACATCAGCCTACAATCATGGGGAAATCGACCAGGAGCTCGTCAACACCCCGCACGCTGAAAGATACCGGGTCCCAGCCGAACAACAACATTCCGGAGATGTTCCGGAACAGGCCGCAGGGACAACACGCGGACGCGCAGACCGCATCCCCGGCCTCAATTAATACTGCGGAGAAACCGCTGACAGACGACGGCGGCGCCGCAGCTCCCAACCCGACCCTGTTGGACCTCCAGAGGGACCTACAAAAGGTGGCGCTAGACATCAAATCCACCATGATGTCCTCCATATCAGAGCTCAAATCGGAACTCCTGGGGATCAATCGCTGCGTGGCTGAAGTGGAGGACACATCGCATCTGCAAGCAGCTGCAATCAGGCAAGTGCAGAAGGCCTACGACATACAACTGCCACACATGTTCGAACTCCACAGGCATATGGAAGATTTGGACAATAGGGGGCGTAGACACAATATCAGGGTGAGGGGGGTCCCTGAAAACGTAGACCAGACAACCCTGATGCAGACTATATGCGCCATTTTTAATGACCTGCTCGGCCGGCCGGCAGATACTCCAATTGAAATGGAGAGGCTTCACCGTGCCTTAAGACCCCTACCCCGGGACTCCGAGCCCCCCAGAGACATTGTGTGCTGCATTGTGAACTACCCCCTTAAAGAGGAGATCCTCAGGAAGGCCAGAGACAGGGGACGTATTGTGTTCAATGGAGCTGACATTAAACTTTTTCAGGATCTATCGCAGATCACCCTGCAGAATAGACGCTCACTTCGCCCCCTGCTGGACGTCTTGCGGTCACGCAACATACAATATAGATGGAAGTTCCCATTTTGTTTATCTGCTACCTACAGAGGACGCACAGCCCTTCTCAGAACGCCTGAAGACCTTCCGACATTTTGTGAGCAGGTAGACATTCCACCGATCGAGCTGCCCGACTGGTATTCCTTCTACTTCCCTGCGGAACCGTGGAAACCGGTTTCCCACAGCTCCTCTCCAAAGGCTCAACGACAACGATCCAGACACCGCAGGCTGGATCCCACTTCACCGAACGAGCGCAACGTGAGACGGGACCACCCCTCACACGACCGGGAGAGGGCGGACACCCCCCGAAGGAGTTGCCAGGAGGATTGAATGTCACTCTCTCCATGCTATTATACAAGAGCGGCTGAGAGGCGCTTTCGTCTTCCCCTACCCCTTTTCTTTTTTTTTTTTTCTCTTCTCCCCCAGGAAACTCCTCTCTACCTCACAAGTATATCAGCATCTACTCTGCTTCTCTATCGATATCGGACCTGCGTATTCTTTGTTTTGAGGGTCCTGACCGAAGTTCGTTCTTGGTGACTTGTAGGACGCTCTGATCGACTCACCCCAGGTACCAATAGTTTCTTGTTGAACTTCCTTTGCAGGCGATCCCTCATGGATATTTCAAGTCACGCGGATCACTTAGCTTTCTCCCTTCCCCATGGATCCCATTCTTTTCTCCTAAGCCCACGCTATACACTGCATTCAGGTGATATTGTCTTCTAACTTGTGAATGCTGCTAACAAGCTTATATGAAGTGGTTGACTAGTGTTTGGGTACTTAGAGTTTAAAATACCCCTCTGTAACATTTGCTTATGTTGTTCCTCATATGGGAGGGCTTGCGCCAATATAGCAGAGGACCGGAGCTGTAGTCCAGAGACTCCTTTCTTCTCCCCCTCTGCCCCACTATTCATGAACGGGAGGGGGAGCGGATGTCCAAAGTCTCGTGTAGGTACTAACCTCCCTAGATGCTGGTAACCTTAGGCTATCAGACGGATGACTATTCTATCTGTCAATTCTTGCAACTCAACTGGCAGAAGGCATTGAGAAGGTGTTAGTTGTAGTTTAAGACAGCCCTGAATTTCATCTAGCCTTGGGTGCAAGTATTCCACAACTACCTAGCTTGTGATACGCGAATATAGACTGAATACGAGTACCCGCCTGGACACAATTGGGATCTATATTCGCACCTGTTATGGTTCTCTTTGTCTTTATTAGATATATTTTACATACGTCTGCTAATTTCTGGTCGTGACCCACTAAGTTAATTGTTCACAGTTACCCTTAAAAGGTGTTTTTCTGTTTATAACCTTTTTCGTCCTCCTTGTTGCGTATTCTCGGGTTGTAGTCCTAGTTTATTGTCCCCCATCAGCTGCCCTATTGGGTAATTGCTGATCCTCCGGAACCCCCCCCCTCAGGTGGCTGGGAGTGCTCTCAGCTACCTCCGGTACAACCCTTGTACTAGTGGCCAAAGAACCCCACGTACGTAGAAGACCTATATACCTCATCTACACCCCCTCCGCCCCTCTGGGAGCGGAATACTGTACCCCTGACCTCTTCCCCCCCTCTCTTCTCTTAGACTCCTTTCCCTACCCTCTACCTTCCCCTTCTCTTTCCCTATCCCTCATCACCCCCCCCTTCTTTTACCCCTATATTGGTGGGGGTCACTCCTCGCTCTCTCCCCTAAGGGGAGCCTTTTGGTACTCCGCCGGATCCCCAACAATTTTCTGGAACCCCCACGAATACCTCTTACACTTGTTCACGTTTCTTGACCCCCACATACGTGTAAGATGCAGAAAGGCTCAACGACCAGGCAACAGGTTTCTCTAAAATGTCTTTCTCTTAATGTTAAGGGCCTGAACCTGCCAGAGAAAAGAGCCCAGGTGCTTTCGGCACTAACCAAACACAAGGCCCACTTCCTCCTGCTGCAAGGGACCCATTTTCGGTCTGACGCTATCCCGAGAATGGGGAACCATGTATACAAAAAGGCAGTGCACTCCACGAACCCAGAATCCAAAACTAAGGGTGTGTCTATACTTATCTCTAAGCACGCAGACTTTACCATGACAGATTCACTGATCGACCCCAAAGGCAGATACGTCTTCATTAAGGGCACATATGCGGCCAAGCCGATTACACTGGCAAATGTGTACTGCCCCAATGAACGCCAAGTATCCTTCTTTAGATCTACCTGTATGGAGTTGGCATCCTTCCAGGAAGGAATAGTAATCCTGGGAGGAGACTTTAACGTCCCGCTGAACCCGCCTCTTGATTCCTCCACAGGTGCATCGAATCTCCCGTATCGTGCCCTGCGTCAGATCAAAAAAGAACTACAAAATCTAACTCTCCATGACACGTGGCGTACTATGTTCCCTACGGTTAGGGATTACACCTTCTTCTCTCCCCCTCATAATAAATATTCCAGACTAGATTACTTATTTCTTTCGCAACCTGACCTAGCCCTCCTTACTCATGCTACCATCGAACCAATGTTTCTCTCTGACCATCACCCCATAACAACTACCCTCACGTTCCCAGACTCGAACAAAAGGACAAAATCCTGGAGACTGAACCCCTACCTACTGAAGGACCCAGAAAACCTCAGGCAGATAAGAGAACAAATTAAGTTATACTTTCAAGAAAATTCCACCCCAGATGTGACACCTGTCACAATTTGGGAAGCGCACAAATGTGTGTTACGAGGGAAGCTGATTTCTTTGGCAACAATGGCCAAGAAGAGACAGCAAGAACTCATCAAATCCCTTATTGTAACAATTAATAAGCTGGAACTAGCTCATAAATGCTCGGCCTTGCAAGCCACCTTACAGGATCTTTTACAAGCTCGCTCTGCCCTAAGGGAGGAACTGGGAAAACACGTTAGGAGACGGTATGTACTTGGTCAGAAAGTATTCTACGAACACGGGAACAAGAGTGGGAGACTACTAGCACGGACGATACAAGCAGCTAAGACCACATCAGTGATACACCATATTAGAGACGGACAGGGTGTACTTCACACTAAAAATGACGACATAGCCAAGGAGTTTGAAAACTTCTACAGGAGACTCTATAACCTATCGCCTGAGACGGTAGGACCGTTGACCCCGGTCAACCGTTCTTCCCAATTAGCAGAATTTTTAACAGAATATTGCCCCAAGCCTCTCACCACTCAGCAGGCCGAAGCCTTGGAGAGCCCGCTCTCCATGGATGAACTCAGCGTAGCAATTAAACAAATGCCTGTTGGTAAGAGCCCGGGACCCAACGGCCTCCCGCTGGTGTATTACAAATGCTTTCGGGAGGAACTGACTCCTCAGATGCTTCAAACCTTTAACTCACTTGCAAGCCCTCGCGCGTCCCCCGGCAGGCTTTTAGAGGCACATATAACTGTTATCCCTAAGACAGATAAAGACCCCTCATTGGTATCCAGTTACAGACCGATATCCCTCCTCAATGTAGACATCAAGCTCTATGCAAAAATGTTAGCTAATAGACTAGTACCTCTGATACCCGAACTTATATCATACGACCAGGTGGGCTTTGTCTCGGGAAGGGAGGCAAGGGACAATACCATACGCACATTGAACATACATCATTGGCTATCCTCTTCAAATACCCAGGGCTTTCTCCTCTCCCTTGACGCTGAGAAGGCGTTCGACAGGGTGGCTTGGGACTATATGCAGGGGGTTCTGAAGGGCATAGGCCTATTACCCCGGATGTTAACGCTCATAAACGCCCTTTATGCCAACCCAGAGGCAAGGGTGAAAGCCAATGGTCTCCTGTCGGACGCCTTCTCCATAAGCAATGGGACGCGCCAGGGCTGCCCACTCTCTCCATTGATTTTCGTCTTGTCTCTTGAACCGTTATTAAATAGATTGCGCGCCAATTCCAACATTAAAGGGATTCCCATACAACATAGGGAGTACAAAGTCGCGGCGTTCGCGGACGATATTTTGTTGACCCTACAGTCCCCTCGAGTATCCTTGCCTAACCTTTTGAGCGACATTAAATATTTCGGTGAGCTGTCGTACCTTAAAATTAACTTCTCCAAGTCCCACGCCTTGAACATATCTCTAACTCCGCAGGAAGTTTCTCACTGCCAAGACACTTTTCCATTCCTATGGAAAAAAGACGCTATCACATATCTAGGGATTCAGATACCTACGAAACTTTCAGATCTGTATAGCCTTAATTTCCTTCGTGCACTCTCCAGAATACAAGCGGATTTGAAGGAGTGGGCTAGCCTGAATGTGTCCTGGTTTGGCCGAGCGGCACTTATTAAGATGGTTGTCCTCCCGCGCCTACTGTATCTAATGCAAGCGATCCCTACACACCTTCCCCCCTCCTTCTTCTCGTCATATAAGAAAGCATGCACAATCTTTCTCTGGAAAGGCTTAGCCCCACGTATTAAATATTCGAGCCTGACCTGCTCCAAGAAGACTGGAGGTATTGGTCTACCGGACCTCCAAAAGTATCACCTGGCCTGTCACTTGACTAGAGTGGTGGACTGGAATATTCACAAAGCGGGGAAAGCCTGGGTCACATTGGAAAACGCACTTACATCAACACCGACTTGCACACTTCCGTGGCTAGTTCCACGATCTTACCCCCAGGATATTAAACTGCATCCTCTGATCATGCCCCTCGCTGTTGGCCTTTGGGAAGGCGGTAGCCCTCTTTCACATCTCCTCTCGACCAGGCCCCCTGACCACATTGCGGGGTAACCCTGAGTTCCCTCCGGGAGAATCTGAAACCTTCTTACGCAGGGAATGGCCACGAGAGGAGATCCAGGCACGTCACTTCTTCCGCGGAGGCCGACGGCGATTTTATGAGGAGTTGGTGGAGGATTCTCGCACCAATTCCTTCCCTTTTTGGTCGTATAGACAGTTGTCACATTTTTTTATCTCTAATGGCCCCACAGATATTTTGAGTAGACAACTTACTCCCTTTGAAACCCTATGCTCACGCAATTCCCCGCAACGACACCTTATTTCCGCTATATATGCTATGTTACTGGAGTTCCCTGGTATTTCAGCGACACAGGCGGTCCGATCGTCTTGGGAGAGAGATTTGCAAGTCTCTTTCACAGACAAGGAGTGGGAGTCTGTCTACACTATGGCGCACACGGGTTCGTTGAATGTGGCGATCCAAGAAAACGGATATAAAATCATTACAAAATGGTATAGAACCCCAGCCCGTTTACACAGATTTGCACCCCAGATTCCGAACATTTGCTGGCGATGTAACATAGGCGACGGATCCATGATTCACATCTGGTGGGAGTGTGCCTTGCTCCGTTCCTTTTGGAGCACGGTTCACTCCATTATAGAGCAGGTTACCACCCTTACCTTAGACTTTGGACCAGGACAATTTCTCCTGCATCACTCTACCTTAGCGAAGCGCGCCTACCATAGGTCGCTAGCCATGCATATGGTGAATGCTGCCAGACTGTGCATCCCTGCCCACTGGCGCTCGACGAATATCCCCTCCATTAGGGAATGGTTACTTAGAATAGTCAGAATAGAAGAGATGGAGGAATTAATCTCGGTCGCACAAGACCGCATTCAGAAATTTACACTAACCTGGGCCTGTTGGATTCATTTTAAAACCACTGACCAGTTCAAATCCCATTTTTCTTCTCAACACTGAGATTCTAAATCCACCCAATACCCAAACCCGGTGTCCCGGTGGGGGATCGGGGGCCCTGAGAGGTGGAGTGACCCCCCCTCCCTGCTCCCTCCTCCCCTCCCCCTCTAACACCCAGACCCCTTACCCCCTCCTTCTTCCTTCTACCCTGACTACCTTTCCCCCCTCCCCTCTTCCTTTTCTCGTCCACCCCATAGGTTCATCACCACACGGCCGCAACTCACCTAATACTTGCCGGAGTCCCGGCTGGGGCTCCATGCATCACATCTACCCTCCGAGCCATCAGGTATATTATAACCTTATTGGCCGCGATTAGACCGGATGATAGGGGTCTATGGGGCCTATGCTTTCATAAACAGGGTGCCCGCGGGGCATCCAGATACCTGAACCTGCTAGAAGGATGCGGTCGGTCATCAATATTACATAGGCTTTGTCGTGAATAAACTTGTACTATTCCCTGTTGTCTTACTTTTTGCTACCTAATGCTGTATTACCGCATAAAATGTTCGTTGCATGTTGAAGTGCGATGGTTCCATTTGCAGATGGAATATTTTACATAATGTTTGTACAACCATATTCTTTTTTTCTTGCTAATAAAACTAATTGTGGAAAAAAAAAAAATATAATATTAACCACATCGGGTTAAGACTGTGGACATTTTGCTTAGGAGGAAAGCATAACCAACTGGCTCTTTCATGGTAAGGACAATTTCCTGCCATATAAAGTGGTTGGCAGACATGGTGAAAAGTGAGTGATGTCTTACAAAACATGGCTTATTGTAGCAAATACTTTTACATATATAGTGTATACTTAAAAAAAGTTATTATTGTAAGGAATGACATACAATATGAGCTGAACAAGATGATTGTTGCTTTGTGAACGGATTCACTTAAATAAAATACGAAATAAATACTAAAAATGCAATGTCATCATCACAAGTAATGCAACTCTCAGCATTTAGTCCCATAACATCTCAGAATTTCAAAGGATACAGTTGTGAATCCAGGATAGGGCAGCTATGGCGCATAAAATGGGACCACATATATGCCACGCAGCATCCTGGGGCTGTCTCTCTCTCTCTGCTTGTTTCCCACACCTGGACTCCCTGTTTTCTCCAGTAAAGTGAGATTTCTCTTTTGGTTTCCCTCCCTCTGCTGTTATTGCTGTTAATCTATGATTGGTAGGACTGCCCCACATCATGCGTTTGTCAACAAGCATACTCAGACAGTTCTCGTCATCCATCCAGAACCAACCCAACTCCTGCCCTCTGCCATGAGGCTGTGACCCAAAAAGGGGCTAAAGACACTGATGTGAATAGGGCTTTGATTTTAAGGGGGATGTGGGGAGGTCTTATGTGAAGAGAGATCTGTGATGTGAAGAGGGGCTGTAATATGAAGGTAGACTGTGATGTAAAGAGGAGACCTGCGGTGTAAAGGGGGACTGTGATGTAAAGGGGAGAACCCTGATATGAGGAGGGAACTGTGATGTAAAAGGGAAGCCTGTGAGTTGAAGGCGGGGGGGGGGTTGATATTGTGATTGAAAGGGAGGTCTGTGATGTGAAGGGGGATTCTGATTTAAAAAGGAGAATCATTATGTGAAGGGGGGACTCTAATGTGGTGGGAGACAGCAGAAAAACAAACAAATACTCCTGCGCATGAGTATAGTGGCTAGCCCAATAATGTATAATGGTCCACTCCTCAATGGATAATGTTTCCTTGCCTTGCTGCCCTCTAGGACCGGGGATGTCCTAATTGCACTAGAAAGATAAAAGAAAAGAGGGTGCACCAGCCTTGTGCATTATCCCAAGTAAATTGAATTGTATAAAAGAGATAAAAACTACTCACAAGCATGTGAAAGTTAATACACATAAATGGGCTTCCATCCCGTGGTAAAACAGTCCTGGGACCTGTACTCTACAGATCATAGGGGAGACCATGTAGGGGTCCTTACTGGCTAACTCGTTTCAAAGGTAAACCTTCTTTCTCAGCGACTAACAGCAAAGACTCCTTAAGCTCCATACTGTATATAGTCAAACATGTACCCATGTCATCAATTGCACCTCACGAGAACCTGGAGCACCTCCCCTTCATGGTAGTGGTTAATCAGGGTTGTCAAGGACACCAGCCCAACACAACAGAATAAAAGAAAACATATTAAAAACATATGAAACTTACAAGTAATATTAGATAGAGTGTAATGGCTCCAGAGTTGCATACAGTATATCACAAAAGTGAGTAAACCCCTGACATTTTTGTAAATATTTTTTTATATCTTTTCATGTGACAACACTAAAGAAATGAAACTTTGCTACAATGTAAAATAGTGAGTGTACAGCTTGTATACAGCAAGTGAGTGCGCAACGACTCCAAAAAATATGTATAATGCCCAGCATAAAATAATAAAGGAATGGTATATAATATATATGAAGAGATATAAATGTAAAGTAATCAGTCCGTATGGTTTGCACAGTCTCTCAGGTCTGTATGCACACAAAGTTCATGGAAGGTTAAAAGATCCAAAGTACACAGGGCTGCCCTCATAGGTGAACAGAAACCATGTTCAGGGAACTGCAAAAAAACAAGAAGAGAAGGCGCCTCTGGGTGCAGTAGTTTTTAACACAGGTTTTAATGGTAAATACAATAGGTAAACTCACATTTTGAAGATGTAAAAAAGGCGTAGCAGAAATGATAGGAGTATGTCAAGCATAACGGTCTTCAGCAGTGGGTCATCAGAGTCCTCTGGCGCTGCGGTGTGGGTCCAGAAGTGTCCCTAAGCAGATGTGAAGAGCCGGCTTCCGGGGACAACAATCCAAGAGAACTCAGAACGAGGCGTGGGACGCATGAGACAGCCAGGCTGCAGGAGATGACGTCATAGGCATGGGACGCGTTTCGTGAGCGTGCGCACTTGCAATGTACTGGCAAGTCGCGCTCGTTTTTCAACTGACAAGTGTACAGCTTGTATAACAGTGTAAATTTGCTGTCCCCTTTAAAATATCTCAACACACAGTCATTCATATCTAAACCACTGGCAACATAAGTGAGTACACCACTAAGTGAAAATGTCCAAATTGGGCCCAAAGTGTTAATATTTTGTGTGGCCACCATTATTTTCCAGCACTGCTTTAACCCTCTTGGGCATGGATTTCACCAGAGCTTCGCAGGTTGCCACTGGAGTCCTCTTCCACTCCATCATGATGACATAACGGAGCTGGTGGATGCCCCACAGATGCTCAATAGGGTTTAGGTCTGGAGACATGCTTGGCCAGTCCATCACCTTTACCCTCAGCTTCTTTAACAAGGCAGTGGTCATCTTGGAGGTGTGTTTGGGGTCGTTATCATGCTGGAATACTGCCCTGCGGCCCAGTCTCTGAAGGGAGTGCATCGTGCTCTGCTTCAGTATGTCAAAGTACATGATGGCATGTATACGTTTTTCTTGGTCTCAACAGACCACAGGACATGGCTAATATAAATATAAGATTATGAATATCTGACAGTTTTGCTAATATCTGATGCCTTTGTTATCAGGGTTGGACTAAAGAGTTGTGCTGTGGGTGAAGAAACAAGAAGAAGGCACAACAGCCTCCACTGGCATAAGGATATTATGGACCATTTCAAAGTCAAGAACAAGAACCTGTGCAGCTGGCTAGGTATCTCCTTCCACCGGGCTTCAAATAAAGTTAGATAACCCCGGTATATATGAATCTTCTGCAAGGATTATGCATATGGGCTATCCATTTTACTGCTGTACTTCTCAAGTTCATAAAGCAGAAAACTGTTGAAAGATCTTTGGGTATCCAATTGTATTATCAACTGC
Source organism: Rana muscosa (assembly GCA_029206835.1). Lineage (NCBI taxonomy): Eukaryota > Metazoa > Chordata > Amphibia > Anura > Ranidae > Rana > Rana muscosa. The sequence goes on along the minus strand of CM055116.1, from coordinate 873,157,816 downwards.
TACTTGTTGAGGATATGCCCTTTACAATTGTTGGTACTCTGAGTTTCTAAAAGTGTTAAAGCCCAAATTCAGGAATTAGAAAGAATCTACCCTTGAAGTGGGGCCCAGGAGAAAGAAAGAATAAATTCTTACCTTATACCAGCAAATTGACCGATCCCTTGCTGCCTCCTCTGTAAGCTGCTTGCAGCCATGGTTGCACTGCAGCCTCAATACATACAATGCAGGGTCAATAGCACCGCATTGTATGTGCTGTTGTTGAGGTAACACTCACAGACAGGAGGTTTGGGAAGAAGAGGGCAGTACTGGAGCCAGCTCGAGATGGGGCCAAGGGGGGGATGTTTTGGGCCTATGGTAAGTAACAATGCTTGTTCCTGAACCCCCTGGATATAATGAGCATTTACCCTACCAGTGGGGCCCCACATTATAAGTAGGGGGCACAGGAGCAGACAGTGTTACTTACCTGTAGATGTTCTTATTCCTGGAATTGGGCTTTGAGGATTATCTAAACATGTTTAGAAGCTCCAGGTACTACCAATTTCATGTATAAGTCCTTAGACTGTAGTAGTCAATAAAAAACAGGGCCATGTGTGCAGAGTTAACTACTGTATAGTAGTGAAGGGTTTTATGTATTTTTTATATTTTCTCTAAACATCGGATTTTCCATTCATCTATTTATCCATCCATCTTACTCCAGGGCTAATGGCATTATGTATGCCTTATACAGGTTGGTGAAAACACATTACCTGTGGAATGTCTTACCAATGAAGACATGTAGCTTCATGAAAAATCGACAATAATTTAGACATTTATACAGCTGATTGTAGTATGCAATGCATACTTCTAACACAAGACATGCTTGGTTTAGGATGCATTCTTGTATGAAGAAACAATGTTATTTTAATTCTATCTGTGACATACCAACAGGGGTGATAATTTGTTAACTATGGATGCTGGATTTTTAGAGAATTTCATGCTTTCTGTGAGGTGTTTTTAACTGAAATGAAGTGTGTCTATTGACCAGGTTTCTGACACCTGGCTTCAATAGTTCTCAATGGATATCGGCTATTGCTCAGAAATATGAAAGTGGTTTAATCTACTGTATGTGTTTGTTTAAGCCTTAGAATGCTTTGCTAATGCTACATGTTTATTCGTGAACTGATGATGCTAAAACATCAATGACACGTGTTCTATATATAAAAAAAAAAAGGAGGAACAGCTACTTGTCTTTTATGGGGATAAAACAATAAGACACGTAAAAAAAAGATTAAGACTGTTCAGTCAATTCAACGGTAGGGAGAGACAATGTATTCCATTCAAAATGCAGCTATTTGGTGGATTAGTATTTGTTGTTACAAACCTGTTAGTTACTCACCACTAGGGATGAGTGAATCTGCTTGGAAGCTTGAAGCTTGCAGACTTTGTAGGAAAACTCCTATTGAAGCCTACCTCATTATTCAATTCTTGCCATCTGTAGGGAGATTAGGGGTAGTATATTGGAAGACAATATACTGTATATTAAAATAACATTGGGGAAATTTACCAAGGTCACATCATATCCCAAATTGTCTATTACTGGAGATAAAGTAAAGATAGACTGGCACTTGGGTAGTCAGTTTCAATCCCAACCATGGGACTACCTGCATGGAGTTTACATGTCCTCCCTGTTCCTGTGTGAGTTTCATCTGGGTACTCTGGTTTTCTCCCACACTCCAAAGACATGCTGGTTGGTTAATTGGCTCCTGTCTAAATTGGTACTAGTATGTATGAATGTGAGTTAAGCCTGGTACACACTTATAGTTTTTTTTTTCGTTCAACCCAGCGGGTTGAACGAAAAAACCTGACAGCTCTGGTCGGAGCTGCTGTACTAAGGATCTGAAGTCAGTACAATCATCTACCCTTCTGAGCTTTTGTGTTCTGACAGGGGGACGTCCCCCCACCACAACACTCTGGTCAGCTCTCTCAGACATTGGCTGAGAGCGCTGATTGGGTGCTGGTTGGCTGATGGTTTTCCTGCATGCTCGTTCGACAGACGCCGGCCAAATGGCCAGTTTCTGTCGGAGTGGCTGCCATACACATAGTCCGAATATCAGCAGGTTTTTATTGAACCGGCCAATGTCGCCAGACATTCGGCCCATGTGTACTAGGCATTAGGGACCTCAGATTGTAAGACACTTGAGGGCAGGGACTGATGTGAACGTATAATATATATGTAAAGTGCTGTGTAAATTGATGGCACTATATAAGTACCAGGAATTAATAATAATCAGACAATCCATATGTCATGTCTACTACTGTATTTAGTGACATTGGAGGTATACTGCATGGAACAATCAATTAAAAAAAAAATATTATATATTTTACTGTGTAAAAAAATTCAATATACTGTATAAGAATATACAGTTGGTAGCAAATAAATCCTTTTTTTTCATTCCTACAAAAAACAAACCTGTTATGGTGGTCCCTTGGAGATGTTTGACCCATCATAGTTTTGTTTTAGGTTTTTGCCAGTAACATTGTTTGCACATCACCCCCAGGGTCCCGAAGCCGCCGTGGCTCTATTCTGTTGAAGAAATATCAGACTGATATTCTAAATTGTTTATCTTAGTTAGCCTTTCCTTGTCAAAATATGTAAGATAAATAAATTGAGGCGTTGTTGATAATAGAAATTTAATTCATTGAAATGACTTTTGAACTCGCTACATGAGTTTGTTCCATTTAACACCATGTTTAGCAAAGTTTATTTATTTAAAAAATGAAAAAGATAGTCATATGGAGAACACAGGATATATTCCATTATTCCATGCACATGTCCATATCCTGCATTGCTGATTATACAGTGCATTTGAAAGCATGGGTGTTGTTTTGATGTTGTAAAGCTTACATAGATTAAAAGTGATATGTAATTTTTTTATGCCAATAAAATAAATGGCCTGATCTCTGCAGAATGAAAGAATGCATATATTGCTAAACTCATAGTTTGGCAAATGTCTCCATATAAAGTTTATTATAAAAGTATATCTTCAAAAATTTGATTAGCTATTGCATATAATTAATGACCATTTGTTAAACTCTACATTTGGAACTTTTTGATAATATACAATGGACAAATGGTATAATCAGCTTTGTATGTTGCCACGTTGTAAGAGAATTCATGCTATATAAAGCTTAAACTAGTTTTTAGCCAAACATTTTTATTCATGGGATTTTGGCTCCATCTTTTAACTATGTTGTATTAGAATGCTTATTAAAACTGATATTTTCCATATCAGCTGTGTCTGTATTAATTCAGATGACTGTGGGAAAAAAGTAAAAGCTGCTGATAACTTCATCATTTTTGTCATTAAAGCAGTCGGTTGATTTGAACCCCTGGGTCCAACTGAGATGAGAATTTTTTTTAAATGGGATCTGTTTTTGATTCTTAAAAGACATAAAGACAGGGTGCAGCTACTGTCCCAGAGCCATTAATTCACCATATAAGCCTCATGTGACATTTTCTTTAGCAAGGATCCAGGTAGTCTTCATTGTAAGAGCATATTATTGGGTGACAACACAAGAGAATATTGGAGAGGCAGGAACAGAGAGTTGTCACCCTATAACAGGAAGTACCAGCACCGAGAACTTCATGGCAAAATATGCAGATATAAAATATTGAAAATGTCTTGAAATATGATTAACATTAACATTCTGTGAAGGGTAGTAGAATAAAAAGCAGACCACTTTTGTTCACATTCCCCTATTCTGTTGTCTGCGTGTGAGTGTCTAAGATCTTTTGACCAGGGATGAGCCGAACACCCCCCTGTTCGGTTCGCACCAGAACCTGCGAACAGACAAAATGTTTGTGTAAACTTTAGAACCCTATTAAATACAATGGACTCGAACGTTCGAAATCTAAAGTGTTAATTATAAAGGCTAATATGCAAGTTATTGTCCTAAAAAGTGTTTGGGGACCTGGGTCCTGCCCCAGGGGACATGTATCAATGCAAAAAGAAGTTTTAAAAACGGCCGTTTTTTCGGGAGCAGTGATTTTAATAATGCTTAAAATGAAAAAATAAAAGTGAAATATTCCTTTAAATTTCGTACCTGGGGGGGTGTGTATGATATGCATGTGAAGTGGGGCATGTTTCCCGTGCTTAGAACTGTCCCTGCAAAAAATGTCATTTTTGAAAGAAAAAAATGCATTTAAAACTGACTCGCGGCTATTAATGAATTGTCGGCTCCCGGCAATACATACAAAAGTCATTGATAAAAAAAAAAAGCGTGGGGGTTCCCCAGAATTCAATTACCAGGCCCTTCAGGTCTGGAATGGATATTAAGGGGAACCCCGCCGCAAATTAAAAAAAAAATTGACGTGGGGTTCCCCCAAATATCCATTCCAGGCCCTTCAGATCTGGCATGGATTTTAAGGGGAACTCCACCCCAAATTTAAAAAAAAAATGGCGTGGAGTCCCCCTAAAAATCCATACCAGACCCCTTATCCGAGCACGCAACCTGGCCGGCCGCAGGGGAAAAGGGGGGGACGAGAGAGCGGCCCCCCTCCCTCCTGAACCGTACCAAGCCACATGCCCTCAACATGGGGAGGATGTCCCCATGTTGATGGGGACAAGGGCCTCATCCCCACAACCCTTGCCCGGTGGTTGTGGGGGTCTGCGGGCGGGGGGCTTATCGGAATCTGGAAGACTCCTTTAACAAAGGGGACCCCCAGATCCCGGCCCCCCCCTATGTGAATTGGTAAGGGGTACATTGTACCCCTACCATTTCACGAAGAAAGCGTAAAAAAATGTTTAAAAAAACACACAAACACCTTGAAAAAGTCCTTTATTTAAAAAAAAAAAAAAAACATTCCAGCGATGAAATCCAGTGTCCCGCGGCGATCCCGATGTCCAGCGCTGTCCTTCATTGGTTGTGCCTGAGCGGACCTGATGGGGAACTCCCTCTCAGTATTTTAAATGTATAGACCCGCCCCTTCTAAAGTTCCCCATCAGGTCCGCTCAGCGGACCAGATGCGGAACATGAGAAGGGGCGGGTCTATACATGTATTACCAAAGTGAGAGCAGTTCCCCATCAGGTCCGCCCCCTCGGTATGTCGGACCCGCCTACGTCATTGGCTTGAGCGGGGAACTTCCTTCACTATGTAAATTTAAATTACACAGTGAAGGAAGTTCCCCGCTCAAGCCAATGACGTAGGCGGGTCCGACATACCGAGGGGGCGGACCTGATGGGGAACTTCTCTCACTGTGGTAATACATGTATAGACCCGCCCCTTCTCATGTTCCGCATCTGGTCCACTGAGCGGACCTGATGGGGAACTTTAGAAGGGGCGGGTCTATACATTTAAAATACTGAGAGGGAGTTCCCCATCAGGTCCGCTCAGGCACAACCAATGAAGGACAGCGCTGGACATCGGGATCGCCGCGGGACACTGGATTTCACCGCTGGAATGTTTTTTTTGTTTTTTTTTAAATAAAGGACTTTTTCAAGGTGTTTGTGTGTTTTTTTAAACATTTTTTTACGCTTTCTTCGTGAAATGGTAGGGGTACAATGTACCCCTTACCAATTCACATAGGGGGGGCCGGGATCTGGGGGTCCCCTTTGTTAAAGGGGTCTTCCAGATTCCGATAAGCCCCCCGCCCGCAGACCCCCACAACCACCGGGCAAGGGTTGTGGGGATGAGGCCCTTGTCCCCATCAACATGGGGACATCCTCCCCATGTTGAGGGCATGTGGCTTGGTACGGTTCAGGAGGGAGGGGGGGCGCTCTCGTTCCCCCCCTTTTCCCCTGCGGCCGGCCAGGTTGCGTGCTCGGATAAGGGGTCTGGTATGGATTTTTAGGGGGACTCCACGCCATTTTTTTTTTAAATTTGGGGTGGAGTTCCCCTTAAAATTCATGCCAGATCTGAAGGGCCTGGAATGGATATTTGGGGGAACCCCACGTCAATTTTTTTTTAAATTTGCGGCAGGGTTCCCCTTAATATCCATTCCAGACCTGAAGGGCCTGGTAATTGAATTCTGGGGAACCCCCACGCTTTTTTTTTTTTTTTATCAATGACTTTTGTATGTATTGCCAGGAGCCGACAATTCATTAATAGCCGCGAGTCAGTTTTAAATGCATTTTTTTTCTTTCAAAAATGACATTTTTTGCAGGGACAGTTCTAAGCACGGGAAACATGCGCCACTTTACATGCATATCATACACACCCCCCAGGTACGAAATTTAAAGGAATATTTCACTTTTATTTTTTCATTTTAAGCATTATTAAAATCACTGCTCCCGAAAAAACGGCCGTTTTTAAAACTTTTTTTTGCATTGATACATGTCCCCTTGGGCAGGACCCCGGTCCCCAAACACTTTTTAGGACAATAACTTGCATATAAGCCTTTATAATTAGCACTTTAGATTTCTCCCATAGATTTTTCGAATTTGCCGCGAACACCCCAATTTGTTCGCTGTTCGGCGAACGGGCGAACAGGCAATGTTCGAGTCGAACATGAGTTTGACTCGAACTCGAAGCTCATCCCTACTTTTGACTTTTAGGTTTGTACTCGTATCTGTAACAGATAAAATAAAGGGATTTTTATAACAGCTTACCTGTAAAATCCTTTTCTTGGAGTACATCACGGGACACAGAGCGACTTAGTCATTACTAATGGGTTATATAGATTACCTTCAGGTGCTGGCACTGGCCACTTCCAAACCGGAAGTACCCTCCCCTATATAAGCCCCTCCCATCCGGGAGCACCTCAGTTTTGTAGCAAAGCAATAAGTGTCCCAAAAAGAGGGGTGGGAGCTCTGTGTCCCGTGATGTACTCCAAGAAAAGGATTTTACAAGTAAGCTGTCATAAAAATCCCTTTTTCTTTTTCGTACATCACGGGACACAGAGCGACTTAGTCATTACTAATGGGACGTCCCAAAGCAATGCCAAATGAGGGGAGGGATACATAAGCTGGGCGCCATCAGGCATGAGGATCTTTTGCGGCCTGCAACACACTGCGCCCAAAGGCGACATCCTCCTGACTTCTAACGTCTACCTGGTAGAATCTAGTAAACGTGTGTACCGAAGACCATGTTGCGGCCTTACATACTTGAGCCAGGGAGGCCTGGTGATGCACTGCCCATGAAGTTCCAACTGCTCTTGTGGAGTGCGCCCTAACTTTGAACGGAGGCGGTCTCTTTCTCAAGCCATAGGCTTGTATTATGACCTGTCGAATCCACTTGGCTAAAGTAGATTTTGATGCTGCCTGACCCTTTCTAGGGCCTTCCGGCAGAATAAACAATGTATCCGTTCTGCGAATCTGAGCAGTGGCTTTTAGATAAGCTTTAACTGCTCTTACTACATCCAAAGAATGTAATAACTTTTCCTCTACCGAGCTAGGTTTGGGGAAAAAAGAAGGAAGAACCACATCTTGGTTCAAATGAAACCTCGATACCACCTTGGGAAGAAAGGCTGGATGAGGACGTAATACTACTCTGTCCTTATGGACAACCAGATATGGCTCCTTACAGGACAAGGCGGCTAATTCCGATACTCTTTTAGCCGAACAAATGGCTACTAAGAAAATCAATTTCCTGGTGAGAAGAACCAAGGAAATGTGTTGCAATGGTTCAAACGGTTGTTTCTGTAGAACCGACAGAACCAGGTTTAAGTCCCAAGGACATATGGGAATACTAACCGGAGGGCTAATACGCATCACTCCTTGTATGAAAGCTTTGACTAGTGAATGCGAAGCCAAGGGCCTTTGAAAAAATATTGACAAGGCCGAAATCTGACCCTTGATAGTACTCAAGGCCAGCTTCCTATCTACAGCCCACTGTAGGAAGTCCAAAATCCTCCCTATCACGTACTTACGTGGATGCCATTTCTTGGCCTCACACCACGTAATGTACGCTTTCCAGATCCTATAATAGATCTGCCTGGATACCGGCTTCCTGGCATTGATCATGGTAGATACCACAGAATTAGAGAGCCCTCTCTTTTTCAGAATGTGGGCTTCAATAGCCAGGCCGCCAAACCTAGGGCTGGTAAGGAAGGGTGGTATATCGGTCCCTGCGACAGCAGGTCCGGACGATGTGGGAGGGTCCAAGGACTCCTCACTGACATTTTTACAATCTCCGCGTACCATGCCCTTCGGGGCCACGCTGGAGCCACCAGAATCACTGGTTTCTTTTCTACCCTGATTCTGCGGAGTAATCGCGGTAACAATTGTGGCGGTGGGAATGCATATATCAGCTTGAACTGATCCCAAGGGAACACTAGGGCATCCGAGCCGCAAGCTAGGGGATCCCTTGTGCGAGACACAAATCTGTCCACCTTTGCGTTGAATCTGGATGCTAGCAGATCTACATCCGGTGTTCCCCACCGCTGGCATATTGCCTGGAAAACCTCAGGGTGAAGAGACCATTCCCCCGGGCATAATTGTTGGCGACTTAAAAAGTCCGCTCTCCAATTTTCCACTCCTGGGATGAAAACCGCGGATATGGCTGGGACATATTTTTCTGCCCACTCCAGGATGCAATTTGCTTCCCTCTGGGCTGCACGACTCCTGGTGCCACCCTGGTGATTGATATATGCCACTGCTGTGGCATTGTCTGATTGAATTCTGACAGGGGACCCTTGGAGTTTGGATGTCCATGCTACTAGGGCATACCGGGCTGCTCATATCTCTAAGAGATTGATGGGCAGGGCCTTTTCTGCTTCTGACCACTTGCCCTGGAGAGACCATTGCTCCAGTACTGCCCCCCAGCCTATGAGGCTGGCATCTGTAGTGACCACCTTCCAAGAAACCGGACTGAAGGGTTTCCCTTTTTCCAGATTCTGTGGCACCAACCACCAATGGAGGCTCTTGCGAACGGAAGGGGACAGGGACATTGGTAAGTCTAAAGCCTGAACTTTTTTGTTCCAGGCTGACAGTATGGCCCTTTGCAAATTCCTTGAATGGAATTGACCGTAGGGTACCGCTTCGAATGAAGCCATCATTTTTCCCAGCAGCCTCATGCAGAGGCGTATGGATGGTTTTCTTTTTGTACCCACTAAGTGGGTCAAATCTTTTAAAGACGACACCTTCTCTGGAGGTAAGAAAATCTTTCTCTGATTTGAATCCAGCCTTAGCCCTAAGTATTCCAGACTTTTGACTGGTCTTAGAGCTGACTTGTCCCGGTTGATAATCCAACCGTGATATTCCAGATACTTGATTGTCTTGTGAATAGCTACTTCCAGCTTTTCCACTGAGTGGTCTATTAGTAGCAGGTCGTCTAGATATGCCATTATCGTTACACCTTGTGTTCTTAGATTGGCCAATAATGGGGCCAGAATTTTTGTGAACACTCGTGGTGCTGTGGCCAGACCGAAAGGTAAGGCTCTGAACTGAAAATGGCGCCCTTCTACTGCAAAGCGTAGAAATTTCTGGTGGGCCGGAAAGATGGGAATATGCAGATAAGCATCCCTTATGTCGATCGAGGCTAACCATTCCTGCCCTTGTAGGGCGGTGGCCACCGATCGGATCGACTCCATCCGAAAAGTCCTGATATTTAGGAACTTGTTTAGCCCTTTTAGATTTAATATGGGCCTCACGTCCCCATTTGGTTTGGGGACTGTGAAAAGGTTCGAGTAAAACCCGAATCCGCTTTCTTCCAGGGGAACCTTCATGATTACACCTTGGAGCAATAGTTGTTCTAGTGCCAGAAGGAGGGATTCTCTCTCCTGGGGATCTCTTGGCACGTTTGACCTCATAAATTGGGCAGGAGGAGTGCCTTTTAACTCCAGCTTGTATCCCAGACTTACTGCGGAGAGCACCCATCTGTCTCTGATGGTGTCCCGCCAGGTCTCTGTGAACAACTGAAGCCTTCCCCCCACCCGATTGAGTGGGGGCAACGCTTCATGACTTGGGGGGAGGTTTTGTACCTCTCTTGATCCAGGGCTTCTTGTTACCCTGTGATTGTCCCTGATTTCTGCCCCCTGAATTTGACCGCGGAAGCCGTCGGAACTGCTTCACAGCCGATGTGCCCGGGACTGGAGAAGTAGGCCTCTTAAAAGAAGGACTTCTACTCTTGTTCTTAACCGGTAAGAGTGAACTTTTACCGGCAGAAATTTTCTGGATATATTTGTCCAGATCTTCTCCAAATAAGCGTTCTCCATGAAATGGGAAGCTAACCAGCAGTTTCTTACAGGGAGCTTCAGCAGACCAGTTTTTGAGCCACAGAAGCCTATGCATATGTACTATAGACAGCGTAAAGCGGGAGGCCTGTTGGATTGTATCCTTTATGGCGTCCACCGCAAAACACAAGGCTCTAGGCAGGTCAGCTAGGGCAAGAGCCTGCTGATCTGGTAAGTCCCTTAAGACTTGTTTCAACTGATCTTTCACTGCTTGGCAGACTCCAATCGCTGCTACCGCAGGTTGTGTCACCATGCTTGCTGTAGAGAAAGCAGATTTTAGTAAAGACTCCAATTTTTTATCTATTGGGTCTTTGAACATTGGAACATTATCTACTGGACATGTCAGTGATTTGTTCACAGAAGAGATGGCTGCGTCCACTGTAGGGACCCTCCATTTTTTTATGAACTTATCCTCCATGGGATAGATCACCGGAAATCTCTTGGGGGGAGCAAATATTTTATCAGGATGCTCCCAATCCTGGTAAATAAGCCCTTCTAATAAAGGGTGGATTGGGAAGGAACGGACAACCGGGGGAGCTTTTAGCGACCCCAGCGAGGAAACCGTAGTGGATGGTGGTTCCGCCAGAGGCATTTTAAATGCTGATCGGACCATGTTAGTCAGAGACTGAACCCATAATCTTTCAGCCTGAGATGCTGAGAAAGGTTCTTCCACTGTTGATTCCTCCATAACTGAATCAACCTCATCCTGATCCCCTTCAGGTAGGTCGATCCCTGTGTGGGGCTGTTCCTCCACTAACAGGCACTCTGAAGGAGGAGACGGAGATCGGACGCGCTTTCCCTGTGACAGGGAAGCAGCGATCAATGCTGTTAATCTCTCTTCCAATCCTCCCAGAGTTGAGGATAAAACCTCCTCTGTTATATATACAGGAGCAGGTGGACTGGGGACAGCCGCAGCACCAGGCACTCCTGCGGGGTTTCTACGGCTACTGACCTCTGAATTCTCAGGGGAGATTGGTGCAGTACAAGCATGCCCAATATCCTCAGAGCCCGATGGAGACCCCTTTGGCTTCCTGGAAGACCTATTTCCGGAGCGTCTGGACGACATATCCTTTAAGCACAAAGCTGAGGTATTCCCGTCGTCATACACCAATTTTGCTGGTAATAGTCTAACACAGTTGCTGCTATATACCAGCTGGTGTCCACTAAAGTGCCTTTCTATGGGGATGCCTGCATCAACCGCCTCTGTGTGCCACTGTTTGTTGCTAGCTCTGTTTGCATCCAGCTGACACTTGTACTGTGTCTTTATACAAGCTGGGACGCCTGCACATGCGCAGAAGCGCCGTGGCGCGCATCAAGCGTCATCCACCCGCCCCGCCCCTTTTTTTTCATAGGAGGCGCGTGCACGCGCCCGCGCGCGCGCCCGTGCGCCATTGGCGCCCTTTTCGAAACCAAACAGGGACTAGGAGCCAGGGCCCTTTTTGCCGGAGGGCCTGTGCGGTGGATGAGCGCAGCAACAGGGCAGAGGAAGTGGATTCCCACAGAGAAACTTACCAACTGCCTGGATCTTTTGACTTGAGAAAAACCAAAGATCCACATGACAAGAAAAATGGACCACAGCGGCCTCTAGTGGTTTAACACAGGTACCGCGGTCCTCTTTTTTTTTTTTTTCTTGACTACTATTAAAATTTTACATTTTCAGTAGTTACAGGCATACACAGATATTAGCGGGAATACCGTTAGGTAACAGACAGAAAGACAAATTAGGCTTGGGGGTCCCCCAATAGAACCAAGTTCCTGGGGGCCCCCACTTACCTGATCCCCGCCGCAGGACTCTGTTTGGTCCACAGAAGCCCAACTTCACCTATCACGGCAGGCATTGTAATTAAACCTTCAGGGACCGGGTTCCCAAGGATTCCACTCCCCTGGACCTGTATAGCACCCTGCACAGACAACATCTTGGTCGTGGGTATGACCAGAGCTCTGGATCCCAGGGTCCAGCCCTCCTAAGAGAGGCATTACAGGCAAAACCTTGCTCTTCTGCTGCAAGGCCCGGGTACCGACCGTTTAGCTATGAAGCTTTTTTGGTGGGATCCGGAACAGCTTACTAAGGCCCAAAAGAACCTGTACGCAAGCCCAGTGAAAACACATGTTACTCTTTGGCCAACACCTTAGACACTGGCAAAAAACTGAGGTGCTCCCGGATGGGAGGGGCTTATATAGGGGAGGGTACTTCCGGTTTGGAAGTGGCCAGTGCCAGCACCTGAAGGTAATCTATATAACCCATTAGTAATGACTAAGTCGCTCTGTGTCCCGTGATGTACGAAAAAGAAATTAGCTTTTTTCTAGGGAAGCTTTTTACTTATAGTATATGCTAAAGTGATTGTAAAGGAAACATTTTTATAAAAAAAAAAAAAAAAACATGTAATACTTTTCTACTCTGTGCAGTGGTTTTGCACAGAGTAGCCCTGATCCGCCACTACTCTTGTCCTCTGCCAGCGCTCTGGTGCCCTTTCCCTTGCCGAGTGCCCCCATAGCAAGTTGCTTTCTGTGGGGCACTTGTGTGTGCTCGTTCCCGATCCGGCTCTCTGCATCCATCAGACACAAAGGGGCGCAGTTCAGCCCCACACCCTGCTCCCCCCTCATTGGCTGTGATTGACAGGAGTGGAGGCCAATGGCTTCTGCTGTTGCATCTTAGCCATTCAGAAGGAGGAAACCTGGGAGAGCCTCGGGTCTTGTGCACATCGCTGGGGGCCGATGAGGGAGCTGCACCTGAAGGTTTTTTACCTTCATGCATAGAATATATTAAGATATAAAAAACATTCAACCTTTACAACCACTTTAAACGCGCGCCGACCGCCGCACAAGTTTTTACGTCGACAGAATGGCACGGCTGCGCAAATGGGCGTATATATACGTCCCCTTTAATTTGCCGTTGTGTGGTCGCGCACTTGCAACCCTGTCGCGAGCTCCGTGACCGTGCCCGCAGGACTTGCAGACTCGATGTCCGCTGGTGTCCCGTGATCGGGTCACTGAGCTTAAGAACAGGGAGATGTTAGTGTAAACACAACATCTCCCCGTTCTTCCTAGTGACATGTCACTGATCATCTGTTCCCTGTCATCGGGAACAGCGATCAGTGATGTGTCACGGCAAGCTACGCCCCCTAACAGTTAGAATCACTCCCTAGGTCACACTTAACCCCTTCAGCGCCCCCTACAGGTTAACCCCTTCACTGCCAGTGTAATATTTCCAGTAATCAGTGCATTTTTATAGCATTGATCGCTGTAAAAATGACAATGGTCCCAAAATGGTGTCAAAAGTGTCCTATGTGTCCGCCATAATGTCGCAGTCACGATAAAAATCACTGATCATCGCCATTACTAGTAAAAAAAAAAAAATATTATTAAAAATACCATAAAAATATCCCCTATTTTGTAGACGCTATAACTTTTGCGCAAACCATTCAATAAACGCTTATTGCGATTTTTTTTACCAAAAATATGTAAAAGAATACGTATCAGCCTAAACTGAGGAAAAAAAATGTTTTTTTATATATTTTTGGGGCATATTTATCATAGCAAAAAGTAAAAAATATTGAATTTTTTTCCAAATCTATTTTTGTTTATAGCACAAAAAATAAAAACCGCAGAGGTGATCAAATACCACCAAAAGAAAGCTCTATTTGTGGGGAAAAAAATACGTCAATTTTGTTTGGGAGCCACGTCGCACGACCGCGCAATTGTCAGTTAAAGCGGCGCAGTGCCGAATCGCAAAAAGTGGCCTGGTCTTTGGCCAGCCAAATGGGCTGAAGTGGTTAAAGTGGTTGTAAAGGTTATTTTTTATTTTTTTTAAATAACAAACATGTCATACTTACCTCCACTGTGCAGCTCGTTTTGCACAGTGTGGCCCCGATCTGTGACTTCTGGGGTCCCCCGGCGGCTCTCTCGGCTCCTCCCCACATCAGATAACCCCCTGGGAGAAGCGCTCTCCCGGGGGGGGTTACCTTGCGGGCGCGCTCCCGAGTCATTCATTCAGCGTCCCTAGCTGCCGAATGTAGGACTCGACCTTGGCGCACGCGTCATTGGATTTGATTGACAACGGGAGTCAATGGCTGCGCTGCTATCAATCTATCCACCCAAGAGCTGGGACCCCGTGGAGAGAGGCAGAGCATGTCACCATCGACTGAATTCCACGGCTCAGGTAAGTAAAATGGGGGGGGGGGTGGGGGGCTAGTGACTGACAGAAGGTGAAAAAACACGAGGGTTTACAACCCCTGTAACTACCCCCTCTATCTATCTATCTATCTATCTATCTATCTATCTATCTATCTATCTATCTATCTATCTATCTATCTATCTATCTATCTATCTATCTATCTATCTATCTATCTATCTATCAGTCTATCAGTCTATCTATCTATCTATCTATCTATCTATCTATCTATCTATCTATCTATCTATCTATCTATCTATCTATCTATCTATCTATCTATCTATCTATCTATCTATCTATCTATCTATCTATCTATCTATCTATCTATCTATCTATCTACCTATCTGTCTATCTGTCTATCTGTCTATCTGTCTATCTATCTATCTATCTATCTATCTATCTATCTATCTATCTATCTATCTATCTATCTATCTATCTATCTATCTATCTGTAGCGGCCTCACCCCTCTCCCTTTCTTTATCGGTTATATGGCTGTTGTCTAGGGGTACCTGGGAGAGAGAGATGATACACACCACTAGTGATGAGCCGAACACCCCCGGGTTCGGTTCGCACCAGAACCCGCGAACGGACCGAAAGTTCGTACGAACATTAGAACCCTATTAAATACAATGGATGCGAACGTTCGAATTCTAAAGTGCTAATTATAACAACTATTATGCATGTTATTGTCCTAAAAAGGGTTTGGGAACCCGGGTTCTGCACCAGGGGACATGTATCAATGCAAAAAGAAGTTTTAAAAACGGTCGTTTTTCGGGAGCAGTCATTTTAATGATGCATAAAGTGAAAAAAAAAAAGTCAAATATTCCTTTAAATATCGTACCTGGGGGGTGTCTAAAGTATGCCTGTGAAGTGCCACGTGTTTCCCGTGTTTAGAACTGTCCCTGCACAAAATGACACTTCTAAAGGAAAAAAAAGCCATTTAAAACTGCTTGCGGCTTTAATGTAATGTCTGGTCCCGGTAATATGGATGAAAATCTTTAAGAAAAATGGCATAGCTACCCCATGACCCCCCCCCCTACCCCAGCCCATTACCAGCCCCTTTGGGTCTTGTATGGATATTAAGGGGAACCCCGCACATAAAATAAAAAAGGCCCTATATACTCTGAACAGCCGTATACAGGCGGTGCATACAAGACAGGGACTGTAGGTTTGTTCTTATGTAGAATCTGTTGTAATTTTGAACAGGTACATTGTTTAAGTGTAGCTCCAGCCCAAAAATCTATTTTTAAACTTTTTGGAAAACATAGGTAAGGGTTATCACCCCTGTAACACTTGTTTTGCTGTCTGTGCCCCTGTTCAGAACATTTCACCTCACTTTCCGTCCCAATGACAACTGTTTTTGAAATGTGGTGTTTTTCTTGAAACAAGGATTGCTGATAAAGCATCAGTACAGAGGAGACACCTTTCTCCCATATTAATTCTTACAGGAGAGAATTTTCCTTCCAAGGGGTAGATTTCCTCTCACTTCCTGTTGTCTTCTTGCGTTTGCAAGTAGGAGTCGTTTGTAAGTTGGATGTTTGAAAGTAGGGACCTGCCGTATATACTCTGCAGAAATAGGCCCCTTAGTTGTTGGTGTTGGCACAACACTGTAAGCACTCACAGTTACTCTTGGTTGGTGCTGGAACGCCCTGCTGTCAACTATTATATCAGGAATTTTAATTACATATAATTGTTGAACAGTGGTAGTAAAAATTGGGCCTTTGATGGTGGTGCTGGTGCCACAACACTGTAAGCCCTGACAGTTACTCTTGGTGGGTGCAGCAATGGGCCCTGCTGTGAATTATTAGATCAAGAATTGTAATTGCATGCCCCTGTTGAACAGGGGCTGAAAAATTGGGCCTTTCGTGGTGGTGGTGGTGGTGGTGGTGTTGCCACAACACTGTAAGCCCTCAGAGTTACTCTTGGTGGGTGCAGGAATGGGCCCTGCTGTGAATTATTAGATCAAGAATTGTAATTGCATGCCCCTGTTGAACAGGGGCTGAAAAATTGGGCCTTTCGTGGTGGTGGTGGTGGTGTTGCCACAACACTGTAAGCCCTCAGAGTTACTCTTGGTGGGTGCAGGAATGGGCCCTGCTGTGAATTATTAGATCAAGAATTGTAATTGCATGCCCCTGTTGAACAGGGGCTGAAAAATTGGGCCTTTCGTGGTGGTGGTGGTGGTGGTGGTGTTGCCACAACACTGTAAGCCCTCAGAGTTACTCTTGGTGGGTGCAGGAATGGGCCCTGCTGTGAATTATTAGATCAAGAATTGTAATTGCATGCCCCTGTTGAACAGGGGCTGAAAAATTGGGCCTTTCGTGGTGGTGGTGGTGGTGGTGGTGTTGCCACAACACTGTAAGCCCTCAGAGTTACTCTTGGTGGGTGCAGGAATGGGCCCTGCTGTGAATTATTAGATCAAGAATTGTAATTACATGCCCCTTTTGAACAGGGGCTGAAAAATTGGGCCTTTCGTGGTGGTGGTGGTGGTGGCGTTGCCACAACACTGTAAGCCCTCAGAGTTACTCTTGGTGGGTGCAGCAATGGGCCCTGCTGTGAATTATTAGATCAAGAATTGTAATTACATGCCCCTGTTGAACAGGGGCTGAAAAATTGGGCCTTAGGCACTGGTGGCACAACACTACAACCCCTCACAGATACTGTACTTGGAGCACAGCAATGAGCCCTGTTGCAAAGTATTGCTTCAAAAATTGTAATGACACGCCCCTGTTAAACAGGGGCTGAAAAATTGGGCCTTAGGCACTGGTGCCACAACACTCCAACCCCTCACAGATACTGTACTTGGAGCACAGCAATGAGCCCTATGGCAAATTATTGCTAAAAATATTGTAATTACACGCCC
Source organism: Rana muscosa (assembly GCA_029206835.1). Classification (NCBI taxonomy): domain Eukaryota; kingdom Metazoa; phylum Chordata; class Amphibia; order Anura; family Ranidae; genus Rana; species Rana muscosa. The sequence continues at coordinate 873,140,637 of CM055116.1, read as the reverse complement.
CTGTAAAACAGGGGCTGAAAAATTGGGCCTTAGCCACTGGTGGCGGCACCCATAAACAAAAATGATCTTCCAAGCTATCATCATCAATCGTATCATTGAGGACTCGGAGGAGGACGATAGCCAGTCAACATAACAGCACAGGCACTCAGCATCAGCATCAGTCTTGAAGGGATGTGACATGTTAAAATCAATTAGTCTGTTATATCAGCATCAGGTGTGTGGTAGCTGGTGGTGATCCAAGACTGGTTCATCTTGATGAAAGTCAGTCGATCAACCGAGTCGGTGGACAGGCGCACCCTGTGATCCGTGACAAATCCTCCAGCAGCACTGAATGTGCGTTCCGAAAGAACGCTGGATGCAGGACAGGCCAGTAGCTCAATTGCATACTGTGCAAGCTCTGGCCAGTGATCCATCCTCAAGACCCAGTAAGCCAGAGGATTTTCGGTGGGGAAGGTGTCCAAGTCTGACCTTGCCCCTAGATATTCCTGCACCATGTTTATCAGACGCTGGCGATGGTTGCTGGAACCGATCATACTTTGGGGCTGCGGACTAAAGAATTGTCTGAACGCATCGGTCAGACGGCCACCTTCCCCACCGCTCCTTCTTTGACTGGCCGAAGCCTCAGCAACTCGTTGTCCAGGACCAGGAGTTTGTAACCTCCCAGTCTCTGGGAACGCGTTGCACAGACCTTTCTGCAAGGCCTCCCGGAGTTGTCTCATCCTCTGCTCCCTCTGCGACGGTAACATAAGGTCCGCAACCTTACCCTTGTACCGTGGATCAAGGAGAGTGGCCAGCCAGTAATGGTCCCTCTCCTTGATCCGAAGAATATGAGGATCCTTCCGCAGACTTTGCAGGATCAGGGAGGCCATGCAGCGTAGGTTTGCTGAGGCATTCACTCCGGAGTCCTCTGGGTCACTAAGGACGACATGATCCGCAGCCACCTCCTCCCAGCCACGTACAAGTCCACTGGTTTCTTGGGACTGTAAATCATCCCTAAAAGACTGCTGCTGATGATGCTGAGTGCCAGCCTCCACCTCCATGCTGACACAATCCTCCTCCTCCTCCTCCTCCTCCTCTTCCTGTGCGATGGGTGGGACAGAAGGAACACTGTCTGGGTAAAGGGGGCCTTGAGAGGCAAGGAAGTCCTTCTTTTCCTGCCTCTGTTCTGCCTCAAGTGCCCTGTCCATTATTCCACGCAGCGTGTGCTCCAACAGGTGGACAAGAGGTACAGTGTCACTGATGCATGCACTGTCACTGCTCACCATCCTCGTGGCCTCCTCAAATGGTGCCAGGACAGTGCATGCATCCCTGATCATGCCCCACTGGCGTGGAGAAAAAAAACCAAGCTCCCCTGACCCTGTCCTGGTGCCGTAGTCGCACAGGTACTCATTGATGGCCCTCTGCTGCGTGTGCAGCCGCTGCAGCATGGCCAACGTTGAGTTCCACCTGGTGGGCATGTCACATATAAGGCGGTTCTTGGGCAGGTTCAACTCCTTTTGCAGCTCAGCCAGGCGAGCACTGGCATTATAAGATCTGCGGAAATGCACACAGACTTTCCTGGCCTGCCTCAGGACATCCTGTAAGCCCGGGTACCTGCCCAAGAACCGCTGCACCACCAGGTTAAGGACGTGAGCCACACAGGGCACATGGGTCAGTTGTCCCTGTCGGAGGGCGGAGAGGAGGTTGGTGCCATTGTCGCAAACCACCATTCCTGGCTTAAGCTGGCGTGGCGTCAACCACCTCTCGGCCTGGCCCTGCAGAGCAGACAGGACCTCTGCCCCAGTGTGGCTTCTGTCCCCCAAATACACCAGCGCAAGCACGGCATGGCATCTTTTTGCCTGCGTACTTGCGTAGCCCCTTGAACGGCTACGGAGCACCGCTGGTTCAGAGGACAAACCACAGGAAGAGGCCATGGAGGAAGAAGAAGAGGAGGGGGTGGAGGAGAGAGGTGTGTCACAACCAGTAGTAGCATTTTGGAGGCGTGGCGGTGGAACAACCTCCAACACTACTGCACCTTGTCCTGCATCCTTCCCAGCTGCCAAAAGAGTGACCCAATGGGCCGTGAAAGAAAGGTAACGTCCCTGTCCATGCCTGCTGGACCATGAGTCAGCGGTAATATGCACCTTACCGCTGACCGCCCTGTCCAGCGAGGCCAAGACATTGCCTTCCACATGCCGGTAGAGAGCCGGAATAGCCTTCCGTGAGAAAAAGTGGCGTTTGGGAACCTGCCACTGAGGAACCGCACATTGCACAAACTCACGGAAGGGGGCCGAGTCTACCAACTGAAAAGGCAGCAGTTGAAGCGCTAGCAATTTAGCCAAGCTAGCATTCAACCGCTGGGCATGTGGATGGCTGGGAGTGAACTTCTTTCGACGGTCCAGCAGCTGGGGCAGGGAAATTTGCCTGCTAGAATCGGACGTCGGTGTACTGCTAGCAGAGTGGCCGCAAGTACTTGGCTGTGACACACCTAATTCTACACCTTCATTCCTCTCAGTGCATGTTTCAGAGAGGACTGAAGTTATAGTGGGGTTGGAGATCCCAGCTGATGCGGTGCAAGGAGAGGTCCGCTTTGTTCTTTGGTGTGGGTCTTTGAGGTAGGCTTGCCAACGAGCTGCATGGCAGGTCAACATATGTCTGGTCAGGCATGTGGTACCCAAGCGGCTGATGTTTTGGCCACGCGATATACGCTTGAGACATATGTTGCAAACAGCAGCTGTGCGATCTGATGCACTAGCCTCAAAAAAGGCCCACACCAAAGAACTTTTTGAATGACGGGCAGAGGCAGCGCCCTGCACAGGCGGAGCTCTGCGGTGTGATTCCGTCGGTGTACTGCCCTTACGCTGGCCACCAAAGGGCATCCTGCCTCGTTGGAGATGTGCCTCCTCCTCATCCTCCTCCTCCTCCTCTCTCCTATTAGGCACCCACGTGGAGTCAGTGACCTCATCATCCCCTCCCTCCTCATCACTGGAGCCAATCTGGCAGTATGCTGCAGCTGCTGGAACATGACTGCCAGATTGGTGTCCTTCTTGAGCATCCCCTCTGTCTGCTCTCACGCTACTGCCTTCCTGTAGCTGGGTTTCATCATCAGACCCTTCGAAACGCTGGGCATCCTCCTGGAGCATGTACCCAACACTGTGCTCAAACAGTTCGGGGGACTCCTCAGGAGGAGGACATGGTGGGTCTAGGGAAGGAGTGACTGATGATGAGTCTGACATTGATACCAGGGAAGAGGACGCTTTGGCAGCTGCTTTGCCAGTACCCTGAGCCTGGGTGAGAGAGGATGAGGAGGAGGAGGAGGGCTTGGTCATCCACTCTACCAAGTCTTCGGCATGATGTGGCTCAACATGTCCAGCTGCCGAAAAGAAGGACAAGCGTGTCCCATGGCCATGTGCTGATGACAATGCACCGCGTCCACGACCAGCACTGTTGCCCCCAGACACAGAGCCTGCTTGCCCTCTTTTATTGCCTCCTGACTGTCTGCCTCTCCTTGTTTGCCTTCCAGACATTCTAATAGATGGCCTGCAGGGAGATGGGAAAAAAGCAATAAGGGCTACCTTCAGGTGTCCTTCTCTGTCCCTTTACTTAAGGATTTCTAAATATGGTTGAGGATGATTGCTTTTGCACAGAATAGCACACGACAATTTCCCTGACTGTCCAAAAAACAAGGATTTCAAAGATGGTTGATGAGGAATGCTTTAGCACACTATAGCACAAGGAGAATTTCCCTCACTGTCCTTCCCTGTCCCTAGAAACAAGGATTATCACAGTGAAAGAAACTGACACTCTTCCTACCTATAGTTTTCTGTCCCTAGAAAAAATGTTTTTTTAAAGCTGATTGATGATCAATGCTTTAGCACACTATAGCACAAGTAGAATTTCCCTCACTGTCCTTCCCTGTCCCTAGAAACAAGGATTATCACAGTGAAAGAAACTGACACTCTTCCTACCTATAGTTTTCTGTCCCTAGAAAAAATGTTTTTTTAAAGCTGATTGATGATCAATGCTTTAGCACACTATAGCACAAGGAGAATTTCCCTCACTGTCCTTCCCTGTCCCTAGAAACAAGGATTATCACAGTGAAAGAAACTGACACTCTTCCTACCTATAGTTTTCTGTCCCTAGAAAAAATGTTTTTTTAAAGCTGATTGATGATCAATGCTTTAGCACACTATAGCACAAGTAGAATTTCCCTCACTGTCCTTCCCTGTCCCTAGAAACAAGGATTATCACAGTGAAAGAAACTGACACTCTTCCTACCTATAGTTTTCTGTCCCTAGAAAAAATGTTTTTTTAAAGCTGATTGATGATCAATGCTTTAGCACACTATAGCACAAGGAGAATTTCCCTCACTGTCCTTCCCTGTCCCTAGAAACAAGGATTCGCACAGTAAAACACACTGACACTCTCCCTACCTATCCTTCTCTTTCCCTAAACTAAAGGAATCCAGGTTAAGCAAGAAAAAATAAATGTCACTGTCCCTGCCTATGCTTCTCTTTCCCTGCTCCGGAACACACTACACTAGGCCGCCGTGCTGGCGGCCTTTTATAGTGTGGGGCGTGTACTAAACACCCTCAGCAATAATTGGCCACAGGCATCCTGCCTGTGGCCAATCATTGCTCTCCTCGCTGCCGGCGCTGTGATTGGCCAAGCATGCGGGGTCACAGTGCATGCTTGGCCAATCACAGCGCCTGGATGACACTGCGATGGCGTAGTGCATTGTGGGCCGTTCGCGTCACTCGAATTAGGCGCGAACGGCCCAAATCGTTCGATCTTCGTCGAACGATCGAACAGCCGATGTTCGAGTCGAACGTATGTTCGACTCGAACACCGAGCTCATCCCTACACACCACGGCCCATGTCATCCGTAACCAAGAGGTGAAGGCCAAAAGCTTGGGCTTTTGTGTAGGTGTCCTAGAATCAAGTCCAGTCCTTCGTCCCTGACTCCTTTGCTTTAGTAACCCGAGTTCCACACAGTGAATAGGTACAACTCAGTTTTATTCTTCTTGCCAAGCAATAAAACAATCTTTCTCCTTTGGAAAATGAGGGGGACAGATCGAGGCACAATCCTTTCCCTCCTTTCTGCTGCCCACTGTGCTGTCACCAGTGGTGAATAGTCACTGCCACTGACTAGGTAATATAGAACGTGAATTACCTTCGCTCACTTTGCCCCTGTCAGGAAAAGAAATCTGTCCAAGGGAGAAATGGAGGCCTCTCCGTCACCAGCGATGCTGCGCTGGGCTCTTCGGGGAAGTTACTGCGCAACAGTCCTCACAAACTCAGACACGGGCACCCAAGGAGTTAGGGCCCCCTCGGATTCCTCCACCCTCGCGGAACTCAGTCGAAGGCACTGAGCCCCAGGCATCCGCCATAGTACCTCACCCGAGGCTAAAGGTGCCTGAGATGGACTCCATCTCCGCTCCAGATAGGCCAAGGGCGCCTAGGCCTGGAACACCGGAACGCCCGCACCCAAGCTGAAGGTGCCTGGGTGCGGCCGCGTCCTCCGACTCTCCCCCCAAAATCAGGGCGTCCGCCCCTTTTATGACCTCTCCCTTTGCGTCACAGCGGGTTCCCCGCCCCGCTGTACCAGCTCCAGGGGAGGACAAAAAGGCACAGTTTGCGGTGTGAGTTTAGCTCTGGCCCAAGGCAACAACGCCACCTGTAGGCCCCAAGGAACTCCACACCCCCATAGTCCCCACATAAATTCAAACACCCGCTACATATCTATCTATCTATCTATCTATCTATCTATCTATCTATCTATCTATCTATCTATCTATCTATCTATCTATCAGTCTATCTGTTTTTCTATCTATCTATCTATCTATCTATCTATCTATCTATCTATCTATCTATCTATCTATCTATCTATCTATCTATCTATCTATCTATCTATCTATCTATCTGTCTGTCTGTCTGTCTGTCTGTCTGTCTATCTATCTATCTTTCAAGAAAATTATTCTATGAATGAAAGTCACTGTAATTTAATTCCCACTTGCTGCAAACCAACATTGATGTTCTTTTGAATACTATCCAAGTATTTTAAAAGACACGCTTAGTCTTTTGCAGTTAATGTTTTGATTTGTTGCATTTCTGTTTGGAGCCAGGAAAGAGTAATTTCCAGTAGCACAGCACATCATTTCAGGGTAGAAAATGTGGGCAATTTACTGTAACTGTCAGATACTATCCTTTTTCAAAGATCAGCTGATTGACTATTAAGGTCATCATAGAAAAGCCACCCGCATCATGCATTAAACATTGTAATGTGGTGGCTCAGCTGAAACAGAGAGTTGGTCAGCTGTCCATAGTCACAGCAGGGATATCCAGTGATCTGTCAAACAATGATTGATTCATGTAGACATGCTCCAATCTTATTCTGATTACTCTGAGCATCTTGCCTGGTGGCCATTTGCAGTGTTGACAGAGTTTAATCCTTGAAGACTTGATGCAGATTTAACACTTTCCTTTGATTTTAAATGTCACAGTGGTGCAAAGGAATTCTACACTGTGTCTTGTGAGGAATGAGATGCTGCAATGCTAATAATTGATTACAAAATCAAACATGAAATATCTATTTTTAATATGTTTACTGTTTAAACCTGTAGTGCTAGAGGGAGTCAGACCTTATTGTTTCTGCAATGAGAGATAGACTTCCATTGAATATAACCTGCTTCAGTCTGTGAAAGCCCAGTTGTTTTTTATAGTTTAAATGCATATGAATATAAATCAAACTTAGAAAGCCTTGTCTGCAGAAAAATTGTGTTAGGTTTCTGGCATGGACTAAGTGGACCAAATACACCCGATACCGCTTCATAGCTTAGTCATTAAACAGTAGGAAAAAAATTGGGGTGGCATTTATTACATACATAGATTGCAATATTCAATAACTGGCTAACGTTGAACTCATTTATTCAGCACCATGGACTATAGTACAACTATAAAGAGGATGTGAACTGTAAAAGCTATACCCAAAAAGGATGAACAGAGGATAAGGGATGAGTCACCAGCATTGCCCATAGGGTCCTTGCAGCTGATATTTTCACCATTACTGACTTACTATGCCTTGTTCTGGACTGGGCCTCTGTGTGGAGTAGGCCATCTTGGTAGAGGCAGGGTGTTATTTCCTCATTTCAGAGCTGCCCTCCCATGAAAGAATGATTGATGGCTACTGAGGGGCTATGCAAAAAGCTTCAGGAGTGGTGCACAAAGCACAGCTCCACAGAATGGACGAATCAGAAGCAGGAAGATTCTTGTACAGCAGGTCCTTATGTCCAGCTTCCTCTCCAGCAAGCTGCACAACAGTGACATTACCAAATCTCACTTTGAATCTCATTAAACTAGCAGTTAAAGGCACCAATGTTTTTCACACAGCAGATATACAGCTATGAGACTGTAGGAACAGGAGTGCCCAGGCGCAGTCAAATGCCAGAAAGTGTGCTTTCTATAATTACAGATATCATTTAAGACAAAAAGTAGATATTTCAGGATATCGTTTAGACACAATAATATTTCTAGACACTCTCTTTAAGGTAACATATTCACTTTTTGCGTTTGGGTCCACCTGACAGCTCCATGTAACACTGCACCATCAGCATAGTAATCAGACCACAATCAGTCAATTCTTCTAAACTTGTAAGAACAAACAGCTACAAAATACTCTGCCATGTTGCTCTTCACTTCTATGGTCCTGCGTTACACTTTTGGAACAATGCCCTCATCTTGAAATCCTCAGTCTTGCTTGGTCTCATCTCAGACTGAAGATGGATACACTGTAAAGACTGTTAAAGAAATAAAAAAAAAACAATTCTGGAATAAATATCTTAACCCCTTGCCGACCGCTGCACGACTATATACGTCGGCAGAATGGGATGGCTGGGCAGATCGACGTATATTTACATCAACTTTAAGGCCCGGGGTTGCGGGCGCACGCAAGCTTCGTGAGTTCGACCGCGGGTCCCGCGGATTCGATGTCCGCCGGGAGTCCCGCGATCGTCTCACGGAGAGGAAAAACGGGAAAATGTAAACAAGCATTTCCCCATTCTTCCTAGTGACAGGACACTGATCACAGCTCCCTGTCATTGGGAGCGGTGATCAGTGTTGTGTCACACGTAGCCCATCCCCCCTACAGTTAGAACACATCCCTAGGACACACTCCACCCCTTCAGCGCTCCCTCCTGGTTAACCCCTTCACTGCCAGGCACATTTACACAGCAATCAATACATTTTTATAGCACTGATCGCTGTATAAATGTGAATGGTCCCAAAATAGCGCCAAAAGTGTCCGATGTGTTCACCATAGTGTCACAGTCTTGCTAAAAATCGCTGATCACTGCCATTACTAGTAAAAAAAAAATATTAGTAAAAATGCCATAAAACTATCCCCTATTTTGTAGACGCTATAACTTTTGCGCAAACCAATCAATAGACGCTTATTGCGATTTTTTTTACCAAAAAAATGTAGAAGAATATGTATCGGCCTAAACTGAGGAAAAAAAATTATATATATTTTTGGGGGATATTTATTATAGCAAAAAGTAAAAAATATTGCTTTTTTTTCAAAATTGTCGCTTTTTTTTTTGTTTAAAGCGCAAAAAATTAAAACCGTAGAGGTGATCAAATACCACCAAAAGAAAGCTCTATTTGTGGGAAAAAAATGACGTAAATTTTGTTTGGGAGCCACTTCGCACGACCGCGCAATTGTCAGTTAAAGCGACGCAGTGCCAAATCGCAAAAAGTGCTCTGGTCTTTGGGCAACCAAATGGTCTGGAGCTGAAGTGGTTAAATAAAACCAAAAATGTCACTTATATATTACAGGACCCCCAATAAAGAAGAAGATTGTTAAAAATGGCTGATTACTGTAGCAGCATTATTAGCATACTGTGCACACCAAAACAAGCTGGCTACAGGCTACAGGACTGTCATACACAGCGTTTCAGACACCTGGCTTAGTCATCCTGTGATATTACAGCTAGACACTAGTGATGAGCCGAACACCCCCGGGTTCGGTTCGCACCAGAACCCGCGAACGGACCGAAAGTTCGAACGAACATTAGAACCCTATTAAATACAATGGATGCGAACGTTCGAATTCTAAAGTGCTAATTATAAAAACTATTATGCATGTTATTGTCCTAAAAAGGGTTTGGGAACCCGGGTTCTGCACCAGGGGACATGTATCAATGCAAAAATAAGTTTTAAAAACGGTCGTTTTCCGGGAGCAGTCATTTTAATGATGCATAAAGTGAAAAAAAAAAAGTCAAATATTCCTTTAAATATCGTACCTGGGGGGTGTCTAAAGTATGCCTGTGAAGTGCCACGTGTTTCCCGTGTTTAGAACTGTCCCTGCACAAAATGACACTTCTAAAGGAAAAAAAAGCCATTTAAAACTGCTTGCGGCTTTAATGTAATGTCTGGTCCCGGTAATATGGATGAAAATCTTTAAGAAAAATGGCATAGCTACCCCATGACCCCCCCCCTACCCCAGCCCATTACCAGCCCCTTTGGGTCTTGTATGGATATTAAGGGGAACCCCGCACATAAAATAAAAAAGGCCCTATATACTCTGAACAGCCGTATACAGGCGGTGCATACAAGACAGGGACTGTAGGTTTGTTCTTATGTAGAATCTGTTTGTAATTTTGAACAGGTACATTGTTGAAGTGTAGCTCCAGACCAAAAATCTATTTTTAAACTTTTTGGAAAACATAGGTAAGGGTTATCACCCCTGTAACATTTGTTTTGCTGTCTGTGCCCCTGTTCAGAACATTTCACCTCACTTTCCGTCCTAATGACAACTGTTTTTGAAATGTGGTGTTTTTCTTGAAACAAGGATTGCTGATAAAGCATCAGTACAGAGGAGACACCTTTCTCCCATATTTATTCTTACAGGAGAGAATTTTCCTTCCTAGTGGTAGATTTCCTCTCACTTCCTGTTGTCTTCTTGCGTTTGCAAGTAGGAGTCGTTTGTAAGTTGGATGTTTGAAAGTAGGGACCTGCCGTATATACTCTGCAGAAATAGGCCCCTTAGTTGTTGGTGTTGGCACAACACTGTAAGCACTCACAGTTACTCTTGGTTGGTGCTGGAACGCCCTGCTGTCAACTATTATATCAGGAATTTTAATTACATATAATTGTTGAACAGTGGTAGTAAAAATTGGGCCTTTGATGGTGGTGCTGGTGCCACAACACTGTAAGCCCTGACAGTTACTCTTGGTGGGTGCAGCAATGGGCCCTGCTGTGAATTATTAGATCAAGAATTGTAATTACATGCCCCTGTTGAACAGGGGCTGAAAAATTGGGCCTTAGGCACTGGTGGCACAACACTGCAACCCTTCACAGATACTGTACTTGGAGCACAGCAATGAGCCCTGTTGCAAAGTATTGCTTCAAAAATTGTAATGACACGCCCCTGTTAAACAGGGGCTGAAAAATTGGGCCTTAGGCACTGGTGGCACAACACTGCAACTCCTCACAGATACTGTACTTGGAGCACAGCAATGAGCCCTGTTGCAAAGTATTGCTTCAAAAATTGTAATTACACGCCCCTGTTAAACAGGGGCTGAAAAATTGGGCGTTAGGCACTGGTGGCGGCACCCATAAACAAAAATGATCTTCCAAGCTATCATCATCAATCGTATCATTGAGGACTCGGAGGAGGAGGATAGCCAGTCAACATAACAGCACAGGCACTCAGCATCAGCATCAGTCTTGAAGGGATGTGACATTTTAAAATCAATTAGTCTGTTATATCAGCATCAGGTGTGTGGTAGCTGGTGGTGATCCAAGACTGGTTCATCTTGATGAAAGTCAGTCGATCAACCGAGTCGGTGGACAGGCGCACCCTGTGATCCGTGACAAATCCTCCAGCAGCACTGAATGTGCGTTCCGAAAGAACGCTGGATGCAGGACAGGCCAGTAGCTCAATTGCATACTGTGCAAGCTCTGGCCAGTGATCCATCCTCAAGACCCAGTAAGCCAGAGGATTTTCGGTGGGGAAGGTGTCCAAGTCTGACCTTGCCCCTAGATATTCCTGCACCATGTTTATCAGACGCTGGCGATGGTTGCTGGAACCGATCATACTTTGGGGCTGCGGACTAAAGAATTGTCTGAACGCATCGGTCAGACGGCCACCTTCCCCACCGCTCCTTCTTTGACTGGCCGAAGCCTCAGCAACTCGTTGTCCAGGACCAGGAGTTTGCAACCTCCCAGTCTCTGGGAACGCGTTGCACAGACCTTTCTGCAAGGCCTCCCGGAGTTGTCTCATCCTCTGCTCCCTCTGCGACGGTAACATAAGGTCCGCAACCTTACCCTTGTACCGTGGATCAAGGAGAGTGGCCAGCCAGTAATGGTCCCTCTCCTTGATCCGAAGAATACGAGGATCCTTCCGCAGACTTTGCAGGATCAGGGAGGCCATGCAGCGTAGGTTTGCTGAGGCATTCGCTCCGGAGTCCTCTGGGTCACTAAGGACGACATGATCCGCAGCCACCTCCTCCCAGCCACGTACAAGTCCACTGGTTTCTTGGGACTGTAAATCATCCCTAAAAGACTGCTGCTGATGATGCTGAGTGCCAGCCTCCACCTCCATGCTGACACAATCCTCCTCCTCCTCCTCCTCCTCCTCCTCTTCCTGTGCGATGGGTGGGACAGAAGGAACACTGTCTGGGTAAAGGGGGCCTTGAGAGGCAAGGAAGTCCTCCTCTTCCTGCCTCTGTTCTGCCTCAAGTGCCCTGTCCATTATTCCACGCAGCGTGTGCTCCAACAGGTGGACAAGAGGTACAGTGTCACTGATGCATGCACTGTCACTGCTCACCATCCTCGTGGCCTCCTCAAATGGTGCCAGGACAGTGCATGCATCCCTGATCATGCCCCACTGGCGTGGAGAAAAAAAACCAAGCTCCCCTGACCCTGTCCTGGTGCCGTAGTCGCACAGGTACTCATTGATGGCCCTCTGCTGCGTGTGCAGCCGCTGCAGCATGGCCAACGTTGAGTTCCACCTGGTGGGCATGTCACATATAAGGCGGTTCTTGGGCAGGTTCAACTCCTTTTGCAGCTCAGCCAGGCGAGCACTGGCATTATAAGATCTGCGGAAATGCACACAGACTTTCCTGGCCTGCCTCAGGACATCCTGTAAGCCCGGGTACCTGCCCAAGAAGCGCTGCACCACCAGGTTAAGGACGTGAGCCACACAGGGCACATGGGTCAGTTGTCCCTGTCGGAGGGCGGAGAGGAGGTTGGTGCCATTGTCGCAAACCACCATTCCTGGCTTAAGCTGGCGTGGCGTCAACCACCTCTCGGCCTGGCCCTGCAGAGCAGACAGGACCTCTGCCCCAGTGTGGCTTCTGTCCCCCAAACACACCAGCGCAAGCACGGCATGGCATCTTTTTGCCTGCGTACTTGCGTAGCCCCGTGAACGGCTACGGAGCACCGCTGGTTCATAGGACAAACCACAGGAAGAGGCCATGGAGGAAGAAGAAGAGGAGGGGGTGGAGGAGAGAGGTGTGTCACAACCAGTAGTAGCATTTTGGAGGCGTGGCGGTGGGACAACCTCCAACACTACTGCACCTTGTCCTGAATCCTTCCCAGCTGCCAAAAGAGTGACCCAATGGGCCGTGAAAGAAAGGTAACGTCCCTGTCCATGCCTGCTGGACCATGAGTCAGCGGTAATATGCACCTTACCGCTGACCGCCCTGTCCAGCGAGGCCAAGACATTGCCTTCCACATGCCGGTAGAGAGCCGGAATAGCCTTCCGTGAGAAAAAGTGGCGTTTGGGAACCTGCCACTGAGGAACCGCACATTGCACAAACTCACGGAAGGGGGCCGAGTCTACCAACTGAAAAGGCAGCAGTTGAAGCGCTAGCAATTTAGCCAAGCTAGCATTCAACCGCTGGGCATGTGGATGGCTGGGAGTGAACTTCTTTCGACGGTCCAGCAGCTGGGGCAGGGAAATTTGCCTGCTAGAATCGGACGTCGGTGTACTGCTAGCAGAGTGGGCACAAGTACTTGGCTGTGACACACCTAATTCTACACCTTCATTCCTCTCAGTGCATGTTTCAGAGAGGACTGAAGTTATAGTGGGGTTGGAGATCCCAGCTGATGCGGTGCAAGGAGAGGTCCGCTTTGTTCTTTGGTGTGGGTCTTTGAGGTAGGCTTGCCAACGAGCTGCATGGCAGGTCAACATATGTCTGGTCAGGCATGTGGTACCCAAGCGGCTGATGTTTTGGCCACGCGATATACGCTTGAGACATATGTTGCAAACAGCAGCTGTGCGATCTGATGCACTAGCCTCAAAAAAGGCCCACACCAAAGAACTTTTTGAATGACGGGCAGAGGCAGCGCCCTGCACAGGCGGAGCTCTGCGGTGTGATTCCGTCGGTGTACTGCCCTTACGCTGGCCACCAAAGGGCATCCTGCCTCGTTGGAGATGTGCCTCCTCCTCATCCTCCTCCTCCTCCTCTCTCCTATTAGGCACCCACGTGGAGTCATTGACCTCATCATCCCCTCCCTCCTCATCACTGGAGCCAATCTGGCAGTATGCTGCAGCTGCTGGAACATGACTGCCAGATTGGTGTCCTTCTTGAGCATCCCCTCTGTCTGCTCTCACGCTACTGCCTTCCTCTAGCTGGGTTTCATCATCAGACCCTTCGAAACGCTGGGCATCCTCCTGGAGCATGTACCCAACACTGTGCTGAAACAGTTCGGGGGACTCCTCAGGAGGAGGACATGGTGGGTCTAGGGAAGGAGTGACTGATGATTTGTCTGACATTGATACCAGGGAAGACGACGCTTTGGCAGCTGCTTTTCCAGTACCCTGAGCCTGGGTGAGAGAGGATGAGGAGGAGGAGGAGGGCTTGGTCATCCACTCTACCAAGTCTTCGGCATGATGTGGCTCAACATGTCCAGCTGCCGAAAAGAAGGACAAGCGTGTCCCATGGCCATGTGCTGATGACAATGCACCGCGTCCACGACCAGCACTGTTGCCCCCAGACACAGAGCCTGCTTGCCCTCTTTTATTGCCTCCTGACTGTCTGCCTCTCCTTGTTTGCCTTCCAGACATTCTAATAGATGGCCTGCAGGGAGATGGGAAAAAAGCAATAAGGGCTACCTTCAGGTGTCCTTCTCTGTCCCTTGAAACAAGGACTTTCACAGTGAAAGAAACTGACACTGTCCCTACCTAGAGTTTTCTGTCCCTAGAATAAATGTTTTTTTTAATCACAATATAGCACAAGGACAATTCACTCAATGTCTCTCCAGGTCCCTGGAAACAAGGACTTGCAGAGTGAAAGAAACTGACACTGTCCCTACCTAGAGTTTTCTGTCCCTAGAATAAATGTTTTTTTTAATCACAATATAGCACAAGGAAAATTAACTCACTGTCCTTACAGGTCCCTGGAAACAAGGACTTGCAGAGTGAAAGAAACTGACACTGTCCCTACCTAGAGTTTTCTGTCCCTAGAATAAATGTTTTTTTTAAGCACAATATAGCACAAGGACAATTAACTCACTGTCCTTACAGGTCCCTGGAAACAAGGACTTGCAGAGTGAAAGAAAAAAAACACTCTCCCTACCTACAGTTTTCTGTCCCTAGAAAAAATGTTTTTTTTAATCACAATATAGCACAAGGAAAATTAACTCACTGTCCTTACAGGTCCCTGGAAACAAGGACTTGCAGAGTGAAAGAAACTGACACTGTCCCTACCTAGAGTTTTCTGTCCCTAGAATAAATGTTTTTTTTAAGCACAATATAGCACAAGGACAATTAACTCACTGTCCTTACAGGTCCCTGGAAACAAGGACTTGCAGAGTGAAAGAAAAAAAACACTCTCCCTACCTACAGTTTTCTGTCCCTAGAAAAAATGTTTTTTTTAATCACAATATAGCACAAGGAAAATTAACTCACTGTCCTTACAGGTCCCTGGAAACAAGGACTTGCAGAGTGAAAGAAACTGACACTGTCCCTACCTAGAGTTTTCTGTCCCTAGAATAAATGTTTTTTTTAATCACAATATAGCACAAGGAAAATTAACTCACTGTCCTTACAGGTCCCTGGAAACAAGGACTTGCAGAGTGAAAGAAACTGACACTGTCCCTACCTAGAGTTTTCTGTCCCTAGAATAAATGTTTTTTTTAATCACAATATAGCACAAGGAAAATTAACTCACTGTCCTTACAGGTCCCTGGAAACAAGGACTTGCAGAGTGAAAGAAACTGACACTGTCCCTACCTAGAGTTTTCTGTCCCTAGAATAAATGTTTTTTTTAAGCACAATATAGCACAAGGACAATTAACTCACTGTCCTTACAGGTCCCTGGAAACAAGGACTTGCAGAGTGAAAGAAAAAAAACACTCTCCCTACCTACAGTTTTCTGTCCCTAGAAAAAATGTTTTTTTTAATCACAATATAGCACAAGGAAAATTAACTCACTGTCCTTACAGGTCCCTGGAAACAAGGACTTGCAGAGTGAAAGAAACTGACACTGTCCCTACCTAGAGTTTTCTGTCCCTAGAATAAATGTTTTTTTTAATCACAATATAGCACAAGGACAATTAACTCACTGTCCTTACAGGTCCCTGGAAACAAGGACTTGCAGAGTGAAAGAAAAAAAACACTCTCCCTACCTACAGTTTTCTGTCCCTAGAAAAAATGTTTTTTTTAATCACAATATAGCACAAGGAAAATTAACTCACTGTCCTTACAGGTCCCTGGAAACAAGGACTTGCAGAGTGAAAGAAACTGACACTGTCCCTACCTAGAGTTTTCTGTCCCTAGAATAAATGTTTTTTTTAATCACAATATAGCACAAGGACAATTAACTCACTGTCCTTACAGGTCCCTGGAAACAAGGACTTGCAGAGTGAAAGAAACTGACACTGTCCCTACCTAGAGTTTTCTGTCCCTAGAATAAATGTTTTTTTTAAGCACAATATAGCACAAGGACAATTAACTCACTGTCCTTACAGGTCCCTGGAAACAAGGACTTGCAGAGTGAAAGAAAAAAAACACTCTCCCTACCTACAGTTTTCTGTCCCTAGAAAAAATGTTTTTTTTAATCACAATATAGCACAAGGAAAATTAACTCACTGTCCTTACAGGTCCCTGGAAACAAGGACTTGCAGAGTGAAAGAAACTGACACTGTCCCTACCTAGAGTTTTCTGTCCCTAGAATAAATGTTTTTTTTAAGCACAATATAGCACAAGGACAATTAACTCACTGTCCTTACAGGTCCCTGGAAACAAGGACTTGCAGAGTGAAAGAAAAAAAACACTCTCCCTACCTACAGTTTTCTGTCCCTAGAAAAAATGTTTTTTTTAATCACAATATAGCACAAGGAAAATTAACTCACTGTCCTTACAGGTCCCTGGAAACAAGGACTTGCAGAGTGAAAGAAACTGACACTGTCCCTACCTAGAGTTTTCTGTCCCTAGAATAAATGTTTTTTTTAATCACAATATAGCACAAGGAAAATTAACTCACTGTCCTTACAGGTCCCTGGAAACAAGGACTTGCAGAGTGAAAGAAACTGACACTGTCCCTACCTAGAGTTTTCTGTCCCTAGAATAAATGTTTTTTTTAATCACAATATAGCACAAGGAAAATTAACTCACTGTCCTTACAGGTCCCTGGAAACAAGGACTTGCAGAGTGAAAGAAACTGACACTGTCCCTACCTAGAGTTTTCTGTCCCTAGAATAAATGTTTTTTTTAATCACAATATAGCACAAGGAAAATTAACTCACTGTCCTTACAGGTCCCTGGAAACAAGGACTTGCAGAGTGAAAGAAACTGACACTGTCCCTACCTAGAGTTTTCTGTCCCTAGAATAAATGTTTTTTTTAAGCACAATATAGCACAAGGACAATTAACTCACTGTCCTTACAGGTCCCTGGAAACAAGGACTTGCAGAGTGAAAGAAAAAAAACACTCTCCCTACCTACAGTTTTCTGTCCCTAGAAAAAATGTTTTTTTTAATCACAATATAGCACAAGGAAAATTAACTCACTGTCCTTACAGGTCCCTGGAAACAAGGACTTGCAGAGTGAAAGAAACTGACACTGTCCCTACCTAGAGTTTTCTGTCCCTAGAATAAATGTTTTTTTTAATCACAATATAGCACAAGGACAATTAACTCACTGTCCTTACAGGTCCCTGGAAACAAGGACTTGCAGAGTGAAAGAAACTGACACTGTCCCTACCTAGAGTTTTCTGTCCCTAGAATAAATGTTTTTTTTTAAGCACAATATAGCACAAGGACAATTAACTCACTGTCCTTACAGGTCCCTGGAAACAAGGACTTGCAGAGTGAAAGAAAAAAAACACTCTCCCTACCTACAGTTTTCTGTCCCTAGAAAAAATGTTTTTTTTAATCACAATATAGCACAAGGAAAATTAACTCACTGTCCTTACAGGTCCCTGGAAACAAGGACTTGCAGAGTGAAAGAAACTGACACTGTCCCTACCTAGAGTTTTCTGTCCCTAGAATAAATGTTTTTTTTAATCACAATATAGCACAAGGACAATTAACTCACTGTCCTTACAGGTCCCTGGAAACAAGGACTTGCAGAGTGAAAGAAACTGACACTGTCCCTACCTAGAGTTTTCTGTCCCTAGAATAAATGTTTTTTTTAAGCACAATATAGCACAAGGACAATTAACTCACTGTCCTTACAGGTCCCTGGAAACAAGGACTTGCAGAGTGAAAGAAACTGACACTGTCCCTACCTAGAGTTTTCTGTCCCTAGAATAAATGTTTTTTTTTAAGCACACTATAGCAGAAGCACAAAACACACTGACACTCTCCCTACCTATCCTTCTCTTTCCCTAAACTAAAGGAATCCAGGTTAAGCAAGAAAGAAATAACAGTCACTGTCCCTGCCTATGCTACTCTATCCCTGCTCCGGAACACACTACACTAGGCCGCCGTGCTGGCGGCCTTTTATAGTGTGGGGCGTGTACTAAACACCCTCAGCAATAATTGGCCACAGGCATCCTGCCTGTGGCCAATCATTGCTCTCCTCGCTGCCGGCGCTGTGATTGGCCAAGCATGCGGGGTCACAGTGCATGCTTGGCCAATCACAGCGCCTGGATGACACTGCGATGGCGTAGTGCATTGTGGGCCGTTCGCGTCACTCGAATTTGGCGCGAACGGCCCAAATCGTTCGATCTTCGTCGAACGATCGAACAGCCAATGTTCGAGTCGAACGTATGTTCGACTCGAACACGAAGCTCATCCCTACTAGACACAACTCCCAGTTCAAACTCTTTGATTGAAATATTCTGTAGGAAGGACTTCTGTCAACACTGCAAGATAGCAGATATGTAGCTGTGATATAGGTAGATAGAGCCATGTAGAAGAAGACTCTTCACCCAAAGCCCTTAAAGCTCCAAGCGCCTGTACACAGAAGTGGTCATGTGACCACTATTAAATTTAAAAAAGGGTTTTTACCATGATTTTTTAAAATGCAAATACCACAATAAGGTAAATGTGCAAGGTTTATGTAAGCTTTAAAACCAAAGTGAAATATATGTTATATATCACCTTCCCTTGTTCCTCTCTCCCTCAACAACATGCACTCAAAATGTTTAATCAAATAATTTTGTTTCCAAGAAATGCCTCTCATGAGACCCAGTGGCATCATCACTAGATCTTTCTGTTGGGCTTTGCTCTGCAGCAGTAAGATAGAGTTTGGTGGGAGGGGCTGGAAGACTTCTGTAAATGTAACAGCATCCTGCATTGGATCTTCTTTCAAAAGCTCTCCAAAGCAGTATGATTGCTTTCAGGAGGGTTTTATGTAAATATTAGCCACCTAATGGATAGTCCCGAATGAAAATTGCGGCGTGCTCGGCTGGATATTTGCCCTCCGAGCACCCCACAATGCACTGTGTGTTCAAAATGGCTGATTACTGTAGCAACATTATTAGCATACTGTGCACACCAAAACAAGCTGGCTACAGGCTACAGGACTGTCATACACAGCGTTTCAGCCACCTAATGGATAGACCCCAGTCACCTTACTTCTGTTCTTTCAAGCGTTATCTGAAAATAACACATCCCCAGCATCCCTTTGGATGGGCAAGCTCCTCCCTGCTGGCTACTAGAGATGGGCAAACTGTTGGGGCCGAGCAACAGTTCGGCCCCAAACAGCGCCCGTTCGGGTGTTCGACGAACACTCGAATTTGCGGGGCTCTCGGCTGGATATTTGCCCTCCGAGCACCCCACAATGCACTGCGTGCTGCACAGTGCATTCTAGAGCCCTGATTGGCTGAAGCAATGCACTTGACCGCTGGTCAGGTGCAAGGCTTTGGCCAATCAGGCACAGAGCACAGAGCACAGTGAATAGCTGGTTGTAAAGGGGCAGGCCTGGGGAGATGTCTGCTTCCCCGCTGACAGCTGAATGAAAAGAAAAACATTGCTGCCAATACAAAAAAAAAAAAACGGTGTTGGGGTCACCTAAATCAGGTCCTTTAGGTCTAGTATAGTTTTTAAGGGGAACCCCATGCAACGTCACCTGGCGATACAACCCCCAGGTGATATCACTGACTGGTGCATGCTAGGTTAGTGACATCACAAGGGGTTTTTTACATTTTGGTGCAGGGGTTCCCCAAAACTCCATACCAGACCCAAAGGGCCTGGTATGGATTGGGGTGGACCCCCATGCCATTTTTTTTTCACATTTTTATGTTGCGGGCAACATTTTTTTTTTATCAATCAGCTGTCAGTGGTAAAGCACATGTACTAAAATGTGGCCTCATTATACAGACTGGATCCCCAAGACGTTGTTCCCCAAAAAAATAAAGATTGCAGGGAAATCAATATAAATGTAATTTATTTTTATATACGTCAGTTTTTCTGCAGCAGGTTCTATACATGGTACAGACTAAGGGGATCCCCCAGGCACAAAATTAAAGGAATTTTTCATTTTTATTGTTTCACTTTAAGCATCATTTAAGCTTCATGTACACAAGAGGTTTGAAAACCTCTTCTGAATGCTGGAAACTTGACAGATAGTAAACAACGGTTAAAAACGTCCGTTTTGCCACTTTACATGCCCCGTTTATGTGTGTTTATGAGCCTTTGCTTTTAGAAGCTTTTTTTACATATATCCTCAGAAGACCCTCTGAAAAGCAGAAAGCAGTAAAAATCTCTCTCTCTCTCTCTCTCTCTCCCTCTCCTCCCCCTACAAGGGTTCTGGCTGTTTTTTCCACATTGTACATGGTCAGAAACGTTTTCCCTTTTAAAACGCTTATAAACAAAACCACGTTTACACACTGTTACAAGCATTTGGCGTTTCAAATGCCACAAAACGACAGTCCTGAACACGATTTATCTGCTTTCAAAAAATGCTTCTAACCACAAATGCTTCTATACTACTATAAACGACTGTGTGTACATGTACCCATAAAGTAACATTGAGGAGAGTTCAGGGGCTGCTGCAAAACATGCTAAAATGCTCCTAAATGTCTGTTTAGAAGCTACAGTGTACATGAGCCCTAAAATCACTGCTCCTTTAAAAACAATATTTTAATTTTTTTTTCGCATTGACACATGTCCCCCCAGGGCAGTACTCGGGTCCCCATACCCTTTTTAGGCCCAGTAACTTGCATATAAGCCTTAAAGATGGGACCTTTTAATTTTTCGAGTTCGGGTCCCATAGACTTTAATAGGGTTCTGGGTTCGGGTCTGAACTTTTTCCATGTTTTGAAGTTCTGGTGTCGAACCAAACCAGGGGTATTCGGCCGATCACTACTGGCTACTAGATGCTGCAGATTTTAGCTGTGTAATCGGCTTATCTAATAGAATGTAATAATTCAACTGATCAACAAATTGTACAGTTAAGGTCTGCCCCACCCACTGGCCAGCAGGGAGATGCATGCATGGCTAAGAGACACCAGAGATGTGCTCTTTCAATGTAGATCAATGATAGTACGGATCAGGGGGAAAGGGGATTTATAATAATGAAGTCGTTCTAGCAAGAAATTAAGGTGGGCTCAAGATAGCTGCTGCAGCTTCATAGAGTTACATAGTGGAGATGTAAGTTTTCAGGGAATTGAAGTAATCAGATACAACACATTTTTTGCTACAAATGTGGGAAAAAGGGTAGGGCCGGAGTTCAGCCTTAAAGCACAAACAGTTTACAGATTAATATTACTTTTTGCCTGGAGCTGTAATTTAATGCTGCTCTTTATTATAAACCTCACAAAATCAATCAGGGTGACTGACTGGAGCTTATTAAAGCAGTGACAACCTGTGGCACTGGTCGGCTTATTGTGCATGAAACAATATTGACAGACATTTCAAATAATACATTCCATACCTGTATTACCTGGATTTTCCAAACTTTTTTATCAGCTTAACATACATAGCTTATAGTTGTAACTTCTGGAAATGTTTCTCTGAACCTTTGACTTGCTGCTAAGCATTATTCATATTCAATTGTTATCCAGTGGGATGACTTGTATTCACATATTCTATTAACAATTATGAAGTTGATAGAACAATAAGTTTAAAGTAAGTATAACAATTCACACTTGTGCATCTAACTGATAGTCATCCACAATATTGAAAGTGAAGGAACTGAGAATAGTAACGTAAGAAACTCCACTGACTTTACATATGGATTAAATCTCAGGTGGAGTTTAATAATCTTCCGAAAAGAATTAACCCTGGGGCTAGAAGATACACTTAAATATCTAGGGCTTATTCATCATTGCCAGAATTGACTTGATTTTCAACTTTGTGATTGCGGTATCTCTTGAGACAAGATCAAAAATATAATTCTCTCTGTTCATAACCCCTTTTGACCAACCCTAACTTTAAATTCTTCTGATGTCAATCGAAATTTAGGAAGTTTTGCAGACATGATGCTCAGGGCTGCCAATCTGAAAGTTTGACAACAATTCTTTTTTTTATGTAGATTTTACCAAATCCACCATAATAAAATTATTGAAATCATTAATTAAAAGCATCATTGTGGAAGAGAGAGAGATACATATCTTACTTCACTTGATGTGTTAGAACAAAAGAATATTTCCCACAGACTGTCACAACTTATTGAAGCATGAAATTTGAAACTTTCTATCAGTCAAAGACAATTCAAATGTAACTCAGTCAGTAGCAGGCTGTGTACAATGTTATTAGGAACAACTTCAGGACAATAGATCAAATACAGCTGAGGGAGTCAAGGGGGTTGACAATGCAGTGTGCTACTGGAACTTTTCTCTTTGTCTCTAAATTCTCCGGTTAGGAAAATTTTCACTTACACTTCTTAAGAATCTAAACCATTAAAACATTGTAGTCAATAAACAGGCAGTTAGTATCGCTTAAAAACAATAATATTATATTGCGTTGCCTCTAAAATGAAACCTTTTAACATGCACATGTTCACTGCTAGGTGTCAAAAAATGAAGGTAAATCTTTTTTTTCACCAACAGGGGGAATGGACTCAAGCACAGTCTGGTCTTCTGTTGGTTTGGATATCATGTTGCTAAGACACTAGAGTAGGATCTTAGGGATTATCTAAGTGGAGACACCTGATATGATCTCTACAGTCAAATCAAGAATTTAATGTGTCATGTATGTAAAGCCAAATTTTTTATCTTTGGATAGAGTAAAAAAAGGATTAGAATCCTTGTAAGGTTTTTATTGCTGCCAGTGTCCCTGATGGAGAACCCCAACCTTTTGTGTGTCTCGTGACTAAAAGTAAAGGAACATTTTTAATTTTCAGTTGTCACCAGAACAAGATTAGAACAAATATATCTTCAATTGGGGTCACTTCCAGTGACAGCTATCCAAGAAAGCATATGTATCCCTGCACTTTGAAGAGATTTGTTCTCATTTTCTGTTGTGTCTATAGGACAGGAAGTAAAGGAGAAATCTCTTCAAGTGGATACAGATGCGAAAAAAATAACTAGCAGGGGTTTCAACCACCCCCCATTTAATACAGAATTAAAACAAAAAAATGTGGCTTCAGATATATTTAGACATACTTTATTCAGAGGCAAAATCATGAAAGGCTCAAGGGCGAGGTTGGAAGCAGAAGACTTGGTTAAAGAAAAAGAAGATGATTGCAGGAGGTTGAAGCTGGAGTTAGAAACCTAAAACAGTTTAGGTTTTTATAAGAGGCAATTGGAAGTAGCGGATATAAAAATATGAGCTGAATACTAGTGGGCAACAGGTCAAGGAAAGTCAAGGAAAACAGGTCCAACATTTCCAAAAGCAGTCCAACAGGTACAGACACCTTTGGGTACTCTGTAAATTTGCCTATTCAGATTTAACTGCCAACCAGCTATAGCCATGATCTTGATATTCCTTTTTACAGCTGGTGATCGATTTTCAGTAAAAATGATCTGAGCGACTTTACCGCTACTTGATCACTTTTACAGGGCTTGGAATGGACCCATCTTTCTATGACTGATACAGCCAGGGAAGCAGTTGATAAAACAGGATGCATTGGATGGCAGAGGTGGGATCAGTGGTCTCCATAAAGAGTACCTGTCACTGCTCACAGCTATCACAATGGGTCTTGTTCACACCTTGTGTTAGCAATAAATTTGAATGGAAAAAAATAAAAATAATGCATTAAAAAATAGATTTAAATAAAATGCAAACATGCAGACATGCCAATGTGCACATAGGTTCAGCATGCATATGTAAATGGTGATTGCACCACACAAGTTTATCACCCTCTAGTGTGTGCTACTAGAAGTGTAGTGTCAGAAAATCTAGCTCTGACTCATGCTGTAAATGTGTGAGTCTTAATTGGGTCAGGGTTATTAGAGTTCAGGGCTGGATGACTCATCCTGGCAGTTCTCTGATGCCTCCCCCTGGTGTCTGGAAGGTTGGAGAACCTTCTAGAATTAGAGGACGGGAGTTAGAAGCAGCCGCCATGAATATTCATGGCACCTCAGCCAATCCCCAGAAGTGGGCTGGCAGGGGACAGAGAAAACCCCATAAATAGACATGGGCCATTCCAGCCGGGCAGTTGGGAGGAAGATGGACATACAGTGTTGAGGAGGCAGTCAGTGGCCCTGAGGGGTACCCCCTATTCGGGGGTGGGGGTGTCCTGCCTTGGGCTGGGGCTCAGGTGCTGGAAGGATCCTGCCAAAAATAGGGAAGAGGCTTTCCTGGGAGCACAGGAGCAAAGAGAGGACAGAGTGAGTAATTCAATACTGGTGGGGACTAACAAAGGTGGGAGGCTGCCACACGTAGCCAGCCAGCCTTGAAGACAGAGATGGGCTTAAGTCTTCTGCCTTTTCCCTGACAGATCTCCAGAGAGTCAGCCAGGTGGGCTGGTGAAGAGTCAGCCAGGTGGGCTGGTGTAGAGACAGCTGCAGCCAAGTGGGCTAGCATTACCTGAAGAAGTGGTGCTGGGATCAGTGGCCACAGAGGAAGCAGAAGAAAAGGTTACACACTATTTCACTCAACATTTGCTATTCTAAGGGACTGTGAGTTCCTGCCTGTAAAGGGCTGTTACTAAACTGACAAGGAGTCTGTCAGTTCCATCAGGAGTGAATCAGCAGCAGTTGTGCAAGAAAGGAACAAAGTGTGTGCAGGAGGAAATTTGAAGAGGAGTCTGTATATATGAAATTGTCCCTGAAGTTCTTGTTAAAGTCAAGTGGGCATCCTATAAACCCCTTATCCCCATCCAAGTTGCTAACCCCCTAATAAACAACAAAACCAAAGCTACAGACTGTTTTCTGACTTTGTGTACCTGTGAAGATTCGATGTGCCTGGCTATGCAGGAGTGGGGGATCCCTGTTCATCAGCAGCTCCTACGTGGGGTGTGCTACACATGTGTGATATCCCCAAAGTGAGAACAATAATTATAGTGCCAGAGCTCATGTTTAACTCTAAACTGATAACCTGGGAAGTCTTTTAAAGGGTAGTCTATTGACATTGTTTTTTTAGTGCATAGTACAACTTAAGATGTACAATACAATAACAACAAAGGACATTCAGGAAAATAATCACAAGGTAGAAAAGCAGGCTATAATACAAAATTGGTGTAGAAGCTAGCATCAATATACTGTACACAAAAGTAATACGTCAAAAGGTTTAAAGTGTTACTAAACCCAGGACCCTGCATTCACTATATCTGGTCTCCCACAGTACACAGAACATGAAAATGCTAATATTTTAGTAATAATAAACTGCTAAATACCTTTTCTTATCAGCAGTATATAGTTACATAATTACATATAGTTACATAGTAGGTGAGGTTAAAAAAAGACACAAGTCCATCAAGTCCCACCTATGTGTGTGATTTTATGTCAGTATTACATTATATATTGTATATGTTGTATGTTGTGGTCATCCAGATGCTTATCTAATCGTTTTTTGAAACTATTGATGCTCCCCGCTGAGACCACCGCAGGGAGCATCGATAGTTTTAAAAAACTATTAGATAAGCACCTGAACGACCACAACATACAGGGATATACAATGTAATACTGACATATAATCACACACATAGGTTGGACTTGATGGACTTGTGTCTTTTTTCAACCTCACCTACTATGTAACTATGTTACTATGTAACTATAGTCTTGTGACTTCTATCAGTGTCTGGTCAAAGCTTGTAGGAGGAGTTTTCATACTGCTCTCACTGTCCTATTAGACTGCAGGACCCCTGACCCTCTGTCTGGACAGTGCTGATTGGCCCTGTGCTGATCACATGCACTCTCCCAAGAAAATAAAAAAACTCTCTAGCCACTTAAGGACCGATCCTCGTTTTGAGATTTGGTGTTTACAAGTTTAAAACAGGTTTTTTTGCTAGAAAATGACTTAGAACCCCCCAAACATTACATATTGTTTACATATCGCTTCAAAATTGCGCCCGCTCGTGGAATGGCGTCAAACTTTTACCCTTAAAAATCTCAATAGGTGACGTATAAAAAATTCTATAGGTTGCATATTTTGAGTTACAGAGGAGGTCTGGGGCTAGAATTATTACTCTCACTCTAACAATTGCGGCGATACCTCACTTGTGTGGTTTGAACACCGTTTTCATATGCGGGCGCTACTCACGTATGCATTCGCTTGTGCGCGCGAGCTCGTTGGGATGGGGCGCTTTCAAAAAATTTTTTTTGCTTTCTTATTTATTTTACTTGATTATATTTATTTTTACACTGTTTTTAAAAATAAAATAAAACTGGGTCACTTTTATTCCTATTACAAGGAATGTAAACAACCCTTGTAATAGAAAAAAGATCTCATATTTAGGCAAAAATGCAATAAAAAAATTAAAAAATTGTCATTTGAAAAAATGACAACAAAAAAATGTGCCTTTAAGAGGTATGGGCGGAAGTGACTTTTTGACGTTGCATCCGCCCTGCTATGGTATGGAGACGGGTGGGGGCCATCTTCCCCTCACTCGTCTCTATACCCAGCTAGGAAGAGGACCCGATCGCCTCCGCCGCTACTGACGGCTCCGGTAGGCGGCGGAGGGCGCGGGAGGAGGGCTCTCTCCCACCACCGATAACGGTGATCTCGCAGTGAATGCAATGTGGAAACCACCATTATCGTTTACAGGACCGCCGCCTGAAGAGATGGATATCTCGGTTGTGGCAGCAGCTGCTGCCGTTACAGAGATATCCCTCTTCAAAAAGAGGACGTATATATACAGGAGGTGGTCCTTAAGCGGCTAGCAATACAAACCAAACTGAGCATGTGCAGCTTGTCCCTTACCCTCTGTACTATCTATAGATGAGTTGGAGACACTGGAAGAAGGTGAGGAGCAGAGAAGAAAGGATAATAAAGTGAGGAATAATCCTTTAGTCAACAAGCATGTTTTACTACATATCCAGACTGATTTTACTGGTGTGGGTATAGTATCACTTTAATATCAATGTTTTGCACTTAAAGTGGAGTTCCACCCTGGAAAAAAATTTTTACCCAAAAATCTACAAATAAAAAAAATAAAAAATAAAAAAAATTTACTTACCAGAAATAGCGGTTGCTATGCGGAAGTCCCTAATCTGCCTCTTTATCCTCCGCGGTGGATCTTCTTCCTCGTCCTACACTCGGATTCTTTTTGGTGAATGGGGCGCGCTGCCTTCTGGGAACTGTGTGTATCCCAGGAGGCAGCCGCCCATTCACAAAGTGCCGTGCGAGTTGTGCATGCGCAGTAGGAAACGGGCAGTGAAGCCGTAAGGCTTCACTGCCTGTTTCCCTTAGTCAGGATGGAGGTGCCGGGACCTGCCAGGACCGAACGATCGCCGTCGGGGGCCCGACATCGCGGGCGAGTAGGACAGGTAAGTGTCCTTATTAAAAGTCAGCAGCTACAGTGTTAGTAGCTGCTGACTTTTAAAAAAAAAAAATTGCGGGCGGAATCCCGCTTTAAGTACACCCCATTTAGTCACATATAGTCTTCTCAGGCCTCGGAAAAAAAATGAAAAAAGTAAATATATCATTAAGGTAGAAAAATCTTCAGTAATGTTATAGACATTTTAGGTACCGTAGTTTTTTGCCATTTCTCAAGCGAGCACAACTTTTAATCTTAACATGTTTGGTAGCTACATGCAACATCATATTTTCTATTTTACCAAAATAATTTGGTATTATATTGTGTTTGGGTGCACTAAAATTCACTTAAGTGTGTTGTTTCCTGAAAATCCATTTTTAAAGTCACACATTTCCTGTCCTAAGGTGACAATGCTCACTCACCAAACTGTATTTCTGGAGAAGTAGTGGTCTAAAAGCAGCCCATAGATGATTTAGAGGTAGCTAGGAACAATGTAACAGATAAGACTATGTAACCGACAGAGGGCACATTAAGATATCAATAAACAAGATTCTAGTGGGATCACCAGGGTTTTACACTTATTGAATGGATAAGACAAATGGCTTTCAATGGCATTTTTTAATAGATCAAAAGGGACCAAATAAGAGTAGTTCAATGTTGGGGTTTGCAAACCCTTTAAGTTCTGCTGACTCCAAAGTCATGTGCGTAGCAGCTAGAACAATTATAGCTCGCAAATGGAGAGAAAATAAAAGTCCAAACATAGCAGAATGGATATGTGAAATGAGCGAAATACAATATATGGAAAGACAGATAAGAGAAGAAGGACATATAAATAGTCAAATGCCAGAAATATGGCAAAAATTGGATGAATTTCGTCTCTCAAAAAGAATGAAAGAATATTTATAAATGAAAAATAAGGAAAAATCTGAAAGGGAAACATAAATGAAGCATAAAATGAGCATATAGGAAGGGAGAGAACAAGGTGATTATGTTTTTTTTTTGTGTGGCTATTGGATGAGTGGGTGTGAGGATGTAACAGAATGGAAGATAGTGGAATATATGTAGGTACCTGTTGTAGGACATTTTGTTTTAAAGATAATGGGATTTACGGGTACTGATCAAGATTCTGTATATTGAATAATGACTAGGAACAGATACATAATGTGATAGAATCTTGTTTAAATGTAAACTTTTTGTATTTAAGAAAAAGACTAATAAAAATAAATTGAAAACAAAGTCATGTGCGTAGTTGCCCTATGACCATGCTCTAGTGCCAAATATTGTTTAGTAGATTGTGTGTGCATGTTCCTAGACAAAAATCACTCCCATTAACGTGTATACTTTCCTATTAAATGCTATCCTAATAAGGAAGTATAATTATGTAATTATTAAATCACACACACAACATTCAGATTATATGATTATACATGTTATGGTAAATTCAGACTAGTGTAAGTTCCTGAATCTGTCTTGATACCAACCACTTGTCATGCCCTGCACAGCAACACTCAGACTGGCAGTGAATGGGGCAAAACTAAATGCTGATCAGGCTATTCTGCCTACACATGTGCTGACAAAAAACATTCTGACACAAGGAAAAAGCAGAGTGAGAAAAGTTAACAAAATTCTATCAGTGTGTTGCTACTAAATCATTGTCCAATCAGCAGCCTGTGGCTACGGAAAGGACTCCTTGTACTCTTTCACTGCATCAGGGAAAGTAATATCACTTTACTGGCTGTGCTGTTTAGCAGAGGTACAAGAATCACAAAAGTCACTAGACAGAATTCAAAATCTATTGGTTGACAAGACAATTCACCTATGCATATTTCAAATGTGTTGCCTGGAGTTCACATTTAATATATGAATATGTTATAATAATAATGATAATAATAATGATTATAATAATAATAATAAATACTCATCATGTATAATTTAGTGAAAGGGAGTAACCTCTCCAGGTGGATGTGCTTGGTGATTAGTCTCCTCTCAGAAACCACGGGTGCTGGCAATGCATAGAGCAGAAATAGAAAGAAGTATTTGGACAGCCGCACTCCAAAAAAACTTTTAGTTGCCTTCATTGGTAAAAATAGGAAAAAAGCACTACAAGTTACAGCAAAAATAGGACACACCTCTGACGCGTTTCACACTAATGCTTAGTGCTTAGTCATAGCTATGACTAAGCATTAAGCATTAGTGCGAAACGTGTCAGTGTCATAGTCATAGCTATGACTAAGCACTAAGCATTAGTGCGAAACGCGTCAGTTGTGTGTCCTATTTTTGCTGTAGCTTGTAGTGCTTTTATCCTATTTTTACCAATAAAGGCAACTAAAAGTTTTTTGGGAGTGCGGCTGTCCAAATACTTCTTTCTAATTACCGGTATGTATAATTTAGTATAACTAAGCAGCTGCTCTATGGTCATATATGAAAAAAGAATGCACAAACGATGAAATGTCTGTTTTAATCTGGCCCTGGCTATATTGTGTGTTCTTGAGATTACATAATAAAACTGTGCATTGATATAAAAATATGTACAAATGTTTGGATTTTGTAGAGATTAGCAAAGAAATCTTCTCATAATCATGACTCAACTGTTTTGCAATATGCATATTTTGATAATAGCTCATTTATAAACTATTTATTTTCTCTGTGACACCCAAAAGGAAACATATTTTACAAAATTTGTGCCAGACAAAGAAATTATACGGATCCACATTGAGTTCTGTTTGTGAAGTCGGGCAATAACACTGAGACTGATAAATATTTAGAATGCTATAGGGTATATGGTATTAAATAGGTACCCATCCTTTATAAACTGGTAGCAGCAAGTGATCTTACATGATATTAGTTATATAAAACCAGCAACCATATGTTCACTGCTTTAACCTTTTTACTGCTGCACTGTAATAGTCACTGCTTGCAGCACCCTGGGTTAGGACACCTTAAGTGGCGGCATTTACTCAAGATGTTAGCTCATGGCTACTTCAACGACCATGCACCTACTGCCAAAGTGTGCCTGCAGCTGTCCTTATTCATGAACGAATGTGATTGGCAGCTGGCAAGATACAGACCACCATGAAGTATAAGTGTAATTTGATTCTAAAAGGGCCTAGACCTATAGAAATAGCAGGATTTTACAGCACAATCAGAGAAATATAAAATTATAAATGTGTTATAAGGGAAAAACTTGCACGCTTCTATGTGTAATTTTTAAGCAAATATAAACCATCAACTTCCAGTGAATATAGTGAAAATAAGCTCAAAAAAGAAAAAATATATAGTACATGGATAGTGACCGTGAATTAGCAGCAACCACTTAGAAGTGTACTCAAAAAACACTGCATAATGAATTGTAAAAGGAAGAGATGAGAGTGGTGCGCTTATTCAATAACATGCCATAAAATAATATACCCAAAGAATGAATATAATGAGTATCCAAACATACAAATAAATAAATGTGAATAAAAGTCCAACTAAAGCCCTATGGTAGGAGTCAGTTAATATAGAGGTAAATATCTCATAGGGATAACTTGATAGAAGAAAAAACAGACAAAACATCAATCCAAACATTGACTGTTAAATTTATGAATTGGCCGCTCACCTCCAACAATGACCCAAAGGTCAAACAAGGCTCATCAGATAGTCAGATAAGGAATCCTGCTGATGGATCTGTAAAGACATTAAGGTCCCAAGTGAAGACGAAGAACTATGTCCAAATCTTGGCATCAAACCATCTTGAGTAATTCCATATACAGAGGAAGCAGCTCGATCCAAGGAATGACACTTCTTGTATAAATGGCGCTCAAAGGAAACAAAGAACAACCATAGTGCAATATTGCCAAATAAAAAGCAATTTTTTTTTAGTAACAGAAGCTGCTTACATCAAGTAAGAATAAAAACCACAGTAAAATACAATGGGAGTAGCGACACACTCGCCTGTAAAACGCCACTGGAAATGACGTCACAAGGCTCCACCCCACATTGCTTCACTGGTCACGTGACTTACTCAGGGATGAGGAAGTGTCATTCGTTGTAGTGAGCTGTTTCCTCTATATATGGAATTACCCAAGATAGTTTGATGCCAAGATTTGGATGTAGTTTTTCGTCTTCGCTTGGGACCTAGATGTCTTTACAGGTCCATCAGCTGGATTCCTTATCTAAGCAATATCGATTTTTTTACATAAAATTCTTCTGCACACTCAATGCGTTTCTTGTACTTTGGTCCACTTCATCAGGAGTTCATTAGCGGAGTACATATACATTCACTAAATGCAAAAGAAGCATATGTAGAATATTATAATTACCAAATTAAATGTTGTCAATTGTCCACATCAATACAAGAGCCAAAATGCATTACCTGAACAGATTTGAACACAAGGGAAAATCAAGCCAAAACCCCTCACTGGGAGAGAGAAAAAAACAGGTTTTGTAATAAACGTTATAATTTTATATTTCTCTGGTTGTGCCTTAAAATCCCACCATTTCTATGGGTCTAGGCCCTTTTAGACTCTAATTATGTTGAATTTGGAGTATGGCACTAAAAAGGCCAAATAACTAATTCATTTTTAAAGTATAAGTGATCTTCTTTTACTGTAACGCTGTGATGACAGGGTCACTTTAAAAAGAATGTTAAAGCGTGAAACAAAATATTAAAAAATGCACATAAAAATTCAAGCTCAAGCAATTTAATTTGCTGCCTCTTGACGCTTGTTATTGCATAACATAATGTAGGTTTACTCATGTGTGTTAATGTACCACACTGGACTGGAGAGGTGTGATTGGGCACTTAGTAGTAATTTTAGGTCCCTTTTACACCTTTCCCATTGCAGTGCATTACTGCAAGGTCATTAACTTTTGGCAGCTCTTCCCATAATGTGCAAGTATGAATAGCATACATTCAAACTATGACAAGCTTACCTCTGCCTACTTCCTCTTGCAGTGCTGACAGCTAAGTGATGATACCTGTTGTGGCTCTGTCACTCATCCCTGTCAACTTCTTCTCCACTTTATCCAGATCCGATGTTCTCTCTCCTGCACTACTGGGCAACCACTGTTGATGTAATGTTTGCTCATGCATGCTGGCACTTACAAAGTCCTGACACCGTTATTTAGCCTTTTTTTAAATCAAGTGCCTCTGCATGGAGGACAGACATAATCACCCATTTAAATGAGCACTTAAGGCAAGCTCATTCATTTTAAATGGGCTACCAATGGATAAAAAATGAATTTTCACCCTTATTGTTTTTTTTAACAGCGCATCACAACACATGGTATGGTGTGATGCAGGGCAGATGTGTTACAGCCTACTGTAGTTGTTCACTGGCATGCCATTGTAAAATAAATGGCACTACAACGTACCATGCAAAATGTTGTGTGATAACGTGTCTTGTAGTAATGTGCGATAACCAAGGCTTTTTTTCAGCGGGAACGTGGGGGAATGCAATTTCGGCACCTCCAGAACTGAATGTATGCAGTGGCAAGGGATAGTGGGGTGTGCTGAAGGGTCCAATGATGCCAGCTGCTGGGGAATATATTGTTGCTGGGGGGGTCTACTGTTGTTGGGTGGTATTATGTTGCTAGTGGGTAAATTGTTGCTGGGCAAGGGGTAGTGGGGTGTGCCGAAGGGTCCAATGATGCCAGATGCTGGGGGATCTACTGTTGGGAGGAGTCTATTGTTGTTGGCTGCTGGAGGGTCTACTGATGCTGGCTGCTGGGGAATCTATTGTTGCTGGGGGAGATCTATTGTTGTGGAGGGGATCTATTGTTGCTGGGGGGGTCTTATGTTGCTTGTGGTCAATTGTTGCTGGAAGTGATCTACTTTTAAGGAGGGGTCTATTGTTGCTCACTGCCAGGAGATCTATTGTTGCTGGTGCGGTCTATTGTTCCTGGGGTGGGTTTGTTATTGCAAGGGGTGGTATTTTGTTTAAAAAGGTCTATTGTTGCCGGGGAATCTGTTATTGTTGGGCGTGTATTTTACTGGGGGGGTCGACTTTTGCTTGGGGGGGGGGATGTTTTTACTGGCTGCATAGAATCCATTTTACTGCTTTTATTGTTATAATTACCAAATTACATAAAGATTACTTATGTAAAATTAAATATCTTGCACTTACCCTACAGATCAATCTACTTATTGAATATATATATAGAGGTGCCACGACTCATAAAAGGCCTAAATACTCAACCCAAATACATATACAAAAAATATGTGCGCAACCAATAAAATTAAATTGATATATAAAGTGTTTGAAAAACATGTATATGTATACATAAAGATTACTTTGCACCACAAAAAGATACTTGGTTATGTTTTCTCTATGTAGCGCCCTCACCCGCTCTCTCCCTTCTTCTTCACGGCTGGTTAACTCAACTAGGGGGACCAAGGAGAGGGGTGAGGTGCTGCCACCAGCTCGCACCTCATATGTGTGTAGATGTTTGAGCTAAGATCTTTACCTTCGGGTCTGTGTCCCTGTCCGGAGCTTCCACTTCAAATATGACAGGTAGATAGGTGAATGTAGAACACTTTGCTCCCAGAAAAGTAAGCCCACACCAGGTGACAGTACAACATCTATATTTATTTCCACAGAGATAAATATGCCTCTTTGCAAGCAGACAGTTTGATACAAACACAAACTTGGTGGGGAGAGGGTTCAGGCACAATCCTTTCGAATCAGAGAAGCTGTTAGGAGTTCACAACAACTTTTGGCGCGCGGTCGCTGCCACCGACTGTGAGGTTGGTCCCTGCCACAGACCGGGTGAACGATGAGGTCCCTGCCACAGACCTTTGGATAGGCCTCTGCCACCGACCTGATGTAGCTGGGTCTCTGCAAAGACCATAGAACATGGACTACCTTCTAATAGCGACCCCTGTTAGGGAGATGATCCATCCCGGATGGTCCCCAGAGGCCTACACTGTCACCAGCCAATGCTGCGCTGGATCTTCAGGTCAGGTCAGCTCCCTGGTTCTCCTCGCCCGAGACTCGGGTCCCCTCACTCGGTGGGCCCCTAGGTATTTTCTCCCATACGGGACCCAGTGGAAGGTGCTGGGCTTAAGGTGCCTGGGATGGAACTCGAACTCCCTCGCACCCAGGCCGAGGGCACCTGGGCGTGGACGAACAGAACAGCAGCCTCCAGGCTGAAGGTGCCTGGGGCTCGGACCTCGTGCGCAAGAAGTCCGCCCCTTTATACCCTCCCCCAGCAGTCACAGCGGGTTCCCCGCCCCGCTGCACTACTGCCGCGAGAGGACACAAAGGGCACGGCCCTACAATGATGGTTCAACCCCAGCCCAAGGCGACAGCGCCACCCAGGGGCCGCAGGGAACTGAATACCATTATATCCTCCACGAATCAAAATGGCCATAGATCCCTAATAATTAGTGCATCTGGGCCATGCTACCGCCCAGACACTCCCCCTAAATGTTGACACCCGCAACATCTAAAAGAGATGGTTCTGGGAGATGGGTATGTGGTGGAAACAAGGGAAGGTGCTTGGAGGTGTGTAAGGGACGGAGACAAATAGTGACCGGGGAGAGGGGAGTTCCTGCACTTATTCTCTGAGAATAAATGCCCTGGCGATAACCCTCCAGTATTTCTGCAGGGGAGGATTTTTATTATAACACAAAATAATGGAAGCAGTAAGAGTTTTTTAAGCGAAAGTCACTTAGTTACAGCCGTATATACCTGTGTGTACTATTGTAACTGTTTTGTAAAAAGGCGCAATTTTAATTTTACAAATATATGTAATGTATTAATTAAATATAGTTTAATGTTGTATGTTTAGTAGGAATTTTGATGATTCTATTTTTTACGTGCACTAACAAAGATTTTAACGTTTTTTTTTTTAACTGAAAATATTGTTTTAAAAAACTATCATAGGACATACAAAAGCAAAAAGACCATTCTTTCCATCCTACACTTTTAGTAAATGTATAGTTTTGAGGTGAAGGGGGCAGCAAAAGGGTTAATACTAAAGTTTTAGTAAAAAATCAAAATATTGGAAAGGTAATTTTCCCTACTTTTATAATATTAACAGCTTCTGATTTCAGTTATACTTGAGTTTTTATAATCTAGATTTATACTTAAATTACTGTTCTATGAGGAGCACATTTTTCCGTATAAGGTTCAGTATAAGCAAAACGGGTTCCTGTATTAAACCTTTACCTAAGTTTTCATTTCCTTATTTTCGATAAGCTGATGTGGCTCCATAAGCCCAGGGAAACAGGTGTTAAGAATAAACCATAACACCAAAGATGAAATGTAAAAGAGGTCACATATTCACTTAAATTTGGTATGGAATATTAAGAAAAGAGATACAGACTCTGAATTTTTGACAGATAATTTGTGAACCGGATGCCTGTGGAAGCAGATAATTTCAACATACTGCAAGTAGGAATGCTCCAAAAATCTGTAGAAGTAAGCACTGGCATATTTCCATGTTTCTTTTAAAGCATGAAAAATAGAAGTAATGTTTCTAAAGCTTAGAAATGAAAAAGAAAACTCCCAAATGCAGCAGTTGAATCTGATAAGGTCATCATTTCCTTATTTCACTGCCTAAGCAAACAGATGTGTTCAATGGAAAAATGAAAGGAAATTCTAAAATCTTAAACTTAGCAATCGGGTTAATTTGAGTCATTTAAAGGGAAATAACATCTAAAAATACAGCTGTCATATCTTCATCGATGGCCTTATGCATGTGTATGCATGACACAGCTAAATTTGTTCTACTTCCTGTAGCTGTTGACATCCTCTGCATGTAAAAGGGTTACTTGGACATCAGAGTGAATAGGCCAATCCAGATTTCTATCTGCGTGTAATGGAATCAAATCTCTATATGGTGACATGAAATCTATAATTAAAGCTGAAGTCCAAGCAAATACATAAAAAAACTGCAATGTGACAGGGGCAGCCTCAAATCCTCAATACAGTATGTGATGGTTGCTGTCTCAAATCCCACCACTGCTGCCAGATGTGATAATTGCACCTTCAGTCTCACCCTGCTCATAGATTTTTCAGTTAAAAAAATCTAAGTACCAGAAGATTAAAGCCCCGTACACACGATCGGTTTGACTGATGAAAACCGTCCGATGGATGGTTTTCATCAGACCAACCGATCGTGTATGGTACCCATCGGTCTTTTTTCCATCGGTTGTAAAATAATAGAACTTGTTTTAAAATTTTCCGATGGATAAAAAACCGATGGGAATTTCCGATCGTCTATGGGCAAGTCCATCGGTTAAAAAACCCACGCATGCTCAGAATCAAGTCGACGCATGCTCAGAAGCATTAAACTTAATTTTTCTCGGCTCATCGGAGTGTTTTACGTCACCGCGTTTGGAACGGTCGGTTTTTTGACTGATGTGGGTGGCCAAGACTGATGAAAAACAGTTTCATCGGATTTCCGATGGACAAATCCATCGGACGAAAATCCATAGGTTATCCGATCGTGTGTACAGGGCTTTAGGAAGTAGTCTTAGCAACCACTGATGTACCGCCATGTCTTTAGCAACTAGTGACGTCCCCCAGCCCCATTCATTTACTGTCCAGGAATCCCCAGCTATGTAAACAAAAAGGTGAAGTTAGTGTGACATCGCTGATAAAACATGGGCATATGCCCATATTGGTCAACGGCATCACTTGAGAGACTCTGCCCCTTTTGCATACTTTGCAGCATGGCCCGGGAGATGTCATTCTGCACTATTCAGTAATGAGATCTGATGTGTCAGCTGGTCAGTAGGACTTTTTTTGTTTATCCTGATTGACATGGATTTGCATCTCTGGACGCTGGACTACTGACAATGGATTTACATTGTCTGACTGTTTTTTTTAAACCACTTCAGCCCCAGAAGGTTTTACCCAGGCCATTTTTTGTGATACGGCACTGCATCGCTTTAACTGACAATTGCGCGGTCGTGCAACGCTGTACCCAAATACAATTTATGTAATTTTTTGGTTTAGAGGATGACTCAGCAGAAGAGGGCATTGAGGAGAAGGCGGAGTGAGTAGAGGCGACTGCTCTGTCACAGACACCAGCTGTAAGGTTGCAGGGAGGCACTACCAGCTTTAAGGTTGTGTCATGCCATACATCCTTTCTGGCTGCCAGCAGAGTGACCCAGTGGGACGTAAACAAAATATACCATATCTGCCCATACCTCCTGGACCACATGTCTGTGATCAGGTAAACCCTGCTGCTGTCTGTGTTTTCTAGCATTGTGGAATCATTTCCTAGCACATTATATTGGAGTGCAGGGAAAGACGGAGTGAAGAAATGGCACCCAGAAACCTGCCACAATGGTACAGCACATGCCGAAAATTCATGCAAAGGGGCAGAATCCACCAAATAGAAAGGCAGGAGCTGTAAAGGCAGGATCTTAGTTAAGCTGATATTGTAATGCTGGGCATGGTGATATATATTTTCTTGCATTCGAGAAGCTGGGGTAGAGACACTTGCCTGCTGAAGATGGCAGGGTGGAGTTGGCTGAAGGTTGTAGTCAATGCTTGCCCCAATTCTGTGTTGTCCCCTGATGACCCTTTTCTCTACTGTGACAGCCATAGGGTAAATCTTCGAAATCCATATTGCTGGAGGCTGTTAATTGGGAATCTTGAATAGTGGAGGTAAAGGTGGAAAGGGAGGAGCTGGAACGAGGAGGAGGAGTGTGTCCCTTTTCCTGTGGATAGCTGGTATTCTGGTGCTCCTGCCACTGAGCTGCATGGTAAAAAGTAAAAAGTACCTTCATTCACAAGGTACCCAGAAAAAAAAAGACTCCTCTGTCAGCTGGATGACTTCCTTCCTCACTAATGATGTGCCTTTCCCTCACTTTCCTATGTCTGCCACCCAGAAGTGGTCATAAGCCTCATCATCCTCTCTGCCATGCTCATTGCTAGAGCCAACTTGGCAGTATTCAGCCGTTGCAGGAACTTATGGACCAGTTGGTTCTTCCTACCTGTTGTCACCTTCACACCAGTAGCTCTCTCGGGTTTGGCTTCCTGAGTCCTGGGCCAAGAGCAATCTCCTGCTTTATTTATACCACCTGCTGGTGGTCACTAGTGGACTGCAAAATCTGGTCCAACACTGCCAAGGTGGCCCGAAAAACCTGGTCCGGATTCCACCTTAGTTTCCTGCATATGAACGCATGCAAGGGGATACATAGCATGCATCAATCACCTCACCTTTCATAATGTCACAGGCACTTTTCTTGATGGTTGGGCTGTATACAATTACATCATCCAGGTAGCACTGTACACCGGGTGCGTTACCGAGGATTGAAAACATCAGTCTTTGAAAACAGCTGGGTTCTGAAGCTAATCTATAAGGTACACAGTTGACGTGTAACAGATTCATATGGGTAATAAATGCAGTGAGGTCCTTTATTTGTTCAGCAAACCCAGTGTAATATGCACTCTTAAGATCCAGGGTAGAAAAGCATTTAGCTCCTCTGATTTCTAAAAATACTTCCTCAATATGTGGCAAGGGGTGACTATTAATAAGAATGGCATTAGTTGATCCACGAAAGTCAAGACACATCTAATCCCTCTCTGTAAATATCTCTTGATTAGTGATGAGCCGAACACCCCCTTGGTTCGGTTCGCACCAGAACCCGCGAACGGACCGAAAGTTCATACGAACATTAGAACCCTATTAAATACAATGGATGCGAACGTTCAAATTCTAAAGTGCTAATTATAACAAATATTATGCATGTTATTGTCCTAAAAAGGGTTTGGGAACCCGGGTTCTGCACCAGGGGACATGTATCAATGCAAAAAGAAGTTTTAAAAACGGTCGTTTTTCGGGAGCAGTCATTTTAATGATGCATAAAGTGAAAAAAAAAGTCAAATATTCCTTTAAATATTGTACCTGGGGGGTGTCTAAAGTACGCCTGTGAAGTGCCACGTGTTTCCCGTGTTTAGAACTGTCCCTGCACAAAATGACACTTCTAAAGGAAAAACAAGCCATTTAAAACTGCTTGCGGCTTTAATGTAATGTCTGGTCCCGGTAATATGGATGAAAATCTTTAAGAAAAATGGCATAGCTACCCCATGACCCCCCCCCCTACCCCAGCCCATTACCAGCCCCTTTGGGTCTTGTATGGATATTAAGGGGAACCCCGCACATAAAATAAAAAAGGCCCTATATACTCTGAACAGCCGTATACTGGCTGTGCATACAAGACAGGGACTGTAGGTTTGTTCTTATGTAGAATCTGTTTGTAATTTTGAACAGGTACATTGTTTAAGTGTAGCTCCAGCCCAAAAATCTATTTTTAAACTTTTTGGAAAACATAGGTAAGGGTTATCACCCCTGTAACATTTGTTTTGCTGTCTGTGCCCCTGCTCAGAACATTTCACCTCACTTTCCGTCCCAATGACAACTGTTTTTGAAATGTGGTGTTTTTCTTGAAACAAGGATTGCTGATAAAGCATCAGTACAGAGGAGACACCTTTCTCCCATATTAATTCTTACAGGAGAGAATTTTCCTTCCAAGGGGTAGATTTCCTCTCACTTCCTGTTGTCTTCTTGCGTTTGCAAGTAGGAGTCGTTTGTAAGTTGGATGTTTGAAAGTAGGGACCTGCCGTATATACTCTGCAGAAATAGGCCCCTTAGTTGTTGGTGTTGGCACAACACTGTAAGCACTCACAGTTACTCTTGGTTGGTGCTGGAACGCCCTGCTGTCAACTATTATATCAGGAATTTTAATTACATATAATTGTTGAACAGTGGTAGTAAAAATTGGGCCTTTGATGGTGGTGCTGGTGCCACAACACTGTAAGCCCTGACAGTTACTCTTGGTGGGTGCAGCAATGGGCCCTGCTGTGAATTATTAGATCAAGAATTGTAATTGCATGCCCCTGTTGAACAGGGGCTGAAAAATTGGGCCTTTCGTGGTGGTGGTGGTGGTGGTGGTGGTGTTGCCACAACACTGTAAGCCCTCAGAGTTACTCTTGGTGGGTGCAGGAATGGGCCCTGCTGTGAATTATTAGATCAAGAATTGTAATTGCATGCCCCTGTTGAACAGGGGCTGAAAAATTGGGCCTTTCGTGGTGGTGGTGGTGGTGGTGGTGTTGCCACAACACTGTAAGCCCTCAGAGTTACTCTTGGTGGGTGCAGGAATGGGCCCTGCTGTGAATTATTAGATCAAGAATTGTAATTGCATGCCCCTGTTGAACAGGGGCTGAAAAATTGGGCCTTTCGTGGTGGTGGTGGTGGTGGTGGTGTTGCCACAACACTGTAAGCCCTCAGAGTTACTCTTGGTGGGTGCAGGAATGGGCCCTGCTGTGAATTATTAGATCAAGAATTGTAATTGCATGCCCCTGTTGAACAGGGGCTGAAAAATTGGGCCTTTCGTGGTGGTGGTGGTGGTGTTGCCACAACACTGTAAGCCCTCAGAGTTACTCTTGGTGGGTGCAGGAATGGGCCCTGCTGTGAATTATTAGATCAAGAATTGTAATTGCATGCCCCTGTTGAACAGGGGCTGAAAAATTGGGCCTTTCGTGGTGGTGGTGGTGGTGTTGCCACAACACTGTAAGCCCTCAGAGTTACTCTTGGTGGGTGCAGGAATGGGCCCTGCTGTGAATTATTAGATCAAGAATTGTAATTACATGCCCCTTTTGAACAGGGGCTGAAAAATTGGGCCTTTCGTGGTGGTGGTGGTGGTGGTGGTGTTGCCACAACACTGTAAGCCCTCAGAGTTACTCTTGGTGGGTGCAGCAATGGGCCCTGCTGTGAATTATTAGATCAAGAATTGTAATTGCATGCCCCTGTTGAACAGGGGCTGAAAAATTGGGCCTTTCGTGGTGGTGGTGGTGGTGGTGTTGCCACAACACTGTAAGCCCTCAGAGTTACTCTTGGTGGGTGCAGGAATGGGCCCTGCTGTGAATTATTAGATCAAGAATTGTAATTGCATGCCCCTGTTGAACAGGGGCTGAAAAATTGGGCCTTTCGTGGTGGTGGTACAACACTACAATCCCTCACAGATACTGTACTTGGAGCACAGCAATGAGCCCTGTTGCAAAGTATTGCTTCAAAAATTGTAATGACACGCCCCTGTTAAACAGGGGCTGAAAAATTGGGCCTTAGGCACTGGTGCCACAACACTCCAACCCCTCACAGATACTGTACTTGGAGCACAGCAATGAGCCCTATGAAAAATTGGGCCTTAGCCACTGGTGGCGGCACCCATAAACAAAAATGATCTTCCAAGCTATCATCATCAATCGTATCATTGAGGACTCGGAGGAGGAGGATAGCCAGTCAACATAACAGCACAGGCACTCAGCATCAGCATCAGTCTTGAAGGGATGTGACATGTTAAAATCAATTAGTCTGTTATATCAGCATCAGGTGTGTGGTAGCTGGTGGTGATCCAAGACTGGTTCATCTTGATGAAAGTCAGTCAATCAACCGAGTCGGTGGACAGGCGCACCCTGTGATCCATGACAAATCCTCCAGCAGCACTGAATGTGCGTTCCGAAAGAACGCTGGATGCAGGACAGGCCAGTAGCTCAATTGCATACTGTGCAAGCTCTGGCCAGTGATCCATCCTCAAGACCCAGTAAGCCAGAGGATTTTTGGTGGGGAAGGTGTCCAAGTCTGACCTTGCCCCTAGATATTCCTGCACCATGTTTATCAGACACTGGCGATGGTTGCTGGAACCGATCATACTTTGGGGCTGCGGACTAAAGAATTGTCTGAACGCATCGGTCAGACGGCCACCTTCCCCACCGCTCCTTCTTTGACTGGCCGAAGCCTCAGCAACTCGTTGTCCAGGACCAGGAGTTTGTAACCTCCCAGTCTCTGGGAACGCGTTGCACAGACCTTTCTGCAAGGCCTCCCGGAGTTGTCTCATCCTCTGCTCCCTCTGCGACGGTAACATAAGGTCCGCAACCTTACCCTTGTACCGTGGATCAAGGAGAGTGGCCAGCCAGTAATGGTCCCTCTCCTTGATCCGAAGAATACGAGGATCCTTCCGCAGACTTTGCAGGATCAGGGAGGCCATGCAGCGTAGGTTTGCTGAGGCATTCGCTCCGGAGTCCTCTGGGTCACTAAGGACGACATGATCCGCAGCCACCTCCTCCCAGCCACGTACAAGTCCACTGGTTTCTTGGGACTGTAAATCATCCCTAAAAGACTGCTGCTGATGATGCTGAGTGCCAGCCTCCACCTCCATGCTGACACAATCCTCCTCCTCCTCCTCCTCCTCCTCCTCCTCTTCCTGTGCGATGGGTGGGACAGAAGGAACACTGTCTGGGTAAAGGGGGCCTTGAGAGGCAAGGAAGTCCTCCTCTTCCTGCCTCTGTTCTGCCTCAAGTGCCCTGTCCATTATTCCACGCAGCGTGTGCTCCAACAGGTGGACAAGAGGTACAGTGTCACTGATGCATGCACTGTCACTGCTCACCATCCTCGTGGCCTCCTCAAATGGTGCCAGGACAGTGCATGCATCCCTGATCATGCCCCACTGGCGTGGAGAAAAATAACCAAGCTCCCCTGACCCTGTCCTGGTGCCGTAGTCGTACAGGTACTCATTGATGGCCCTCTGCTGCGTGTGCAGCCGCTGCAGCATGGCCAACGTTGAGTTCCACCTGGTGGGCATGTCACATATAAGGCGGTTCTTGGGCAGGTTCAACTCCTTTTGCAGCTCAGCCAGGCGAGCACTGGCATTATAAGATCTGCGGAAATGCACACAGACTTTCCTGGCCTGCCTCAGGACATCCTGTAAGCCCGGGTACCTGCCCAAGAACCGCTGCACCACCAGGTTAAGGACGTGAGCCACACAGGGCACATGGGTCAGTTGTCCCTGTCGGAGGGCGGAGAGGAGGTTGGTGCCATTGTCGCAAACCACCATTCCTGGCTTAAGCTGGCGTGGCGTCAACCACCTCTCGGCCTGGCCCTGCAGAGCAGACAGGACCTCTGCCCCAGTGTGGCTTCTGTCCCCCAAACACACCAGCGCAAGCACGGCATGGCATCTTTTTGCCTGCGTACTTGCGTAGCCCCTTGAACGGCTACGGAGCACCGCTGGTTCAGAGGACAAACCACAGGAAGAGGCCATGGAGGAAGAAGAAGAGGAGGGGTGGAGGAGAGAGGTGTGTCACAACCAGTAGTAGCATTTTGGAGGCGTGGCGGTGGAACAACCTCCAACACTACTGCACCTTGTCCTGCATCCTTCCCAGCTGCCAAAAGAGTGACCCAATGGGCCGTGAAAGAAAGGTAACGTCCCTGTCCATGCCTGCTGGACCATGAGTCAGCGGTAATATGCACCTTACCGCTGACCGCCCTGTCAAGCGAGGCCAAGACATTGCCTTCCACATGCCGGTAGAGAGCCGGAATAGCCTTCCGTGAGAAAAAGTGGTGTTTGGGAACCTGCCACTGAGGAACCGCACATTGCACAAACTCACGGAAGGGGGCCGAGTCTACCAACTGAAAAGGCAGCAGTTGAAGCGCTAGCAATTTAGCCAAGCTAGCATTCAACCGCTGGGCATGTGGATGGCTGGGAGTGAACTTCTTTCGACGGTCCAGCAGCTGGGGCAGGGAAATTTGCCTGCTAGAATCGGACGTCGGTGTACTGCTAGCAGAGTGGCCGCAAGTACTTGGCTGTGACACACCTAATTCTACACCTTCATTCCTCTCAGTGCATGTTTCAGAGAGGACTGAAGTTATAGTGGGGTTGGAGATCCCAGCTGATGCGGTGCAAGGAGAGGTCCGCTTTGTTCTTTGGTGTGGGTCTTTGAGGTAGGCTTGCCAACGAGCTGCATGGCAGGTCAACATATGTCTGGTCAGGCATGTGGTACCCAAGCGGCTGATGTTTTGGCCACGCGATATACGCTTGAGACATATGTTGCAAACAGCAGCTGTGCGATCTGATGCACTAGCCTCAAAAAAGGCCCACACCAAAGAACTTTTTGAATGACGGGCAGAGGCAGCGCCCTGCACAGGCGGAGCTCTGCGGTGTGATTCCGTCGGTGTACTGCCCTTACGCTGGCCACCAAAGGGCATCCTGCCTCGTTGGAGATGTGCCTCCTCCTCATCCTCCTCCTCCTCCTCTCTCCTATTAGGCACCCACGTGGAGTCAGTGACCTCATCATCCCCTCCCTCCTCATCACTGGAGCCAATCTGGCAGTATGCTGCAGCTGCTGGAACATGACTGCCAGATTGGTGTCCTTCTTGAGCATCCCCTCTGTCTGCTCTCACGCTACTGCCTTCCTGTAGCTGGGTTTCATCATCAGACCCTTCGAAACGCTGGGCATCCTCCTGGAGCATGTACCCAACACTGTGCTCAAACAGTTCGGGGGACTCCTCAGGAGGAGGACATGGTGGGTCTAGGGAAGGAGTGACTGATGATGAGTCTGACATTGATACCAGGGAAGAGGACGCTTTGGCAGCTGCTTTGCCAGTACCCTGAGCCTGGGTGAGAGAGGATGAGGAGGAGGAGGAGGGCTTGGTCATCCACTCTACCAAGTCTTCGGCATGATGTGGCTCAACATGTTTAGCTGCCGAAAAGAAGGACAAGCGTGTCCCATGGCCATGTGCTCATGACAATGCACCGCGTCCACGACCAGCACTGTTGCCCCCAGACACAGAGCCTGCTTGCCCTCTTTTATTGCCTCCTGACTGTCTGCCTCTCCTTGTTTGCCTTCCAGACATTCTAATAGATGGCCTGCAGGGAGATGGGAAAAAAGCAATAAGGGCTACCTTCAGGTGTCCTTCTC
This sequence comes from Rana muscosa, assembly GCA_029206835.1. Lineage (NCBI taxonomy): Eukaryota > Metazoa > Chordata > Amphibia > Anura > Ranidae > Rana > Rana muscosa. The sequence goes on along the minus strand of CM055116.1, from coordinate 873,095,710 downwards.
TGTCCCTTTACTTAAGGATTTCTAAATATGGTTGAGGATGATTGCTTTTGCACAGAATAGCACAACGACAATTTCCCTGACTGTCCAAAAAACAAGGATTTCAAAGATGGTTGATGAGGAATGCTTTAGCACACTATAGCACAAGGAGAATTTCCCTCACTGTCCTTCCCTGTCCCTAGAAACAAGGATTATCACAGTGAAAGAAACTGACACTCTTCCTACCTATAGTTTTCTGTCCCTAGAAAAAATGTTTTTTTAAAGCTGATTGATGATCAATGCTTTAGCACACTATAGCACAAGGAGAATTTCCCTCACTGTCCTTCCCTGTCCCTAGAAACAAGGATTATCACAGTGAAAGAAACTGACACTCTTCCTACCTATAGTTTTCTGTCCCTAGAAAAAATGTTTTTTTAAAGCTGATTGATGATCAATGCTTTAGCACACTATAGCACAAGGAGAATTTCCCTCACTGTCCTTCCCTGTCCCTAGAAACAAGGATTATCACAGTGAAAGAAACTGACACTCTTCCTACCTATAGTTTTCTGTCCCTAGAAAAAATGTTTTTTTAAAGCTGATTGATGATCAATGCTTTAGCACACTATAGCACAAGTAGAATTTCCCTCACTATCCTTCCCTGTCCCTAGAAACAACGATTATCACAGTGAAAGAAACTGACACTCTTCCTACCTATAGTTTTCTGTCCCTAGAAAAAATGTTTTTTTAAAGCTGATTGATGATCAATGCTTTAGCACACTATAGCACAAGGAGAATTTCCCTCACTGTCCTTCCCTGTCCCTAGAAACAAGGATTATCACAGTGAAAGAAACTGACACTCTTCCTACCTATAGTTTTCTGTCCCTAGAAAAAATGTTTTTTTAAAGCTGATTGATGATCAATGCTTTAGCACACTATAGCACAAGTAGAATTTCCCTCACTGTCCTTCCCTGTCCCTAGAAACAAGGATTATCACAGTGAAAGAAACTGACACTCTTCCTACCTATAGTTTTCTGTCCCTAGAAAAAATGTTTTTTTAAAGCTGATTGATGATCAATGCTTTAGCACACTATAGCACAAGGAGAATTTCCCTCACTGTCCTTCCCTGTCCCTAGAAACAAGGATTATCACAGTGAAAGAAACTGACACTCTTCCTACCTATAGTTTTCTGTCCCTAGAAAAAATGTTTTTTTAAAGCTGATTGATGATCAATGCTTTAGCACACTATAGCACAAGGAGAATTTCCCTCACTGTCCTTCCCTGTCCCTAGAAACAAGGATTATCACAGTGAAAGAAACTGACACTCTTCCTACCTATAGTTTTCTGTCCCTAGAAAAAAAGTTTTTTTAAAGCTGATTGATGATCAATGCTTTAGCACACTATAGCACAAGTAGAATTTCCCTCACTGTCCTTCCCTGTCCCTAGAAACAAGGATTATCACAGTGAAAGAAACTGACACTCTTCCTACCTATAGTTTTCTGTCCCTAGAAAAAATGTTTTTTTAAAGCTGATTGATGATCAATGCTTTAGCACACTATAGCACAAGGAGAATTTCCCTCACTGTCCTTCCCTGTCCCTAGAAACAAGGATTATCACAGTGAAAGAAACTGACACTCTTCCTACCTATAGTTTTCTGTCCCTAGAAAAAATGTTTTTTTAAAGCTGATTGATGATCAATGCTTTAGCACACTATAGCACAAGTAGAATTTCCCTCACTGTCCTTCCCTGTCCCTAGAAACAAGGTGTCAGGGTCACCTGTGGCCAGGTGACAGATGCACACCGTAGGGGGACAGGAGTGCACCGCGAGGTAGTGAACCCTATGGCTGGCTTCTGTGGATAGGAAACTGGGTGGTTGTGGAAAGCGGGACCAGAGGAGCACAACCGGGATCCCAACGGAAGCGAGAGCCAAGATTCCCCAGGGCGCGGAGTCTAAGACCCAGCTGGTCTTCTCCAGGGCCTCTAGTGGTGAGGATGTTACGCTGCAGGCTGGGACCAGGTCGCGGCCCCTGGAGTTTCCTAGCTCACGCCCCGTAGGATAAGGGGAAGCAGCAGCACACGATAGAGAGAACCGAATAACAAGCCGAAGGTCAGGGGCCACAAGCAGACAAGGATAACGAAGAACGAGCCGAAGGTCAAGGGTCACGAGCAGACAGGGATGGTCGGGGACAAGCCAATAACGTAACAGAGAGACAGACGTAGCACACGGCAGGCAGGAACCCAAACACACAATGCCTAACAAACACGTTGATCAGCAAAGCAGGCTTGCAGTGCACAGGTTAATATAGTGTTCAGTGATAGGGCCTGGGGTGGAGTCAGGCTGGGAGGAGATTATAAAGGAAGCCAGGTGAAGGAGGTCTGGTCTCTAGATGAACACATGAGGAGGAAGGTAAGATGGCAGACAGACATTAATGCATATCCATGACAGTACCCTCCCTCTTACGAGGCCTCCCCCTTCCCCGCCTGGGCCCAGGTTTAGAGGGAAACTTCAGATGAAACTCCTTTAACAGACGAGGTGCAAAGACCTCAGATGCAGTGATCCAAGACCTCTCCTCAGGACCAAACCCTTTCCAATGAACGAGGTACTGAAGAACGCCTTTACAGAGTCGGGAGTCCAGAATTTGACTGATCTCGTACTCCTGATTATCCTCCGAGACAGGCGCCACGGTAGGAAGAGGACGAGAGAATTTATTGAGGACTAAAGGCTTTAGAAGAGCAACATGAAAGGAGTTAGTGATTTTAAGGCTCTTAGGAATCTGGAGTTTGAAACAAACCGGATTCAGTTTAGCAGTTACCGTGTATGGACCGATGAATCGTGGAGCAAACTTCAGAGAAGGAACTCGGAGCTTGATGTTCCTGGTAGAGAGCCAGACTTTGTCCCCTGGCTGAAGAGAAGGCGGTTTACGCCTGCGGCGGTCGGCAAAGCCTTTGAATTTTTCAGCAGCTGCCCGGAGGGAATCATGAACGTGACCCCAAACGGAATTGAGAGACTCCTGAACCGAAGCCAAAGCTGGAATGTCTGGAGAACAGATCATAGGAAGAGGAAGTTGAGGGTGTTTTCCATAAACTGTGAAAAAGGGTGTCTTCTGCGAACTGGTATTCACATGATTGTTATGGGAGAATTCTGCCCACGGGAGTAGAGAGGACCAATCGTCATGGTGAGAAGACACAAAGGTGCGAAGAAAGACCTCTAACTCCTGATTAACCCTCTCAGTCTGTCCATTGGATTGGGGATGGTAAGAAGAAGAAAAATCCAAGACAATATTGAGGGATTTGCAAAAGGCTCTCCAAAAACGAGACGTGAATTGGACTCCCCTGTCGGAAACAATATGAGAAGGGACCCCATGTAGGCGGAGAATTTCTCGAATGAAAATGGGAACCAAGGCAGGGGCAGAAGGAAGACCAGGAAGAGGAACGAAATGAGCCATCTTGGAGAATCGATCGATTACCACCCAAATGACTGTATTATTCTCAGACAGTGGGAGATCGGTGATAAAATCCATGGCAATATGGGCCCAGGGTTCCTTAGGAATAGGCAAGGGCATGAGGAGACCAGCAGGAGCTTGTGTGGAGGATTTGGACTGAGCACAGACATGACAAGCTTTAACGTAGTCTTTGACGTCTGAGCGGAGATTAGGCCACCAGTAGTGACGACTGATGAGTAGGAAGGATCGGAGGAATCCAGAATGCCCTGCCACCTTGGAATCATGTCCCCAACGAAGGATCTTAGCTCTTAGCTCAGTGGGGACAAAGGTCTTACCAGGCGGAATTTTAGACTTCAGGGTGGTAGAGTGGGCAACAATGCATGAGGTGGGAATGATCGGCTCAGGTTCAGGGGCGGACTCCTCGTCCAAAGTGTCAAATGACCTAGAGAGCGCATCAGCCCGACCGTTGCAGGAACCAGGTTTGTAGGTAATCGTGAAATTAAAACGGGCAAAGAAGAGACTCCACCTGGCCTGTCTAGGATTCAGACGTTTAGCATTCTGTAGATACTGTAAATTCTTGTGATCGGTAAAGATCGTTATGGAGTGAGGGGAACCCTCCAAGAGATGACGCCACTCCTCTAACGCCAATTTAATTGCGAGAAGTTCCCGATCACCGATGGCATAATTCCTCTCTGCCTGAGAAATTTTTTTGGAGAAGAACGCACATGGTTGGCGTCTCTTCTCAAAGATTTGAAGAAGCACAGCTCCCACCCCCATTGAGGAAGCGTCCACTTCAATAAAAAATGCATTCCCAGGATTTGGTCTCCTCAAGAGGGGGCCAGAAACAAAGGCCTGTTTCAGGTTGTGAAATGCAGAGACAGCTTCGGGAGGCCAGACTCTGGCATTCACACCCTTCTTGGTCAAAGCGATAATAGGCGCGGCAATGGAAGAGTAATTCCTTATGAACTGCCTATAATAATTAGTGAAGCCAAGAAAGCGCTGTGTGGCCTTGAGGCTAGCAGGAAGAGGCCAGTTGGTGATAGCCAAGACCTTCCCAGGGTCCATACGAAGCCCCGAACATGAGACAAAGCACCCCAAAAACAGGACCTCAGAACATTCAAAGGAACATTTCTCCAGCTTGGCATAGAGATTGTTCTCTCTAAGACGTTGAAGTACAGTGCGGACATGGTTTCTGTGGACGAGCAGATTTTCAGAAAAGATCAGAATGTCATCCAGATAGATGACAACAAACTGGTACAGCAGATCTCTGAAGATTTCATTGACAAAGTTTTGAAACACGGCTGGAGCATTACACAGACCAAAAGGCATCACCAGATATTCGTAATGCCCGTCTCTAGTGTTAAATGCAGTCTTCCATTCGTCACCCTCCCGTATTCGAATGAGATTGTACGCGCCTCTGAGATCCAACTTGGTGAAAATGGAGGCACCCTTCAACCTATCGAATAGCTCAGATATTAAGGGTAAGGGGTATCGATTTTTAATAGTAACCGCATTTAAACCCCGATAATCGATGCAGGGTCTTAAGGTACCATCCTTTTTGGCAACAAAAAAGAACCCTGCCCCTGCAGGCGATGAGGATTTCCGGATGAACCCTCTCTCCAGATTCTCTGCTACATACTCCGACATGGCCTGGGTCTCTGGGATGGACAGAGGGTAGGTACGACCCCTGGGTAGAGTTGCTCCGGGGACAAGATCAATAGCACAGTCAAAAGACCTGTGGGGAGGAAGCACCTCAGCTGATTTTTTACAGAACACATCCCGGTAATCGCTGTATGCGGCGGGAAGATCAGAAGAAACAGAAGTGGCAGCAACCAGAAGACTCTCCTTGGGGGTCACCTTGAGAAGACACGACGAGAAACATGAGGAACCCCAGGCCAGGATCTGCCCAGAGACCCAGTCCACATGTGGAGAGTGGAGCTGTAGCCAAGGGAGGCCCAATACAACTGGGGTAGAGGCCTTGGGTAGAATAAGAAAGGATATCCACTCCTGGTGGAGAATCCCTACCGACATCCTAATGGGTAGCGTCTGGAAGCGAATAGGGCCCCCTGGGAGAACAGTGCCATCAATTTCCGAGACTACCAATGGGGTAGTGAGAGGTGAAAGGGTAAGCTTCATAGAAGAAGCAGTTCTCCAATCCATGAAATTGCCGGCAGCCCCGGAATCCAGGTATGCAAGGGTTGACTGAGGAGAAGTGCCTACATGAAGGGACACCGGCAAGAGCAGGCGAGAAGGTGATGTTTCTGGGTCCAATACTCCACCTTCCAAATGTATTAGACCCGAGCGTTTCCCGGACGAAGCGAGCAGGAGTCACGAAAATGACCCTTGCCCCCACAATAGAGGCACAAGCCCAGAGTTCTGCGCCTAGCACGTTCTTCGGGGGTTAGTCTGGTCCGGCCCAGCTGCATAGGTTCTTCAGCAGGTAGAGGATGCTCCACGGAATGAAGGGAGGGGAGCTCAGACTGGCTAGGACCCAGAGAGTGCTGGCGTCTTTTTTCTAAGGACCTCTCTTGAAAACGAATGTCGATCTGGTTGCATAATGAAATTACATCGTCCAGACCGACGGGAATGGCTCTTCCCGCTAATTCGTCTTTCACTCGGTCAGAGAGGCCATGTAAAAAGGTAGCGACCAGGGCCTCATTATTCCAGCTCAATTCAGCTGTGTGGATACGGAACTGAAGAGCATATTGCCCCACTGAACTAGATTCTTGGCGAAGACGTAAGACAGCACTAGCCGCTGAAGAAGCCCGAGCCGGCTCTTCGAAGATATTACGAAAGAGCTTCAAGAATTCGGACAGACTGGAAACCACCGGATCGTTCCTCTCCCACAGGGGGGCAGCCCAGGCCAAAGCTTCACCGGAGAGGAGGGAAATGATATAGGCTACCTTAGCCCGGTCAGATAGGAAGCTTTGAGGCTGAAGCTCAAAATGAATAGTGCATTGGCTGAGAAACCCCCTGCAGGCCTTGGAGTCCCCAGAGAAACGGAACGGAGCTGGCAATCTTAGTGAGTGTGAGGCTGCGACTGGTGCGATAGGTACAGCCGCTGGTTGTACTTGGGGTTGCGGATTCGGGGTTCCCAAGGAGACCTGAAGCTGCTCGAATCGAGAAGCCAGATCCTGGAGGAATCGCATCACCTGGGTCTGATTTGATTCCTGGGTCTCAAGTCTGCGAACTATGCCCTGCAATGGATCATCCGCGGGAAGCGGGATGTCAGCCGGGTTCATGGCTGATCAAACTGTCAGGGTCACCTGTGGCCAGGTGACAGATGCACACCGTAGGGGGACAGGAGTGCACCGCGAGGTAGTGAACCCTATGGCTGGCTTCTGTGGATAGGAAACTGGGTGGTTGTGGAAAGCGGGACCAGAGGAGCACAACCGGGATCCCAACGGAAGCGAGAGCCAAGATTCCCCAGGGCGCGGAGTCTAAGACCCAGCTGGTCTTCTCCAGGGCCTCTAGTGGTGAGGATGTTACGCTGCAGGCTGGGACCAGGTCGCGGCCCCTGGAGTTTCCTAGCTCACGCCCCGTAGGATAAGGGGAAGCAGCAGCACACGATAGAGAGAACCGAATAACAAGCCGAAGGTCAGGGGCCACAAGCAGACAAGGATAACGAAGAACGAGCCGAAGGTCAAGGGTCACGAGCAGACAGGGATGGTCGGGGACAAGCCAATAACGTAACAGAGAGACAGACGTAGCACACGGCAGGCAGGAACCCAAACACACAATGCCTAACAAACACGTTGATCAGCAAAGCAGGCTTGCAGTGCACAGGTTAATATAGTGTTCAGTGATAGGGCCTGGGGTGGAGTCAGGCTGGGAGGAGATTATAAAGGAAGCCAGGTGAAGGAGGTCTGGTCTCTAGATGAACACATGAGGAGGAAGGTAAGATGGCAGACAGACATTAATGCATATCCATGACACAAGGATTATCACAGTGAAAGAAACTGACACTCTTCCTACCTATAGTTTTCTGTCCCTAGAAAAAATGTTTTTTTAAAGCTGATTGATGATCAATGCTTTAGCACACTATAGCACAAGGAGAATTTCCCTCACTGTCCTTCCCTGTCCCTAGAAACAAGGATTATCACAGTGAAAGAAATTGACACTCTTCCTACCTATACTTTTCTGTCCCTAGAAAAAATGTTTTTTTAAAGCTGTTTGATGATCAATGCTTTAGCACACTATAGCACAAGTAGAATTTCCCTCACTGTCCTTCCCTGTCCCTAGAAACAAGGATTATCACAGTGAAAGAAACTGACACTCTTCCTACCTATAGTTTTCTGTCCCTAGAAAAAATGTTTTTTTAAAGCTGATTGATGATCAATGCTTTAGCACACTATAGCACAAGGAGAATTTCCCTCACTGTCCTTCCCTGTCCCTAGAAACAAGGATTATCACAGTGAAAGAAACTGACACTCTTCCTACCTATAGTTTTCTGTCCCTAGAAAAAATGTTTTTTTAAAGCTGATTGATGATCAATGCTTTAGCACACTATAGCACAAGTAGAATTTCCCTCACTGTCCTTCCCTGTCCCTAGAAACAAGGATTATCACAGTGAAAGAAACTGACACTCTTCCTACCTATAGTTTTCTGTCCCTAGAAAAAATGTTTTTTTAAAGCTGATTGATGATCAATGCTTTAGCACACTATAGCACAAGGAGAATTTCCCTCAATGTCCTTCCCTGTCCCTAGAAACAAGGATTATCACAGTGAAAGAAACTGACACTCTTCCTACCTATACTTTTCTGCCCCTAGAAAAAATGTTTTTTTAAAGCTGATTGATGATCAATGCTTTAGCACACTATAGCACAAGGAGAATTTCCCTCACTGTCCTTCCCTGTCCCTAGAAACAAGGATTATCACAGTGAAAGAAACTGACACTCTTCCTACCTATAGTTTTCTGTCCCTAGAAAAAATGTTTTTTTAAAGCTGATTGATGATCAATGCTTTAGCACACTATAGCACAAGGAGAATTTCCCTCACTGTCCTTCCCTGTCCCTAGAAACAAGGATTATCACAGTGAAAGAAACTGACACTCTTCCTACGTATAGTTTTCTGTCCCTAGAAAAAATGTTTTTTTAAAGCTGATTGATGATCAATGCTTTAGCACACTATAGCACAAGTAGAATTTCCCTCACTGTCCTTCCCTGTCCCTAGAAACAAGGATGATCACAGTGAAAGAAACTGACACTCTTCCTACCTATAGTTTTCTGTCCCTAGAAAAAATGTTTTTTTAAAGCTGATTGATGATCAATGCTTTAGCACACTATAGCACAAGGAGAATTTCCCTCACTGTCCTTCCCTGTCCCTAGAAACAAGGATTATCACAGTGAAAGAAACTGACACTCTTCCTACCTATAGTTTTCTGTCCCTAGAAAAAATGTTTTTTTAAAGCTGATTGATGATCAATGCTTTAGCACACTATAGCACAAGTAGAATTTCCCTCACTGTCCTTCCCTGTCCCTAGAAACAAGGATTATCACAGTGAAAGAAACTGACACTCTTCCTACCTATAGTTTTCTGTCCCTAGAAAAAATGTTTTTTTAAAGCTGATTGATGATCAATGCTTTAGCACACTATAGCACAAGGAGAATTTCCCTCACTGTCCTTCCCTGTCCCTAGAAACAAGGATTATCACAGTGAAAGAAACTGACACTCTTCCTACCTATAGTTTTCTGTCCCTAGAAAAAATGTTTTTTTAAAGCTGATTGATGATCAATGCTTTAGCACACTATAGCACAAGTAGAATTTCCCTCACTGTCCTTCCCTGTCCCTAGAAACAAGGATTATCACAGTGAAAGAAACTGACACTCTTCCTACCTATAGTTTTCTGTCCCTAGAAAAAATGTTTTTTTAAAGCTGATTGATGATCAATGCTTTAGCACACTATAGCACAAGGAGAATTTCCCTCACTGTCCTTCCCTGTCCCTAGAAACAAGGATTATCACAGTGAAAGAAACTGACACTCTTCCTACCTATAGTTTTCTGTCCCTAGAAAAAATGTTTTTTTAAAGCTGATTGATGATCAATGCTTTAGCACACTATAGCACAAGGAGAATTTCCCTCACTGTCCTTCCCTGTCCCTAGAAACAAGGATTATCACAGTGAAAGAAACTGACACTCTTCCTACCTATAGTTTTCTGTCCCTAGAAAAAAAGTTTTTTTAAAGCTGATTGATGATCAATGCTTTAGCACACTATAGCACAAGTAGAATTTCCCTCACTGTCCTTCCCTGTCCCTAGAAACAAGGATTATCACAGTGAAAGAAACTGACACTCTTCCTACCTATAGTTTTCTGTCCCTAGAAAAAATGTTTTTTTAAAGCTGATTGATGATCAATGCTTTAGCACACTATAGCACAAGGAGAATTTCCCTCACTGTCCTTCCCTGTCCCTAGAAACAAGGATTATCACAGTGAAAGAAACTGACACTCTTCCTACCTATAGTTTTCTGTCCCTAGAAAAAATGTTTTTTTAAAGCTGATTGATGATCAATGCTTTAGCACACTATAGCACAAGTAGAATTTCCCTCACTGTCCTTCCCTGTCCCTAGAAACAAGGTGTCAGGGTCACCTGTGGCCAGGTGACAGATGCACACCGTAGGGGGACAGGAGTGCACCGCGAGGTAGTGAACCCTATGGCTGGCTTCTGTGGATAGGAAACTGGGTGGTTGTGGAAAGCGGGACCAGAGGAGCACAACCGGGATCCCAACGGAAGCGAGAGCCAAGATTCCCCAGGGCGCGGAGTCTAAGACCCAGCTGGTCTTCTCCAGGGCCTCTAGTGGTGAGGATGTTACGCTGCAGGCTGGGACCAGGTCGCGGCCCCTGGAGTTTCCTAGCTCACGCCCCGTAGGATAAGGGGAAGCAGCAGCACACGATAGAGAGAACCGAATAACAAGCCGAAGGTCAGGGGCCACAAGCAGACAAGGATAACGAAGAACGAGCCGAAGGTCAAGGGTCACGAGCAGACAGGGATGGTCGGGGACAAGCCAATAACGTAACAGAGAGACAGACGTAGCACACGGCAGGCAGGAACCCAAACACACAATGCCTAACAAACACGTTGATCAGCAAAGCAGGCTTGCAGTGCACAGGTTAATATAGTGTTCAGTGATAGGGCCTGGGGTGGAGTCAGGCTGGGAGGAGATTATAAAGGAAGCCAGGTGAAGGAGGTCTGGTCTCTAGATGAACACATGAGGAGGAAGGTAAGATGGCAGACAGACATTAATGCATATCCATGACAGTACCCTCCCTCTTACGAGGCCTCCCCCTTCCCCGCCTGGGCCCAGGTTTAGAGGGAAACTTCAGATGAAACTCCTTTAACAGACGAGGTGCAAAGACCTCAGATGCAGTGATCCAAGACCTCTCCTCAGGACCAAACCCTTTCCAATGAACGAGGTACTGAAGAACGCCTTTACAGAGTCGGGAGTCCAGAATTTGACTGATCTCGTACTCCTGATTATCCTCCGAGACAGGCGCCACGGTAGGAAGAGGACGAGAGAATTTATTGAGGACTAAAGGCTTTAGAAGAGCAACATGAAAGGAGTTAGTGATTTTAAGGCTCTTAGGAATCTGGAGTTTGAAACAAACCGGATTCAGTTTAGCAGTTACCGTGTATGGACCGATGAATCGTGGAGCAAACTTCAGAGAAGGAACTCGGAGCTTGATGTTCCTGGTAGAGAGCCAGACTTTGTCCCCTGGCTGAAGAGAAGGCGGTTTACGCCTGCGGCGGTCGGCAAAGCCTTTGAATTTTTCAGCAGCTGCCCGGAGGGAATCATGAACGTGACCCCAAACGGAATTGAGAGACTCCTGAACCGAAGCCAAAGCTGGAATGTCTGGAGAACAGATCATAGGAAGAGGAAGTTGAGGGTGTTTTCCATAAACTGTGAAAAAGGGTGTCTTCTGCGAACTGGTATTCACATGATTGTTATGGGAGAATTCTGCCCACGGGAGTAGAGAGGACCAATCGTCATGGTGAGAAGACACAAAGGTGCGAAGAAAGACCTCTAACTCCTGATTAACCCTCTCAGTCTGTCCATTGGATTGGGGATGGTAAGAAGAAGAAAAATCCAAGACAATATTGAGGGATTTGCAAAAGGCTCTCCAAAAACGAGACGTGAATTGGACTCCCCTGTCGGAAACAATATGAGAAGGGACCCCATGTAGGCGGAGAATTTCTCGAATGAAAATGGGAACCAAGGCAGGGGCAGAAGGAAGACCAGGAAGAGGAACGAAATGAGCCATCTTGGAGAATCGATCGATTACCACCCAAATGACTGTATTATTCTCAGACAGTGGGAGATCGGTGATAAAATCCATGGCAATATGGGCCCAGGGTTCCTTAGGAATAGGCAAGGGCATGAGGAGACCAGCAGGAGCTTGTGTGGAGGATTTGGACTGAGCACAGACATGACAAGCTTTAACGTAGTCTTTGACGTCTGAGCGGAGATTAGGCCACCAGTAGTGACGACTGATGAGTAGGAAGGATCGGAGGAATCCAGAATGCCCTGCCACCTTGGAATCATGTCCCCAACGAAGGATCTTAGCTCTTAGCTCAGTGGGGACAAAGGTCTTACCAGGCGGAATTTTAGACTTCAGGGTGGTAGAGTGGGCAACAATGCATGAGGTGGGAATGATCGGCTCAGGTTCAGGGGCGGACTCCTCGTCCAAAGTGTCAAATGACCTAGAGAGCGCATCAGCCCGACCGTTGCAGGAACCAGGTTTGTAGGTAATCGTGAAATTAAAACGGGCAAAGAAGAGACTCCACCTGGCCTGTCTAGGATTCAGACGTTTAGCATTCTGTAGATACTGTAAATTCTTGTGATCGGTAAAGATCGTTATGGAGTGAGGGGAACCCTCCAAGAGATGACGCCACTCCTCTAACGCCAATTTAATTGCGAGAAGTTCCCGATCACCGATGGCATAATTCCTCTCTGCCTGAGAAATTTTTTTGGAGAAGAACGCACATGGTTGGCGTCTCTTCTCAAAGATTTGAAGAAGCACAGCTCCCACCCCCATTGAGGAAGCGTCCACTTCAATAAAAAATGCATTCCCAGGATTTGGTCTCCTCAAGAGGGGGCCAGAAACAAAGGCCTGTTTCAGGTTGTGAAATGCAGAGACAGCTTCGGGAGGCCAGACTCTGGCATTCACACCCTTCTTGGTCAAAGCGATAATAGGCGCGGCAATGGAAGAGTAATTCCTTATGAACTGCCTATAATAATTAGTGAAGCCAAGAAAGCGCTGTGTGGCCTTGAGGCTAGCAGGAAGAGGCCAGTTGGTGATAGCCAAGACCTTCCCAGGGTCCATACGAAGCCCCGAACATGAGACAAAGCACCCCAAAAACAGGACCTCAGAACATTCAAAGGAACATTTCTCCAGCTTGGCATAGAGATTGTTCTCTCTAAGACGTTGAAGTACAGTGCGGACATGGTTTCTGTGGACGAGCAGATTTTCAGAAAAGATCAGAATGTCATCCAGATAGATGACAACAAACTGGTACAGCAGATCTCTGAAGATTTCATTGACAAAGTTTTGAAACACGGCTGGAGCATTACACAGACCAAAAGGCATCACCAGATATTCGTAATGCCCGTCTCTAGTGTTAAATGCAGTCTTCCATTCGTCACCCTCCCGTATTCGAATGAGATTGTACGCGCCTCTGAGATCCAACTTGGTGAAAATGGAGGCACCCTTCAACCTATCGAATAGCTCAGATATTAAGGGTAAGGGGTATCGATTTTTAATAGTAACCGCATTTAAACCCCGATAATCGATGCAGGGTCTTAAGGTACCATCCTTTTTGGCAACAAAAAAGAACCCTGCCCCTGCAGGCGATGAGGATTTCCGGATGAACCCTCTCTCCAGATTCTCTGCTACATACTCCGACATGGCCTGGGTCTCTGGGATGGACAGAGGGTAGGTACGACCCCTGGGTAGAGTTGCTCCGGGGACAAGATCAATAGCACAGTCAAAAGACCTGTGGGGAGGAAGCACCTCAGCTGATTTTTTACAGAACACATCCCGGTAATCGCTGTATGCGGCGGGAAGATCAGAAGAAACAGAAGTGGCAGCAACCGGAAGACTCTCCTTGGGGGTCACCTTGAGAAGACACGACGAGAAACATGAGGAACCCCAGGCCAGGATCTGCCCAGAGACCCAGTCCACATGTGGAGAGTGGAGCTGTAGCCAAGGGAGGCCCAATACAACTGGGGTAGAGGCCTTGGGTAGAATAAGAAAGGATATCCACTCCTGGTGGAGAATCCCTACCGACATCCTAATGGGTAGCGTCTGGAAGCGAATAGGGCCCCCTGGGAGAACAGTGCCATCAATTGCCGAGACTACCAATGGGGTAGTGAGAGGTGAAAGGGTAAGCTTCATAGAAGAAGCAGTTCTCCAATCCATGAAATTGCCGGCAGCCCCGGAATCCAGGTATGCAAGGGTTGACTGAGGAGAAGTGCCTACATGAAGGGACACCGGCAAGAGCAGGCGAGAAGGTGATGTTTCTGGGTCCAATACTCCACCTTCCAAATGTATTAGACCCGAGCGTTTCCCGGACGAAGCGAGCAGGAGTCACGAAAATGACCCTTGCCCCCACAATAGAGGCACAAGCCCAGAGTTCTGCGCCTAGCACGTTCTTCGGGGGTTAGTCTGGTCCGGCCCAGCTGCATAGGTTCTTCAGCAGGTAGAGGATGCTCCACGGAATGAAAGGAGGGGAGCTCAGACTGGCTAGGACCCAGAGAGTGCTGGCGTCTTTTTTCTAAGGACCTCTCTTGAAAACGAATGTCGATCTGGTTGCATAATGAAATTACATCGTCCAGACCGACGGGAATGGCTCTTCCCGCTAATTCGTCTTTCACTCGGTCAGAGAGGCCATGTAAAAAGGTAGCGACCAGGGCCTCATTATTCCAGCTCAATTCAGCTGTGTGGATACGGAACTGAAGAGCATATTGCCCCACTGAACTAGATTCTTGGCGAAGACGTAAGACAGCACTAGCCGCTGAAGAAGCCCGAGCCGGCTCTTCGAAGATATTACGAAAGAGCTTCAAGAATTCGGACAGACTGGAAACCACCGGATCGTTCCTCTCCCACAGGGGGGCAGCCCAGGCCAAAGCTTCACCGGAGAGGAGGGAAATGATATAGGCTACCTTAGCCCGGTCAGATAGGAAGCTTTGAGGCTGAAGCTCAAAATGAATAGTGCATTGGCTGAGAAACCCCCTGCAGGCCTTGGAGTCCCCAGAGAAACGGAACGGAGCTGGCAATCTTAGTGAGTGTGAGGCTGCGACTGGTGCGATAGGTACAGCCGCTGGTTGTACTTGGGGTTGCGGATTCGGGGTTCCCAAGGAGACCTGAAGCTGCTCGAATCGAGAAGCCAGATCCTGGAGGAATCGCATCACCTGGGTCTGATTTGATTCCTGGGTCTCAAGTCTGCGAACTATGCCCTGCAATGGATCATCCGCGGGAAGCGGGATGTCAGCCGGGTTCATGGCTGATCAAACTGTCAGGGTCACCTGTGGCCAGGTGACAGATGCACACCGTAGGGGGACAGGAGTGCACCGCGAGGTAGTGAACCCTATGGCTGGCTTCTGTGGATAGGAAACTGGGTGGTTGTGGAAAGCGGGACCAGAGGAGCACAACCGGGATCCCAACGGAAGCGAGAGCCAAGATTCCCCAGGGCGCGGAGTCTAAGACCCAGCTGGTCTTCTCCAGGGCCTCTAGTGGTGAGGATGTTACGCTGCAGGCTGGGACCAGGTCGCGGCCCCTGGAGTTTCCTAGCTCACGCCCCGTAGGATAAGGGGAAGCAGCAGCACACGATAGAGAGAACCGAATAACAAGCCGAAGGTCAGGGGCCACAAGCAGACAAGGATAACGAAGAACGAGCCGAAGGTCAAGGGTCACGAGCAGACAGGGATGGTCGGGGACAAGCCAATAACGTAACAGAGAGACAGACGTAGCACACGGCAGGCAGGAACCCAAACACACAATGCCTAACAAACACGTTGATCAGCAAAGCAGGCTTGCAGTGCACAGGTTAATATAGTGTTCAGTGATAGGGCCTGGGGTGGAGTCAGGCTGGGAGGAGATTATAAAGGAAGCCAGGTGAAGGAGGTCTGGTCTCTAGATGAACACATGAGGAGGAAGGTAAGATGGCAGACAGACATTAATGCATATCCATGACACAAGGATTATCACAGTGAAAGAAACTGACACTCTTCCTACCTATGGTTTTCTGTCCCTAGAAAAAATGTTTTTTTAAAGCTGATTGATGATCAATGCTTTAGCACACTATAGCACAAGGAGAATTTCCCTCACTGTCCTTCCCTGTCCCTAGAAACAAGGATTATCACAGTGAAAGAAATTGACACTCTTCCTACCTATACTTTTCTGTCCCTAGAAAAAATGTTTTTTTAAAGCTGTTTGATGATCAATGCTTTAGCACACTATAGCACAAGTAGAATTTCCCTCACTGTCCTTCCCTGTCCCTAGAAACAAGGATTATCACAGTGAAAGAAACTGACACTCTTCCTACCTATAGTTTTCTGTCCCTAGAAAAAATGTTTTTTTAAAGCTGATTGATGATCAATGCTTTAGCACACTATAGCACAAGGAGAATTTCCCTCACTGTCCTTCCCTGTCCCTAGAAACAAGGATTATCACAGTGAAAGAAACTGACACTCTTCCTACCTATAGTTTTCTGTCCCTAGAAAAAATGTTTTTTTAAAGCTGATTGATGATCAATGCTTTAGCACACTATAGCACAAGTAGAATTTCCCTCACTGTCCTTCCCTGTCCCTAGAAACAAGGATTATCACAGTGAAAGAAACTGACACTCTTCCTACCTATAGTTTTCTGTCCCTAGAAAAAATGTTTTTTTAAAGCTGATTGATGATCAATGCTTTAGCACACTATAGCACAAGGAGAATTTCCCTCACTGTCCTTCCCTGTCCCTAGAAACAAGGATTATCACAGTGAAAGAAACTGACACTCTTCCTACCTATACTTTTCTGCCCCTAGAAAAAATGTTTTTTTAAAGCTGATTGATGATCAATGCTTTAGCACACTATAGCACAAGGAGAATTTCCCTCACTGTCCTTCCCTGTCCCTAGAAACAAGGATTATCACAGTGAAAGAAACTGACACTCTTCCTACCTATAGTTTTCTGTCCCTAGAAAAAATGTTTTTTTAAAGCTGATTGATGATCAATGCTTTAGCACACTATAGCACAAGGAGAATTTTCCTCACTGTCCTTCCCTGTCCCTAGAAACAAGGATTATCACAGTGAAAGAAACTGACACTCTTCCTACGTATAGTTTTCTGTCCCTAGAAAAAATGTTTTTTTAAAGCTGATTGATGATCAATGCTTTAGCACACTATAGCACAAGTAGAATTTCCCTCACTGTCCTTCCCTGTCCCTAGAAACAAGGATGATCACAGTGAAAGAAACTGACACTCTTCCTACCTATAGTTTTCTGTCCCTAGAAAAAATGTTTTTTTAAAGCTGATTGATGATCAATGCTTTAGCACACTATAGCACAAGGAGAATTTCCCTCACTGTCCTTCCCTGTCCCTAGAAACAAGGATTATCACAGTGAAAGAAACTGACACTCTTCCTACCTATAGTTTTCTGTCCCTAGAAAAAATGTTTTTTTAAAGCTGATTGATGATCAATGCTTTAGCACACTATAGCACAAGTAGAATTTCCCTCACTGTCCTTCCCTGTCCCTAGAAACAAGGATTATCACAGTGAAAGAAACTGACACTCTTCCTACCTATAGTTTTCTGTCCCTAGAAAAAATGTTTTTTTAAAGCTGATTGATGATCAATGCTTTAGCACACTATAGCACAAGGAGAATTTCCCTCACTGTCCTTCCCTGTCCCTAGAAACAAGGATTATCACAGTGAAAGAAACTGACACTCTTCCTACCTATAGTTTTCTGTCCCTAGAAAAAATGTTTTTTTAAAGCTGATTGATGATCAATGCTTTAGCACACTATAGCACAAGTAGAATTTCCCTCACTGTCCTTCCCTGTCCCTAGAAACAAGGATTATCACAGTGAAAGAAACTGACACTCTTCCTACCTATAGTTTTCTGTCCCTAGAAAAAATGTTTTTTTAAAGCTGATTGATGATCAATGCTTTAGCACACTATAGCACAAGGAGAATTTCCCTCACTGTCCTTCCCTGTCCCTAGAAACAAGGATTATCACAGTGAAAGAAACTGACACTCTTCCTACCTATAGTTTTCTGTCCCTAGAAAAAATGTTTTTTTAAAGCTGATTGATGATCAATGCTTTAGCACACTATAGCACAAGTAGAATTTCCCTCACTGTCCTTCCCTGTCCCTAGAAACAAGGATTATCACAGTGAAAGAAACTGACACTCTTCCTACCTATAGTTTTCTGTCCCTAGAAAAAATGTTTTTTTAAAGCTGATTGATGATCAATGCTTTAGCACACTATAGCACAAGTAGAATTTCCCTCACTGTCCTTCCCTGTCCCTAGAAACAAGGATTATCACAGTGAAAGAAACTGACACTCTTCCTACCTATAGTTTTCTGTCCCTAGAAAAAATGTTTTTTTAAAGCTGATTGATGATCAATGCTTTAGCACACTATAGCACAAGTAGAATTTCCCTCACTGTCCTTCCCTGTCCCTAGAAACAAGGATTATCACAGTGAAAGAAACTGACACTCTTCCTACCTATAGTTTTCCGTCCCTAGAAAAAATGTTTTTTTAAAGCTGATTGATGATCAATGCTTTAGCACACTATAGCACAAGGAGAATTTCCCTCACTGTCCTTCCCTGTCCCTAGAAACAAGGATTATCACAGTGAAAGAAACTGACACTCTTCCTACCTATAGTTTTCTGTCCCTAGAAAAAATGTTTTTTTAAAGCTGATTGATGATCAATGCTTTAGCACACTATAGCACAAGTAGAATTTCCCTCACTGTCCTTCCCTGTCCCTAGAAACAAGGATTATCACAGTGAAAGAAACTGACACTCTTCCTACCTATAGTTTTCTGTCCCTAGAAAAAATGTTTTTTTAAAGCTGATTGATGATCAATGCTTTAGCACACTATAGCACAAGGAGAATTTCCCTCACTGTCCTTCCCTGTCCCTAGAAACAAGGATTATCACAGTGAAAGAAACTGACACTCTTCCTACTGTGAGGGGGTTAGCTCGGCAGCGGGTGTGTGTGACCCCCGGGATGGGCTCCCCACACAAAAACAGGTCCAGCAAACGGAGGTTGTGGTTTTCAAAATCAAAAAGGTGCGGTTTATTTTCTATTTACAGTGACAAAACACAGTAAAGCAAAAGAAACATAAATAAAATAAATCCTGGTCAACTTGACCTCTGACTAAACATACAGGTTTCCTCACTAACAACTGGGATCAGCCTAGTGCTGTCCTAGTCCCTAAGTCCCTGATTTTAAATGTCCAAGCAAATAGCCACACAGGCTTTGTCTCACCGCACAGGGGTTCACTCTCCCTAGACAGTCCACACAGGTCTGGGTCCAGGCATGAGCAAACACCTAATGAATCTGGGAGTTCTTATAGAGGCCTAAATGAGCTGACAAGCTTCAGCTGGTCTCATCAACTCCCTGTCTGCACGACGCCCCACACTCTCCCTAGAGGTATGAGTCATCCATGAGCCCACTAGCCTCAGCTGGGCTTATACAACTCTCCACCTAGTTGTATAAGTCGGCGTAAAGCCTGAATCTGGGCGAAATATATCTACCCCCCTGGATGCAACCAGGTGACTTTACCTTCCTGCTGTCACATACCCCCCCTCTTGTTTTAACCTCGGGGTTGGAACACCAGCAATCAGGCATTCATGTACTCGAGACAAAGCATCCACATTCCCCATTTGAACGCCAGGGCGATGCTTTACTGTGAAGTTGAATTCCTGGAGGGCCAGGAACCACCTATTCACTCTTCTATTTGTTTCCTTGTTTTGAGCCATCCACTTTAACGGAGCGTGATCCGTAACCATGTCAAAGTGCCTACCTAGCAGGTAGTACCGAAGGGAATCTAGAGCCCACTTCACCGCTAAACACTCCTTTTCAACGGTGGCGTAATTTACCTCATGGGACTTCAACTTCCTGCTGAGGTAAATGACTGGGTGCTCTTCCCCGTTCCAGACCTGGGACAATACTGCTCCTAACCCCACATCTGACGCATCACTTTGTACGACAAAGTCTTTAGAGAAGTCGGGTGAGTACAACACTGGCTGGCTACATAAGGCTTGTTTCAAGAATTGGAATGCTGCCTCAGCCTCGGGGGTCCATTTAATCATGACCGACCCTTTCCCCTTCGTCAGGTTGGTTAGGGGCACAGCCTTAGAAGCAAAGTGGGGAATGAATCGCCGATAATACCCAGCGATTCCCAGAAAGGCTCGTACCTGCTTCTTGCTGTTGGGACGTGGCCAACTCTGGATGGCCTCGACTTTGTTGAGTTGGGGTTTTATTACTCCCCTCCCAATGGTGTACCCAAGATATTTGGCCTCCTCCTGCCCAATGGTACACTTCTTGGGGTTAGCCGTAAACCCCGCTTCCCGAACAGAGTCCAGGACTGCTTGCACTTTTGGCAGATGTGAGGCCCAATCTGTGCTATGGACAATTACGTCATCCAGGTAAGCCGCAGCATACTTCCGATGGGGCCTCAGCATCTGGTCCATTTTCCGCTGGAATGTGGCCGGCGCATTCTGTAACCCGAACGGCATTCTTTTATATTGGAACGCCCCGTCTGGGGTTACAAATGCGGTTTTCTCTTTGGCCGACTTGGCCAGGGGGATTTGCCAATACCCTTTTGTGAGGTCAAGAGTCGTCATGTATCGGGCTGTTCCCAGCCGGTCGATCAACTCATCTATACGTGGCATGGGGTAGGTGTCAAATTTTGTAACTTTGTTCAACTGACGAAAATCGTTACAAAATCGTCAGCTCCCATCCGGTTTAGGCACCAACACAATGGGACTAGACCAATCACTTTGGGACTCCTCTATCACCCCTAAGTTCAGCATTTTCTGTACTTCCTCCCGTATTGCCTCCCGTCGGGCCTCTGGGATCCGATAGGGTTTTAACTTCACCCTTTCACCGGGCGGGGTAATGATGTCATGCTCTACCCCAGATGTTTGTCCCGGCAGCTCAGAGAATACCTCCTTGTTGCGAAGCACAAACTCCTTAACCTCCTGTTGTTGGGGTTGTGACAAGGTGGCTGCTATTCCAACCTCAGGAATCACGCAACCAGTTTGAGCTGGTGACCAAGTGTCTGCGACTAGGGACTCTCTATCCCTCCAGGCTTTCAACAGATTAACGTGATAGATCTGTTCGGGCTTTCGCCTTCCTGGTTGTCTGACCTTGTAATTCACTTCGCTCACTTTTTCCATTATCTCATAGGGGCCTTGCCATTTGGCAAGGAATTTACTTTCAACCGTAGGGACAAGTACCAGTATCCTATCCCCCGGGGAAAAGGTACGGGTCTTGGCTCCACGGTTGTACACTCTCTGCTGTGCTAACTGCGCTTGGGCCAAATGTTCCTTCACGATGGGCATTACCTGTGCAATTCGGTCTTGCATCAGGGCGACATGCTCAATCACACTCCTGTGGGGAGAACTCTCACTTTCCCAAGTTTCCTTGGCAATATCCAACAGCCCTCTTGGGTGTCTCCCATACAGTAACTCAAAGGGGGAGAATCCCATAGAGGATTGGGGCACCTCCCTAATAGCAAACATCAAATAAGGAAGTAGACAGTCCCAATCCTTTCCATCTCTATCCACCACTTTCTTCAACATTTGTTTTAGGGTTTTGTTGAATCTTTCAACCAGCCCATCGGTTTGGGGGTGATACACAGATGTACGCAATTGCGTCACTTTGAACAATTTACACAGCTCTTTCATAACCCGGGACATAAAGGGTGTACCTTGGTCCGTAAGCAGTTCTTTACAAATACCCACCCGGCTAAAAACAAGAGATAGCTCTTTGGCTATGGTTTTGGCCGAGGTATTTCTGAGAGGGATCGCTTCTGGATAACGGGTGGCATAGTCCATTATAACCAATATGTACTGGTGCCCCCTAGCGGACTTGATTATAGGACCTACCAAATCCATTGCGATTCTCTCAAACGGGACCTCAATGATGGGTAGAGGGACCAGCGGGCTACGGAAATGTGGCATCGGGGCCGACCTCTGACACACAGGGCAGGAGGAACAATAATTTTCTATGTCCTTCATCACCCCAGGCCAATAGAATCTCTGTAATACCCTCTCTCGGGTTTTCTCTGTCCCCAGATGACCTCCAAGAATGTGCCCATGGGCCAACTCCAACACCAACTTCCTGTAAGGTTTGGGCACCACAAGCTGCTCAACGGTTTCTTCTGCCCTTTTTGCCACCCGATACAGTAGGTCCTTCTCTACGCTGAAGTATGGGTAAGTGCAGGTATTATCTGGGTTCACTAACTCGCCATCTATTTCCACTACGTTTTCCCGTGCCTTTATTAGGGCGGGGTCTTTTAACTGTTCTGTGGCAAAATTTTCCCTGTGAACCTCCAGATCAGAAAACTCCACAGACGGTAGGTTTTCGTCTGAGGAGGTGGGCTCCTCTCCAGTTTCTTGAGTCTCCCCTGCCAATACTGACAAGGGAAATTCTGGAGAGTCCTCACCACTCTCAGAGGAGTTCTGGCTATCACATTCCTGGTACATAGGGGCACCAGTGGGGGGCTCAGGATCATCCCACAGTTCCCAGAACTTCGGAAAATCCCTTCCCACAATGGCATCATGCGGTAATTGAGATACTAACCCCACTGGATGAGAGAGGGTACATTTGGGGGTCTCGAAACACACTGTAGTCACTGGATACTCTCGGGTGTCCCCATGCACACAAATAACAGCTACCTTGCTATTCCCAGAGACCTCTGTTTTAACTAATTCAGCCTTTATCAGGGTCACAAGGCTACCTGAATCCAGCAATACCACAACATTTCTACCATTAACACACATTTTGCATAAATGTTTCTCAGTTCCTCGAATGGCAGTGCATGCGACTGTCGCACACAGCGACTGACGTCTGCCCGTCAGAAAGTCACACTGCATGGGTTCCTCCACAACCGGGCAATGGCTGCAATATGTCCCGCTTGCCGGCAGCGGTAGCAAACGATCCTTCTTGCCGCCTCTTGAGCCGCTGATTTCCCAGGCTGTTCTCGCCAAACTTGGGGTAGAGCTCCCACCCTCTCACTCTCTCCACCCTCACCCCTTGGAATCCTCTTATCCGCCCCTGGGGATGGTCTGGTCTTAGGGTGGAAAGTCTGAGTGTCTCTGGAAGAGGCCGTCAGGTTCTCTGTAGCCAAGTATTTCTCCACACGATCCACAAGACCATCGGCCGTCTCTGGGTCTCCATGGCTTACCCACTTTTGGATGGCAGTAGGAAGAGCTCTCAAAAACCGATCCATTACAACACGTTCCACAATCTTTGGTGCGGACAAAGTCTCTGGCTGTAGCCACTTTCTGCTCAGGTGAATGAGATCATACATTTGAGACCTGGGGGGTTTTCCAAGCTGGAAAGTCCAGTTATGCACACGCTGAGCCCGGACAGCCTGGGTGACACCCAGCCTTGCCAAAATTTCAGCTTTTAGCATCACATAGTCTTTTGCTTGGTTAGGCTCTAGGTCATAGTAAGCTTTCTGCGATTCACCAGTTAACAGAGGAGCCACCAGTCCAGCCCACTGCTCCTCAGGCCACTTTTCTCTTTCAGCGGTCCTTTCAAATGTGGTCAAAAATACCTCTGGATCATCCTCTCCAGTCATTTTTGTCAATAAACGACTCACCCCAAAGGACGCGGTATTAGTGGGACGGCTTTCCTCACTGGTTTGCGGACGTTGCTGCATTACTGCTTCCATTTGTTGTAGTCTCTGCTCTTGCTTCTGTAACAGGTCTATGAAGCGGGCCTCAGATTGCTGCTGGGCTTGTTGCTGAGCTTCCAGACTCTGTTGGTGAGCTTGCTGCTGGGCTGCAAGGCTCCTTTGCAAACCTGCATTTGTCTGCTGTTGATTGGCATTTGCTAGAGCCAGCTGTTTCAGTATCTCCTCCATGCTGGCTTAAAAAAACTGCCCGCATTCTCCACCAACTGTGTGAGGGGGTTAGCTCGGCAGCGGGTGTGTGTGACCCCCGGGATGGGCTCCCCACACAAAAACAGGCCCAGCAAACGGAGGTTGTGGTTTTCAAAATCAAAAAGGTGCGGTTTATTTTCTATTTACAGTGACAAAACACAACAAAGCAAAAGAAACATAAATAAAATAAATCCTGGTCAACTTGACCTCTGACTAAACATACAGGTTTCCTAACTAACAACTGGGATCAGCCTAGTGCTGTCCTAGTCCCTAAGTCCCTGATTTTAAATGTCCAAGCAAATAGCCACACAGGCTTTGTCTCACCGCACAGGGGTTCACTCTCCCTAGACAGTCCACACAGGTCTGGGTCCAGGCATGAGCAAACACCTAATGAATCTGGGAGTTCTTATAGAGGCCTAAATGAGCTGACAAGCTTCAGCTGGTCTCATCAACTCCCTGTCTGCACGACGCCCCACACTCTCCCTAGAGGTATGAGTCATCCATGAGCCCACTAGCCTCAGCTGGGCTTATACAACTCTCCACCTAGTTGTATAAGTCGGCGTAAAGCCTGAATCTGGGCGAAATATATCTACCCCCCTGGATGCAACCAGGTGACTTTACCTTCCTGCTGTCACACTACCTATAGTTTTCTGTCCCTAGAAAAAATGTTTTTTTAAAGCTGATTGATGATCAATGCTTTAGCACACTGTAGCACAAGTAGAATTTCCCTCACTGTCCTTCCCTGTCCCTAGAAACAAGGATTATCACAGTGAAAGAAACTGACACTCTTCCTACCTATAGTTTTCTGTCCCTAGAAAAAATGTTTTTTTAAAGCTGATTGATGATCAATGCTTTAGCACACTATAGCACAAGGAGAATTTCCCTCACTGTCCTTCCCTGTCCCTAGAAACAAGGATTCGCACAGTAAAACACACTGACACTCTCCCTACCTATCCTTCTCTTTCCCTAAACTAAAGGAATCCAGGTTAAGCAAGAAAAAATAAATGTCACTGTCCCTGCCTATGCTTCTCTTTCCCTGCTCCGGAACACACTACACTAGGCCGCCGTGCTGGCGGCCTTTTATAGTGTGGGGCATGTACTAAACACCCTCAGCAATAATTGGCCACAGGCATCCTGCCTGTGGCCAATCATTGCTCTCCTCGCTGCCGGCGCTGTGATTGGCCAAGCATGCGGGGTCACAGTGCATGCTTGGCCAATCACAGCGCCTGGATGACACTGCGATGGCGTAGTGCATTGTGGGCCGTTCGCGTCACTCGAATTAGGCGTGAACGGCCCAAATCGTTCGATCTTCGTCGAACGATCGAACAGCCGATGTTCGAGTCGAACGTATGTTCGACTCGAACACCGAGCTCATCCCTACTCTTGATTTCATAATTGTCCCCACAATAGGAGATACCCATTCAGAAGTTCTGTATATATTTCTAAAATTCTAAGCTTCCCTTACACAAAAGAGTAAGCATCTTAATTTCTGACATGCTGGTTTCACATTTGATCACACAATTGTTTTGCAGTGAGGTGTTGTAAAGGGGTGGAACTTTGGACACTGGCAAAATAGGAGTAACTGGAGCTGTTGTGATAAGAAAATCCAATAATTGTAGATTTAGTGCGACAAAAACACCCTGCCCAGTATAACAGTGCCTTACTTTCCAATATGGAATTCATCATGCACACCAGTTGATTGAAAATTTACAGTCACCTGCATGCAACCAAGCAGAGGAATGTGGTTTCTAAGACAACTACCTGTAACCAGTTTTAAAGTAGGTGCAGTAGGTGGTTTATTTGCAAAGTATTTCTGGTAGATTTCCTAAGGCAGTATAGAGACAGCGGATCCTGTATCAAGCACCAGGAGTAGCACTTGTTAGCAGAAGCAGTGGTAATAGTTATTGTGCACAACATTTTTCTGGAATGGAAGTATTATATTTATCTACACTTATAATGGTAACCTCTGGGTCAATGCTTCTAACAGTAGAAGTCTGACAGATTTTTTCAAAGTGTCCCATTTTCTTATATTTACAGCACTGTGTATCTTTAGCAGGGCATGTAGCATAGTTTGCAATGTGCTGTGTGTAACTACACCTGAAGCATTACTTGTTGTGTGTATGTGCTGCTCTGCATTTTTCAGTTGAGATGATTATCTTATTGTACCTTTGTACTGGTCCATAAAGCGGAACTATACTCTCCTTAGCTCCAGTGATGTGGCGTCCCTGAGCTCCCAGCCTGGCAGTTGACATTGGCCAGTTGGGGATGATGTCACTCCTGTGCATGCTTTGGAGTTTAGTACGATTCAGAATTGCTGAATTTGTACGGTGAGCTGTGCATGCACGGCTCACTGTACAAGGGCAGACAGGCATGTAAGTAATGTACAGTGGAACCTCGGACTGCGAGTAACGCGGTTAACGAGCGTTTCGCAATACGAGCACTGTATTTCCTAAAATCCTTACTCGGTTTACAAGTGTTCAGGCCAAAACGGTGTGCAGTACCGTGTTTGGCCTGAGGTGGGGGGCGCCAGAGCCAAACGGCGACGATCGGCGCCGTTCGGAAACAGCTGGAAAGGCCCAAGGACAGTTTGGCTGACCTCGGCAAACCTCGGAAAGGCTCGTGAACGGAGTCTTTCCAAGGTTTGCCGAGGTCGGCCGAACTGTCCTTGGGCCTTTCTGGCCATTTCCGAGGCTCTCCTGCACCCCCGCCTCTGGCTGCATGTGGTATTGCATGCCATTGAAGTCAATGCGGAATGAATTATTTTAATTTCCATTGACGTCAATGGGGAAACTCGCTTTGATATGCAAGTACTTTGGATTACGAGCATTCTCCTGGAACAGATTATGCTCGTAATCCAAGGTTCCACTGTATTTGTAATGTAATGTATCAGTAATGCATGTCTTTTCTGCATTAAAATTCCTGCCTGTTCGCCCATTTTAAATTTTGCCCTAAAGTTCCACTTTAATATGTTTCTTAGAAGAAGCAAACTCTAAATTTGCAGTTTGTATTGTGCCCGTTGTCCCCTGACTGAAGGTTTTTGCCTTAGTCACAGCAGAGTAAAATCAGGTTCCAAGAGCACCAAACAGGTAACAACCAACTCTTTTAATAGATACTATTTATTCTAATGTGGATTTGCCATTATACAGTCAATGTCGCAGAATTTTCTATCGTTTTACAACCACATTTACTCTAGGAAGTTCTTTAAGGGATCATTCACATAGGCATCTAAAACTTTGCATTTAGATGTGTAAAGCATATCGTTTTGGACACATCTAAACGCAGCACAACAGGAATCAGTGGGACCACACACACAGCTGCACCCACAAGGGAAAATAAGTGGTGTACAAAAAAAGTACAACATTGTAGAATACAACTGTATCTGGGGCCATACATACACTATATTATCAAACGTATTGGGACGCCTGCCTTTACACGCACATGAACTTTAATGGCATCCCAGTCCTATGCCCCGTACACACGACCGGTTTTCCTGACGAGAAAACTGCCATTTTTTAGATTGGTCGGGAAAACCGGTCGCGTGTATGCTCCATAGCATGTGTAACATGACCAACACCCTGGGGAAAAGACGTCTTGCGTTACTAGGCTAAGGAACTGGTTGCTTATACCGGTAAAAATATCTTAAGGTGGATCTAACCCAGATGTGGGAAAACAATAGAGCGGATAGAAGTGGGGCAACAAGGGGTGATTTGGAGAGATTGGGATAATTTCCCTTTTTTCTTCTCTACCACTCCTTTTTCTCCCCCTCATCCATCTCTTCGGTTGCGTGTTTTGAAATCAGTTTGATATATAGAAAGTTTCCCCCAGATGATCCTCTGTTCTTCTGTTGGTGTGCTTCGGGTGGCTACTCGTGCCAGTATATTCTCCCTTCTATGATACACCAATAATCTTTCCTTTTGAGGTCTCCCTACGTGGCTCAACCTACTGGTTATCCGTTTTTTACCCTTTCTTTATGATCATACCAACAAATTTACAGCAATTGCATGACACAACTCCTGAAGAAGCCAAAAACTGGCGAAACATGTTGAGTTAATCTGTCTATATGCATGTTGGAAATTTTAAATATGTTTATTCGATGGCTCATGTATTTAATGTACATATGAGAAAATATATCTTTCTATGAAAATGTCTTTGTAATAAAATCATATTTTAAATAGAACATTGTGTAGTTGTTGCACCTTAAAAGTCCCATACTCTCCATACCTATACTTAGTTTACAAATTAAGGGATGTGGTGCCTATGAGATACAGGTGATAGGTATTATCTTCAAATTTTCCGTATGCTCCATAGCAGTTTTCCCGACAAGAAAACTGTCTGCAAAAAAATTTGAACCTGCTCTATTTTTTGCCGTCGTGTTTCCCATTGGTCTTTTTCTCGTCGCGAAAACCACTCGTGTGTATGCTTTTCCAAGGGGGAAAAATAAACGCGCATGCTCAGAATCAAGTGATGAGACGGGAGCGCTCTTTCTGGTGAAACTAGCGTTTGTAATGGAGATATCACATTCGTCACGCTGTAACGGACTGAAAAGCACGAGGCTGAAAATCACGAATTGTCTCTCACCAAACTTTTACTAACACGAGGATCAGCAAAAGCAGCCCAAAGGGTGGCGCCATTTGAATGGAACTTCCCCTTTATAGTCCCGTCGTACATGTTGTACGTCACCGCGCTTTGGTCGAGCGTTTTTTTGCATGAACGTGTGTATGCAAGGCAGGCTTGAGAGGAACCACGTCGGGAAAAACTTCGGTTTTTGGCATGTCAGGAAAACCGATGGTGTGTACAAGGCATAAGTCTGTGGGGTTCAATATTGAATTGGCCCACCCTTTGCAGCTATAACAGCTTCAACTTTTCTGGGAAGGCTGTCTGCAAGGTTTAGGAGTGTGTCTATAGGAATGTTTAAACATGTTGGGGTTCGGGGAAAAGGGGTACGCAAGTTCCGCTAGTAAGTGGGTGAACAAGAGTGTCACCCAGGATCATTTACCTAGTAAGGTATAGTCGCTGTAACCATGTAAACATACAAAGTTGGGTTGAAGGGCGGGAAAGGATCGGTCTGTTTAGGACAGACACAAAGGGGTTACTATAGGCAACAAATTATAGATCCAAAAACGGAAATGATTTAAAATTGATCATTTATTCCTATTATCATATTTAATATATAAAAAAGAAAATATTTAAAGGTGCAGTATTGATACCAAAAAGTGAATGGTCATACAGTACATAAGTTAATTGAAAACATCAAATGGACAGACAAGACTAACAAATAACTAAACATATAACAACACACAAGTCCGGACGTGTGGTTCAGTCTTGTGTAAAAAGGCAACCCTAAAAGGAAATAGTATGATTTTATTTATTAATTACCCTCCACTAGGGAATATAGGGTAATGTAGACCACTTGCTAATAAGTGGATTCATTTATTAAGTTCAAATGGGTGCCATTTAACAGAAGGCTGAACCTGATGGGGTGGGGGAAGGGAACCGGGGCAGGGGGGTAATAGCGCTGGGGGAACGCGCAAGGACTAATTAAATCAATGCAGTTGACCTAGATATGATATTGCATTAGGTACATCATGGGGATCCCCTGATGGTAATGTTCCTTGAGGGTTGAAGGGGTTAATAGATGCTTATAACGAGACTGTTTGATTGAAGAAATAATAATACAAATAAATTTCCTCCAAAAGCTGTTGGCAAAAAAAGTTCATCCATATGGTTTTACTTACAGATGTCAGTAGCATTTTATAGAATGACTCTGGTATAAAAATATAAACAGGGTGAAATTAGTCTTTGGTTATTATATTCACCTCTACTTCAACCTGAATCAAAAAGGTACGTACATTACCGTTGGACGTCTTTATGTTGGAACTGGATTTGACCAGCTCTTATTTCGGTGGGTCCCAAGTTGCCTGATATTTGGCGGCTGATTTAAAAATATTTTTTGTCCATACCTGTTCGTTATGTTGGCCGTTAACCCAAACGGGTATCCAAGAAAGTCTGAGTCTCCCGAGCACTGCCTGCGCCGGTATCAGGAGGATCCAATGTGGCAGCTTCAATAATGCCAAGTGCCAATTGCCGAGGTCATTACCGCTATCGTAGGTGCTGACTGCTGCCTACGTTCTCCTGGCCATATCGATCCACCCACTCCGTTCAAAACAACGTCATGTGACTGTGTGGGATATTACGTCAATGCGTTTCGCCGTGCTCTGTGGCGTAGCTTCGTCTGGACGTATCGCTTCACTGGACGGGACCCATGTTTATGTATCACTCAGACCAGTGACGCGCATCATTAAGGGGTTGAGATATTGTGGAAAGCAACCCTTAGTCAAGTCCTATCTGAATTTTTTTCGATTCCTATAGGCCATTCATATATTTGGAGTTAATCTTCATTGCCGTACGTGTGACAGAGCAAGTTAAGTCCGTCATAGATAGAGTCTTTTGTAATGAAATACTCTTTCAGTTAATTCTATCTGACGGCATGAACGTATCCATCTTTTATTTGCTGGGGATCGCTGAACATGTTAACAAGAAAGGCAATATGCTTTTATATGTATTTTTCTTGGGGAGAATCAGGGAAAGAACACATAGTCACACCAACATATCACATCAGGCACATGTATGGAGAAAGTTAATAATAATAATGACCTTTATAGTTTATATTTCTTAGCAGGGGGGAAAAAAGGAAAAATTATATAAAATACTTTAAAATATAGGGGATAATATGGTGTTAGTTGTTTTCCAAGCTAAATTTAATGAGTCATTGAAAATGTTGGGAAGACCCTAATATACAGATGAAGTGGGGGGGGGAAAGGGGGTGGAGGGGGGGTGGAAGGAAAGGAGGAAAGAGTTGGCATTATTTTAATTTTGATTGGTTTATTATGCTAACCAACCACCAGGAGAAAATATTTGCAAAGCAAGAACGACCAATAGGTATTATCAAGTCACGGGGAGTGATGTTAACAGGGGGTAATATTTTGACAGAATGATTAGTCAATTGAAGATAACAGAAGAGGGGTAATAGATATCAGCCCAGTTATCCCAAGGCGGTCCATAAATTACAGGCACATCTATATGGGCAGAAACACCTGCAAGTTTAGCTCCGTGTTTAAGCCAACCGGAACAAGGGATTTTAAGCGATATACCCACCATTTCTCCTTTTGTAGGAGAATGCGATCATAATCGCCTCTTCTGGTGGGCAGTTTAAGAACGTATATCCCTTTAACCGTCATGCCCTTGGAACTACGCCCGTGGTACTGGGCAAAATGTTTGGCTAGAGGTTTCTCAGGAATTTTTTCCTTATTATTTATTTCTCTCAGATGCTCGCCCACTCGTATCCTCAGCGATCTCTTGGTCTTGCCCACATAGATCTTGGGGCAAGGACAAGTGATCACATATATGACACGAGTCGTCGAGCAATTAATGAGATCCCTGATCTGGAAAGATCCACTGCCCAGAGCGTCCGTGAAAGTCGAAGTTCGATGGACATAGGGGCAGACCTGGCATCTATTGCACGTGAACATCCCTGTTGCCCGTGGATATTCATTGAGCCAGGTAGTTTGTGGCTCTTTAATGAACTCTGATTTGACCAACATGTCCCCAAGATTTCTTGCTCGCCGTGCCACCAAAGTAGGTGAGTCACCAACGATCCTGGCCAGGTCAGGGGTGTTAGTCAGGATGCCCCAATGCTTTTCCAGTGTTTTTCGTACTGGTTCCCACTGTGACCCAAATGATGTAATAATCCGTATTGGGTCATTTATTTTCAGTGAGTCCTCATTAATTGCTTGTTTTTTAGGGATAGAAGATCAGAGCGCTCTCTGATTGCTGCTCTCTTCCTGGCCTGTTTAATCTGTCTGTGCGAGTAACCACGTTCACGAAATCTAAGATATAGTTCATGACTTTCTCGCCTATAGTCCTCTACACTGGAACAATTCCTTTTTATACGTAGGAACTGGCCCAGCGGGATCCCATTCTTTAACCATTGAGGGTGGTGACTTGTGGAGTACAGCAGCGTATTGGCCACTGTATCTTTGCGATATGTGCAGGTTTTAAGTTTACCCTGTTTGAATGAGATTAGGAGGTCAAGGAAGGACAGTTTCTCGCGATCAAATGTGTAGGTTAGATGTATGTTCCGTTGGTTGGTATTAAGTTCCAACATAAATTGATGTAGCTGTTCTGGTATTCCTCGCCATAGCATCAGGACATCGTCGATGTACCGCCACCAGGTCATTACGTGGGGGCGGTACATCGGTGATGGATAGACATCCTCGTCTTCCCACTGGCCAAGATGGATACAGGCATAGGCCGGGGCCCAGGCTGCCCCCATCGAGGTACCCCTTATCTGGTGATAGAATTTATTCAAAAATTGAAAAAAATTGTTGTGTAAGGCAAAATTCAATAGTTCAATTATGAACTCATTTTGAGGTCCCGATAGGGGATAATTTCGCTCTAAAGTGTTCTCTGCAGCCTGGATACCCACCAAATGGGGTATCGATGTATATAAGGATTCTACATCAATACCAACCAATAGCACCTCCTCTGGTTGTTCACAATAACCAAGGTCATCGATCTTGGCCAGGACATGACGTGTGTCCTGTACAAAGGATTTTAGATTAGTGACCATATCTTTAAGAAGTGAATTTAAGTACTTCCCTACTCGCTCCAAGGGTCCTTGGCAAGCCGAAACTATCGGTCTTCCCGGGGGATTCTGCAAGTTTTTGTGGACTTTGGGTATGGTATAAAATGTTGGTATATTATACTCATGAACGTAAAGGTAATTAAAGTCCTTTACTGTTAGTAAACCCTCATCTTTTGCGTATTTTAGTTTTTTATTTAGCTCCTCGGCCAGTAGGGGAAAAGGATTGTGGTCAAGTTGGTGATAAGTTAATTTATCCATTAGTTGTCTGTTGACTTCTAATTCATATTGCTGTGGATTTAATAAAACCACATCGCCTCCTTTGTCGCTATTTTTAATAACGATGTCCTTCCTGCTCTCCAAATCCATAAGGGCTTGTCTTTCGCCAGTTGTTAAGTTGTCTGGTGATTTTTTAGTCCAATCAATCCTTTCCAGGTCCATTTGGACCATGTCCAGGAAAGTATTAAGCCATCTATTTTTTGATAATGAGGGCATCCTTTGAGATCTTATCTTCAGATTTGCTCGTCTTATTGAGGGAGCAGATACCTCATCCGGTATGTCGTTCTCATCCAGTAGAGAATTTAGTATATCCAAAGCCAACTGATCATCTGGATCTGTCGGCTGGGCCGTCGCTACTGCAGTATCCTCAGTACTGTAGAGTAATCGAAAAAAGGCCTTTCTTAGGAATAATGTAATGTCCTTGAAGACCGTAAATTCGTCCATATTGGCTACTGGAGAGAAGGTCATACCCTTTCGCAGAAGGTTTAGGTGGTCTAAATTTAGATCGTAATCGGATAAATTGATTACCCTCATATCAGTGATTTCTAATTGTTTGGTCTTGACTATTGTTACTTTTTCTGACTCCTGGTGTGAGTTCGTTCCTGTGTTGGTTTGGGTAATTTTTAGTTTCTGGATTGTGTCCTTAATTTTGGCTTTGGGGGTGGTACCTGATCGGATCTTTGGTCCTCCCCCTCTTGATCTAAAAAAGTTACCGTTTTCAGTGTATCGTCGTCGGTATCGCTAAGTGATTTATTCCGACGGCGTCGCGATTGTGATCTAGTACCATGTCCTTGTGATTTACTTCGTCCACGACGTATGGTGAGATCAAAGACTTCGTCCTTATTGAAGTCAGCTAAATCGCGTCAAAATTTTCCCTGTTTGGTGACCTTGAGGTTTAATTGTACTTTTTCTATCTCTTTCTTTAAAAGATCGTTTTGCCTTACAAATTCCTCCTGGTCCTTTAATTCCTCTAACCCTCGTGCACTCTCCTGAATCTGTTGCTGTATGCTAATTAATTGAATTTTTTCCTCTTCTACTATTAATCCCATGACATTTAGCCCATGATTAATGCAGAGTTCCTTCCATTTTGGCAAAAAGGTATCAGTATGAAGGTGCTCTGCTGGAATTGTCTTGTCTCTGAAACCTCTTGGAACAATTCGGTGTAAAATATAGGTTTCCAGGGATGACACATCCCACTTGCGATTCAGGTGTCTGATTAATAGCTTCTTATGCTCTTTAAACTTATTTTTAATTTCATCATCCTGATCAAAAGTGTGCGGTGTGTCACTCTGGAAAGCTGTTCTAATCTCCTGGTCTATATCATCTCCCAACATGAAAGTCATCCCATACGCAATTTAAATGATAAAAGATTTTTTGGATATTAAGTACTGCACAGAAAATTATTAGTAAACTTGCTAGAAGTGAACATAGAGATCACCATTAAACTTTAAACATGTTGGGGTTCGGGGAAAAGGGGTACGCAAGTTCCGCTAGTAAGTGGGTGAACAAGAGTGTCACCCAGGATCATTTACCTAGTAAGGTATAGTCGCTGTAACCATGTAAACATACAAAGTTGGCTTGAAGGGATCGGTCTGTTTAGGACAGACACAAAGGGGTTACTATAGGCAACAAATTATAGATCCAAAAACGGAAATGATTTAAAATTGATCATTTATTCCTATTATCATATTTAATATATAAAAAAGAAAATATTTAAAGGTGCAGTATTGATACCAAAAAGTGAATGGTCATACAGTACATAAGTTAATTGAAAACATCAAATGGACAGACAAGACTAACAAATAACTAAACATATAACAACACACAAGTCCGGACGTGTGGTTCAGTCTTGTGTAAAGAGGCAACCCTAAAAGGAAATAGTATGATTTTATTTATTAATTACCCTCCACTAGGGAATATAGGGTAATGTAGACCACTTGCTAATAAGTGGATTCATTTATTAAGTTCAAATGGGTGCCATTTAACAGAAGGCTGAACCTGATGGGGTGGGGGAAGGGAACCGGGGCAGGGGGGTAATAGCGCTGGGGGAATGCGCAAGGACTAATTAAATCAATGCAGTTGACCTAGATATGATATTGCATTAGGTACATCATGGGGATCCCCTGATGGTAATGTTCCTTGAGGGTTATAATAATT
Organism: Rana muscosa; assembly: GCA_029206835.1. Classification (NCBI taxonomy): domain Eukaryota; kingdom Metazoa; phylum Chordata; class Amphibia; order Anura; family Ranidae; genus Rana; species Rana muscosa. The sequence continues at coordinate 873,061,109 of CM055116.1, read as the reverse complement.
ATAATTTGTTGCCTATAGGAATGTTTGACCATTCTTCCAGAAGCGCATTTGTAAGGTCAGGCATGTGGATGCGAAGGCCTGGCTCACAGTCTCCACTGTAATTCATCCCAAAGGTGTTCTATAATGCTAAGGTCAGGACTATGTGCAGGCCAGTAAAGTTCCTCCACCCCAAACTCGCTCAATCATGTCTTTATGGACCTTGCTTTGTGCACTGGTGCGCAGTCATGTTTGAACTGGAAGAGGCCATCCCCAAACTGTTCCCACAATGTATGGAGCATGAAATTGTCCAAAACCACACCATAATCCCCCCTCCATCAAATGATTTGGACCAGTGCACAAAGCAAGGTCCATAAAGACATGGATGAGTGAGTTTGCGGTGGAGGAATTTGACTGGCCTGCACATTGTCCTGACCTCAACCCGATAGAACACCTTTGGGATGAATTAGAGTGGAGACTGCGAGCCAGGCCTCCTCGTCCAAATCAATGCCTGACCTCACAAATGCGCTTCTTGAAGAATGGTCAAACATTCCCATAGAGACACTCCTAAACCTTGTGGACACCCTTCCCAGAAGAGTTGAAACTGTTATAGCTGTAAAGGGAGGGCCAATTCAATATTGAACCCTATACGGACTTAGACTGGGATGCCATTAAAGTTCTTGTGCGTGTAAAGGCAGGCGTCCCAATACTTTTAGCAATATAGTGAATCTGCAGCTAGTAGTGCATGTAAACACATGTATACTTACACATGTAATGTCGTCAGAAGAGATGTTAGCATCTATGTGCGAGTGCTTATGGATTATACCATAGGATCTTCTGCTAGCTCTGCCAGTAAGAACACATATATGCCTGTGAATGAAGCCTAAAGCCCCATACACACGGTAGGACTTCTATCAGACTTTTCTGTGGATTTTTGTCCGAACGGAGTTGGTCCGGAACACCCATAGCATACACACGCTCGGACTTTTCTGCAAACTTTCCCAAAACTTTTTGCAACATCACGTGGTTTTTCTGCTCTTTTCTGCTCTTTACCGCCACCCTTTGGTCAACTTCTGCTATTGTTGGTTGATTTTAACATTAGTTGTTTTGTCCATCGGACAAAAGTCCTATGGTTTTCTGTACACACGGTAGGACTTTGCTCCATCGGACTTTTGTTGGGCAAAAGTTTGTCCGTTTGCAGACCCAACTTCTGTCCGATGAAAACAAAACCAAACGAAAAAAAGTTTGTCCGATGGAGCGTACACACGGTCGGATTGTTGGTCCAAATTGCTTAAAACACAGTTTGTTGGGCAAAAGTCCAACCGTGTGTACGGGGCTTAAGTAGTAAGGCTAAAAAACAGTGAGATATCATAAGTGTCATCTCCTGCTGGTAGAGTATAGTTCCCAGGCTCCCAGCCAGTAAATAAGTAAAGCACGCTTCTTAGCAGTAAGTCCTCCTGATTAGTAAGTAATTCTCAGACATATGAATCCAAATAGAAAAAGGCAGTGTGGGCTCATCAGGATGTGGAAGAAAAGTTGCAGGCTCCTATAGAGATAGAAGTTACATCCTTATCACCAGCCTTGAAGTCCGGAAGGCAGATTAGTTGGAGTGCTTTATTAACAAGTTCTGGCATCTGCAAAACACTTGCAGCCTTCTAATTATATATTAAGAGGAACAGGAACTAACTTGTACAGAGTATAGAAAGTATTAGGCATGCAGCAACTGTAAATAGAGATTTCTACATATCGGAGGTATGAACACCACACATGATAAGGAAATAAGGTATTTGAAAAGGGAAGTTCATGCAAGAAAACCCACAAACATCTTGCAACTGTTGGAGTTGATGTCATAGACAGGTTGGCAGTTTTGCAAAGCAATAATTTATGTCTGCTAAAGGGGGACAATTCAGCTTTTGAGGCCAAGGTGTACTTACTATTTTGCACATTACATCTATCGATATTTTTGTGGAATAAATGATTGAAAATACACAATTTCCCTTGTGGTTTCATGTATATCACCTTTATCTGTAAGCACTATTTGATTAAGACGCAGTTCCGTTCAGTTCTGTGCGCTTTTTTTCTGCACAAAATGCATGCACAGGGTTTTTCATGTATTCCAATGGCTCTAGTTGGCTCTAGTTCACACCATGCAGTCAGTTTCCGGTCAGTTTCTGCACCGGAAACTGACCGGAAACTGACTGCATGGTGTGAACTGGAGCCAACAAGAATTGTATGGGAAAAAGGGGGAAGGGAGCTGCGCAAAAAAAGAATATATTGAACCTCAAAAATTATATAGTGTACCATCAGTGAAGAGGTGTCTTATAACCATAAATGTGAAAATAACCCAATGTTAAATAGGATTAGATTAACCACTTAACGACCGCCCACTGTAAATATACGTCAGCAGAATGGCACCGACAGGCAGAATCACGTATATGTACGTGATTGCCTTTGTATAGTTGGGGGGTCCGATCGGACCCCCTTCTTTACAGTGGGTGGTCATTTTACCTTCGGGAGCGATCCGGCATGAGGGGACGTCCGTTCGATTCCGGCCACCCCCTCTCGATCGCTCCCGGCGAATGAGATAGCTTCCCCTGCCTGCCAGGAAGGAGGAAGTGATGTCATCTCTCCTGGGGCGCTCACATATACCGAGCGCCGTACAGGAGAAGATGCCAGGTTAGTACACAAAACAGCACACTGACACCAGGACACATAGGCACATAAATCGCCCCCCCAGGCCCCCCCAGACACCCCCAGATCACCCCCAGCCCCCCCCCAGCCCCCAGTCACAGTGTCACTGATTGCAGTGACCATTTATTTAGTGATCACTGCAATCAGTGACATTTGTGACTGTAAAAGTGTCACTACATTTAGTTTTAGGTCCAGTGTAGCCCCCTAACCCCCCCTAATAAAGGTTTAACCCCCTGATCACCCCCCAGATAACCCTTTCACCCCCTATCACCACTGTCACTAAGCAATCATTTTTCTGATCGATGTCTTAGCGTCGGTGATGCTGATCGGTAGCCAGTAATTTTTTTTAGGTTCGCCGCAGGTTTTTATAGCGTCGGGTACCCCCATATATTACCTAATGAAGGTTTAACCCCCTTGATCGCCCCCCAGGTAACCCTTTCACCCCCTATCACCACTGTCACTAAGTTATAATTTTTCTGATCGATGTCTTAGCGTCGGCGATGCTGATCGGTAGCCAGTAATTTTTTGTTAGGTTCGCCGCAGGTTTTTATAGCGTCGGGTACCCCCATATATTACCTAATAAAGGTTTAACCCCCTTGATCACCCCCCAGGTAACCCTTTCACCCCCTAGCACCGCCGTGGCTATGCGATCATTTTTCTGATCGATGTCTTAGCGTCGGTGATGCTGATCGGTAGCCAGTAATTTTTTTTAGGTTCGCCGCAGGTTTTTATAGCGTTGGGTACCCCCATATATTACCTAATAAAGGTTTAACCCCCTTGATCGCCCCCCCAGGTAACCCTTTCACCCCTATCACCACTGTCACTAAGCGATAATTTTTCTGATCGATGTCTTAGCGTCGGCGATGCTGATCGGTAGCCAGTAATTTTTTTTAGGTTCGCCGCAGGTTTTTATAGCGTCGGGTACCCCCATATATTACCTAATAAAGGTGTAACCCCCTTGATCACCCCCCAGGTAACCCTTTTACCCCCTAGCACCGCCGTCACTATGCGATCATTTTTCTGATCGATGTCTTAGCGTCGGTGATGCTGATCGGTAGCCAGTAATTTTTTTTAGGTTCGCCGCAGGTTTTTATAGCGTCAGGTACCCCCATATATTATCTAATAAAGGTTTAACCCCCTGATCGCCCCCCAGGTAACCCTTTCACCCCCTATCACCACTGTCGCTAAGCAATTGTTTTTATGATCGTTGTCTTAGTGTCGGTGATGCCGATAGGTAGCCAGTAATTTTTTTTTAGGTTCGCTGTCAGGTTTTTATATAGCGTCAGGTACCCCCATATATTACCTAATAAAGGTTTTAACCCCCTAATTGCCCCTAGTTAACCCTTTCACCAGTGATCATCATATAAGTGTTACGGGTGACGCTGGTTAGTTAGTTTGCTTTTTATAGTGTCAGGACACCCGCCGTATATAACCCAATAAAGGTTTAACCCCCTGATCGCCCGGCGGGTGATATCAGTTAGGTTTTAGCATCAGAGAGGGTCTGCGTCACACCCCAGGCAGCGTCAGGTTAGTGCCAGTAGCGCTAACACCCACACGTGAAGCATACACCCCCCTTAGTGGTATAGTATCTGATCAGCTCAATATCTGATCTGATCAGATCTATACTAGCGTCCCCAGCAGTTTAGGGTTCCCAAAAACGCACTGTTAGTGGGATCAGCCCAGATACCTGCTAGCACCTGCGTTTTGCCCCTCCGTCCAGCCCAGGCCACCCAAGTGCAGTATCGATCGATCACTGTCACTTGCAAAACACAACACACATAACTGCAGCGTTCGCAGAGACAGGCCTGATCCCTGCGACTCCAGTGCTGTAGGAGGTAATTTCACCACCACAGTTAAAAAAAAAAAGCATATATGCCGAAGCATTGGGGCAGCAGGAGCGGAGGAGCGATTTTGCTCCTAATGCCGCGTATATACGGTCGAAATTCCGACGGAGGCTTGCCCGTGGAAAAGTCTGACCATGTGTACGCGGCATAACTTTTGCGAGAAGATGCCCCCATGCTTCGGCATATATAAATGGTGCATGTATGCCCATCATTAGAAGTGGGTGGATGAAGGGCGGTATTCTAATGGTGGGCATACCCACCGATCAATCTTTTTTTTTCGTTCAGCCAACAGGCTGCATGAAAAAAAAGATTACAATACATGTCCAACAAGGACCAGCAACGTACTGGTATGTTGCTGGACTTTGAATGTTTATACCAGAATGATGCCTGCGGGTTTAGGTATCATCTTGGTATCATTCTTTTCAGCCAGCGGCCGGCTTTCATGTAAAAGCAATCCTAGTGGCTAATTAGCCTCTGGACTGCTTTTACAAGCAGTGGGAGGGAATGTCCCCCCCCGGATATAAAAAGCGCCATTGGGAAATTGGGAAAGCATTTTATCACACCGATCTTGGTGTGGTCAGATGCTTTGAGGGCAGAGGAAAGATCTAGGGTCCAATAGACCCCAGTTTTTTCAAAAAAGAGTACCTGTCATTACCTATTGCTATCATAGGGGATATTTACATTCCCTGAGATAACAATAAAAGTGATAAAAATAAATAAATATGGAAGCAACAGTTTAAAAATAAAATAAAAAAGCAAAATTAATAATAAAAAAAAAAAAAAAAAAAGCACCCCTGTCCTGCCCTGCTCTTGCCCAATGGCGAACGCAAGCGTCGGTCTGGCGTCATATGTAAACAGCAATTGCACCATGCATGTGAGGTATCACCGCGAAGGTCAGATCGAGCGCAGTAATTTTAGCAGTAGACCTCCTCTGTAAATCTAACGGGGTAACCTGTAAATGCTTTTAAAGGCTTTTAAAAATGTATGTAGTTTGTCGCCAATGCGCGTTTGTGCGAAATTTTAAAGCATGTCGTGTTTGGTATCTATGTACTCGGCCTAAGATCATCTTTTTTATTTCATCAAACATTTGGGCAATATAGTGTGTTTTAGTGCATTAAAATTAAAAAAAGTGTATTTTTTCCCCAAAAAATGCGTTTGAAAAATCGCTGCGCAAATACTGTGTAGAAAAAAAAATGCAACTCCCACCATTTTATTCTGTAGGGCCTTTGCTTTAAAAATATATATAATGTTTGGGGGTTCAACATAATTTTCTTGCAAAAAAAAATATGTTTTCATGTAAACAAAAAGTGTCAAAAAGGGCTTTGTCTTCAAGTGGTTAGAAGAGTGGATGTAAGCTTCCTAATGTTGTGTAGAAAAAAAAAATGCAACTCCCACCATTTTATTCTGTAGGGCCTTTGCTTTAAAAATATATATAATGTTTGGGGGTTCAACATAATTTTCTTGCAAAAAAAAATATGTTTTCATGTAAACAAAAAGTGTCAAAAAGGGCTTTGTCTTCAAGTGGTTAGAAGAGTGGATGTAAGCTTCCTAATGTTGTGTATAAAATGCCAGAACAGTTCAAAACCCCCCCAAATGACCCCATTTTGGAAAGTAGACACCCCAAGCTATATCCTGAGAGGCATGTCGAGTCCATGGAATATTTTATATGTTGACACAAATTGCGGAAAAAATACAATTTTTTTTTTTTTTTTTTGCACAAAGTTGTCACTAAATGATATATTGCTCAAACATACCATGGGCATATGTGGAATTAACCCCCAAAATACATTCTGTTGCTTCTCCTGAGTACGGGGATACCACATGTGTGAGACTTTTTGGGAGCCTAGCCGCGTACGGGACCCCAAAAACCAAGCACCGCCTTCAGGCTTTCTAAGGGTGTCAATTTTTGATTTCACTTCTCACTGCCTATCACAGTTTCGGAGGCCATGGAATGCCCAGATGGCACAAAACCCCCCAAATGACCCCATTTTGGAAAGTAGACACCCCAAGCTATTTGCTGAGAGGTATTATGAGTATTTTGCAGATCTCGCTTTTTGTCACAAAGTTTTGAAAATTGAAAAAAAAAAGAAAAAAAAAAAAATGTTCTTTCTTCATTTTCAAAAACAAATGAGAGCTGTAAAATACTCACCATGCCTCTCAGCAAACAGCTTGGGGTGTCTACTTTCCAAAATGGGGTCATTTGGGGGGGTTTTGTGCTATTTTGGCATTTTATGGCCTTCAAAACTGTGATAGGTAGTGAGGAGTGAAATCAAAAATTTTTCTTATAACAAAAAGTAGAAAATATCATTTTTTTTCAAAATTTTCGGTCTTTTTCCATTTATATCGCAAAAAATAATATTCGCAGAGGCAATCAAATACCATTAAAAGAAAGCTCTATTTGTGGGAAGAAAAGGACGCAAATTTTGTTTGGGTACAACATTGCATGTCCGCACAATTTACAGTTAAAGCAGCGCAGTGCAAAATTCTGAATTCACCTCTGGTCCTTTAGCTACCAAATGGTCCGGGGCTTAAGTGGTTAATTAAAATTCCAAAGTGACAACAATACAGACCAATATATGTGAAAATGATGAAAGTCCATATGTGGTTCCCACTGAAACGTTCCCCAGACTACGCTATTGTGTAGCGAAACGTACTTCGGGAGGCAGACGTACTGACGTCATCGCTCACGGATGGGAGATTGCATGCCGGCCGGCTCTCCTTAGCATTTTATGCTTTTCATGCACTACAAAATTGTAAGTTGCCATTTTAATTTAAATAAATGCTTTTATCAAACGATACACACCATGTGGGCTTTTCCTTCTATTTTCGGACATTCCTGGGCCATTGAGTTCTAACTCCTGGAGTGTGTAATACCTACTCATCGTGAGGACGGAGGCTGCTTATGTATTTTTTGGGCTTGTATCAGCTTGCCTTCGGTAAGCGCATTTTATTGGTGGTGGTACACGAGTGTCATTTGGTGTTGCTCTCAAGATTCACCTTCTCTCTGCTTTATATCCACTTGCAAGATTTCAGTGGCAACCACATATGGACTTTCATAATTTTCACATATATTGGACTGTATTGGTGTCACTTTGGAATTGTAATTAATCTAATCCTATTTAACATTGGGTTATTTTCACATTTATGGTTATAGGACACCTCTTCACTGATGGTACACTATATAATTTTTGAGGTTCAATATATTATTTTCTTGTGCAGCTCCCTTCCCCCTTTTTCCCATACAATTTATGTCCTGTCTGACATTTGGAGCTTGCTGTCAATTTAGGGGTGGTGTTCACATTTATTATTTAGCACAGTAATTTTTTCCCTCTATATAGAGCCAACAAGAGCCATTGGAATACATGGAAAACACTGTGCATGCATTTTTAGTGCAGAAAAAATGCACACAAAACTGTACGGAACTGCATCTGGTGTGAACTGGCCCTGAATGTACAGTACCTGTCACCAATATTTTGTCAATCTCGCCTCTGCTAGCGGTGAGATTGACACCCGCGATCCCCGTCGCGGGAGCCAGCGCCGAGCTATGTCGCTCCTCCCGCTCGCCGCCCCAAATGGATTCCTATGGATGCACGGCATCTCGTGGGGGCAGCGAGCACTAGAAGCACAGCCTCGCATCGCCGGTTTCCAGCGCGATCCTATTGCGCTGGAAACACAAAATCGGCGGCACCTACTGTATATTGTTTGCCTATTCAAGTACGTACTGTATGTTAAATAAGTAATACATTTTTATAGGGTGTGCTCACTTTTTCACATGACTGTATATTCTTTGTGGCTATATATTGTAAATAAAAAAAATTGTGCACAGAATTCATATACGGTATATTGTACCTAATATTGCAGGGCATGTGCATACATCTGCTGTAGGGATGCATTTTGAGTCTAAAGCCCTGTACACACGATCGGTTTTACAGATGAAAACAGTCCGACTGACTTTTTTCATCCAACAAGCCGATCGTGTATGGGCACCATCGGTCTTTTTTCCATCGGTGAGAAAAAATAGAACATGTTTTAAATGTATCCAATGGAAAAAAAACGATAGCAAATTCCAATCGTCTGTGTGGAACTCCTTCGAACAAAAAAACCCACGCATGCTCAGAATCAAGTCGACGCATGCTCAGAAGCATTGAACTTCATTTTTCTCGGCTTGTCGGAGTGTTTTACGTCACAGCGTTTTGGACGGTCGGATTTTTGACTGATGGTGTGTAGGCAAGACTGATGGAAGTCAGCTTCATCAGATTTCCGATGGAAAAATCCATCGGATTAGAATCCATAGGAAATCCAATCATTTGTACAGGGCTTTATCAAAGTCTTATCAAAATCCTACATTTGTTTTTATGTATTTGGTCACTCCTTACTACAGTGCCAAAGCAGTGTAAGCAGTTTAGGAGGAGTTCAAAAGGGGGCCTAAACAGACTTTCCTTTTTTGTTCAGCCATTAGTGAACACTTTATATGGAACATAGATATGCATTGCATTTTTGTTCTAAATTCTGGCTTGTTTATTCCATCGTTCACCTAGTACTCATGCAAGTGGTCCTGGCCATCATCATAATATTCAATGTCTACTTTTGCAAGTAATGTCTCAAAGGAATTCAAGCCTGTTCAGTGCTGGTTAGACAGGACTGAACTCAAATAAAGATGCAGACTGTTTCCTAAAACTTATTTGATACAGTCTCAGAAAACTGACATATGTTAAAGGGAACTGCTTTTTAAGAATCTCAGACATTTCATAAGCATGCTTTTGGATCTCTGAAAGCACTTCTCATGCTTTAAATTATCCCTTGGAACGGTGCCCATACACCAGCCTGTTATATCTAAAGCTTTATGGGCCCCATTAGCTGGTTTCAGGGAAATCTAAAAACAAGACCAACACAAATACCTCTAGGTATTTATACCTAGAGGTAGCTTGATTTACCATTCCTACCTGGCCTATAGCAAATTGACAGCTGGGCGGTGGTTTAATTGTTCTGACTGGATGTCATATGATGTCCTTCAGAACAAGCCGCCTGTGGGCGCACAGTGCGAACATCGGTTGTGTGGTGTGTCATTCAGATACACCGCATCTATGACGTAGGCTCTTTACCATGTGATCAGTTGTGTCCAATCACAGCTGATCACAGTATAAATAGAAAGTGCCGGTTATCGGCACGTGAGTAGGGTAGAGCCAATAATTTCCTCACAGGGGGAATCTACACTGATAATCAGTGCAATGATTATCAGTGGAGCCCCATCAACAATGCCTGCCAGTGCCCACCAGTGATGCCTGCCAGTGCCCACCAGTGATATTCATCAGTGCCCATCAGGGATGCCTGTCAGTGCCTCCCCATCAGTGCCTTCAGTGTCACCCATCAATGCTGCCTATCAATGCACATCAGTGCCGCCTATGAGTGCACATCATTACTGCCTGTCTGTGCCCATAAAGGCTGTCCATCAGTGCTGCCTATCAGTGCTCATCAGTACTGCCTATCAGTACCCATCAGTGCTGCATATTAGTGCCTCCTCATCAGTGCCCATCAGTGCAGCCTCATCAATGCTCATCAGTGCAGCCTATCAGTGCCTGTCAGTGCAGCCTCATCAGCGCACATCAGTGAAGGAGAAAAATTACATGTTTACAAAATTTAACAGAAACAAAGAAAACTTTTTTTTCAGAGTTTTTGGTCTTTTTTTATTTGTTTTTCATTTGTTTAGCAAACAATAAAATTAAATACCACCAAAAGAAACGTCTATCTGTCTCCAAAAAATGATAAAAGTGTTATATGTGTACAGTGTTGGATGACCTCGCAATTGTCATTTAAAGTGTAACAATGCTGAAAGCTGAAAATTGTCCTGGGCAGGAAGGGGGTGGAAGTGCCCAGTATTGAAGTGGTTAAAGCAATATTGAACAAAACACAAACATATTTTATTGCAGCTTACCAATTCTTAGATGAGATGGTTCCATTCTTTTTTTGGCTTTTTTTCCCTTTATTTTCACCTGGTGATCCCACTAGTAACAGACCAAGCTGTCCAGCAAACGTGGCAGTTAGAGGTTTGAGACAAACCTATTAACACTGACAGGGGTGCTTAAAATGGTCATCTTTTACCCTTTTATGTAAAACCTTTATACTAAAAGGAAATAACAGTTTCCAGTATCTGCCTAAAAATTACTAGCTGGAGTATGGCCTTAACTTGTCATTCCATCTAAATCTGCTAGTATATCAAACACTACCTTCTCCCCAGACTGACAGCGCTGCCATCCAAAGTGTTGCTCCCCCATCCAGAGTTGATACAGGAAATGCATTACTGGCTAGATCACCATTTTAGAATATAGATTTTTTTTTTTTATAAAAAATAAAAAAAAGGAATCTAATGCAGCCACCACGTTTATGGAGTTGTAAGCTGCAATATAATACATTTTCATTTTTAGGTTTAATACCACTTTAATTGTCTAAATTTTTGAAAATTATGAATGATTGGGGAAAAAAGGTCGATATGAGATGGGTTAACATACTAACGTGCCAAACTTTTGTTTGTTTAGAGGGCATGAACCCACTGACCATAGTATTCAATAAGGAAAGCAAGCTGAATAAGAAAACAACTGTAGATTGACTGCATATTACTGAACTTTGTACATTGCTGTATAATAATATTAACAGAGCATGATGGTGAATCATAAACAGCTATAGAAAGATGCAATTATCTTATGATGAACAGAATTCCTTAATAATCAGAACAGAACAGTTAAAATAAAAGGCTTATATTTCTCAGTTGCACAGTATTTCTTGATCATTGAAGGCCAAGAACAGATGTCTAAATCTTTATGTTCCTTTCGCTCGCTCACTCACTCACATGTAGATCAAGCATGTTCGTATGTGAGCTTTAAAGATCATTTAAAGTGTACTTATAAATAACCCAACCTACTATGTTTCTAATATTAACATTTTGCCTAGTGACATACCCTCTCTATATCGTGATTCTGGAAGTGCCTGCAAATACCCAGCCTTCCCAAGCTCGTGATGAAAATAGTCTTGCAAATCCAAGTCATAAAAATACTTTTATGGTACAGAAATGTTTCACATTTCTGTATAAGGATTAAGATATAAATATGGGAAGTTCAAAGTGGCATGTATTTTAGTAGTTCCTATAATTAACTACAGTTAAACTACAAAATTTCACAACTGAACACTTCCTAAGGCAATGCATCTTATAACATTAGGATCCTTTCAAAATGTATGCATTCTAGGTTTTTTAACCCTTTTTTTTAGTTCAATTTAAAGTATACTTTTAAGCTTAAGTTATAGTCTGTGTAAACCCAGTCACTAAAATCTTATGTACGCTTTAACATGTTAATGTTTTTTCAAAAGCCATGTTTAACAGTTTAAAAGCTTGTGCTTATATTAAAATAATGTTTGGTGATCCTGCTCTGAGAGTCCGTCCATGTGCAGACACATCCTGTTTTAAGGTGACAACCCTCTGTCCATGTCTCCAAAGTTGTGCTTCTGCATTATTAGCAAGTCAAACTGGTATCCAGTGTAGGCTACATTTTATGCAGGTATAGTCTACTGTTGTCAGCTAGGAAAAATGTCCAGAGACATGCCATATGGCTATTGCAGGGGTGCATGCATGAAGACAGAAAGTGGCTTAAAGGAGGCTGCAGGAGATCAGCAATACTGTGATGTAACAAAGGATTAAAAAAGGTGAAAACAAGTATTTTATGTAAAAAATTTATTATGAGATACAATTGTAGCGCTGACATCCTTGCATATTGATGTGTGTTTGCATACTTTAATGCAAAGTCTATGGACATTGCTATAGTTCAGTATTTGGAGCCATCTAGTGTCCAAATACTGGTAATGCAGATATATGATTTTTCCCTCAGAGAAGCACAAAGGACAAGACAGGAAGTGACTGTTGTTTTGATTAGAAGGTTGACCCTTGTTACCCAGGAGGCTTGGTGACATACCCATGAACACTTTCTTAAGCAGTGCATGCTGAGTAGGAGATAACAGGAACCCGAGCGGCCATTTTAGGTCTCTTGGGATCGCATGGCCTGCCTGTGAGGATCTGTGTGGAGGCCTCCCGGAGACAGCGGCACACAGCCACAGCGGAGCACAACCCCGCGTGTTTGTACAAGGATCTGATGGTGCCTGAGTGACAGTGGCCGGATAGGAGAGATCCAGAGACACTCATCTGAGCATCAGAGGACCAGATCCATCCAGCGGAGCAGAACGGAGCGACTGGCCCAGCTGATGGAGAAGCAAGCTGCAGTCACCGGACCAAAGTTACTACACGGAACTCTGATCCAGTTGGTGATGGCCCACAGTTTGTTAAGTTTCACACGCAGTTAGACCCATATACAGGCCTCACTGGAATTTATAGTTCCACGGAGGAGCAGAGCAACTGACACTGAGAAGGCTTGAGGCCTACCTACCCTGACGCCTCAAGCATTGTAAAATAGCTGTTGGAGTTACGCCAGGAGCACCTTCACTTCAATTTAACTTACCATAAACTGTGGATTACAAACCACAAGGAGTTACTTTAGCTAGCGAAGAAAAGAAGATCCAGGACTAAGTACTTTAAGTGAGATCTCACGCATAGCTTATAAAGTAGGGGGAGCTCCCAGGTATAAACACATATATATATATATATATATATATATATATATATATTGTTCTCAAATTGTTTATATTGAAATCCATTGTGCTGTTGTCCTATGTTGGGATGACAGCACAATTACTGTAATCACTTCTTTGCATATTTTACAGTAAAATATATTTCTGGTTAAGTATCCAGTTGTGTGGCGTACTGTTTTTCCCCCAATAGGTGGAGCCAGTGGATCCTGGGGTTACAATACAGGTATTTTGCATTGTCTTATATTGTACTGTATTGCATTGCACCACAGTTGTGCCAAGGGGATTGAGACATTTTAGTGGGGTTTACAAGTAGAGTGCAGGCCCAAATTAAACCAGCGGCTCCTTCGTGGCTCAGTGCTACACATGGGGGCTCGTCCGGGATCCTGTCACTCTACAAGCAAGCCTGCCCCTTGGTGCTACCATGGACCCCATCAAAGTAGTTCAATGGTGCGAAGCAGAAGGGACACGCTCGGAAGCGAGCATGGCCATTGAACTTCCAGGGAGTGACTGGGGAGAGAAACAAATTAAAGAGGTGGTACAAACATTGTCCCTGGATAGAAAGGCTTACGTGGTCGCAGTGAGACCAGACCGAAGGACCAACTGCACCTATGCACTGATAGAGTGGGGACAGGATGTCCCTGAAAACTTCCACGGTGCCAGTATAAAATTGTCCGAAAAGACTGAGTTCCACCTGACACATCCCAGTCAGAAGCAGTTAGAACCCTTAGACAGGAAAGCAGGGGCTGCTGTCAAATCGCAGGCAGAACAACAGCTGGCTAAACTGAAACGACAGTACAGTAACATCAGAGGTGGGGAACTTGAGTCACATGACTTGACTCAAGTCAGACTTGAGTCACCTGTTTGAGGACTTGCGACTTGCTTGACAGAATTCAATAAATGACTCGACTTGACTTTGACTTGTCACTAATGACTTGCGACTTGACTTTGACTTGGGCTATATGACTTGCAATGACTTGGCACCACTAACACTAACCGCAAGCCGCCGTCTGCCTACCTGATCAGCGTGTCATGAAGACAGACGGCGGCCATTGCAGTGTTCAAAAGCCACCCCTCCTCGACTGTGATAGGCAGAACACTCAATTTCACAGCAGGCAGTGTTCAGCCTATCACGGACATCCTCTTATCCTCGTCTGTGTTATGAGGATGAGCGGATGTCCGTGATAGGCGGAACACTGAATGCTGGGAAATTGAGTGTTCCGCCTATCACAGACGAGGAGGAGGCGTGGCTTTTGAATACTGGAATGGCCGCCGGGATGCCGCCGATCAGGTACACGGCTGACGGGCACAGTGAAGCATGGGCACAGTGAGACACGGGCACAGTGAGGCATTGGGCACAGTGAGACACGGGCACAGTGAGGCATTGGGCACAGTGAAGCACAGGAACAGTGAGACACGGGCACAGTGAGGCACGGGCACAGTGAGACATGGGCACAGTGAAGCATGGACACAGTGAAGCATGGGCACAGTGAAGCATGGGCACAGTGAAGCATGGACACAGTGAAGCATGGGCACAGTGAAGCATGGACACAGTGAAGCATGGGCACAGTGAAGCATGGACACAGTGAGGCATGGGCACAGTGAAGCATGGACACAGTGAAGCATGGGCACAGTGAAGCATGGGCACAGTGAGGCATGGGCACAGTGAGGCACAGTGAGGCATGGGCACATAACCAATATTATTTATTGTTATCCCTCCTATTATTTTTATACAGTATGGGGTAGATCAGTATTTTGACTTGATTTGTGACTTGACCAAAATAAATGACTTGACTTGACTTGCTTGACTTCTAGCAGGGACTCGACTTGACTTGCTTGCTTTTTGTCACAGTAACTTGGGACTTGCTTGAGACTTGAAGGTTAAGACTTGAGACTTGCTTGTGACTTGCACATGTGTGACTTACTCCCATGTCTGCGTAACATACAAGAGAGGTTTCAGGAGCCTTCCAGTATGATAGCTGAACACATTAATGGGTTACGTGTCACTTTTGAGGATCAGAGAGATGGTCAGATAACGCCCAACCCTGGGAAGGTACTGAAGAAACAAGCCCTGAGCCGCCTGCAGGAAGTAACCATCCGGAAGGATTTCTGCATTGACGGCCAGATAGGAGAAAGAGGGCAGAAGGACAAACTGTCCTACACCAGCCTCCTACACCAAATAGAGTTGGGGCTACAGAAAGGATATATGAAATCTGAAATTAGAGAGGCTGTAATCTATGCCATCAGCCCAGGTTCAAGTGTCAGGGGCATGTTGGAGAGGAAGAGTGGATTGACCTTGAACCAGCTAAAGAGAATACTGAAAAGCTATTATGAAGGCCTGAAGCTCTCTATGAAAAAATGCCAGTTCTACCAGCCCTCAGTGAATTACCTGGGACACATTGTGTCTAGGGATGAGCTTCGAGTTCGAGTCGAACTCATGTTCGACTCGAACATTGCCTGTTCGCCCGTTCGCCGAACAGCGAACAAATTGGGGTGTTCGCGGCAAATTCGAAAAATCTATGGGAGAAATCTAAAGTGCTAATTATAAAGGCTTATATGCAAGTTATTGTCCTAAAAAGTGTTTGGGGACCCGGGTCCTGCCCCAGGGGACATGTATCAATGCAAAAAGAAGTTTTAAAAACGGCCGTTTTTTCGGGAGCAGTGATTTTAATAATGCTTAAAATGAAAAAATAAAAGTGAAATATTCCTTTAAATTTCGTACCTGGGGGGTGTGTATGATATGCATGTGAAGTGGCGCATGTTTCCCGTGCTTAGAACTGTCCCTGAAAAAAGTGTCATTTTTGAAAGAAAAAAATGCATTTAAAACTGACTCGCGGCTATTAATGAATTGTCGGCTCCCGGCAATACATACAAAAGTCATTGATAAAAAAAAAAAAAAAGCGTGGGGGTTCCCCAGAATTCAATTACCAGGCCCTTCAGGTCTGGAATGGATATTAAGGGGAACCCCGCCGCAAATAAAAAAAAAATTGACGTGGGGTTCCCCCAAATATCCATTCCAGGCCCTTCAGATCTGGCATGGATTTTAAGGGGAACTCCACCCCAAATTAAAAAAAAAATGGCGTGGAGTCCCCCTAAAAATCCATACCAGACCCCTTATCCGAGCATTTAAATTTACATAGTGAAGGAAGTTCCCCGCTCAAGCCAATGACGTAGGCGGGTCTGACATACCGAGGGGGCGGACCTGATGGGGAACTGCTCTCACTTTGGTAATACATGTATAGACCCGCCCCTTCTCATGTTCCGCATCTCGTCCGCTGAGCGGACCTGATGGGGAACTTTAGAAGGGGCGGGTCTATACATTTAAAATACTGAGAGGGAGTTCCCCATCAGGTCCGCTCAGGCACAACCAATGAAGGACAGCGCTGGACATCGGGATCGCCGCGGGACACTGGATTTCACCGCTGGAATGTTTATTTATTTATTTTTTTAAATAAAGGACTTTTTCAAGGTGTTTGTGTGTTTTTTTAAACATTTTTTTTTTACGCTTTCTTCGTGAAATGGTAGGGGTACAATGTACCCGTTACCAATTCACATAGGGGGGGGGGCGGGATCTGGGGGTCCCCTTTGTTAAAGGGGTCTTCCAGATTCCGATAAGCCCCCCGCCCGCAGACCCCCACAACCACCGGGCAAGGGTTGTGGGGATGAGGCCCTTGTCCCCATCAACATGGGGACATCCTCCCCATGTTGAGGGCATGTGGCTTGGTACGGTTCAGGAGGGAGGGGGGGCCGCTCTCTCGTCCCCCCCTTTTCCCCTGCGGCCGGCCAGGTTGCGTGCTCGGATAAGGGGTCTGGTATGGATTTTTAGGGGGACTCCACGCCATTTTTTTTTTAAACTTGGGGTGGAGTTCCCCTTAAAATCCATGCCAGATCTGAAGGGCCTGGTAATTGAATTCTGGGGAACCCCCACGCTTTTTTTTTTTCTCAATGACTTTTGTATGTATTGCCGGGAGCCGACAATTCATTAATAGCCGCGAGTCAGTTTTAAATGCATTTTTTTTCTTTCAAAAATGACATTTTTTGCAGGGACAGTTCTAAGCACGGGAAACATGCGCCACTTCACATGCATATCATACACACCCCCCAGGTACGAAATTTAAAGGAATATTTCACTTTTATTTTTTCATTTTAAGCATTATTAAAATCACTGCTAACGAAAAAACGGCCGTTTTTAAAACTTCTTTTTGCATTGATACATGTCCCCTGGGGCAGGACCCAGGTCCCCAAACACTTTTTAGGACAATAACTTGCATATTAGCCTTTATAATTAACACTTTAGATTTCGAACGTTCGAGTCCATTGTATTTAATAGGGTTCTAAAGTTTACACGAACATTTTGTCTGTTCGCAGGTTCTGGTGCAAACCGAACAGGGGGGTGTTCGGCTCATCCCTGATTGTGTCTGAAGAGGGAGTGGCAACCGATCCCAAGAAGTTAGAAGCTGTCACTTCTTGGCCCAGGCCCACCATCGTGACTGAGCTCAGGTAATTTTTAGGCTTCTGCTCGTACTACAGAAGGTTCGTGGAAGGGTTCGCTAAAATAGCTCACCCACTTACTGAGCTTCTAAAGAATCAGGAAGAAGCTAGTGTAAACCCAGATCAGTCGGGGAAGCCAAAAGAAGGGCCCAGAAGAAGAAAAGAGTCCATCCAGGACCAGTGGACTCCCAAATGTGAGGAAGCCTTCAGACAATTGCAGTGGAGCCTCACCACTGCTCCGGTTTTAGCCTATGCAGACCCTGCCAAACCATACGAGTTGCATGTGGATGCCAGCTGAGACAGACTGGGAGGAGTGCTCAAGAGCATGAAGGGCATCTGCGGCCCATCGCCTACGTGAGCAGAAGTTTGATTCCTACCGAAAGAAACTATCCCTGACGCCTCAAGCATTGTAAAATAGCTGTTGGAGTTACGCCAGGAGCACCTTCACTTCAATTTAACTTACCATAAACTGTGGATTACAAATCACAAGGAGTTACTTTAGCTAGCGAAGAAAAGAAGATCCAGGACTAAGTACTTCAAGTGAGATCTCACGCATAGCTTATAAAGTAGGGGGAGCTCCCAGGTATAAACATACATATATATATATATATATATATATATATATATATATATATTGTTCTCAAATTGTTTATATTGAAATCCATTGTGCTGTCGTCCTATGTTGGGATGACAGCACAATTACTGTAATCACTTCTTTGCATATTTTACAGTAAAATATATTTCTGGTTAAGTATCCAGTTGTGTGGAGTACTGTTTTTCCCGAACCAGGTGGAGCCAGTGGATCCTGGGGTTACAATACAGGTATTTTGCATTGTCTTATATTGTACTGTATTGCATTGCACCACAGCTGTGCCAAGGGGATTGAGCCATTTTAGTGGGGTTTACAAGTAGAGTGCAGGCCCAAATCAAACCAGCAGCTCCTTCGGGGGTCAGTGCTACACAGTACTTTAGTAAGTATATGATATATAGCAGTGGTCATCAACTCTGTCCTCCGGGCCCACTAACAGGCCAGGTTTGCAAGATAACTGAAATACATCACAGGTGATATCATTTTCTGCTCAGTGATTGCAGTATTCTAGTCTGCATCTCCCCAAGGTAATACATAAAACCTGGCCTGTTAGTGGGCCCTGAGGACAGGGTTGATGACCACTGATATATAGCACTTAGTAAGCTAAAGGTCTTTCTGTTACAAGTACTTTATTATTTAAATCTCTGTAACTCTTTCATATGTAGGCCACCCTTGCAAGGGCTGCTGAACTTTACTGGTTCTTCCCCAAACACCACAAATAACACCAGCCATCTAAGCAACAGTCCATATACTCAAGCTCCAATAAACAGACTAGGGCAGTGATGGCAGACCTTGGCACCCCAGATGTTTTGGAACTACATTTCCCATGATGCTCAATTATACTGCAGAGTGCATGAGCATCATGGGAAACATCTGGGGTGCCAAGGTTCACCATCACTGGTCCAGGGGTTGTCTTTTTGTAGTCTATTGCTGGAATAACTTGTAACTGGAGAGGGGCTGGAGCATGGGATTCTCCCCAAAAAATGTTTAGCAGTAGCTAGTAATCAATGTTTAGCAGTAGTGGTAATGGTTGCTAGTGAAAAGCCTAAGGCCCCACAGCCCTGGACCATGGGGCAAGAATCTGGATATTGGGAGGACCTCTAGACCACTTCACGTTCGGCTGGGAGAGCATGTAAACAACATCAAAAAGGGAGTAAAAGCACATAATGTGTCTAGGCATTTTAAACTAATCCATAATCAAAACCCTAGAGGGTTAAAATTCTGGGGCATCGAAAGAGTGAATAAATATTGGAGAGGTGGTAGCTCATTGGATTCATGACACAAAAGTTTTAGTATCTGCTGGCTTGAACGTTGATTTTGACGTGAATTGTTTTATTTCTGTTCGTTAGATACCGTATTTATCGGCGTATAACACGCACCCTAACTTTAAGAGGGAAGTTTCAGGAAAAAAACTTTTCCACATCCCCCTGCGTATAACACGCAGGCACAGTTTACCCTCTATTTTCAGGGTAAAAAAGTGAGTGTTATCCGCCAATAAATACAGTAATTGTTTGTATCTTGTGATTTTATATGTTTTGTTTTTGTGCTTATTGATGTTTTTCCACTTGCTCTATGAGTGTCAGCATGGACGCGGATGATTTTTACACGTTTTTTACGTTTTTTTATGAGAACTGTCATTTAGTATCTTTTATATATTTTTTATAATGGTTACTGTCCTTTAGAGTGTAATTTCACCTATATTAGGTTGTTTTCTTACGAATACTCCCTTTACGGTATGTTTCTTTCCTCCTTCCGGCCTGTGTTTACCTGTAAATCGGGTTGCTATGGTGTTGCTGTGTTTACACTCCCCTAATTGGCCGGACGTGGATTCCTTGTAGTATGAATAGCGGGTGACTCATGCCGTTCCGTCACCGCTGATGAGGACGCAACACGTACGGTACGACGTGATTCTGCGCGACGTCACCCGCGTCTTACATGCTGACACTCGTGGATCCATCATACACTGACACGCTGTTATTCCTATGCACTGAGGCACAGTGCCACCTTTGTAAGTGTATCTATATTATTTTTTATGCAAATTAAATGTTTTTATAAACGGAGAGCACTAGATGTCCTTGCTTTTCCTCTACATATCTGGCTTTTTGGATATGACTTCCTGGATCTGATGGTGTGAGACTGACAAGCGCTCTGATTATATCCACCCATCCTGGTGTGCAGTGTACTACAGCGATCTTGGCTTAACATATCCCATTGAGGGAACTGCTTTTGTGACCTGACTGACTTGCTCAGGGGTCCACTTGCTGAGGGGAGCTGCTTACCATTACCAGTGGTGGAGGTCGTCACACAAGTCACCTTAAAGATTTTAGAAGTCACCGTTTGGACACTGATTGGTGTTTACTACTCTCAAGTGAAATATATTGGACTGTTCTTATCATTTATGTTTCCAGTGTTATTTTAGTATTGTTTATTTTTTGTTTGCGCTGCACTGCTTTTTTAATAGTTTCATGTGGGGATTTGATATTTTGAACCTCAGTGTTTCATCTGCTGTCTTTTAGGGTTTATTTGCACTGGTTGATTTGCTTTTTACATTTCTTTCTATCAATTTATCACAATTCAGCTGCAAATATGGATGTATTCCAGTATCTTGAGATACGTGAGGTGAAATTGGGGGAAGTTTTCTCCCGAAACTCACCTAATGAACAGGCTAATGATTTAGCTTATTCCTTTAGAAAATTGGGCCATATCTTTGAGAAAAAGGTAAAAACCTGGTGGGATATTGCTTCCTTCAAACAGTATATGGCTGCCAAAGTGATTCCTCGTCGTCTTAGATGGGATGTCCCACCTAATGATGGACTCACTGATGAGGAATGGGGTGATTTTTTTGTCAAAAAAGGTCTGGAACTACTTGATTTTTTACTTCTGCGCAAACAGAGAAAAATGAAAGTTTTAGAATCTCAGATTCAAGATATTAAAAATCTCATTGAGCCATTCAAAGAGAGTGAGGAGTTTTTGAGGCTATCAGTCGAATTAAAAAGCAAACTCTCCAAATGGGACTTAGAAGTCCAATATAAGAAAAAGAAAAAATATATCAGGGATTTTGCTGATTTTAATAATGGGGATATCTTTAAATGGCAAAATGTCAGTGTCCCTCATCAGCCAAATCCAGACAATATTCCTAACCATGCTACTACTCCTTTACCTGCACCCACCCCGTTTAGGAACCCTATCCACAGCTATGATTACCCTGAGCAAGGTTTTTTACCTCAAAGGGAGAGTCAGCCGTATAGAGGAAACAATCAAAAGAGTAAGAAAGGAGGGGGAAGGGGGAGAAGGGGGAGGGGGATCCTACCAGTCCCCCTCTAGAAATTACTCCCAATACCAACATAATTATGAGTCTCCCCGTGGTTTGGATGATCACGGACAGGATCAGGGTCCCTACTCTTACAGTCAAGGTAGAGGGAAACCACATTTTCCACGTGGAGGTCAGGTACCCATCTCCAATAGATTTGCACCCCTGCAGTATCAAGCAATTCTAGAGGGGGGGATTTTTCAGGTGCACAGAGTGGGTCAGGGAGGGGTCCCCCTGTGTACCAACCCAACCCAGACAATTGGTGGAGGCACCAATCTCAGCAAACTCCACAGGGAAGTGGCCATCCAAGAAAAAGAAAGGAAAGAGAGGAAGGAGAGGGGGTAGGAGAATACAAAAGGCCAAAACCCCAATAGGTACTGGCATTTATAATTTGAGTAGTTGTTCAATGAATGATGATGAGCTGCGAGTTCTGGACAGGGGACTTAAATTTGCCCCTACCCAAAATCTTAATACATTTTAAACCTATGTTAATATCCACAAATTTGTCAGAAACCTTAACATGAAAAAATATTTCCTTTCTAATCCCATTAGATCTTCCACTGTAGATAAGGGTGTTTATTCCAACCTCCGTAACAAATCCACTTTCAATCCTTTAAACACTGATAATAAATATTTAGAAGTGTTTAAACACATGATGTTTAATGATTTGGATAAAATGAGGATAAGAAAGGTTGTTGATCCCCAGTACATTAGAAATGGTATGGAATCTTTGGAAAAGCAAAAGGATATTATTATACGTCCGGCTGATAAAGGAGGAGGGTTGGTTATTTTGGATAAAGCTTATTATACAGCTGAGATGGATAGATTATTGAGTGATCATGACACTTACCATATTCTTAATAAGGACACGATGTTGGCCTATAAGGATGATCTGCATCTTTTGGTGGAGTCGGGGAAGGCCAGTAGTGTCCTTAACAAAAAGGAAGCACTTTAACTGGACCCTTTGTTTTGCAGGACACCCATCATATATTGCTTGCCAAAGGTCCATAAAGATAATGTCAACCCGCCTATTTTTGGTATAACCGAGAGTTCTTTTTGCAGACAAGGGGGGTCGCAATGAGAGCTTGTTTTGCTCCCAGTGTGGCCAATCTTTTTATGGCCCACTGGGAGGAGGATGTGGTTTTCAAAAACCGTCCCTCCGAACTAGTATGCTATAAAAGATATATCGATGATCTCATTTTGGTCTGGGAAGGTGATCGATCGAGTCTTGATCAGTTCATCCAGACAATGAATGACAATACTAAGAACATAGAATTAAGCTGGACTATTAGCATGGATTATATAGTATTCTTGGATCTAGAAATCTGGAAGGATAATGAGCAATTCTGTCTGTGCAAACCGAGGGGAAAACCGAGAACCTGCTCGGTAACTTTTTCCCCCTACACACAACCGGGTTTCCCGACTGGAAAAATGCCATGAGAGCTTTGGTCGGGAATCCCGGCCGTGTGTATGCTCCATCGCAGTGTTTCCCATAGGTAAACTGCCGGGTTAAAAACCGCTGAGAATCCCGGCAGGAAAAAAGAAAACACGTTCTCATTTTTCCAGCCGGGATTCCCGGCGGTTTTCCTGTCGGGAAAACTGCGATGGAGCATACACACGGCCAGGATTCCCGGCCAAAAGCTCTCATGGCAGTTTTCCTGCCGGGAAAACTGGTCGTGTGTACGAGGCATCAGAATACTTTAGCAGAAGTGATACAAAAATGTAATAAAGATGCAACTGCAACCATCTCACAGAGATGTCCAGGCCATTCACGGAAGTTAACACCTTGACAAGAGAGTCTTCTGATGAGAAGGGTTAAAGAAAATCATCATGCAAGTTCACTGCAGTTATCTAAAGAAGTAGAAAGCTAAAATGGGGTGATTGTTTCCCATGACATAATATGGCATACACTGTGGAGGAATGGCATGCATGGGTGTCTTTCACTAAGGAAGCTTCTCCTAAAGCCCATACACAAAATAGCCCGCCTAAAATTTGCCAGGGCCCATGTTGAAAAAGAAGACTACTGGGACTCTGTACTCTGGAGTGATGAAACCAAGATAAATGTTTTTGGAACTGATGGCTTCAAAACTGTATGATGTGTTGCAAAGGTGAGGAGTACAAAGAAAAACGCATGGTGCCTACGGTGAAATCTGGTGGTGGCAGTGTCCTCCTGTGGGGCGGCATGAGTGCTGCTGGTGTCGGGGAGCTGCATTTCATTGATGGTATCATGAATTCACAGATGTACTGCTCTATATTAAAAGAGAAGTTGCTACCATCACTCTGTGCCCTTGGTTGTCGTGCACTTTTCCAACATGACAATGATCCAAAACACACATGTAGGGCCACTGTTGGATTTCTAAAGAAGGGTAAAAGTGATTTAGTGGTCAAGTATGTCTTCTGATCTGAACCCAATCAAATACCTATGGGGAATTCTGAAGAGACAAGTTGAGCATTACTCTCCATCCAGCATCCAGGCTCTAAAATAGGAAGTTCTTGAAGAATGAAAAATTATAAATGTTGCAATATGTCGCCAACTAGTTTATTCCATGCCTAGAAGACTTGGTGCTGTCCTTACAAATCATGGAGGTCATACAAAATACTAGATGTAGTAATTTTTGTTATGGGGTGTATTAATTTTCGCATCAACTAATTTGAGTAAAACTGAAGATTTTGTAATCTAAGTCATATTATTAACCTTACTTTCATGTAATTAGCTAAACAAATGCTCTATAAAACTCAGTTTTGTCCACATTTTGGAAATTGTTTGTGCGCTCATTAAGATATTGATTAAAATCTTACTTTTCAATAGTAGTGTACTCATTTATGCTGAGCACTATATACTGTATATATATATATATATATATATATATATATATATATATATATTATATTTGGAAAATGTATTAATCAACAATCACAGACTAGATACAAAGAGGAGTCCAAAATCCAGAGAGCACCTTTGGGCTTTGAAGGAACATAAATTACTCTTCTAACTTTCTGACTACCTATCATATTTATTGAGTCCCTGAAGTAGCAGAACAATAGAAACACCCCAAAAATAACCACATTTTGGAAAGTAAACACCCTAAGGTATCTTCTAAGTGGCATAGTGAGTCTTTTGGATTTTTCGTTTTTTTTGCTACAAGTTTTTGGAAAATGCAGAATGAAAATATAAATGTATTTTTTTTTACACAAAGTTGTTTCTAACACACAGCATAGGCATACCCCCAAAATACATTCTGCTTCTCTTCCCGAGTATGGTGATACCACATGTGTGAGACTTTTTTTTTACTTCCTAACTACATAGAGAGGCCCAAAACTCAAGGAGCGCCATCGGGTTTTCTAGGGGCATAATTTACGTATCTAATTTCCAGATCTTTCACATTTTTGGAGGCCCTGGTGCAGCAGAACAGTAGAAGCACCCACAAAATACCACATGTGTGAGACTTTTTCAATATTTAGACTGATTACATACTGACCAGTGTATCTTGTGTATCACACAAATTAACCAATTTCTATAAAAAAAGTGTACTGTAATGTTCGCCTCTGAGTTGTCAGGGAATATAGCTTAGTTTAGCATCTCCTGTAGCAGTCCCCTATAAGCCACGCAACCCTAGCCTACTGGTATATTGCTGCCCCTAGAAATGCCATGTTTACTGGCCAGAAAGTACAAGAGGCTGGAGAAAAAAGGAACAAAAACATTGCTGTGATTACAGCAGTGTAGTTGTCCTCAGGGGATGGCTGGGACTGGTTTCTCGCAGGAACATAGTCAGCCGGACATTCAGAAGGGTCATTTCCAGTGGAAGGCAAAAACATGTTCGGCAAACAGAAAATAATCTGTCCAGGCAGTAGACATAAACTTAGTCAATAAACAGACCTTGGTCAGTTCAGGTGGCAGCTAGTGGCACTGCTCCGGTGTGGGGGTGATCAGGAACACTGTTGTGGCAACACTGGTCTTGTGACACTGAGACAGGTGTTACAGCAATCAGGAACGCTGTTACTGGCTGCACTGATCTGGTGATTCTAGGATAGATGTTACAGCAATCAGGAACACTGTTACTGGCTGCACTGGTCTGGTGATTCTAGAACTGGTGTGGTGGTGATCAAGAACACTTTTACTGGCTTACACTTGTCTGGTGACATTAGGACTGATTCAGCACCAATCTGAAATATATTTGCTGGCTTACACTGGTCTGGAAATACTGGGACTTGTGTGAGAGTGATCAGGAACACTGTTGCTGGCTTAGTCTGGTCTGGCAATACTGGGACTTATGTGAGAGTGATCAGGAACACTGTTTCTGACTTACTCTGGTCTGGCAATACTGGGACTTGTGTGAGAGTGATCAGGAACACTGTTGCTGGCTTACTCTGGTCTGGCAATACTGGGGACTTGTGTGAGAGTGATCAGGAACACTGTTGCTGGCTTACTCTGGTCTGGCAATACTGGGGACTAGTGCAGCATCAATCAGAAACACTCTTGCTGGCTTAGACTGGTCTGGTGACACAGGGACTGCTGTGGTGGTGATCAGGGACACTGTTGCTGGCTTATAGTAATCTGGTGACACTGGGACTGGTGTGGCGGTTGTCAGGAAAACTGTTGCTGGGTGAACTGGTCTGGTGTGGTGGCAACCAGGAACACTGTTTCTATCTACACTGGTCTGGCAACACTGTGACTGGTGTGATGGTGATCCAAGACACTGACTGACTGCACTATTAGGGCTCATTTATACATTTACATGTGCGGTTGGGGGCCGTAAAACCTCATGGTTCGACTGTGGTTTTACTGTCCCCTCAAATTCGACCCACTTTAGCTGCAGAGGCAGCAGCTAGGGGGGTGAATATGCATCGACTGTGATGCTTTGCTTCACAGCTGTGGCAGGAATTATACCCCATGTACACCTGCTGATTGTGACCTATTCAAGTAATTGGGAGCGCTTGTGTGGGGTCCAAGGGGTTAAGGCAGGCAGTGAAGAGGCAATACAATGCCTCCCTACAACTTGTACTGCTTGATCTGTGTTTTGTTTGTTTTTTAACAGCCTAATGGCTGTAGCAAGTAGGGATGAGCTCGGTGTTCGAATCAAACATACGTTCGACTCGAACATCGGCTGTTCGATCGTTCGACGAAGATCGAACGATTTGGGCCGTTCGCGCCTAATTCGAGTGACGCGAACGGCCCACAATGCACTACGCCATCACAGTGTCATCCAGGCGCTGTGATTGGCCAAGCATGCACTGTGACCCCGCATGCTTGGCCAATCACAGCGCCGGCAGCGAGGAGAGCAATGATTGGCCACAGGCAGGATGCCTGTGGCCAATTATTGCTGAGGGTGTTTAGTACACGCCCCACACTATAAAAGGCCGCCAGCACGGTGGCCTAGTGTAGTGTGTTCCGGAGCAGGGAAAGAGAAGCATAGGCAGGGACAGTGACATTTTTTTTTCTTGCTTAACCTGGATTCCTTTAGTTTAGGGAAAGAGAAGGATAGGTAGGGAGAGTGTCAGTGTGTTTTAGTGTGCTAATCCTTGTTTGTAGGGACAGGGAAGGACAGTGAGGGAAATTCTCCTTGTGCTATACTGTGCTAAAGCATTGATCATCAACCATCTTTAAAAAAAACATTTTTTCTAGGGACAGAAAACTATAGGTAGGGAGAGTGTCAGTGTGTTTTACTGTGCTAATCCTTGTTTCTAGGGACAGGGAAGGACAGTGAGGGAAATTCTCCTTGTGCTATACTGTGCTAAAGCATTGATCATCAACCATCTTTAAAAAAACATTTTTTCTAGGGACAGAAAACTATAGGTAGGGAGAGTGTCAGTGTGTTTTACTGTGCTAATCCTTGTTTCTAGGGACAGGGAAGGACAGTGAGGGAAATTCTCCTTGTGCTATACTGTGCTAAAGCATTGATCATCAACCATCTTTAAAAAAACATTTTTTCTAGGGACAGAAAACTATAGGTAGGGAGAGTGTCAGTGTGTTTTACTGTGCTAATCCTTGTTTCTAGGGACAGGGAAGGACAGTGAGGGAAATTCTCCTTGTGCTATACTGTGCTAAAGCATTGATCATCAACCATCTTTAAAAAAACATTTTTTCTAGGGACAGAAAACTATAGGTAGGGAGAGTGTCAGTGTGTTTCACTGTGCTAATCCTTGTTTCTAGGGACAGGGAAGGACAGTGAGGGAAATTCTCCTTGTGCTATACTGTGCTAAAGCATTGATCATCAACCATCTTTAAAAAAACATTTTTTCTAGGGACAGAAAACTATAGGTAGGGAGAGTGTCAGTGTGTTTCACTGTGCTAATCCTTGTTTCTAGGGACAGGGAAGGACAGTGAGGGAAATTCTCCTTGTGCTATACTGTGCTAAAGCATTGATCATCAACCATCTTTAAAAAAACATTTTTTCTAGGGACAGAAAACTATAGGTAGGGAGAGTGTCAGTGTGTTTCACTGTGCTAATCCTTGTTTCTAGGGACAGGGAAGGACAGTGAGGGAAATTCTCCTTGTGCTATACTGTGCTAAAGCATTGATCATCAACCATCTTTAAAAAAACATTTTTTCTAGGGACAGAAAACTATAGGTAGGGAGAGTGTCAGTGTGTTTTACTGTGCTAATCCTTGTTTCTAGGGACAGGGAAGGACAGTGAGGGAAATTCTCCTTGTGCTATACTGTGCTAAAGCATTGATCATCAACCATCTTTAAAAAAACATTTTTTCTAGGGACAGAAAACTATAGGTAGGGAGAGTGTCAGTGTGTTTCACTGTGCTAATCCTTGTTTCTAGGGACAGGGAAGGACAGTGAGGGAAATTCTCCTTGTGCTATACTGTGCTAAAGCATTGATCATCAACCATCTTTAAAAAAACATTTTTTCTAGGGACAGAAAACTATAGGTAGGGAGAGTGTCAGTGTGTTTTACTGTGCTAATCCTTGTTTCTAGGGACAGGGAAGGACAGTGAGGGAAATTCTCCTTGTGCTGTACTGTGCTAAAGCATTGATCATCAACCATCTTTAAAAAAACATTTTTTCTAGGGACAGAAAACTATAGGTAGGGAGAGTGTCAGTGTGTTTTACTGTGCTAATCCTTGTTTCTAGGGACAGGGAAGGACAGTGAGGGAAATTCTCCTTGTGCTATACTGTGCTAAAGCATTGATCATCAACCATCTTTAAAAAAACATTTTTTCTAGGGACAGAAAACTATAGGTAGGGAGAGTGTCAGTGTGTTTCACTGTGCTAATCCTTGTTTCTAGGGACAGGGAAGGACAGTGAGGGAAATTCTCCTTGTGCTATACTGTGCTAAAGCATTGATCATCAACCATCTTTAAAAAAACATTTTTTCTAGGGACAGAAAACTATAGGTAGGGAGAGTGTCAGTGTGTTTCACTGTGCTAATCCTTGTTTCTAGGGACAGGGAAGGACAGTGAGGGAAATTCTCCTTGTGCTATACTGTGCTAAAGCATTGATCATCAACCATCTTTAAAAAAACATTTTTTCTAGGGACAGAAAACTATAGGTAGGGAGAGTGTCAGTGTGTTTCACTGTGCTAATCCTTGTTTCTAGGGACAGGGAAGGACAGTGAGGGAAATTCTCCTTGTGCTATACTGTGCTAAAGCATTGATCATCAACCATCTTTAAAAAAACATTTTTTCTAGGGACAGAAAACTATAGGTAGGGAGAGTGTCAGTGTGTTTCACTGTGCTAATCCTTGTTTCTAGGGACAGGGAAGGACAGTGAGGGAAATTCTCCTTGTGCTATACTGTGCTAAAGCATTGATCATCAACCATCTTTAAAAAAACATTTTTTCTAGGGACAGAAAACTATAGGTAGGGAGAGTGTCAGTGTGTTTCACTGTGCTAATCCTTGTTTCTAGGGACAGGGAAGGACAGTGAGGGAAATTCTCCTTGTGCTATACTGTGCTAAAGCATTGATCATCAACCATCTTTAAAAAAACATTTTTTCTAGGGACAGAAAACTATAGGTAGGGAGAGTGTCAGTGTGTTTTACTGTGCTAATCCTTGTTTCTAGGGACAGGGAAGGACAGTGAGGGAAATTCTCCTTGTGCTATACTGTGCTAAAGCATTGATCATCAACCATCTTTAAAAAAACATTTTTTCTAGGGACAGAAAACTATAGGTAGGGAGAGTGTCAGTGTGTTTCACTGTGCTAATCCTTGTTTCTAGGGACAGGGAAGGACAGTGAGGGAAATTCTCCTTGTGCTATACTGTGCTAAAGCATTGATCATCAACCATCTTTAAAAAAAAAATTTTTCTAGGGACAGAAAACTATAGGTAGGGAGAGTGTCAGTGTGTTTCACTGTGCTAATCCTTGTTTCTAGGGACAGGGAAGGACAGTGAGGGAAATTCTCCTTGTGCTATACTGTGCTAAAGCATTGATCATCAACCATCTTTAAAAAAACATTTTTTCTAGGGACAGAAAACTATAGGTAGGGAGAGTGTCAGTGTGTTTTACTGTGCTAATCCTTGTTTCTAGGGACAGGGAAGGACAGTGAGGGAAATTCTCCTTGTGCTATACTGTGCTAAAGCATTCCTCATCAACCATCTTTAAAAAAACATTTTTTCTAGGGACAGAAAACTATAGGTAGGGAGAGTGTCAGTGTGTTTTACTGTGCTAATCCTTGTTTCTAGGGACAGGGAAGGACAGTGAGGGAAATTCTCCTTGTGCTATACTGTGCTAAAGCATTGATCATCAACCATCTTTAAAAAAACATTTTTTCTAGGGACAGAAAACTATAGGTAGGGAGAGTGTCAGTGTGTTTCACTGTGCTAATCCTTGTTTCTAGGGACAGGGAAGGACAGTGAGGGAAATTCTCCTTGTGCTATACTGTGCTAAAGCATTGATCATCAACCATCTTTAAAAAAAAAAAATTCTAGGGACAGAAAACTATAGGTAGGGAGAGTGTCAGTGTGTTTTACTGTGCTAATCCTTGTTTCTAGGGACAGGGAAGGACAGTGAGGGAAATTCTCCTTGTGCTATACTGTGCTAAAGCATTGATCATCAACCATCTTTAAAAAAACATTTTTTCTAGGGACAGAAAACTATAGGTAGGGAGAGTGTCAGTGTGTTTCACTGTGCTAATCCTTGTTTCTAGGGACAGGGAAGGACAGCGAGGGAAATTCTCCTTGTGCTATACTGTGCTAAAGCATTGATCATCAACCATCTTTAAAAAAACATTTTTTCTAGGGACAGAAAACTATAGGTAGGGAGAGTGTCAGTGTGTTTCACTGTGCTAATCCTTGTTTCTAGGGACAGGGAAGGACAGTGAGGGAAATTCTCCTTTTGCTATACTGTGCTAAAGCATTGATCATCAACCATCTTTAAAAAAACATTTTTTCTAGGGACATAAAACTATAGGTAGGGAGAGTGTCAGTGTGTTTTACTGTGCTAATCCTTGTTTCTAGGGACAGGGAAGGACAGTGAGGGAAATTCTCCTTGTGCTATACTGTGCTAAAGCATTGATCATCAACCATCTTTAAAAAAACATTTTTTCTAGGGACAGAAAACTATAGGTAGGGAGAGTGTCAGTGTGTTTTACTGTGCTAATCCTTGTTTCTAGGGACAGGGAAGGACAGTGAGGGAAATTCTCCTTGTGCTATACTGTGCTAAAGCATTGATCATCAACCATCTTTAAAAAAACATTTTTTCTAGGGACAGAAAACTATAGGTAGGGAGAGTGTCAGTGTGTTTCACTGTGCTAATCCTTGTTTCTAGGGACAGGGAAGGACAGTGAGGGAAATTCTCCTTGTGCTATACTGTGCTAAAGCATTCCTCATCAACCATCTTTGAAATCCTTGTTTTTTGGCAGTCAGGGAAATTTTCATTGTGCTATTCTGTGCGAAAGCAATCATCCTCAACCATATTTAGAAATCCTTAAGTAAAGGGACAGAGAAGGACACCTGAAGGTAGCCCTTATTGCTTTTTTCCCATCTCCCTGCAGGCCATCCATTAGAATGTCTGGAAGGCAAACAAGGAGAGGCAGACAGTCAGGAGGCAATAAAAGAGGGCAAGCAGGCTCTGTGTCTGGGGGCAACAGTGCTGGTCGTGGACGCGGTGCATTGTCATCAGCACATGGCCATGGGACACGCTTGTCCTTCTTTTCGGCAGCTGGACATGTTGAGCCACATCATGCCGAAGACTTGGTAGAGTGGATGACCAAGCCCTCCTCCTCCTCCTCATCCTCTCTCACCCAGGCTCAGGGTACTGGCAAAGCAGCTGCCAAAGCATCCTCTTCCCTGGTATCAATGTCAGACTCATCATCAGTCACTCCTTCCCTAGACCCACCATGTCCTCCTCCTGAGGAGTCCCCCGAACTGTTTGAGCACAGTGTTGGGTACATGCTCCAGGAGGATGCCCAGCGTTTCGAAGGGTCTGATGATGAAACCCAGCTACAGGAAGGCAGTAGCGTGAGAGCAGACAGAGGGGATGCTCAAGAAGGACACCAATCTGGCAGTCATGTTCCAGCAGCTGCAGCATACTGCCAGATTGGCTCCAGTGATGAGGAGGGAGGGGATGATGAGGTCACTGACTCCACGTGGGTGCCTAATAGGAGAGAGGAGGAGGAGGAGGATGAGGAGGAGGCACATCTCCAATGAGGCAGGATGCCCTTTGGTGGCCAGCGTAAGGGCAGTACACCGACGGAATCACACCGCAGAGCTCCGCATGTGCAGGGCGCTGCCTCTGCCCGTCATTCAAAAAGTTCTTTGGTGTGGGCCTTTTTTGAGGCTAGTGCATCAGATCGCACAGCTGCTGTTTGCAACATATGTCTCAAGCGTATATCGCGTGGCCAAAACATCAGCCGCTTGGGTACCACATGCCTGACCAGACATATGTTGACCTGCCATGCAGCTCGTTGGCAAGCCTACCTCAAAGACCCACACCAAAGAACAAAGCGGACCTCTCCTTGCACCGCATCAGCTGGGATCTCCAACCCCACTATAACTTCAGTCCTCTCTGAAACATGCACTGAGAGGAATGAAGGTGTAGAATTAGGTGTGTCACAGCCAAGTACTTGCGGCCACTCTGCTAGCAGTACACCGACGTCCGATTCTAGCAGGCAAATTTCCCTGCCCCAGCTGCTGGACCGTCGAAAGAAGTTCACTCCCAGCCATCCACATGCCCAGCGGTTGAATGCTAGCTTGGCTAAATTGCTAGCGCTTCAACTGCTGCCTTTTCAGTTGGTAGACTCGGCCACCTTCCGTGAGTTTGTGCAATGTGCGGTTCCTCAGTGGCAGGTTCCCAAACGTCACTTTTTCTCACGGAAGGCTATTCCGGCTCTCTACCGGCATGTGGAAGGCAATGTCTTGGCCTCGCTGGACAGGGCGGTCAGCGGTAAGGTGCATATTACCGCTGACTCATGGTCCAGCATGCATGGACAGGGACGTTACCTTTCTTTCACGGCCCATTGGGTCACTCTTTTGGCAGCTGGGAAGGATGCAGGACAAGGTGCAGTAGTGTTGGAGGTTGTTCCACCGCCACGCCTACAAAATGCTACTAGTGGTTGTGACACACCTCTCTCCTCCACCCCCTCCTCTTCTTCTTCCTCCATGGCCTCTTCCTGTGCTTTGTCCTCTGAACCAGCGGTGCTCCGTAGCCGTTCAAGGGGCTACGCAAGTACGCAGGCAAAAAGATGCCATGCCGTGCTTGCGCTGGTGTGTTTGGGGGACAGAAGCCACACTGGGGCAGAGGTCCTGTCTGCTCTGCAGGGCCAGGCCGAGAGGTGGTTGACGCCACGCCAGCTTAAGCCAGGAATGGTGGTTTGCGACAATGGCACCAACCTCCTCTCCGCCCTCCGACAGGGACAACTGACCCATGTGCCCTGTGTGGCTCACGTCCTTAACCTGGTGGTGCAGCGGTTCTTGGGCAGGTACCCGGGCTTACAGGATGTCCTGAGGCAGGCCAGGAAAGTCTGTGTGCATTTCCGCAGATCTTATAATGCCAGTGCTCGCCTGGCTGAGCTGCAAAAGGAGTTGAACCTGCCCAAGAACCGCCTTATATGTGACATGCCCACCAGGTGGAACTCAACGTTGGCCATGCTGCAGCGGCTGCACACGCAGCAGAGGGCCATCAATGAGTACCTGTGCGACTACGGCACCAGGACAGGGTCAGGGGAGCTTGGTTTTTTTCTCCACGCCAGTGGGGCATGATCAGGGATGCATGCACTGTCCTGGCACCATTTGAGGAGGCCACGAGGATGGTGAGCAGTGACAGTGCATGCATCAGTGACACTGTACCTCTTGTCCACCTGTTGGAGCACACGCTGCGTGGAATAATGGACAGGGCACTTGAGGCAGAACAGAGGCAGGAAGAGGAGGACTTCCTTGCCTCTCAAGGCCCCCTTTACCCAGACAGTGTTCCTTCTGTCCCACCCATCGCACAGGAAGAGGAGGAGGAGGAGGAGGAGGAGGATTGTGTCAGCATGGAGGTGGAGGCTGGCACTCAGCATCATCAGCAGCAATCTTTTAGGGATGATTTACAGTCCCAAGAAACCAGTGGACTTGTACGTGGCTGGGAGGAGGTGGCTGCGGATCATGTCGTCCTTAGTGACCCAGAGGACTCCGGACCGAATGCCTCAGCTAACCTACGCTGCATGGCCTCCCTGATCCTGCAAAGTCTGCGGAAGGATCCTCGTATTCTTCGGATCAAGGAGAGGGACCATTACTGGCTGGCCACTCTCCTTGATCCACGGTACAAGGGTAAGGTTGCGGACCTTATGTTACCGTTGCAGAGGGAGCAGAGGATGAGACAACTCCGGGAGGCCTTGCAGAAAGGTCTGTGCAACGCGTTCCCAGAGACTGGGAGGTTACAAACTCCTGGTCCTGGACAACGAGTTGCTGAGGCTTCGGCCAGTCAAAGAAGGAGCGGTGGGGAAGGTGGCCGTCTGACCGATGCGTTCAGACAATTCTTTAGTCCGCAGCCCCAAAGTATGATCGGTTCCAGCAACCATCGCCAGCGTCTGATAAACATGGTGCAGGAATATCTAGGGGCAAGGTCAGACTTGGACACCTTCCCCACCGAAAATCCTCTGGCTTACTGGGTCTTGAGGATGGATCACTGGCCAGAGCTTGCACAGTATGCAATTGAGCTACTGGCCTGTCCTGCATCCAGCGTTCTTTCGGAATGCACATTCAGTGCTGCTGGAGGATTTGTCACGGATCACAGGGTGCGCCTGTCCACCGACTCGGTTGATCGACTGACTTTCATCAAGATGAACCAGTCTTGGATCACCACCAGCTACCACACACCTGATGCTGATATAACAGACTAATTGATTTTAACATGTCACATCCCTTCAAGACTGATGCTGATGCTGAGTGCCTGTGCTGTTATGTTGACTGGCTATCCTCCTCCTCCGAGTCCTCAATGATACGATTGATGATGATAGCTTGGAAGATCATTTTTGTTTATGGGTGCCGCCACCAGTGCCTAACGCCCAATTTTTCAGCCCCTGTTTAACAGGGGCGTGTAATTACAATTTTTGAAGCAATACTTTGCAACAGGGCTCATTGCTGTGCTCCAAGTACAGTATCTGTGAGGGGTTGCAGTGTTGTGCCACCAGTGCCTAAGGCCCAATTTTTCAGCCCCTGTTTAACAGGGGCGTGTAATTACAATTTTTGAAGCAATACTTTGCAACAGGGCTCATTGCTGTGCTCCAAGTACAGTATCTGTGAGGGGTTGCAGTGTTGTGCCACCAGTGCCTAAGGCCCAATTTTTCAGCCCCTGTTCAACAGGGGCATGTAATTACAATTCTTGATCTAATAATTCACAGCAGGGCCCATTGCTGCACCCACCAAGAGTAACTCTGAGGGCTTACAGTGTTGTGGCAACGCCACCACCACCACCACCACGAAAGGCCCAATTTTTCAGCCCCTGTTCAAAAGGGGCATGTAATTACAATTCTTGATCTAATAATTCACAGCAGGGCCCATTCCTGCACCCACCAAGAGTAACTCTGAGGGCTTACAGTGTTGTGGCAACACCACCACCACCACCACCACCACCACGAAAGGCCCAATTTTTCAGCCCCTGTTCAACAGGGGCATGCAATTACAATTCTTGATCTAATAATTCACAGCAGGGCCCATTGCTGCACCCACCAAGAGTAACTGTCAGGGCTTACAGTGTTGTGGCACCAGCACCACCATCAAAGGCCCAATTTTTACTACCACTGTTCAACAATTATATGTAATTACAATTCCTGATATAATAGTTGACAGCAGGGCGTTCCAGCACCAACCAAGAGTAACTGTGAGTGCTTACAGTGTTGTGCCAACACCAACAACTAAGGGGCCTATTTCTGCAGCGTATATACGGCAGGTCCCTACTTTCAAACATCCAACTTACAAACGGCTCCTACTTGCAAACGCAAGAAGACAACAGGAAGTGAGAGGAAATCTACCCCTAGGAAGGAAAATTCTCTCCTGTAAGAATTAATATGGGAGAAAGGTGTCTCCTCTGTACTGATGCTTTATCACCAATCCTTGTTTCAAGAAAAACACCACATTTCAAAAACAGTTGTCATTGGGACGGAAAGTGAGGTGAAATGTTCTGAACAGGGGCACAGACAGCAAAACAAATGTTACAGGGGTGATAACCCTTACCTATGTTTTCCAAAAAGTTTAAAAATAGATTTTTGGGCTGGAGCTACACTTAAACAATGTACCTGTTCAAAATTACAAACAGATTCTACATAAGAACAAACCTACAGTCCCTGTCTTGTATGCACCACCTGTATACGGCTGTTCAGAGTATATAGGGCCTTTTTTATTTTATGTGCGGGGTTCCCCTTAATATCCATACAAGACCCAAAGGGGCTGGTAATGGGCTGGGGTAGGGGGGGGGGGGTCATGGGGTAGCTATGCCATTTTTCTTAAAGATTTTCATCCATATTACCAGGACCAGACATTACATTAAAGCCGCAAGCAGTTTTAAATGGCTTTTTTTTCCTTTAGAAGTGTCATTTTGTGCAGGGACAGTTCTAAACACGGGAAACACGTGGCACTTCACAGGCATACTTTAGACACCCCCCAGGTACGATATTTAAAGGAATATTTGACTTTTTTTTTCACTTTATGCATCATTAAAATGACTGCTCCCGAAAAACGACCGTTTTTAAAACTTCTTTTTGCATTGATACATGTCCCCTGGTGCAGAACCCGGGTTCCCAAACCCTTTTTAGGACAATAACATGCATAATAGTCGTTATAATTAGCACTTTAGAATTCGAACGTTCGCATCCATTGTATTTAATAGGGTTCTAATGTTCGTACGAACTTTCGGTCCGTTCGCGGGTTCTGGTGCGAACCGAACCCGGGGGTGTTCGGCTCATCACTAGTAGCAAGCAATCTTTTTTCTGTGACAAGAAACTGTTCAAAAATTGCAACCATGCATCCTTTGTTTACAACTGTAATTGTTGTGATTGGTCACAGTGATCATGTGGTATCTGGCCAATTGACCCTGCTCTGTGATCTGCTGTGTCTCATGGACAAAGCGTTCACAGACCATGCCTGTGAGGTTAGATTGGGAGGACATTTTAATATGTGCTCCCAAATCTAGGAAGCTGTTGCCTGTCTATTTTAATACAGTGCTTGGGCAGGAAGCAGTTAAAGAAAGTACCCAAGTCAGTTTTTGTACATGCCTTTAATGCATGGGACCACATATGTATTCCAGGGTGGACCAGGGTACATGTGCAAAGCTTGGTATACGTTCACATTATCCTCTAAGGCCGGGCCAAATGGATCTGTGTTTTTTAACATTACCAGGTCTGTAATGGTAGTTATACTTCTTATCAAGGGGCAAAAAGGAGGTATATGGCATTGCATAATTTCAGCCATCCTATAAAATACTGTACCTGAAAGTATAATGACTAATCTTTGTTGATTTTTCACTCATTAATTTTTAGTTGTTAAACTTTTGAATAGAGTGGGGAAGGATTAGAGCTCCTGTCTGTTTTGTACTAGTATCTGGGGCTCCATTGTTACAGTAACAACTGTTTAACCACTTAATGTACGTGCCAGAATGGCATGTACAGGCACATTAACGTACCTGTACGTCCCTTTTAACTGCCTGACATGGGGGTCGCGTGCACGCTGCCGGCGGCGCGCTCGCGACCCTGCTGCCTTCCCCGTGAGTCGGACCGCGAGTCCCGCAGACTCGATCACCGCAGGGAGCCCCGCGATCGTCTCACGTAGGCAAAGAGCAGGGAGATGCTTGTGTAAACAAGTATCTCCCTGCTCTGCCTAGTGACAATGACACAGATTTCGGCTCCGTGTACTCGGAGCGGAGATCGGTGTCATGTCACACAGAGCCCAACCCCCCCATGGTTAGAAACACTCATCAGGGTACACTTAACCCCTTTAGCGCCACCTAGTAGTTAACCCCTTCACTGCCAGTGTAATTTTCACAGTAACCAGTGAATTTTTATAGCACTGATCGCTGTGAAAATGACAATGGTCCCAAAAATGTGTCAAAAGTGTCCGATGTGTCTGCCATAATGTCACAGTCATGAAAAAAATCACTGATCGCTGCCATTACTAGTAAAAATATTTTTTTTATAAAAATGACATAAAACTATCCCCTATTTTATAAACGCTAGAACTTTTGCACAAACCAATCAATGATTGCGATTGTTTTTACCAAAAATATGTAGAAGAATACGTATCGGCCTAATCTGAGGAAAAAAAATGTTTTTTTTTTATATATTTTTGGGGGATATTTATTATAGTAAAAAATATTGAAGTTTTTTCAAAATTGTCGCTCTATTTTTGTTTATAGCAGAAAAAAACCCCCGCAAAGGTGATAAAATACCACCAAAAGAAAGCTCTATTTGTGGGAAAAAAAGGACGTCAATTTTGTTTGGGAGCCACGTCGCACGACCGCGCAATTGTCAGTTAAAGCGACGCAGTGCCGAAACGCAAAAAGGGGCCTGGTCTTTAACCAGCCAAAATGGTTCGGGGCTTAAGTGGTTAACCGGACAGGAAGTGAGAGAAATTATACAACAGGAAAAATAAAACTTTGACAGGTGTTTTATCCTTCCTCAATTCTAATGAAGCTGTAGAAAGAATCAAAAGCTTGACCGGGGTTTTGATCTTACCCCACTCTTTAAACGTTTTTGTCTGGACAGATATACTATTACATTAAGTTTTAGTTATCTTGTTGCATTGCTTCCAAAAATGTCATAACCATTTTTTTTCTCAGAAAAGCAGTTCATGTAATGCAATGCAAAACATTGTAAACTAACTATGGCAAATATACTAAGAACTAAATAGACGTTATTCCACAAGCATATATGTATGGTTAAAATTAGATGCTTTATTGTAATTTATTCAACGCTGCTAATGACAACTTACAGAATAATATATAAATAACATGCATAATTAAGTAAAGAAGAAAAAAAAAAGACAACAATAAAGGTTATATACTGTGGTACTTACTAGCAAGGCATAATAATTGTATTATTTCAATACCCTGCCTTAAAATTGTGGCATTTCTCACTGATGGGATCACCTTTTATATATAGTGTTATCAAAACAAGCCATACTTATTAGCATTAAAAGATAATGTTCTGTTCTTGCCTAGCCTAGATACATAACATTTTAAAGCAGTCATTAATGATGGGGAAAATTAAACAGGGACCACGAGCCAAGGCTAACCAAGGGCTTCACTTCCAACAATTATAATTATTTCCCTTTAATCACTTTATCAGATTTTGCCACTATTAGAGCAATGAAGAATGCAGGCAAAATATGAGTAGCTCGGAGGGCTGTTATTTGAGAGAACAAGGCAGCTATTTATAAGTTCCTTTGTGCTAGCTACAGATGAATTATGTGCATTAAAGGAAAACCTACAATACCCTAACATATAATATTTTTTCATTTTTTTCAAAAAGATGATTGTGTGTGCAATTTTTTTCTTTGACACTCATTCGCTCATTTGTTTCTTCATGCCTTGAGGACTTATGTTAATTTACTAAAGGCAAATAGACTGTTCACTTAGCAAGGGATGTTGCACTTTTTAAAAGGGAATTACCCCAGAGCCTAGTGAATGAGGTGAAGCTCTGTTGACTTCCATTGTCCAATCATGTGCAAGCAAACATTTTTTTTTTCCTTGCACTTGATTGGGTATTTTTTGAAGAGTGAAACTTCACCTCATTCATTACATGCTCCTTGATCATTCATTAAGCTCTGGGAATAATTCCCTTGAAAAGTGCAATTTCCCCAGCAAAGAAAACAGTCTATTTTCCTTAAGACTCCATTCACACAGGGGCAACACGACTTCCAGCGCGACTTTTGCAGGCAACTTGGACACGACTTGAGTATGAATCACAGCGCGCGACCTGGAGCTACTTACAAGGCAACTTCAAGTTGCCTGCAGGACAGGAGACATTCCAGTGGCCAATCAAACAAGAATCAGCTCTGTGGGAGGGAGGGGGGAGGGAGAGGTTTGCCTGAGAAATGTATGTTTTCTTCCTGGAAAGTTGCTCCTGTTAAGGCAGGGGATCCGACTTCTGAGCAACTTCCATTGAAATCAATGGGTACAGGTCACCTAGCAGTTGCCTAGAAGTCGGATTGAAGTAGTACAGGAACCTTTTTTGAAGTTGGAGCGACTGCAGTAGTGTACATTAAGATGGCTCCATTCACTTACATTGATTTTCTCATGCAGCGCGACTTGACGCGACTAGGGGCGACCTGGGGCGATTTGAAGTCGGATCCAAAGATACCCCTTAGTAAATCAACCCCAAAGTGTATTTTTAGCCAGTTAATGAGGTGGAGCTCTGCTGACTTTCATTATCCAATTATGTGCAAGTAAAAATACTGTTTTTTATGTTCCTTGCATGGGATTGGTTATTCTTTGCAAGTTACTTTTCATCAAATTCTCTAAACCAGGGGTAGACAACCTTAAAGTGGTGGAGATCTACCTGGACAACATGGGAGAAGTCAAAGATCATGGGCACGGTGTCGCCTCCACACATCTGATTTAAACCTCTAATTGGCAAACTACTGTGTTGCAATCGCATGCATTGCACGGCAATCATGGGTTTAAATCAGGTTGTGAAGAGGCAACATGTCGCCTCCTTACCACCTGTCAAACACACTCGGATAATTTTTCAGAGAAGCAGCATTGCCTGCTGCACTTGTGAATGAACCCTTAGTTGCATTCAGCAGCAGTACCCTAATGCCGCGTACACACGATCGGACATTCCAACAACAAAACAGTGGATTTTTTTCCGATGGATGTTGGCTTAAACTTGTCTTGCATACACACGGCCACACAAATGTTGTCGGAAATTCCAATCGCCAAGAACACAGTGACGTACAACACTACAACGATCCGAGAAAAATGAAGTTCAATGATTTCGAGCATGCGTCAAATTGATTCCGAGCATGCGTAAGATTTTTGTGCGTCGTAAAATTGGATAAACACGATCGGAATTTCCGACCACAACTTTTGTAGTCGGAAAAATTGAGAACCAAATGTCCGATGGAGCCTACACACGGTCAGAATATCCGACCTAAAGCTCACATCGAACATTTGTTTTGGAAATTGTGATCGTGTGTACGCGGCATTAGTGCTCGTTCACACATAAAGTTAAGGGAGAGGTGGCAAAATCCTGCGGTTGAGTCATGGCTTTACCGCCCCAAATCCCTACTCTCTTTAGCTGCGGAGGCAGCAGGAATTAAGTCCCCTGTTGCTTTTGGTGGGTGCTAACGCCTGCCAATCGTGACCTATTCAAGTAAATGGGGCCACTCTGCAAGTACCCCTCAACTGCATGCTTCTGTGGGGTCTAAGAGGTTAAAGCAGGTGATGAAAGTACCACAACGCTGCCTGCTTTAACCCCTTGTTTGCTGTACTGCACAGGGTTACAGGGCTCTTGCAGAGTGACCTCATTCACTTGAATGGGTCATGCTCCTGCTGTGACATATGTACACCCCTGGCCACTGAAGCTAAAGGGGGTGTGGTTAGGTCGGGAAGCTAAAAACATGTCTTAACTATGGGGTTTTACCACCCCCCAAACTGCAAATAAAAATGAACCCTTACCATTCTGAGCCCCCTATAAGGCTGCTTTCACATTAATGCGCTGCAGTTTACCCGCACGGCTGGTGCAACACAGTGCATCTGTAACTTTCCTTGGTTAGCTGCACTTTGCCATCGACTTCTATTATATCCTGCAGGCTTGGTGCACTTTCAGAAAGTGCACCAAACCTGCAGGATATAATAAAAGTCTATGGCTAAGTGCAGCAAACCAGCAGTAAAGCTGCAGTTACACTGCACTGCACCCGCGGTGTGGGTAAATTGCAGTGCATCAGTGTGAAAGCAGCCCTATATTATTATGCCCAGTGTATCGCTGCACACTGACTTAAATATCTCTTCTTTCCTGCTGTTGGCACCACTCTGGAGACCGCTAGCTGGGATAAGAGGTGGAGTGCAGTTGGTATCACTCCTCATGGGACAAGAGCCAACACTACAGAGGAGGCGTTGGCTTATGCGGCTCTTGCTCCCTGCTACAGCTCCAACTTTACAAGTAGTCCCTCTGCATTGCACTCTGTTTGATGCTCTGGAATGGTGGGTCAGCAAGCCCACACCACCATCTACCAGTCACCTGTCCGCAATCTACTGGTAAATCACAATCTATTGGTTGTTGACCCCTGTTCTAAACAAAGGCAAAATTCCATTGCAAAATAAAACTCCCCTTGCAAACTGAACAACCTGTTTTCCTTTGGATTGATTCCGTGACTAATACCTTTCTGCTTGATACTAAGTTTGAGCAAAGTGTTAATGGATTTTGGAAGTTTACAGGTGAGAGGGGTTGAGACTCTATGATCATAGATTGCATGTCTTTTGGCTATTTAAAATCTATGGTGGAGTTATAGAGAGTTATGCCTTGTACACACGACCGGATTTTCAGATGGAAAAAGTCAGACGGGCTCTTTTCATCGGATATTCCGACCATGTGTATGCCCCATCTGACTTTTTCCTTCGGAAATTCTGACAAACTTAGATAGAGAACATGTTCTCTTTTTTTCCGACGGACAAAAATTTCTATCGGAAAATGCAATTCAGACAGACTAAAAACCATGCATGCTCAGAATCAAGCAGAAGAGCCGAACTGCCTATTCAACTTCATTGATCTCGGCTCGTCGTACGTGTTGTACGTCACCGTGTTTTTGACGGTTGGATTTTAGTGTGACCGTGTGTATGTAAGACAGCTTGAGCGGAATTCCATCGGACAAACCGTCGGACTTTATTCCTATGGACAATCCGGTCATGTGTACAAGGCATTAGTATGTTCATGCTGGCCATAATCCCAGCTTCTTCTCTTTCTTAGGTCTGACCAAAAATAAGTGGACCAATTTGAATTTCTGTTACCATTTGCTGCATGCTTGCTCAGGGTTTAAAAAATATGTAAGACAGAGACAGCCAGGCAGCTAGAATTTCCAGAAAGAGGTCAGCAATGGCAGTCTACATTTTACTCTTGTGTGATAGGCTTGATGTTCTTTATTCTTCAGACTAACTTGGTGCTACATAAATAAGCGAGCTATATAACTACATTATGCAATTTCGACACTCCTGTATATATTATGCAATATTCTAAATTCTATTACAGATCTGAAAAAAAAAAATGTAAGTTTGAACTTGTGGCTACTGAACATTTTAGTGATCTCTATGCAGAGAGTTCACAAAAGTGAAGAAGAGCCGTGACTCTCCTAGAGGACATTATGGTAGAATTGTCTAAACATCATGGAGATGAGCTCAGCTACTCTTCATGTCTTAGGGGCTTATTATGTCTGCTCCAGAACTTCCACTGTATTGGCTGCAGGGAAAACATTTCCAGTGACAGCAATGTGGATTGTTGCCAAATACAAAAAAGAAATGGCAGACAATGCAGTATATATAGAAAATGTAGCAAATTGAAAAATCTCCTTAGAGAGCGAATGTCTCACAAATACATGGGAAACAAAGACAGATATTGTAGCTTAAAGGTACAACACACACCTTTCCTACTTTTAGCCTGTAGACAGGGACACATATTTTCTGCATACTTTGTGAATTTTATATTTTGGTAGATGGACAAGCAAAGCACCAGATTAATGTCAGATTTACAGTGGAAGTGTGTTAGCATGGCCATACATGAGACATTCTCAGCTCAGTTCAAGCATCCCTTGTGATAATCCGGCTGGGAT
The DNA here is from genome assembly GCA_029206835.1 of Rana muscosa. NCBI lineage: Eukaryota > Metazoa > Chordata > Amphibia > Anura > Ranidae > Rana > Rana muscosa. The sequence goes on along the minus strand of CM055116.1, from coordinate 873,017,401 downwards.
CAGTTTCTAGTTTCTATTTCTGTAGTCTGAAGCGCTCATTATTGCACACAGATTTTTTTCGTTTCTGAAAATCTCCATGCCATGAGAGCTGATCATTCTCTTTTCACTGGGGAATAAAAAAACAAAGTGTTAATGGTATGTGTGCCTCATTTCATTTGGCTGAGTTACACAGAATTTCATAACATGTCTTGATGGGTTCAAGGAACAAAAAAAGTCTCACCACTGGTCATTCTCAGTAAGAACCTTTGGTTATATTCATATATCCATACAAAAAAGAATTAGTGTTAGTTTCATAATGACAACTGTTCCTGTATTTACATACAGCATAGGTGAAGTAAAGTTAGCATGGTCATTAATCTCAATGTGTAGCCTATTGGTCAGTTGTCTACCATCAATTTTCGAGAGCACAAGGCAACACAAACTGATGTTTATTTGAATAGGTTTAATTTTTTTTGGTGATTAAATGTTAGATTTAGGTTAAGGGATACAATTAAAATGACAAAAAGCTATTAACGGGTATATTAGAGCAGAAACAGCTTTCAGTGCCTATGCCAGCTTTTTTCTGGTGGAGTCCTTCCTTTCCACTATAGATTCCTATTAGAACATTACTATGATGGACCATTAGGAATTTGTGGAAGGTAAGAGAAGGTAGGCAAGTTTACAACACTATGTGGGTTATTTACAAAAGGCAAATCCACTTTGCACTACAAGTGCAAACTACAGGTGCAAAGTGCACTTGAAATTGCACTGAAAGGGCACTTGGAAGTGCAGTTGCTGTAAATCTGAAGGGTAGATCTGAAATGAGGGGAAGCTCTGCTGATTTTATCATCCAATCATGTGCAAGCTAAAATGCTGTTTTTTATTTTCCTTGCATGTCCCCCTCGGGTCTACAGCGACTGCACTTCCAAGTGCACTTTGCAGTTGTAGTTTGCACTTGTAGTGCAAAGTGGATTTGCCTTTCGTAAATAACCCCCTCTGTCAAAGAGACAAAGTTTTGCCCAATTATAACATCCCAAAGCTCAAGCGGAGCAAGGACACTAAATCTGAAGCAAGAGCACTGAAATTGGGGCAAGGGCACTGGATACACTGCTTGCATTTTATAACTGTCACCAGCTTTTATTTTTTTACAGTGGCAGAGACACTTTAAGGGGAATATTTATAATACAATTTGCAGAGTTATTTATCCAGTGAAACTGCATGTACATTTACTCTGTGCAAATTGAAGCAAAATCAAATGTTATTAGGCATTTTTTCTCCAGGTTGAATGTGTAAATAAAGATGAGCCTTAGCTCTATCTAAGGGCCATAAGGTTTGGTTACATATTAGGTTTTAAAGTAGAACTATAAGCAAAACTTTTTTCACATTTTGGATAGAGTATGGGAGGGTTATACCCCTGTAAGGTTTATTTTTGCCCCCTTTGTCCCGATGGGAAGATTTCCCTTCACTCCCTGTTCCATAACTAAAACAGGAAGTAAGAGGAGATCCCTGCAAATTAACCACATAAGGACCGCCGCACGACGATATACGTCGACAGAATGGCACGGCTGGGCACAAGGGTGTACAGGTACGTCCCCTTTAAGATCCCAGCACTTGCGACTCGGTCCGAAGCTCCATGACCTCGCCCGCGGGACCCGCGGATCCGATCGCCACCGGTGTTCCGCGACAGGGTCACAGAGCTGAAGAACGGGGAAAGGTAAGTGTAAACAAACCTTTCCCCATTCTTCCTAGTGGCATGTCAGTGATCATCTGTTCCCTGTCATAGGGAACGACGATCAGTGACATCACACGTCAAGCCACACCCCCTACAGTAAGAATCACTCACTAGGGCACACTTAACCCCTACAGCGCCACCTAGAGGTTAACCCCTTCACTGCCAGTGTCATTTTCACAGTAATCAGTGCATAATTATAGCACTGATCGCTGTAAAAATGACAATGGTCCCAAAAATGTGTCAAAAGTGTCCGATGTGTCCGCCGTAATGTTGCAATCACGATAAAAATCTCAGATCACCGCCATTAGTAGTAAAAAAAAAAATAATAAAAATGCCATAAAACGATCCCCTATTTTGTAGACGCTATAACGTTTGCGCAAACCACTCACTATACGCTTATTGCAATTTTTTTTACCAAAAATATGTAGAAGAATACGTATCGGCCTAAACTGAGGAAAAAATATGTTTTTTTATATATTTTTATATATTTTTTGGGGATATTTACTATAGCAAAAAGTAAAAAATATGTAATTTTTTTCAAAATTGACGCTCTATTTTTGTTTATAGCACAAAAAATAAAAACCGCAGAGGTGATCAAATACCACGAAAAGAAAACTCTATTTGTGGGAAAAATAGGACGTCAATTTTGTTTGGGAGCCACGTTGCACGACCGCGCAATTGGCAGTTAAAACGACGCAGTGCCGAATCGCAAAAAGGGGCCTGGTCCGTTAGCAACAAAATGGTCTGGGGCTTAAGTGGTTAAGAGAATTCCTTGGGGACCTCCCAGGTCACCAAAACTAGTGCCTCCATTGGAAGATTTCCCCTCTATTACTTTCTTAAAGACACCCCAAAATTTGGGATTTTCTTTTACTTCCCCTTCTAGTGATAATGTTAATTAGAACAAAAAGAGAGGGTGAATCTCCCTAACAGGGACACAGACAGCAATAAAAACAGGTGTTCTAATCCACCTCCCCTCTATCCAAAGCTAAAAAAAAAAAAAATTACCCTTACTTTAAGGCTACAGTAATTATAGTTAGATTTAGATGGTTAGAGGGAGTTGTTTAAGTGGATAGGTTAAGTTTTAGCACTCAGGTGAGGGAACTATTCAGTGCCATGGTCATAGTAAGAATTAAGTTAAGGATAGGGATCAGGATATATGTTTTTTTTTTTTCACTTTTTCCGTGCCTAAAGTCGGCAGTGCCAGCACCAGGTTCTCAACATAATGTAACAAACAAAAATGTCAAACTAACAGCTGGCTTTCCAGGTGGTTTCATAATGGAGTTCAGTATAAAAAGGCTAATCATTTTGGAACCTTGGCCTTATAACCTGGGTACATAACAAGCCTTAAATAGTAATCTAGAAATATAACATTCTTTAGAAGAAAAAAAAATGCTAAGTAGAGTTAATAAATGTATCTACAATATATCTAGGATATAAAATGCTAACTTTTGAAAAAAGGAAGTTTCCCCATGGGGCTTTGGACAGCCAAGTTAGGAAATCAAAAAAATGGAATGATGATGGTGTGAACATCATTTATTGGATGATGGTCCAGGTCATAATATAAAGTACAAAAGACATTGTAAAAACATATTACTGGTCTGGTGATGCGGTATAATACACAATGGATGACAATATGCAAACAATAATGCACTGCACTGCATTACATTACATAATGCTTAGTGATGTGCGTGCCCTGACGCGTTTCGACCTGTGTAGCGGTCTCTTCAGGGGGCTATTGAATTCTAAAAAATAATAATAATAATATACATTACATACATTGCATTAAAAAGGCATAATACTGATGTCACATAAACCAAAAAGGAATATTTACCATTGAGGGATTAAAAAAGCATTCTATGACCAGAATTGAACCAAGACGTTTGGGAGATCCAGAAAGGGACATGGTGAGCGCCACCCATCACCACAAGGGGGAATGGAAAATCCGCCGCGAGGGGCTTGCAGAGAGCCACACTCATACACGCCCTCCAACGGGCGGGGGAGCCAGCACCTGCAATGAGCACCCAACTGTCAGCCATATATGAGAGAGTAATTATTTGTATATATAAATTCATTAGAATATAGGAGTACTTTGGGCATACAGGATATGGAAGGGACTGAATGACAAAATATGGATTGCTAGTAGATGTTGTGTAAGGGTAGGCATGTTGGAAGTCCTATGGAGTAACTAGCCTATAGAGGATAATGGTGAGTGTAACGGTGAAATATGGAAAGATTGGTCTTAATGTGTGATGTTGGTGACCATCTAAAAAGATGGTGTGGTGTGTGTGTGTAGGGGGACTGACCATAAAGGCAGTCGAGTGATACAAAAATGTGCAAAGTGATGGGTATGGGATATAATGATCCTACATTGAAAGCCATCATGTGGTTTTTCTCTCATGACGGTTGGGGACCATGGGGATCTCGTTGTGCGCCCCCCATCCCCTGGGGGTGGATCTCGGCTCCCTGTGGCTTCCCGGCATGGTGGGGGGATGTGGACTCCACTGCATCCCCCATTCTGCTCTGCAGGCAGCCGAGCGTCCCCTCTCGGCCGCTGTGCGAGCTCTCACCTTGCCGGCGGCGTCCCGTGTTCACCTCCGGACGCCTGTGGCGAAGGGCGCGCGCTCGAATAACCGGTGCGTGCTCGGCGTCATGACGTCATGCAGGTTGCAACGGAGGTGACGGCAGTTGTCGGGGCCACCAGGCCTTCCGGAACGCTGAGGGAGCCACATGAGGGTCGCTCATGTAGCGACCTTCACGCCATATCTCCTGTGGATGGGGGGGGTCAGTGCATGCACATTGGATACTCCAGCTGCCACGCCCACAGGCATACATAAGACCGGATTGCCCAGAGCCATTCATGACTCCAAGCAGTCCGGAATGGATTGCACTTTATGCTCTCTCCTTCAGCAGCAGAAGTTCCTACCTTTTCTGCAGATTCGCAGTCAGGCTTAATACAATTTATATAAGGTTCCAACATATAAGACTTTTTCTTGAGTCATCACTTCACCAGGTAATTTCTCACTCTATTCCCATGCACTACCTTATATGGTGTACTTTACATTTTACTTTCACTCATTAATATTTTTTATTAATCACTTTTTTGTTCATTCAATGTAGGATCATTATATCCCATACCCATCACTTTGCACATTTTTGTATCACTCGACTGCCTTTATGGTCAGTCCCCCTACACACACACACACCACACCATCTTTTTAGATGGTCACCAACATCACACATTAAGACCAATCTTCCCATATTTCACCGTTATACTCACCATTATCCTCTATAGGCTAGTTACTCCATAGGTCTTCCAACATGCCTGCCCTTACACAACATCTACTAGCAATCCATATTTTGTCATTCAGTCCCTTCCATATCCTGTATGCCCAAAGTACTCCTATATTCTAATCCACTTTTTTAGTAAAATATGCTATGAATCTATATATACAAATAATTACTCTCTCATATATGGCTGACAGTTGGGTGCTCATTGCAGGCGCTGGCTCCCCCACCCGTTGGAGGGCGTGTATGAGTGTGGCTCTCTGCAAGCCCCTCGGGGCGGATTTTCTATTCCCCCTTGTGGTGATGGGTGGCGCTCACCATGTCCCTTTCTGGATCTCCGAAACGTCTTGGTTCAATTCTGGTCATAGAATGCTTTTTTAATCCCTCAATGGTAAATATTCCTTTTTGGTTTATGTGACATCAGTATTATGCCTTTTTAATGCAATGTATGTAATGTATATTATTATTATTATTTTTTAGAACTCAATAGCCCCCTGAAGAGACTGCTACACAGGTCGAAACGCGTCAGGGCACGCACATCACTCAGCATTATGTAATGTAATGCAGTGCATTATTGTTTGCATATTGTCATCCATTGTGTATTATACCGCATCACCAGACCAGTAATATGTTTTTACAATGTCTTTTGTACTTTATATTATGACCTGGACCATCATCCAATAAATGATGTTTACACCATCATCATTCCATTTTTTTGATTTCCTAACTTGGCTGTCCAAAGCCCCATGGGGAAACTTCCTTTTTTCAAACATTACATTGGGGTTTGCAGCACTCCTTGTCTCTTCTATATGTGTCTTTCCCCAAGATAAAATGCTAACTATACAATACAATATAAATGAATGTATATAATAATAAATAATAATATACTGTATATCTATCTATCCATCTATCTATCTATCTATATATATATATATATATATATATATATATATATATATATATATATTGTAACATGGGGGACCATTAGCTCTCGTGGCAGATGCATTTGTCAACCCAGTCAACCCAGTCAGGAACTATATTTTCAGGCATGGTAGCCCATTTTTATTTAAAAGGCAAATAAAAGTCCGTAACATAAAGGTTTCCCACGCAGGGGTTCTTCTCCAGCAAATACACACAATGGAAAATACTAGCCCACATGGCTCTCTCTTTAGCAGTACTTCTGCTCTTTACGCTGGTCCTCAGACCATACGTTTTTTTAATGTGTGCTCTGGCCTTCGTCCTTAGGCCATTTATTGCCTCTTGCAGTCACACATGTTCTGGCTGCCTCCTGCAGCCCCTCTGACTCCTGGAGACCTCCTGTCTCTCTTGGTGTGGAGCCGTCTCCAACTGGGAGCCATGAGGTCTTCCCATACCCTCATTATAAGGGCTGTACTCACCTGAGCACACACCCTGCTGGTCATCTACAAAATCTAGACACAGGGTTGGAGATCCCATCCCAACCAAAACACTATGGAACCTCCAAACTACAGAGCCCAATGCCGGAATACCAAAACCTGGAGAATTTACCAATTTTACAGTGACATCATTTTCTACTGTCACAATATATATATATATATATATATATATATATATATATATATATAAATAGATAAATATATATATATATATATATATATATATATATATATGTATATATCATAATTTAACAATATATGTTAAGTGTACAAGGTGTTGTTTCATGTGTGGGGTAAGCCTGGGGAGCATAAGTCCACGTAAGGCCAAGGCTCTCTGCAAATATGCACCTGTGACCTGCAGTATCCTGAAAAGCAAGAAACTTTGGGCTCATGCAGCCTCTGTTGGTGGGCTGCTGTTAGTTAGTTATGTCTAGGGCTGATACAGATTTTTTCTACTAAATTGCAGCTGGAAATCCTGTTCAACAAACCAGAAATAACTTTTCATTGACTTGGCTGTTCTAATGTAATGACAGCTAAAATATAATTGGTTGCTAGGGATTACACCACATCATAACTCCTATTAATTATTACAAGAATATGACAAAAGAGGAAGAAAAAAAAAAGTGAGAGGCAGAGAAGGATGAACAAAAGAGAGAGAAAGTGTTAATAAAAATACCAATGTATATATTTTAGAGAGCACAACGCACACATCTAAACTGTTATCTCCATCAACACGCAGCTATCATTAAGCTTTTCTATGTATTACATTCTGCAATTTCTATTGCTATCTTGTTCAGAGCAGGTGCGCAAGGCCAGGCATGTGGCTGCTTGCATGGCTCTTATTTTTAACACCCTGCTCTCAGGCAGTGACAAGCCATTGCTAAGTGAGGTAATAGCCAATTGATTTTGTTCCGTTTTTTGCAGTAGGCAGTAATAAATCATGCTGCTTGTCAGAGGGGTGTTTTCATGTTTGCTGTAAGAGTGTGCCAACAATTATTCGACAGAAAGCTCTTGTGGCCCCCCTCTCGAGAACAGGGCTGCTGCCTGAATTAGTATCTCCTTGACCAAAATGAAGCAGCTGTGGCACATGCTCTAACTTGATTCTTTTTGTGTGGGTGGGAGGACTCTGAATTGGAAAGACATGCGATTGATGGATTCACACACTAGGCCTCACAGTTTAACAAAGCTGCATAGACTAAAAGGAATGTCAAGAGAATAACATGTAGAACAAAGACGAGCCGAGGATGATATATACATTCCATCTAACCATGTACTACTTTGAAATTGGGGTTAAATGCGTGCGCTGTAAAATGTATGTCTGTAAGACATCTTGGCTTTCAAGCACTTGGTGTCTTAAACATCCATATTAATGTTCCCTCCTTCTTCTGTAAAGCTCAAAGTTCAATACAGCCTAATGCTTATTTTCATTGTATTTAAATTCACAATTTTGTTTGTATTCCAATGAGCTTCTTTTTTTTTTGCAAACAAATTAAATAGATGTTTTATCAAAACTGTTTAGATGTAATTCTTTTCATATAAAACAATGAGAATTACTTTAGTCAATTTGTATTTATTACACCACTAATTGGCATATCATAGTTGGCAATAGGGATGAGGTTCAGGTTTGGACTGAAGTGCCCACCAAGCAGAACCTCTGGCTGCATTGGAAAGTCATACATTTACCAGCAGTATTACAGTCTCTGCTAAATGTAACAGCTTCCTGCTTAGGAATCCTCTTTTCTAGGAAGCCAGTGGCTGCTGGTGTCCTAATAACCAGTAACCCATTCCCGTCTGGCCCGGAGATTTCCAACTGACAGCTGAATGGAAACAATGGGGCTGACATCACTTACCAAATACTGTATGGCCATTCCATATTTGGTCAATGACATCAGCCACCATCTCAATCCCCTCCAAGCTGCTGGTCCAAGGATCTGTTGTTTGCATTTAGGAATATGATAAGAGCTCATGGACAGGTCTGGGGGTGCTGTTTATTGTGACTGATGAGGGAATTACAAGTTAATTTTTTTTTAAATAAAGGATTTTTTAGCATGTGGCATGTTTATTTTACTTTCTATTTTTTTTGTGAATATGGGTAATATATACCCTGTGCTCATTCACGTGGGGATATCTAGGGGCCTCCTTTTTTAAAAAGAGGCTTCTGAGATACTGGTAAGCCCCCACGCGCAGACCCCCACATCCACCAGGTCAGGGATATGGGGAGGAAGTGTAGTGCTCATTAACATTGGGACAAGGTAGTTTGCCAAGGTGTTCACCACTGGCAAGGTACATTCTCCCTGTTGAGGATAAGTGGTCGGGTATAGTTCAGAAAGGAGAGTGCATGCTCACGCCTTCACCTTTTCTAGCCAGCTAGATTGCTCAGATAAGGGTCTGGTATGGATTTTGGAGGAACCTCACATCTTTTGTTTGTTTATTTTTTGCAATGGTTATTACTTTAAAATCCATAGTAGACCCACATCAAACAAAAGGGTCTAATATGCATTCTTAGAAGAAACCCCATACATGTATTTTTTTTGCTGTAGTAAATTCTACAACAAAAGAAAAAGTGACCATTCAGAAGGAAAATAAATAAATAAATTTGCTGGTAAATTACATTTCACTGACAGTTTCTTTTATGCTTCTTAAGAGGCTGGTTTGTATGTTTGGGGCATCCCCATGGCATTTTTTTTTTTTTTTACAAAAAAACTAAACTGACAAGGAAATGTATTTTATTCTTTCATTGGCAATTTAAAAAATGTTTTAATTTCCTTTGTAAAAGCCAGTTTAGCTGTAGTGAACTGTATCATACCAGTGTGTCACTTCATAGAAAGGGTTAGTGTATCCATCAGGCATGTTTTTGAGAGGATTTGTGCATTTTTTACTTTTAGTTTTAAGCCTTATTAAAAATTCTGCTACCCACAAACCTATATTATATTTGCATAGGTACAGTACATGTCTCCCCGGCAGTCTCAAGCCCCCCCCCCCTCCCTGAAAATAGCCAGAATTGACTTTAAAGCTCCCATTGACTTCACTGGGGTTTGGATTAACATTCAGACTTGCAAGGTGTTCATTGGACCTCCCACAAACAAAACCTAGGTGTGTTGTTCTCATCTGCAGTTGGCAACATTTCAAAAAAATTCCAGGGACCATTTTTTTTTTGCTGTGCATCCAGCTAGCCATTGTAGGCTGGACATTTACTTTTTTGGAGAGACATTCATTTAAAATGGCAACGGTTCTACAACCATATTCTAGTCATATCATTAGCCTATTGTACAATTTAATTTTAAACTACTATATTGTATATATAATGGACAACTTTGTGTATACAGTACTGGGCTCAGAAGTTTATTACAAAAAATAGCACATACAGTGTAAAACAGAGTGTATGCAGGGCAAGGTTCAGGGGCATAATGTACAGCATAGCATATACAGTGAAGGGGTCAGGAGTATAATGTACAAAATAGCGCTAGAAGAATAAGTTACAAATTGGTGAATGAAGTGCAGGGGTCAGGAGTATAATGTACAACATAGTGAATGCAGTTCAGGGGTCAGGAATAGCTAAGATACAGCTCTGTGTAGAATGCCGTGGAGAGTAATAGCGTAATATTGTACCCCTTACTGCTGATCAGTGGGCGAAAATATGCTCTAAATTTGCTGTAAGAAATTGGAGTAATAGATCTTTTCACCTCAATTCCAAAATAGCTAGCCTCTCTTTGCTGTCCCCTATGGAGGACTCCCGATGCCTGGTGTCTGTGTGAGTGCACGGTGTGGATACTGTGAGTGCACTGCTTCCTCTTCTTAATGCTGCTCCAGTTCTAGGCAAGGATCTGTCTTCCCCCTTCAAGGAGGCTCTGTCCTGCCTCCTCCCCCTGCCAAACACAAGCACAGAGCAATGTGCTGAATTGTCTTGGAATGGGGAACAATTTGGCAAATAAATAAGCCACCACTTGATATTTATATGAATGAGCAGCTCTGGATTTGCATATGAATGCGTCACCAGGAGATTTATATATGGATGAGTTGTGAGCACAACTTAACAGGGCAGAGCTCCTGGGCAGAGAGTGACAGACAGACTCAGTGAGCTTCACGCTGTATTCTAGCACAGTCTGCCCAAGACACAGCTTTTGAGGGAGCTGAATAAAAAACTTCAAATACTGGACAATTGGTAAGTATGGCATATTCAAATCAGAATTGCAGGCAAACAGCTAAATACACAGGTAAAATACATATATAAGAGTAAGTTTGCCTGCCAAAGGATTTGTTTTTCCATATAGTTTTGAGATTCACACAGCTCTACCACGCAACTCAGTCTTACCTGGCAGGAGAGAAGACCTGCTTTTTTGATGTTGCACTTTCACTTTTAGGTCAACACCCCATCCCACTTTGTGAATAGACAGTGAAAGAAAAAACAGCATACCGTATATGCTCGAGTATAAGCCGAGTTTTCAGCCCTTTTTTTAGGGCTGAAAATACACCCCCTCGGCTTATACTCGAGTCAGTGTACCTGAAAATCTTGTCAGGCTCCGGGCGTCCATTGTTTAAATGTTGCGGTCTCCTCTTGGTCCCGTTCTGTGATAGGCGTCTCCCAGCAGCCTATCACGGATGTCCTCTCATCCTCGGACTCAGTTTCCCAGTGTCTGCTGGGAGACGCCTATCACGGAACGGAATCAGGAGGAGACCACGACATTTAAACATCCGAGCAGCATGGACATTCTGAGCTCTGTGGCAGCCCGGGATTCAGCGACACATACCAGCGCAACGGGACCTCGTTTTTGGACCGGAATAGCATCCAGGGACCCTCCTCATCCCCCTGCAGCGTGGCATGATGTCTGCCAAATGAAAGGGGGACAGACACCCCCAGAAAATAATGGCCTATTTGACCCAGCCAGCCGCCGGACATATCCAAGATGGCACCGCGGCTGCAGCACCTGCCTCTCTCCCCTCTCGGCTCTCAGTCTCACAAAGCCACAACATTGGAGATGAATAAGATGGCTTTATGGAGCTCACCAACCCTGAGCAAGGCACAGTGAGGTGGCAAACTGGCAATGGGCACAGTGAGGTGGCAATGGGCAGAGTGAGGTTGGGCACAGTGAGGTTGCAATGGGCACAGTAAGGTTACAATGGGCACAGTAAGGCGTGCAAATGGGCATTGTTGACCCTCTTTTCCACTTACAGTAGCTGCTGCATTTACCCCCCTAGGCTTATACTCGAGTCAATACATTTTCCCAGTTTTTTGGGGTAAAATTAGGTACCTCGGCTTATACTCGGATCGGCTTATACTCGAGTATATACGGTACTTCATCTCGCTGTCTCTCTGCTCTCCTCTCCTATTATAATTGCATTGCACACCTGCTTGGCTCCTTATGCTGCTTCTCGTTTCCTTACAATGAGCTCTGCTGCAGGAGTAAACTGAAAGAGGCATTTACACTACTTGAATTTAAAAAGTGCATTAAAATAATCATGCAATACTGTGATGAATACAGAGCTGCATTAACCTGGCCTTTAAAGTGGTTGTAAACCCAACCACACAACTTTCACCTACAGGTAAGCCTGGATTAAGGCTTACCTGTAGGTGCAAGAAATATCTCCTTAACCTACACGGTTAAGGAGATATTTTCAGAAAACCCTGCACCGATGTCTACAGCGCATGTGTGCCGTAGACAACGGCGCAGGCGCACTGAGCGTTGCCGGTTTTCTCAATGGAGACTGACGGTTTTCTCAATGGAGAATGACGGCCCGCGTGCATGCATGTGCCATCATCGCCGTTCCGGCCAATCACAGCGCCGTATCGGCGATAACAGGAAGACAGTCGGAGCGGACATGGCGGCGGAAGGGGACGAGGAGCGCTTCGGAGGCTTCGATCTGAGGTAAGTTCCACATCATGAGCTAGTATGCATAGCAAACAAGCTCATTATGTCTTTTTCTTGCAGGTGTTATTTATTTATTTTTTTGAAAAGTGGGTTTACAACCACTTTAATATCTGCCTTGAGTTCAGCTTTAACAAAATACAAAATATACAATGAATATGTACAAATTAGAGCACTTATAGCAACCAGCCAGAATTTAAACTTTATATTGAACTGAGTTAAGTATGTTAAAAACCAGTTTCTATTGGTTACCTCACTATGTACATAGTAACTGCACCTTGCAAATACTTTAAGGCAGATGAATGTTAGGGAGGTGGGACATGGTTCCCTCTTATGTTAAGGAAGAGCTTCCAAAGACATATGCCAGATGATGCTGGGCATTGAGTTGGGTACAAAACATATTTAGGCTAGCTACATAGGGCAGTAACCATAAGGGGAGTTCTTGTGCTGTGCGCTCAAGCCATATGTGTTGGTGGATAATTGCAGAATAGAGGGCTTCCCTGCAAGGTGCACTGTGAGTGCATGTGCATCCACAGGGTGTGATGTTGCAATGCTCAAGCATGGTAAAGTATTGCAGAAGTACTTCTTCGCATCAGTGCCAGACCTCAGAGAGAAAGATAATTTATGTACTTCTCCAAAATTTGTTATATGTGGTTTGGAGGGTATCATTTGCTAGCTCCACAGTGGTTGACTACTGTACTAAAGATAAACATGATATCAAGTAATTGTTATTGACGTATACTGTACCTCAATCACAAATACAATTGTACTGTTATCCAGAAAGTCTTTCATTTTATTGCACAATATCCCAATGCATATTTGAATGGAGAATTTAAAATGGTTTGGCATTTAAGTATGTAAGGATTTTGGAGTGATGATAGTAAGATTTTACAAATTCTGAACTGTGTGGAAAGAATAGAGAAGTGGTACTGAGCACAATGGTACCCCCATTTTCCCCAGAATTCAAAAGTCAATAGCAAGATGGTGAGAATAAATATATGTGATTAAATATACTGTATATGATATGCGATGTGCTGTGCAGTTTTAAAAATACACTCTGTGGGGCTAGGATATTTACCTTTTCTGAGCTCCCCATCATCAAAGTTTTAATGTAATGGAGTCACCCCCCCTCCCTCCGCTAAAAGGTGATTATATTAATATAGGTGAATATGCAACTCAGACACAAAATACCACTATATTGCAAGGTCCAGTGGAAAACTCCTAGGAGAAAAACATATCATACATCTATCATATTTGGTATCTAACAAATCATAATTTTATTTTGCTAAATACTATGCTGGTTTTTGGATAGTGAAACATATGGAAATATGAAAATATAGATGTAATTATGATAGTTGGCATTAGAGTCTGCTTTCTTCTGGGCATTATAAAACACTCCAGCACACTTACAACACACCTTTTAGACCCTTTGACTGGGTGGAGCAGCTCTGTACTACCCTGTCCAGGGGTTAAAAACATAGCTGCACTAGTAGCCAGCAGCTCTCAATTTATCATTGGACATATGATTACATAGTGGCGGCTGATGCTCTATTTTTGGGGGATCGGCAAACAAACCACCCGACCCCCCCATTTGTTTGGTCGATTGGTCAAACCCTCCAACCCCTGTCGCTTGGTCGATCGGCGAACAAACCTCCCCTTCCCGCCACTCGCCTGTCCGCTCATCAGCCCTGCACTTACCCCATCCAGGTTAAGGGCAGCTTTGGCGGCTTCCCCCTGCGTCTTCTCCTCGGCGCCTCTCCCCTGCTACCGGCCAATTAGGTCGCTTCTCCTCTTGGCCAGTCGGGTCTTAAGACCTGCTTCCTGATTGGCCGGGAGGAGAAGCAGGAAGATAATAGCGAATATTAATTCTCTATTGTCAATTAACTTGGTCGGCTCAGGGCGCAATGCTCTGTGCCCCAAGCCCACCATTTTTTGAAGCCAAATAGAGCCTCAGGCTCTACTCACATGCTTAAAAAAAAAAACATTGGAATCCATGCATCCAGCACCCTGCTTGTAGATAAGGGGCCGGGGGCATGGATTAGGGGGGTGTAATGGAGCGGCCCCCACTGTTACTAATTGGCATTTATGAGGGTCAGTCATTCTTGCAACATCAACTTAGACTTATTATTCAAGTGATCTAAACTCTATCCTGCACTAAGCCCAGATGGATCCTAGTTATAGAGTAACTTTAAAGTGATTGTAAAGTCTCGTTTTTTTTTCCCTATAAAAATAACAAAAACTTTATACTTACCTGTTCTGTTGCAGTGGATTTGCACAGAGCAGCCCGGATCCTCCTCTTCTTGGGTCCCTCTTCTGTGATCCTGGCCCCTCGCTCCTGTTCAGTGCCCCCACAGCAAGCAGCTTGCTATGGAGGCACCAGAGCAGAGTCACAGCTCCATGTGTTCATTTAGTCACGGAGCCCCGACCCAGCTCGCCTCCTCTCTCCCCTGATTGGCTATCTGACTTTAAATTAACAGCAGTGGCAGCCAATGGTACCGCTGCTGTGTCTCAGCCAATCAGGAGGGTGAATCTCGGATGGCTGAGACACTTGTGGAGATCGCTAGACAGAGATTGATCTCAGGTAAGTGTTGGAGGGGCTGAGGGGGGCTGCTGCACACAGAAGGCTTTTTATCTTAATAGAATGCATTAAGATAAAAAAACCTTCTGCCTTTACAACTCCTTTAATTTGTTGAGAAAAATAAAACAATTCCCTCTGGGCGATCAATGTACACTGTAAGGTTTTTAACAAACTTTGTTGCAGATCTGTTTCTGCTCTGAAGAAAAAACTGTTTGTTGTTTCCAAAATTAATCTAAATACGAGTAACTTTTTCATTATTAACCGCTTGCCGACCAGCTGCCATTTTTATACGGCAGCAGATCGGCTCTCCTGCGCAACTTTCTGTAGCTGTATGGCGGCTCGCGCAGACAAAGTAGTGGGTGGGCACACACCACCGGCGACACGCATTTGCAGGTCGGGCATACTCAATGTCTACCCGCGACCCGCGATTGCCTATTACAGAGTTGTAAACAAGGCAATTCCCTATTCTGACAGGAAACATGACAGGGATCTACTGTTCCCAGTGATCAGAACAGTGATCTCTGTCATGTCCCTGGCAGCCCACCCCCCCTACAGTTAGAACACACCTAGGGAACACATTTAACCCCTTGATTGCCTCCTAGTGTTAACCCCTTCCCTGCCATTATTTACGCAATAATCAGTGGCTATTTTTAGCACTGATTGTTGTATAAATGTCAGTGGTCCCAAAAAAACATTGGTCCCAAATATTTCTTGCGCGTTTTTTTTTTTTCATATTTAAGAATCGTTATGCTGAATTTCTGAATGTTTTAGGTAGAAATTAAGAACTATGCCTCTGCAGAAGTTTCCACAGCGAGTGATAAGTGATACATACATTTTTAATGGTCAGAATCACAACAGCAAATGCTGAGAATTTTGAGTGTTTCCATTAAAACATGTGGTGCTGGCTACCATGTGTGTGTGTGTGTGAAGGGTTATCTTCTCAGTTGACCTGCCCCAATGTCAGGTTGATCCTTTATTCTTTTCAGTGAGAGCTCTAACCATGACAGCTACAATAATTTCATCCATGTTTTTTGTGGCTATATGTAGTGATAAGTGAACTGGCCTAGATTCAGTTTGCAGGACGATCTATGAACCCAACCTTAAATCTTATTGAAGTCTATGAGAGACAAATCTTGTAATTTTTTCAGTTTTTTGGTCATGGTCAAGTTACAAGCTTTTGTTAAAAAGGGATCGTAGGTAGCTGCACAATACAATGGGGCACAAATCCAATGCAAAAAATATATACAAAATATACTGTATATTGGTAAGTGTTGAGCAGATCCTTTAATAAGGCTGAAAAGACACCTGTACAATGTACTTCCACAAAATCGACATAAAAATATATATGGTCAATGACATCACTCAGTTTCCCTGGTGCGGTGTTTACATTCCAGCAGCGCAGGGGAACTGTCATTTGTGATAGAAGTATTGTCAGGAGAGGATCATTGTAGTGCCTCTCCTTGTGTTGGGGGGCTTTGTTCATTGTGATTGATGTTGGATCTACATCAATGAATGATGTGATTGATGTTGGATTTTCATTGTCGGACATTTTTATTTACTTTTAGAAATAAAGGCTTTTCTATGCTCTGGGTCTTTTTATTTACTATTTAACTTTTTTTTTTGACTGAATAACAAGCCCCATAGGAGCCCCCTGTTTTGAAAAGGGCTTCCACAATCTGATAGGTTCCCCCCTACAGATCCCTACCAAGCCAGGGATGTGGTGAGACTTGTCTCCATCAATATAAGGACAAGGTGTCTTGCAGGGAAGGAAGCTTTGAGCCTTCTTTAAAGTACATTGCCAATGTTGAGGGCATGTGGCAAGCTTGCTGCCCCCCCCCTTCCTGGTCAGGCAGGCTGTATGTCTTGCTAAGGATATGCTATGGATTGTGGGGGGGACCTCACACTTTTTTTTCATCCATTTTTGTCTGGGGTCCCCCTGCACCACATAGACTGGTGCTCCCATAGCAAATTGCTGCTGAATGTCAAAAAGATAGCCATGGATGTTGCTTGGGACATACTTTGTCAATGATGTCACCCCGGAAGCCTGCTGGCTTGTTTCCTTTTTGAATCAAGCTGATGGACAACCAGCTTTAGTGTCAGTGGTAATACTGCCACTAAATGAATGATTTCTAGCTGCAGCAGCTGAAGTTCAGGGTGGGTGAGCGAACTGGCCAAATCGGTGATCTGTGAATCAGCTTGAGTTTGGGTCGATCTCATGACTGAACGTCACCCGTAGCTTGTCCATAGCTACAAATGGAAAAGCAAAAATCTTATTGAAATATGTTTTTCTAAAATTCATGCTTCTGGTATTCTAATGATCTACATCTACAGTATTGGGTTGATTTACTATAGCGTGAATATGCGAATGCGCAAATAAATACTTGCAAAATAGCCAAACCGCGATGATTTGCGCAAAAATTCAATTCACTATAGCACTCAGGAAAAGAAAAGAAAATAATCACAAAATCAAATTCACTATAGGTCACAGACAACAGAGACTGTCCAAATCATTAGTCGTGCTAGAATCATGGGAGTTGCACATGAAAATAATGTTTAGAGCATGATACGATAGCCTAAATGGTTCCTAAATATGTGGTATATTGTTTAACCACTTCAATACAGGGTACTTTCCCCCCTTCCTGCCCAGGACAATTTTCAGCTTTCAGCGCTGTCACACTTTGAATGGCAATTGCGCGGTCATGTAACACTATACTCAAACAAAATTGTTATCATTTTCTTTCCACAAATAGAGCTTTCCTTTGGTGGTATTTTATCACCACTGGGGTTTTTTATTTTTTGCTAAGTAAACTAAAAAAGACCAACATTTTGGAAAACAAAAAGTTGTTTTTTGTTTCTGTTATAAAATCTTGTTTTCTCCTTCACTGACAGGCACTGATGAGGCTGCACTGATGATTTCTGCCAGGGTATACAAACTTTTGAGCACAACTGTATGTAACTGTAAATGTTCAATACATATAACTTTAGAGAATAGCAGTCATTACTCTGTAATACTCATTCATAACTGCATTCATTAGCAAAAGAAGAAAACAAACAAAAAGGTACACACAAGGTAGAGCACATCTCACATAAAAATGTTTTATTCACATTTATGTGATCATGGCTGCAGTGCAGTTCCAAACTCCGTAACAATTGGCGCCTTTTCATTCGCATGTTCGCCTAGTTGAAGTCCTAATTTGCCTAATTGGAAGTAACTAAATGTAGAGTTACCATTGCTTGCAATTTTTCTTAGGAAACAACCCCATTATGTTCATGAAACAAAATATACAGAGAATACGTGGGATCATTCTCTCTTCCCTGCTATTATTAGATTAGTGATGTGCATACCTGCCACTAGCTGAAAATGGAATGCTTTGTGGTTGGATGCTGAGTGATTACCGATGACCTTATCATAAGATCGGGATGCTTTTTTGAACAAAGTAATAGTACAGTAATAGCTTCAATGGTATGGGATGTCTTAAAGACATTCATAGCCACAATTTCTCAATTTAAGAGAGTACATATACAGTATATATAAATAATGTTTAACTCCAAGAATAAGCATTAGGAAATACATTTTTTTATGAAATATTAGATTATGAATCTGGAGAAAGGGAAGATTTTTAATTAGCCATACGTTATTATGTCCCTTCTGTACTATACTGTCATGCATACACCCAACAAACGAAAAGGTTAAAATCTTACCTCACCTCTAGCTAAAAGAATTACAGTGCCTTGAAAAATAATTCATACCCCTGCCACATTTTGTCATGTTACAACAAAAAAACTTAAATATATTTTATTGGAATTTTATGTGATAGACCCACACAAAGCGGCACATAATTGTGAAGTGGAAGGAAAATGATAAATGGTTTTCAATATTTTTTACAAATAAATATGTGAAAAGTGTGGTGTGCATTTGTATTCAGCCCCCTTTACTCTGATACCCCTAACTAAAATCTACTGGAACCAATTGTCTTCAGAAGTCACCTGATTAGTAAATATGGTCTGCCTGTGTGTAATTTAATCTCAGTATAAACACAGATATTCTGAAAAGCCCTCAGAGGTTTGTTAGAGCAGTGTTTCTCAACTTCAGTCCTCAAGGTGCCCCAACAGGTCATGTTTTCAGGCTTTCCATTATTTTGCACAGGTGATTTGATCAGTTTTACTGCTTTAGTAATTACCACAACCATTTCATCTGAGGGAAATCTTGAAAACATGACCTGTTGGGGCACCTTGAGGACTGGAGTTGAGAAACGCTGAGTTAGAGAATCTTAGTGCACAAACAGCATCATGAAGGCCAAGGAACACACCAGACAGGTCAGGGATAAAGTTGTAGAGAAGTGTAAAGCAGGGTTAGGTTATAAACAAATATCCCAAGCTTTGAACATCTCACGGAGCACTGTTCAATCCATCATCCGAAAGTGGAAAGAGTATGGCACAACTTCAAACCTACCAAGACATGGCCACCCACCTAAACTGACAGGCCGGGCAAGGAGAGCATTAATCAGAGAAGCAGCCAAGAGGCCCATGGTAACTCTGGAGGAGCTGCAGAGATCCACAGCTCAGGTGGGAGAATCTGTCCATAGGACAACTATTAGTCGTGCACTCCACAAATCTGGCCTTTATGGAAGAGTGGCAAGAAGAAAGCCATTGTTGAAAGAAAGCCATAAAAAGTCCCATTTGCAGTTTGCGAGAAGCCATGTGGGGGACACAGCAAACATGTGGAAGAAGATGCTCTGGTCAGATGAGACCAAAATTTAACTTTTTGGACTAAAAGTAAAATGCTATGTGAGGTGGAAAACTAACTACACATCACCCTGAACACACCATCCCCACCATGAAAGATAATGGTGGCAGCATCATGTTGTGCTTTTCTTCAGCAGGGACAGGGAAGCTGGTCAGATTTGATGGAAAGGTGGATGGAGCCAAATACAGGGCAATCTTAGAAGAAAACCTATTAGAGTCTGCAAAAGACTTGGGAATGGGGTGGCGGTTCACAATTCCAGCAGGACAATGACCCTAAACATACAGATAGAAAAAATAAAATAGAATAGTTTCGATCAAAGCATATTCATGTGTTAGAATGGCCAAATCAAAG
Organism: Rana muscosa; assembly: GCA_029206835.1. Classification (NCBI taxonomy): domain Eukaryota; kingdom Metazoa; phylum Chordata; class Amphibia; order Anura; family Ranidae; genus Rana; species Rana muscosa. The sequence continues at coordinate 872,997,450 of CM055116.1, read as the reverse complement.
TCCAGACCTAAATGCAATTGAGAATATGTGGCACGATTTGAAAATTGCTGTTCACAGACACGCTCCATCCAATCTAACAGAGCTTGAGCTATTTTTTAAAGAAGAATGGGCAAACATTTCACTGTCTAGATGTGCAAAGCTAGTAGAGACATACCCAAAAAGACTTGCAGCTGTAATTGCAGTGAAAGGTGGTTATACAAAGTATTTACTCTGGGGGGCAGAGTACAAATGCACGCCACACTTTCACATATTTATTTGTAAAAAAAATGAAAACCATTTATAATTTTCCTTTCACTTCACAATTATGTGCCACTTTGTGTTGGTCTATCACAAAAAACAAAACAAATAAAAAATACATTTACGCTTTTGGTTGTAACATGACAAAATACAAAAAAATTCAAGGGGTATGAATACTTTTTCAAGGCACTGTAACTATGCATTTAAATCAATAGAGCTTTCTGCCAAACAATTCTATGCCACTTCGACTCTTAGTAAGCATATTTATTAAACACAACTATCTGGATAGCAGACACCTTGCTCCCTTAATGCACTTATAATGCATGTTGTTATGTATAAGGACTTTTGTTATATGTCCAATAATTACCGTATTTATCGGCGTATAACAAGCCCTTTTTTCCGTGTTATACGCCGATCCCCGCTGTCTGTGAGGGGAAGAGGAGTGTACTGTGTACTCGGCTAGGCTCGGCTCCGCTCGCAGTCACACCCAGTCCCGCCATTGGACCTGTGTTATGTCCATCATAGGAGCCTGGCCAAGGGGCGGGACTGGGCGGGACTGCGAGAGGAGCTGAGTACACAGGACATCCGTCTCTGTCTATCTTAGCACCGCGGTGGTAATTTTAAACGATCATGCTGCAATGACACTGGGCAAGGCTGCAATGACACTGGGCAAGGCTGCAATGACACTGGGCAAGGCTGTAGATGGACACTGATCATTCTGCAATGATGGACAAGGCTGCAGATGGACACTGATAAGGCTGCATTATCCCTCCTAAAAGTTTTTTTCCTTAAAATTCTCTCCTAAACTTGGGGTGCTTGTTATATGTTTGGCGCGTGTTATACACCGATAAATACGGTAATAACTGGACAAAACCAATATACCAATGGACTGCAAAACTTAAGCTCAGTCAGTAGAAAATGTTTGGGTAATCAAAAATTTTATTTTGGAACTGGATACAAACCAGGGGTGTTATCTGTCATCATATTTTTATGATTTTTATGACTTTATGAGTCAACCTGCATGTGTGATCATACAGAATTATGTTACTAACATCAACAAACAAGAATAAAGAATATGAATTATATAAAGATTGCACCAGTGTATGAATTTTATAAGGATTCAGGACCCAACCTGGCCAATGAAGATTACTTTAGTATTCAGTCAACAGTAAGGACTGGAAATACTCTAGTTTGAATGTGTTGCCTATTGGTCAGACTTCATGTCCATCAATGGGTCCACATTTTATTTATTTTTTTAAAGCACAATCCATACCCAACAACTAAAATGCCTTAACTTGTGATTAGGTGGATTAGATAAAATGTGTTTATATCCCTCATTCTCAAATCAGCACCACCCACCCCAGTTGCACCACCAAGACAGTAGTCTCTCCAGCCTGTATGATGACCCAGCACTGGCAAGCCTAGTTTTTTTTTTTTTGCAGGACTCAAAATGGCACTGCTATCTATTCTTCTTCAACCATGGAATATGAATTCTCTGCCAAACATCTATTCAAAGTAAATTTCTCTCTGGAGAAAAATTTCTGTAAGATAAATCGGAATTCCACACACAAAACATAGCATAACCAGTGAGCTGCTCACATATATTAAAGCACCTTTTTGACTTGGAGATGAATATCGACAATAGGTCCATTTTCTTGGAAGATATAGATATTAGAGTCTGGAGGGACAATCTCTTTATATGGAACGTTGAAGAGCTAATCACAGATCTGCCCCAAACCTTTAAATTACTGCTTTACTTGAACCCTCAATTATTATTTTATTTGAATAAATTTTTATTGAATGTTAAAATTTTCAGAAGAAAAGTATGTTGAACAATTATAACAAGAGAAAGAGAGAGATAGATCAAAATGCTCACATTAACAATTGTTACATGGAAAATCAGCATAATAAAGCATTGCACAATCAGAGCACAAGTGCACCAGATCTGTCAGGAGAACACAACATAGCAAAAATAATACTGGAGTAGGAGGTGTGCCCCACATTCTAGGAAAACTAAAATTAGGCGGAAAGAGAAAAAAACAAAAAATAACAAAAAAAATAAAACAGAATTCAGCGTACACCAACTGACTGAGAGCAGGACTCCCTCACACCCAACAAAGACCAAAAAAGGGAAAACAGGGGAAAGAAAAGGGGAAAAAAAGGGGGTAAAGATATTTCTTAAAGTGGTTGTAAAGACTGATGGCTGTGACCCACATTTGGTTGGAATATTGTATATCTAACATAAACTATGAATAACCTTTGTATCTATAATGTTTTTATCTTAAATGTTTTTTTGTCAATAATAAAGCTTTTGTTACTTTTATAATACACAACACCGTTTTGAGTGCTATATTTTTGCACATACCGTATATACTCGAGTATAAGCCGAGTTTTCAGCACATTTTTTTGGGCTGAAAATGCCCCCCAGGCTTATACTCGAGTCACCTTTTTGCGCCTGATCTCCTGGACTTTGGGGACCCGGTACTGGCCAGCTGTAGGTCCCCTGGACCCCAAACGTGGCACACATGTAGCCCCACTCTTCCTCTACAAGTGTGCAAATATTGTTGTCCCGGGGTCCTACGGCCGGGGAGCACCGATTTTTCAAAGCTGGGCACCCCTTCCATAGACTCCCATGTTAAATGGTAATTTCTCTGGTGACTTTGGGGACCCGGTACCAGTCGGTCATAGGTCCTTTGGTCCCAAAACTTTGCACACATGTAGCCCCATTTCTCCTCTACAAGTTTGTTGTCTGGGAGACCTATGGCCGGGGAGCAACGATTTTCCAAGCCGGGCACCCCTTCCATAGACTCCAATGTTAAACGTCAGTCTAGTCATGGACACCACTGATTGGCAGGCATTATTGTTTGGCACTGATTGGCATCCATTAGTACAACACATTAGAGTACAGTGCCACCTATCAGTGCCCATCCATGCCACCTATCAGTGCCCATCCATGCCCATCCGTGCCACCTATCAGTGCCCATCCGTGCCGCCTATCAGTGCCCATCCGTGCTGCCTATCCGTGCCCATCCGTGCCGCCTATCTGTGCCCATCCATGCTGCCTATCTGTGCCACCTATCAGTGCCCATCCGGGCCACCTACCAGTGCCCATCCGTGCCGCCTATCAGTGCCCATCTGTGCTGCCTATCAGTGCCCATCCATGCCGCCTATCAGTGCCCATCCTTGCCGTCTATCGGTGCCCATCCATGCCGCCTATCGATGCCCATCAGTGCCACCTCATCGGTGCCCATCAGTGAAGGAGAAAACTTACTTATTTACAAAGTATTGTAACTGAAACAAACAAAAACACTTTTTTTTTTCCAAATTTTCGGTCTTTTTTTTATTTTTTTAGCAGAAAATAAAAATCTCAGAGGTGATCAAATACCACCAAAAGACAGCTCTATTTGTGGGGAAAAAATTATAAAAATTTAGTTTGGGTACAGTGTAGCATGACCGCGCAATTGTCATTTAAAGGGCAACAGCGCAGAAAGCTGAAAATTGGTCTGGGCAGGAAGGTGTATAAGTGCCCTGTATTGAAGTGGTTAAAGTCCCACTCGTGAGGGTTCCTTTTCAATACTTGTACATACAGTATTTGGGATTTGACAACCACAATTGCATTTGGTAGACCCTAATCCAAAATCTGCTCACTTTAGGGCAATCCCACCCTATATGTCTAAAATAACTATCTGCATGACATTTTAAATTACATTGAGGTGACAGGGTAGGAATTACATGTGAGATTCTCAGGGGGACAAGATACCATCTTGAAAGGATCTTAAGGTTCACCTCCAGAGCTAACACATTGGGTGAATTCTTGACCACAGGAACGGGACAACTCAGGAACCACAACAGGCAGTAGGGATAGGAGGGGGGGGGGGCTTCTCAGTACATTAACAGTGACTGATCAGCTGTACAATAGATCACGTTTACTAAACAGCTGAACACTGGCTGTAAACTGTAAAAAAAATTACACCAAGTTCATAGCTGCAGCTATGAGCTTGATAGAAAAACTGTCTGACAAAACATATATCTACTGTATGTATTGTGGTCAGAAAGTGGTTAACTAAAATAGAACAAAAATTCAAATTTTTTTTTAATGCCACCCAAAGTATCAATCGTGTCATCACAGGCAATGTCACTAACCAAATATTGCCCAACGTCTCTTACAACAAAAAACAACTGTTCAGGCAGGTGAATTGACCTAATTTGGTCAGTGGCACACTGAAAGTGCAACCTGAATCTAAAACTCATCCCTACTCTGCAGCAATTATAAGGAAAAAAAAACCTTGAGATCTGCTTTAATTTTATTTTAGTGTACAGAACATTACAATTTGCTATGTTTACTAAGTAACATTGGTAGGGATGAGTGAACTAGGCAAAATTTGGTTGACAAGAGGTTCAATGAATCCAGTGGAAAGTTGAAGTCTACAGAATCTTGTTATTTATTTCTGACCTTTTTCAAGGCCAATTTGCAAGCTTTTGTCAAAAAAGGGCATTGTGAACTAAGCACTGCCATGGTGAAAACATTTTAATGTGGCTTAAAGCGGAGGTGCCGCGAAAAAAAAATATTAAAAGCCAGCAGCTGCAAATACAACAGCTGCTGACTTTTAATATATGGACACTTACCTGTCCTGGAGTCCAGCAACGTCCGCAGCAGAGGACGAGCAATCGCTCGTCACTCTGCTGCCCCCACCACCCTCCTCGGTGAGGGAACCAGGAAGTGAAGCCTTGTGGCTTCATGCCCGGTTCCCTACGTGAGTCGCGCTGCACCATTCTGAATGGTCCCCTGTGTTCTGGGAGCCGAGTGTCTCCCAGAACTCAACGGGGAATCTGCGGGAAGTGACGTGCTTCCCGCAGATTTCCCCGCAGAGAGGACTCCCAGAAGTGGGTGCAAATACCTGTCTTAGACAGGTATTGTCATGATCAGTGTCATTGCCTGGGTCACCTGCTGGTGGTGCTATTGCTTTCAGCACCAAAGGGGGCAGTTCTGGTGGCCACCAGCGGGTGTCTCCCATTTGTCTGGAGCCGAAATCATCTCCTGCAATCAGGCGTCACCTGAGACTGATTGCAGGAGGTGTGTATAAATACCCAGCAGACACTAAAGCATTTGCTCTGGTATTGTCTTGGAACCCAGACCTGTATGCCTGAACCTGAACCTGAACCTGAACCTGAACCTGAACCTGAACCTTGTGACCTGTTATCTGTTACCTTGTATCCTGTGTTCCTGAACCCTGCATCCATCCCTGGACCCCTGCCTCTGTACCTTGTATCCTGTGTTCCTGAACCCTGCATCCATCCCTGGACCCCTGCCTCTGTACCTTGTATCCTGTGTTCCTGAACCCTGCATCCATCCCTGGACCCCTGTCTTGCAGACTCATCCCTTCCTCCTGTTGTCCCTTCCGGCTCCCTGTTCAATCGGACTGATCTCTCGTGTATGACCCTGGCTTGATTACATTTACGCTTTAATCTCTAAACTGTATTCACGTTGGTGTAGGGAGTTGTTTTGTGTGTCACTGTGGTTGTTTGCTGGTTGCCTTTATTGTTTTAGGAATTATCCTTTCAATAAACTCATATATATATTTACTTACCTTGTGCCTAGTTCCTTTAGTGCAGCCCACTGATCTGCGTACCCTGTGCTGGATGCCGTGTTAGGCTTCCGTGACAGAATACCAGAGCCATTCAAGCAGATCGGCTGCACTTGGGAATTGGGTCTGGGCACTGCTATTGCTTTAAAAATGCAGCTTGACGATATTCTGTATTTTTCGCTACTAGCAACAGAGGACAGGGAGTTTTGTTCTCAAACATTAAGTGAACACACTAGAGAGCAGTTGTTGGAATGCATCCGCATAGCCCATGTTTTTGTGGATCTGGGCAGTTTTGTGTTTGAGGATGTGCAAGATCTGATCTGTATCTGTACAGAGTTGGCCCTGTCTGATGCCTCCAGTGGAGACGATGACTATACACCCCCTTTTAGTGCAGCTCAGGTAGAGTCCTTGGTGTGGCTGTTGGAAGATGACTCAGTCTTTTTCCTTGAGCAGTACTCAACTTGTCCTACACAGGTGCTTGCAGCATGTATTGAGTCAGTGCAGTCTCTGGTCAGACAAGCAGTATGCAAACCTAACTTTGTGCAATCATTACTACAGGCCTGGTCAAGTTTATTGTACTCAGCCCCTGTCGGTTCCCTGCCACCCATTCCTGTGTCTAGACACCAGCCTGCTGGGATGTCTGCGTCTCCTTTACTCCCAACTACCACAGTGGCCAACCAATACACCCTCCTACCAATGAAGTACCAGTACCCTGTTTCCCCCTGCTGCACTTACCCTGCCTTTAACCCTCCTGCTTCGTCTCGGCTGCCTCCATCAGTTCCCCTAAGACCCCCTTCAAAATCCGCACCCTCTGCTTCACCATCCTTCCGCTCTTCGCCTCTACCAGCTGCATCCACCACCTACAGCCCTGTATACATATACAAATCTTCGGTGGCTAAACCAAAGAAAAAACGGAAGTTCTTTCCAACTCACACGATCCTGCCAGTAACCCAGCCTGTTTCCACACCAGCCGACCCGTTGCAGCCTGTCTCCGCACCAGCCGACCCGTTGCAGCCTGTCTCCGCACCAGCCGACCCGTTGCAGCCTGTCTCCGCACCAGCCGACCCGTTGCAGCCTGTCTCCGCACCAGCCGACCCGTTGCAGCCTGTCTCCGCACCAGCCGACCCGTTGCAGCCTGTCTCCGCACCAGCCGACCCGTTGCAGCCTGTCTCCGCACCAGCCGACCCATTGCAGCCTGTCTCCGCACCAGCCGACCCGCTGCAGCCTGTCTCCGCACCAGCCGACCCGTTGCAGCCTGTCTCCGCACCAGCCGACCTGTTGCAGCCTGTCTCCGCACCAGCCGACCTGTTGCAGCCTGTCTCCGCACCAGCCGACCTGTTGCAGCCTGTCTCCGCACCAGCCGACCTGTTGCAGCCTGTCTCCACACCAGCCGACCTGTTGCAGCCTGTCTCCGCACCAGCCGACCCGTTGCAGCCTGTCTCCGCACCAGCCGACCCGTTGCAGCCTGTCTCCGCACCAGCCGACCCGTTGCAGCCTGTCTCCGCACCAGCCGACCCGTTGCAGCATGTCTCCACACCAGCCGACCCGTTGCAGCCTGTCTCCGCACCAGCCGACCCGTTGCAGCCTGTCTCCGCACCAGCCGACCTGTTGCAGCCTGTCTCCGCACCAGCCGACCTGTTGCAGCCTGTCTCCGCACCAGCCGACCTGTTGCAGCCTGTCTCCGCACCAGCCGACCTGTTGCAGCCTGTCTCCACACCAGCCGACCTGTTGCAGCCTGTCTCCGCACCAACCGACCTGTTGCAGCCTGTCTCCGCACCAGCCGACCTGTTGCAGCCTGTCTCCGCACCAGCCGACCTGTTGCAGCCTGTCTCCGCACCAGCCGACCTGTTGCAGCCTGTCTCCGCACCAGCCGACCTGTTGCAGCCTGTCTCCGCACCAGCCGACCTGTTGCAGCCTGTCTCCGCACCAGCCGACCTGTTGCAACCTGTCTCCGCACCAGCCTACCTGTTGCAGCCTGTCTCCGCACCAGCCGACCTGTTGCAACCTGTCTCCGCACCAGCCGACCTGTTGCAACCTGTCTCCAAACCAAGCGACCTGTTGCAGCCTGTTTCCAAACCAAGCGACCTGTTGCAGCCTGTTTCCAAACCAAGCGACCTGTTGCAGCCTGTTTCCAAACCAAGCGACCTGTTGCAGCCTGTTTCCAAACCAAGCGACCTGTTGCAGCCTGTTTCCAAACCAAGCGACCTGTTGCAGCCTGTTTCCAAACCAAGCGACCTGTTGCAGCCTGTTTCCAAACCAAGCGACCTGTTGCAGCCTGTTTCCAAACCAAGCGACCTGTTGCAGCCTGTTTCCACACCAGCCGATCCGCTCCAGCCTGTTTCCACACCAGCCGATCCGCTCCAGCCTGTTTCCACACCAGCCGATCCGCTCCAGCCTGCTTCTACACCAGCCGATCCGCTCCAGCCTGCTTCCACACCAGCCGATCCGCTCCAGCCTGCTTCCACACCAGCCGATCCGCTCCAGCCTGCTTCCACACCAGCCGATTCGCTCCAGCCTGCTTCCACACCAGCCGATTCGCTCCAGCCTGTTTCCACACCAGCCAACCTGTTCCAGCCTGTTTCCACACCAGCCAACCTGTTCCAGCCTGTTTCCACACCAACCAACCTGTTCCAGCCTGTTTCCACACCAACCAACCTGTTCCAGCCTGTTTCCACACCAGCCAACCTGTTCCAGCCTGTTTCCACACCAGCCAACCTGTTCCAGCCTGTTTCCACACCAGCCAACCTGTTCCAGCCTGTTTCCACACCAGCCAACCTGTTCCAGCCTGTTTCCACACCAACCAACCTGTTCCAGCCTGTTTCCACACCAGCCAACCTGTTCCAGCCTGTTTCCACACCAGCCAACCTGTTCCAGCCTGTTTCCACACCAGCCAACCTGTTCCAGCCTGTTTCCATACCAGCCAACCTGTTCCAGCCTGTTTCCACACCAGCCAACCTGTTCCAGCCTGTTTCCACACCAGCCAACCTGTTCCAGCCTGTTTCCACACCAGCCAACCTGTTCCAGCCTGTTTCCACACCAGCCAACCTGTTCCAGCCTGTTTCCACACCAGCCAACCTGTTCCAGCCTGTTTCCACACCAGCCAACCTGTTCCAGCCTGTTTCCACACCAGCCAACCTGTTCCAGCCTGTTTCCACACCAGCCAACCTGTTCCAGCCTGTTTCCATACCAGCCAACCTGTTCCAGCCTGGATTTTCGGTGGCCGTCACCCAGCCTGACGTTTTGGTGCCCGTCTTTCAGCCCGCTGAACCAGTGCCTGCCATCTGGCTTGCTGAACCTCTGCCCGGTGGCCAGTTTGAAGTGCCTCTGCCCGGTGGCCAGCTTGAAGACCCAGCGCCATTTGCCCAGCCCGCTGACATGGTGCCTGCTAAACCAGTTCTCGATGCCCGGCTTGCCGCTGATTTTGCCCTGCTTGATTCCCAGCCTGACTGTGATGCCCTTGTGTTGTTCGCCTCCGTTAGGTTCATGCACATTGCCCTGCCTGTTTTCATTTCCAGATCCCAACTTCCAGACCCTGGTGGTGGGGTGCGTGTTCCATTGCCGGACTCAGGTGCCACGCCTCCCAGTAAGTTTAAGGACTCTGGCCGGAGGAGCACAAGTAGTCCGCAGACACAGGGGAGACTTTTTGGGACCTTTCCGCACCTACCAGCACTGCCAGATCAAGGGCAGAATGGAGCATCCGGAGGCCACTCCTTGGGAGGGGGAACTGTCATGATCAGTGTCATTGCCTGGGTCACCTGCTGGTGGTGCTATTGCTTTCAGCACCAAAGGGTGCAGTTCTGGTGGCCACCAGCGGGTGTCTCCCATTTGTCTGGAGCCGAAATCATCTCCTGCAATCAGGCGTCACCTAAGACTGATTGCAGGAGGTGTGTATAAATACCCAGCAGACACTAAAGCATTTGCTCTGGTATTGTCTTGGAACCCAGACCTGTATGCCTGAACCTGAACCTGAACCTGAACCTGAACCTGAACCCGAACCTGAACCTTGTGACCTGTTATCTGTTACCTTGTATCCTGTGTTCCTGAACCCTGCATCCATCCCTGGACCCCTGCCTCTGTACCTTGTATCCTGTGTTCCTGAACCCTGCATCCATCCCTGGACCCCTGCCTCTGTACCTTGTATCCTGTGTTCCTGAACCCTACATCCATCCCTGGACCCCTGTCTTGCAGACTCATCCCTTCCTCCTGTTGTCCCTTCCGGCTCCCTGTTCAATCGGACTGATCTCTCGTGTATGACCCTGGCTTGATTACATTTACGCTTTAATCTCTAAACTGTATTCACGTTGGTGTAGGGAGTTGTTTTGTGTGTCATTGTGGTTGTTTGCTGGTTGCCTTTATTGTTTTAGGAATTATCCTTTCAATAAACTCATATATATATTTACTTACCTTGTGCCTAGTTCCTTTAGTGTAGCCCACTGATCTGCGTACCCTGTGCTGGATGCCGTGTTAGGCTTCCGTGACAGGTATCTGCACCCCCCTCCCCCCTGAAAGGTGTCAATTGTGACACCGGAGGGTTCTGATCAGCGGAAGTTCCACTTTAGGGTGGAGCTCCGCTTTAAGGCGTAACATTAAAAATACACAAATCCTTTATATAACACACCTCCCCCTTGCAGGGTACCTTGTTCTTAAGGTTAATAGGACAAGGGCTTTATCTCCATACCCTGTCTGGAAAAAGGGATGTGGGGGGGGGGGGGGGGGTTGTGGTGGAAAACGTATTAGAATCTGGAATCCCTCTTAAGTATAAGGAGGCCCCCAGATATCCAACCTGTCCAGGTGAATGAGACAGGGACATTGTTACAATGTCCCCTAATGTACATCTAATATCACTCACATTGTCCATTGTGATTGTAGATCCTCATCAATCACAATAACTTACTTACCACTCGACATTGTTGACACAACAACCCTCTGCCCAACAATATTTTATGTTAAAAATTAGAGATTTTGGCCAGATGCTGTATGCACACAAACAGGCCAGGGATGCTGGATGAAGGCATTGACTATTGACCATGTTTTGAAAATTACATAACCTAGGACTCCCAGACTTTTTTTTTTATTAAAAATCAGTCTGCTGGGGGACCTGTCACTTTGCATCAGTAGTGTTAGCACTACAAAACAACAGACTTCTATCTGATGTTTGTTTACAAACATCACTCAGGTGTTTAGGCAGGTGAACTAGCCAAATATTGCCAGTACATTTGCTGCTATGAGTAATCACTAATACCTGTAGTGTGAAACGCGTCAGCTGATCCCTGTCTTGCTGTGACTTGTGGTGCATTTGTTCATCGATTTTTACAATAAAAGCAACCGAAAAGGTTTTTGGAGTGCGGCTGTCCATTTCTCCATTTGCTGTTCTCAGTCTACATTTTCTGTTTGCCAAAATACAAACAGGCTGGCTCCTGAATCCAAAGCTCATTTCTATATATTGGTCACTCTCACTTGTTTACAGATGTAGACTGACTAATCCACATGATAAAAAAAATGTATGAAGGATACCTTAGTTGCAAGGCATTTGAAAGAAGTGAATTCTTGACTTTCATTTAAGGTGGAAAGTGCTTGAGGAGATTGACTGTCATTAGAAAACAGTTTTAAAACAATTTATTTTAGTGAGGTATGCCTGTTGGATTTTACCTCAGAAGATTTAAAACTTGAAGTGTTTGTTACCCCAGCATTTCATAATCCGGAAAAGTGCCTGCTGTACCATGTACCTATATGACAAAGTATCCTGTTCTCTTTGTATTGCTTCCTTTGTGTGAAATCCCTAGTGTTCCTGACAGTCCCTTGGTTTCCTTTTAGAAACTGGAAACACTAAGCAGGAGAACACACTGTGGTCATTTCTCTAGTTGTGCTGGGTACACAGCCTGCTCTCCTCCAATGGCCATACTTGCCCCTCCCCTGCACAAGTGCACAACCATTCACCAGAGAGTTTAGTGTGATGTTGTTTCTCCTCCCTAGCTCTTATGCAACTGAGAACCGAGATTATGTGATCACTTAATAAAGTAAATAAAGGTATTTATAATGTTTTTCTTTATATCTATACACAGATGTTTTAAACTGGATTTATTGTTTTACAAGGTGCTAGTTTACAATAACTTTAAAGGCTTGAATGGGTATAGCTCATTAGGTTGTTTTCTGCCACGGTTCATGTCTACATTTTATAGCATTTAAAGCATCAAATTTTTTATTTAATTCCCTGTCATTTGCCTTAAAGCAATAAATAAAACTGGATCCTGTGGTAGTGGTTCAAATCCTGCTGATTCACCAATGTAGGTAGTGTACAGTGTCATTCAAACCACTTCATGTGAACCCAGGGTACTAAGGCTACACCCCACCACCATGGCTACACAGGAGAATGCTACAAAGAGTGGAAGAGTGGTGGCACATCATGACATGGTGTTGCTATCTGCAGCATTTATGAAACTGGGATGGCACAAATGAGACTTAAGACATCTGCAAATAATGCATGTATAGTATACACATTTTTCCTATGATGCCAGTAGAGATCCAAGGTGGCAGTGGAGACCAGTGGGGGGAGGGGGTTGACAAGAGCCCAGGGTTGGGCTTTTAGTGGTTGCATAGTTATTCAGAAAAAAAGACAAATGACCTTGAGGTCAGCCTCCTAACTTCAGAACTAGGGATCATTTCAAAGTTCGGCCCATCATCTAAACACCAAACATTTAGCCCATTTGGTGGGAGTCAAACTTCATGTAAAGTAACAGTATTTCAACCTCCCTGGCAAGGTACCCCTTCCCCCATGTTGAGGACATGTGACATGGTATGGTTCTGAAGTCAGGCTGCAATGTTCAGGTATGGGTATGGTTAGATTTTTAGAAGGCCTTACACTTTTTTATTTCGTTTTTTGATTCTGGTTTCCTCTTAAAACACATAGGAAACCCAAATCAAGAATAAGGGCTTGCTATGTATACTAGGGGGAACCCCATACCGTTTTGTTTTGTGTGGGGGTCTCTGGAATCCCCTGGCTGTCTATTTACAAACATAAGTAATGTGGCCAAAGTAATCTCCAATTACCTTTCATTGAAGTAATTAGTCTATGGATTCACTTACTCCCCCCCCCCCAGCACTGTGAATGTTTAATAAGTGTGTTCAGTAAAGAAATTTGAATTGTTTGTGTGTTATCAGCTTAAAGAGGAGGTTCCCCCCTATTTTTTTTTAAAGGCCAGCAGCTACAAATACTGCAGCTGCTGACTTTTATAAAATGGACACTTACCTGTCCAGCGCGCCCGCGAAGTCGGCAGATGAGGCTGAGCAACCGCTCGGTCCTCGGATGCTGCCGCCGACATGCCTGGTGAGGGAATCAGGAAGAGAAGACTTGCGAGTAGCGCGGCGTGCTGTCACTGGCCCCCGCTCTCTCCTGGGAACAGTGTGTTTCCCAGAAGACAGCGGGGTAGTGACGCGAAGGGGCGGGACTCCCACCAGAGTCAGAACCCGGAAGTGGTGCAAATACCTGTATTAGACAGGTATCTGCACCCCCCTCCCCCCTGAAAGGTGCCAAATGTGACACCGAAGGGGGGGAGGGTTCCAAAAAGCGGAGGTTCACTTTTTGTGTGAACCTCCACTTTAAGCACATTGAGTTTTTCTATTGTTGTGAGTTAGATGAGGATCAGGCCACATTTTTGGGCAGAAAACAAGTTAATTCCAAGGGGTTCTTATAGTTTCGGTCCATATATATTTGGACATAGTCACAATTTTTGTTTTTTTAAGTTATTTACCAAATCATGTTCAAGCTATAGTTATATAATGGTTATGGGCTGAGGGTATGTACATCTAAATCGGTGGAAGGGTTTAGGAATTATAGCTCTTGAGAATAGCCATCCCCCTTTTTCATGGGACCAAAAGTATTTGGACAATTGAATCAAAAACAGTTTCATGGCCAGGAGTGGGCTACTGCTTCGTTATTGTTTCATCAATTAGGCAGGTAAAAGGTCTGGAGTTGTTTCTAAGTGTGGTATTTGCATTTGGAATCTATTGCTGTGAACGTACATTATGCGTTCAAACGAACTGTCCATGCAAGTGAAACAGGCCATTTTAAGACTTAAAAAAATTAACAAATCCATCACAGAGATAGCAGCAACATTAGGAGTGGCCAAATCAACAGTTTGGTACATTCTGAGGAAAAAAATGCTCTGGTGAGCTCAGAAACATAAAAGGCCTGGACATCCACAGAAGACAACAGTGGTGGATGATGGCAGGATCCTCTCTATGGTAAAGAAAAAAACATTCACAACATCCAGACATAAGGGACATTCTCCAGGAGGTGGGCTTATCATTGTCAAAATCTACAATCAAGAGAAAACTTCACGAGAGCAAATAGAGAGGGTTCATCACAAGGTGCAAACCATTCATTAGCCTCCGTTCCCAGTTGATGCCATTTTTGGGGATACGCGTCGGGTGGAGCACACATCCATAACGTCATCACGTATCTTCTCAATAGTGCAGTCACAGTTTGTTCTCTGGCTGCTATTCCAATTTTTCCCTTTTTTTTATAATTTTTTTGGGCTTGATGTGGATGATTTTTTCAATTAAGTATGCTGTAACTACTTGTTTGTTTTTTATAATAAACTTCCTTGCTTTTTTGGAAAATACTACACCATGAAGCCTTTTTATTAAATTTTCTCCCTGCCGAGTCAATAGCTTTTAAAGATTGTGCTTTGTAAGCTGGAGCGATTCCTATCCCTATCCCTGCTTGTCTTTTCGCCCTCTCCGGATCTGGTGTGGTGAGCAGCTGAAGAGGTGAAGGTTTTCCTGGTGGAATGAGAACGGACTCCTTGGATTAAAAGAACAGGTGGATACCATCGCTGCCGACAGGCTGATGCACATGCTCTTCAGACTTCTATCATTTGAGGTCCTGTCTATCTGGTAAGCGACTTTATTATTACATCTAACTGCTGCCTATTGATTATCTGCTGAATCAAGATATCTTTTGGAACATTTATTTGCATGAAATATCCAGTGTGAACATCGGAGTAAATCCCTTTGTGACCTATTTCATCGTCCCTTATCTTGGATTTATATATATATATATATATATATATATATTTTATATATTTTTTTTTTTCAACATTCATTTGTGGCATTTTTTCAGGAAATATATTTTTTGTTTTTTTTTCTTTTTTTGGTTCTTTGGGACAATTATACTTAAATGTGTGTGTTTTTTTTTTATATATAAGGATTTTTGAATACACTTTTTTTAGCACAGTGTTTATCATTATATGGTTCTCAATTTGTTTGTATGTTAAATTAAGTGGTTGCGCGCTTGTTTTTTCACTCAAACCATTCATAAGCCTGAAGAATAGAAAAGCCAGATTAGACTTTGCCAAAAAACATCTAAAAAAGCCAGTCCAATTCTGGAAAAGCGTTCTTTGGAGGGATGAAACTAAGATTAATCTGTACTAGAATAACAGGAAGAAAAAAGTGTGGAGAAGGCTTGGAACAGCTCATGATCCAAAGCACACAACACCATCTGTAAAACATATTGGAGGCAGTGTGATGGCATTGGCATGCATGGCTTCCAGTGGCACTGGGTCATTGGTGTTTATTGATGATGTGACAGAAGACAGAAGCAGCCGGATGAATTCTGCAGTGTTTAGAGATATACTGTCAACCCAGATTCAGCCAAATGCAGCAAAGTTGATTGGATGGCGCTTCATAGTACAGATGGACAATGATCAAAAATACACTGTAAAAGCAACCCAGGAGCTTTTGAAGGAAAAGAAGTGGAATATTCTGCAATGGCAGAGTTAATCACCTGATCTCAGCCCAATTGAGCATTTCACTTTCTGAAAGCAAAACTAAAGGCAGAAAGATCCACAAACAAAGAACAACTGATGACAGCTGCAGTTAGAGCCTGGCAAAGTATCTGAAAGGAAGAAACCCAGTATTTGGTAATATATATACGTGTCAGACTTCAGGCAGTCATTGCCAGTAAAAGATTATCAACAAAATATTAAAAATAAACATTTTATTTATGATTCTATTCATTTGTCCAATTACAATTGAGCCCCTGAAAATGGGGGGGACTGTGTTTAAAAATGGTTGAAGTTCCTAAAATTTGTACTTGATATTTATGTTCAATTCCTTGAATTAAAGCTGAAAGTCTGCACTTCAAATTAATTTGAATTGTTTAATTTTAATTTTATTCTGGTGGCACACAGAGCCAAAAGTATGAAAATTGTGCTTGTGTCTAAATATATATGGACCTAACTGTATGTGTTTTCTGTGTATATGTTTGTATATATCATTATTAATAATAAAAAAAAACTGATATAAACAGGAAGAACGAAAATAAAAGAAAAACGCAGCCAAAACCATTCCCCAAAAGGGTACAAACAAGAATAAAGACATAACAGCAATTGTAACGTTTCCCCACTAGTGATGAGCCGAACACCCCCGGGTTCGGTTCGCACCAGAACCCGCGAACGGACCGAAAGTTCGTACGAACATTAGAACCCTATTAAATACAATGGATGCGAACGTTCGAATTCTAAAGTGCTAATTATAACAACTATTATGCATGTTATTGTCCTAAAAAGGGTTTGGGAACCCGGGTTCTGCACCAGGGGACATGTATCAATGCAAAAAGAAGTTTTAAAAACGGTCGTTTTTCGGGAGCAGTCATTTTAATGATGCATAAAGTAAAAAAAAAAAAGTCAAATATTCCTTTAAATATCGTACCTGGGGGGTGTCTAAAGTATGCCTGTGAAGTGCCACGTGTTTCCCGTGTTTAGAACTGGCCCTGCACAAAATGACACTTCTAAAGGAAAAAAAAGCCATTTAAAACTGCTTGCGGCTTTAATGTAATGTCTGGTCCCGGTAATATGGATGAAAATCTTTAAGAAAAATGGCATAGCTACCCCATGACCCCCCCCCTACCCCAGCCCATTACCAACCCCTTTGGGTCTTGTATGGATATTAAGGGGAACCCCGCACATAAAATAAAAAAGGCCCTATATACTCTGAACAGCCGTATACAGGCGGTGCATACAAGACAGGGACTGTAGGTTTGTTCTTATGTAGAATCTGTTTGTAATTTTGAACAGGTACATTGTTGAAGTGTAGCTCCAGCCCAAAAATCTATTTTTAAACTTTTTGGAAAACATAGGTAAGGGTTATCACCCCTGTAACATTTGTTTTGCTGTCTGTGCCCCTGTTCAGAACATTTCACCTCACTTTCCGTCCCAATGTCAACTGTTTTTGAAATGTGGTGTTTTTCTTGAAACAAGGATTGCTGATAAAGCATCAGTACAGAGGAGACACCTTTCTCCCATATTTATTCTTACAGGAGAGAATTTTCCTTCCTAGGGGTAGATTTCCTCTCACTTCCTGTTGTCTTCTTGCGTTTGCAAGTAGGAGTCGTTTGTAAGTTGGATGTTTGAAAGTAGGGACCTGCCGTATATACTCTGCAGAAATAGGCCCCTTAGTTGTTGGTGTTGGCACAACACTGTAAGCACTCACAGTTACTCTTGGTTGGTGCTGGAACGCCCTGCTGTCAACTATTATATCAGGAATTTTAATTACATATAATTGTTGAACAGTGGTAGTAAAAATTGGGCCTTTGATGGTGGTGCTGGTGCCACAACACTGTAAGCCCTGACAGTTACTCTTGGTGGGTGCAGCAATGGGCCCTGCTGTGAATTATTAGATCAAGAATTGTAATTGCATGCCCCTGTTGAACAGGGGCTGAAAAATTGGGCCTTTCGTGGTGGTGGTGGTGTTGCCACAACACTGTAAGCCCTCAGAGTTACTCTTGGTGGGTGCAGGAATGGGCCCTGCTGTGAATTATTAGATCAAGAATTGTAATTACATGCCCCTTTTGAACAGGGGCTGAAAAATTGGGCCTTTCGTGGTGGTGGTGGTGGTGGTGTTGCCACAACACTGTAAGCCCTCAGAGTTACTCTTGGTGGGTGCAGGAATGGGCCCTGCTGTGAATTATTAGATCAAGAATTGTAATTACATGCCCCTTTTGAACAGGGGCTGAAAAATTGGGCCTTTCGTGGTGGTGGTGGTGGTGGTGGCGTTGCCACAACACTGTAAGCCCTCAGAGTTACTCTTGGTGGGTGCAGCAATGGGCCCTGCTGTGAATTATTAGATCAAGAATTGTAATTGCATGCCCCTGTTGAACAGGGGCTGAAAAATTGGGCCTTAGGCACTGGTGGCACAACACTACAACCCCTCACAGATACGTTACTTGGAGCACAGCAATGAGCCCTGTTGCAAAGTATTGCTTCAAAAATTGTAATGACACGCCCCTGTTAAACAGGGGCTGAAAAATTGGGCCTTAGGCACTGGTGCCACAACACTCCAACCCCTCACAGATACTGTACTTGGAGCACAGCAATGAGCCCTATGGCAAATTATTGCTAAAAAAATTGTAATTACACGCCCCTGTAAAACAGGGGCTGAAAAATTGGGCCTTAGCCACTGGTGGCGGCACCCATAAACAAAAATGATCTTCCAAGCTATCATCATCAATCGTATCATTGAGGACTCGGAGGAGGAGGATAGCCAGTCAACATAACAGCACAGGCACTCAGCATCAGCATCAGTCTTGAAGGGATGTGACATGTTAAAATCAATTAGTCTGTTATATCAGCATCAGGTGTGTGGTAGCTGGTGGTGATCCAAGACTGGTTCATCTTGAAGAAAGTCAGTCGATCAACCGAGTCGGTGGACAGGCGCACCCTGTGATCCGTGACAAATCCTCCAGCAGCACTGAATGTGCGTTCCGAAAGAACGCTGGATGCAGGACAGGCCAGTAGCTCAATTGCATACTGTGCAAGCTCTGGCCAGTGATCCATCCTCAAGACCCAGTAAGCCAGAGGATTTTCGGTGGGGAAGGTGTCCAAGTCTGACCTTGCCCCTAGATATTCCTGCACCATGTTTATCAGACGCTGGCGATGGTTGCTGGAACCGATCATACTTTGGGGCTGCGGACTAAAGAATTGTCTGAACGCATCGGTCAGACGGCCACCTTCCCCACCGCTCCTTCTTTGACTGGCCAAAGCCTCAGCAACTCGTTGTCCAGGACCAGGAGTTTGTAACCTCCCAGTCTCTGGGAACGCGTTGCACAGACCTTTCTGCAAGGCCTCCCGGAGTTGTCTTATCCTCTGCTCCCTCTGCGAAGGTAACATAAGGTCCGCAACCTTACCCTTGTACCGTGGATCAAGGAGAGTGGCCAGCCAGTAATGGTCCCTCTCCTTGATCCGAAGAATACGAGGATCCTTCCGCAGACTTTGCAGGATCAGGGAGGCCATGCAGCGTAGGTTTGCTGAGGCATTCGCTCCGGAGTCCTCTGGGTCACTAAGGACGACATGATCCACAGCCACCTCCTCCCAGCCACGTACAAGTCCACTGGTTTCTTGGGACTGTAAATCATCCCTAAAAGACTGCTGCTGATGATGCTGAGTGCCAGCCTCCACCTCCATGCTGACACAATCCTCCTCCTCCTCCTCCTCCTCTTCCTCTTCCTGTGCGATGGGTGGGACAGAAGGAACACTGTCTGGGTAAAGGGGGCCTTGAGAGGCAAGGAAGTCCTCCTCTTCCTGCCTCTGTTCTGCCTCAAGTGCCCTGTCCATTATTCCACGCAGCGTGTGCTCCAACAGGTGGACAAGAGGTACAGTGTCACTGATGCATGCACTGTCACTGCTCACCATCCTCGTGGCCTCCTCAAATGGTGCCAGGACAGTGCATGCATCCCTGATCATGCCCCACTGGCGTGGAGAAAAAAAACCAAGCTCCCCTGACCCTGTCCTGGTGCCGTAGTCGCACAGGTACTCATTGATGGCCCTCTGCTGCGTGTGCAGCCGCTGCAGCATGGCCAACGTTGAGTTCCACCTGGTGGGCATGTCACATATAAGGCGGTTCTTGGGCAGGTTCAACTCCTTTTGCAGCTCAGCCAGGCGAGCACTGGCATTATAAGATCTGCGGAAATGCACACAGACTTTCCTGGCCTGCCTCAGGACATCCTGTAAGCCCGGGTACCTGCCCAAGAACCGCTGCACCACCAGGTTAAGGACGTGAGCCACACAGGGCACATGGGTCAGTTGTCCCTGTCGGAGGGCGGAGAGGAGGTTGGTGCCATTGTCGCAAACCACCATTCCTGGCTTAAGCTGGCGTGGCGTCAACCACCTCTCGGCCTGGCCCTGCAGAGCAGACAGGACCTCTGCCCCAGTGTGGCTTCTGTCCCCCAAACACACCAGCGCAAGCACGGCATGGCATCTTTTTGCCTGCGTACTTGCGTAGCCCCGTGAACGGCTACGGAGCACCGCTGGTTCATAGGACAAACCACAGGAAGAGGCCATGGAGGAAGAAGAAGAGGAGGGGGTGGAGGAGAGAGGTGTGTCACAACCAGTAGTAGCATTTTGGAGGCGTGGCGGTGGAACAACCTCCAACACTACTGCACCTTGTCCTGCATCCTTCCCAGCTGCCAAAAGAGTGACCCAATGGGCCGTGAAAGAAAGGTAACGTCTCTGTCCATGCCTGCTGGACCATGAGTCAGCGGTAATATGCACCTTACCGCTGACCGCCCTGTCCAGCGAGGCCAAGACATTGCCTTCCACATGCCGGTAGAGAGCCGGAATAGCCTTCCGTGAGAAAAAGTGGCGTTTGGGAACCTGCCACTGAGGAACCGCACATTGCACAAACTCACGGAAGGGGGCCGAGTCTACCAACTGAAAAGGCAGCAGTTGAAGCGCTAGCAATTTAGCCAAGCTAGCATTCAACCGCTGGGCATGTGGATGGCTGGGAGTGAACTTCTTTCGACGGTCCAGCAGCTGGGGCAGGGAAATTTGCCTGCTAGAATCGGACGTCGGTGTACTGCTAGCAGAGTGGCCGCAAGTACTTGGCTGTGACACACCTAATTCTACACCTTCATTCCTCTCAGTGCATGTTTCAGAGAGGACTGAAGTTATAGTGGGGTTGGAGATCCCAGCTGATGCGGTGCAAGGAGAGGTCCGCTTTGTTCTTTGGTGTGGGTCTTTGAGGTAGGCTTGCCAACGAGCTGCATGGCAGGTCAACATATGTCTGGTCAGGCATGTGGTACCCAAGCGGCTGATGTTTTGGCCACGCGATATACGCTTGAGACATATGTTGCAAACAGCAGCTGTGCGATCTGATGCACTAGCCTCAAAAAAGGCCCACACCAAGGAACTTTTTGAATGACGGGCAGAGGCAGCGCCCTGCACAGGCGGAGCTCTGCGGTGTGATTCCGTCGGTGTACTGCCCTTACGCTGGCCACCAAAGGGCATCCTGCCTCGTTGGAGATGTGCCTCCTCCTCCTCCTCCTCCTCTCTCCTATTAGGCACCCACGTGGAGTCAGTGACCTCATCATCCCCTCCCTCCTCATCACTGGAGCCAATCTGGCAGTATGCTGCAGCTGCTGGAACATGACTGCCAGATTGGTGTCCTTCTTGAGCATCCCCTCTGTCTGCTCTCACGCTACTGCCTTCCTGTAGCTGGGTTTCATCATCAGACCCTTCGAAACGCTGGGCATCCTCCTGGAGCATGTACCCAACACTGTGCTCAAACAGTTCGGGGGACTCCTCAGGAGGAGGACATGGTGGGTCTAGGGAAGGAGTGACTGATGATGAGTCTGACATTGATACCAGGGAAGAGGACGCTTTGGCAGCTGCTTTGCCAGTACCCTGAGCCTGGGTGAGAGAGGATGAGGAGGAGGAGGAGGGCTTGGTCATCCACTCTACCAAGTCTTCGGCATGATGTGGCTCAACATGTCCAGCTGCCGAAAAGAAGGACAAGCGTGTCCCATGGCCATGTGCTGATGACAATGCACCGCGTCCACGACCAGCACTGTTGCCCCCAGACACAGAGCCTGCTTGCCCTCTTTTATTGCCTCCTGACTGTCTGCCTCTCCTTGTTTGCCTTCCAGACATTCTAATAGATGGCCTGCAGGGAGATGGGAAAAAAGCAATAAGGGCTACCTTCAGGTGTCCTTCTCTGTCCCTTTACTTAAGGATTTCTAAATATGGTTGAGGATTATTGCTTTTGCACAGAATAGCACAACGACAATTTCCCTGACTGTCCAAAAAACAAGGATTTCAAAGATGGTTGATGAGGAATGCTTTGGCACACTATAGCACAAGGAGAAATCCCCTCACTTTCCTTCTTTGTCCCTAGAAACAAGGACTGGCACAGTGAAAGAAACTGACACTCTCCCTACCTACAGTTTTCTGTCCCTAGAAAAAATGTTTTTTTAAAGCACACTATAGCACAAGGAGAAATCCCCTCACTTTCCTTCTTTGTCCCTAGAAACAAGGACTGGCACAGTGAAAGAAACTGACACTCTCCCTACCTACAGTTTTCTGTCCCTAGAAAAAATGTTTTTTTAAAGCACACTATAGCACAAGGAGAAATCCCCTCACTTTCCTTCTTTGTCCCTAGAAACAAGGACTGGCACAGTGAAAGAAACTGACACTCTCCCTACCTACAGTTTTCTGTCCCTAGAAAAAATGTTTTTTTAAAGCACACTATAGCACAAGGAGAAATCCCCTCACTTTCCTTCTTTGTCCCTAGAAACAAGGACTGGCACAGTGAAAGAAACTGACACTCTCCCTACCTACAGTTTTCTGTCCCTAGAAAAAATGTTTTTTTAAAGCACACTATAGCACAAGGAGAAATCCCCTCACTTTCCTTCTTTGTCCCTAGAAACAAGGACTGGCACAGTGAAAGAAACTGACACTCTCCCTACCTACAGTTTTCTGTCCCTAGAAAAAATGTTTTTTTAAAGCACACTATAGCACAAGGAGAAATCCCCTCACTTTCCTTCTTTGTCCCTAGAAACAAGGACTGGCACAGTGAAAGAAACTGACACTCTCCCTACCTACAGTTTTCTGTCCCTAGAAAAAATGTTTTTTTAAAGCACACTATAGCACAAGGAGAAATCCCCTCACTTTCCTTCTTTGTCCCTAGAAACAAGGACTGGCACAGTGAAAGAAACTGACACTCTCCCTACCTACAGTTTTCTGTCCCTAGAAAAAATGTTTTTTTAAAGCACACTATAGCACAAGGAGAAATCCCCTCACTTTCCTTCTTTGTCCCTAGAAACAAGGACTGGCACAGTGAAAGAAACTGACACTCTCCCTACCTACAGTTTTCTGTCCCTAGAAAAAATGTTTTTTTAAAGCACACTATAGCACAAGGAGAAATCCCCTCACTTTCCTTCTTTGTCCCTAGAAACAAGGACTGGCACAGTGAAAGAAACTGACACTCTCCCTACCTACAGTTTTCTGTCCCTAGAAAAAATGTTTTTTTAAAGCACACTATAGCACAAGGAGAAATCCCCTCACTTTCCTTCTTTGTCCCTAGAAACAAGGACTGGCACAGTGAAAGAAACTGACACTCTCCCTACCTACAGTTTTCTGTCCCTAGAAAAAATGTTTTTTTAAAGCACACTATAGCACAAGGAGAAATCCCCTCACTTTCCTTCTTTGTCCCTAGAAACAAGGACTGGCACAGTGAAAGAAACTGACACTCTCCCTACCTACAGTTTTCTGTCCCTAGAAAAAATGTTTTTTTAAAGCACACTATAGCACAAGGAGAAATCCCCTCACTTTCCTTCTTTGTCCTTAGAAACAAGGACTGGCACAGTGAAAGAAACTGACACTCTCCCTACCTACAGTTTTCTGTCCCTAGAAAAAATGTTTTTTTTAAAGCACACTATAGCACAAGGAGAAATCCCCTCACTTTCCTTCTTTGTCCCTAGAAACAAGGACTGGCACAGTGAAAGAAACTGACACTCTCCCTACCTACAGTTTTCTGTCCCTAGAAAAAATGTTTTTTTAAAGCACACTATAGCACAAGGAGAAATCCCCTCACTTTCCTTCTTTGTCCCTAGAAACAAGGACTGGCACAGTGAAAGAAACTGACACTCTCCCTACCTACAGTTTTCTGTCCCTAGAAAAAATGTTTTTTTAAAGCACACTATAGCACAAGGAGAAATCCCCTCACTTTCCTTCTTTGTCCCTAGAAACAAGGACTCGCACAGTAAAACACACTGACACTCTCCCTACCTATCCTTCTCTTTCCCTAAACTAAAGGAATCCAGGTTAAGCAAGAAAGAAATAAATGTCACTGTCCCTGCCTATGCTTGTCTTTCCCTGCTCCGGAACACACTACACTAGGCCGCCGTGCTGGCGGCCTTTTATAGTGTGGGGCGTGTACTAAACACCCTCAGCAATAATTGGCCACAGGCATCCTGTCTGTGGCCAATCATTGCTCTCCTCGCTGCCGGCGCTGTGATTGGCCAAGCATGCGGGGTCACAGTGCATGCTTGGCCAATCACAGCGCCTGGATGACACTGCGATGGCGTAGTGCATTGTGGGCCGTTCGCGTCACTCGAATCTGGCGCGAACGGCCCAAATCGTTCGATCTTCGTCGAACGATCGAACAGCCGATGTTCGAGTCGAACGTATGTTCGACTCGAACACGAAGCTCATCCCTATTCCCCACTCTATTTAAAACTAAAAGAAAATTGGATGGAGTTTGACTTTAACATTTTTACATTAATTTGGTGGTGTTATTATGGGAATAAGCTGTGCCTGTTGTGTAAATATCCAGATGTGTTTTGCCATCACTGATAGTTATGAATTCTACCTTTCATAATTTGCAGAGTATTTTTCATAAGGTTAGATCATTTTTATAATAGTTATTTAGTGACTGACAACAGAACAGAACATTAAAGAATATCAGGATGTAATTTTCTATGTAGCACTAAAATGGAAAACTTTTCTTTTATGACATTAATGAACATTTAACACATATTTTTTGGACATGACAAGACTTTTTTTCACAAAATAACAGAGTGTATTTAGTTTTAGTGGCTTTTAAAATTAGCAATAAAAGTCAAGCAAAGGTTTTTTTGTGCAAGAAGCACCGCAAATTTCCTTTTAGAATGAGTCCAAATTACAGCAAAAAATTTTCCTAGTGTCAGTCATTCTCTTCACACCTTTCTGTGGAGATTATGGTGATTTTACAATTGTTCGCCTTAAGCAAACTGGCAAATACTCAAATAATCATATTTACTTGCAAATCTTTCAAGCAATCATAATGTGGATTATAGAACAGGATGTTAATCTAACCATGATTCATTCCATGTTCATTCCTCACAGCACCAATCCATTTAGGGAAAGTGAAAACATGAAAGGAAATGTTTATATGTGAGCAAGGTCGTATTAAAAGGTGTACCCTATTACCAATATTTTCCTGCTTGCTCACATACAGTCACTGGAATCTCAAATTACCTTTAACATGTTAATGTCATTTCAAAAGTCATTTTCAGAATTTTTAAATGTACAGATTTCAATAAATGATAAAAAATGGTTTGGCCAAGGTCCTTGTTGATATATTCCCGGTTGTGTTTCTGAGTTGTCGCCCTGCTATATGGGCTTCCAACAGAGCCTACGGGCATGTTTTTAAAGCAATGAATGTGACATTCTAAAAATATTCACTTTAGGTAAATAACGCACAAGCACCAGGAAGATTCCCCTACAATAAATGTTTGGTGAATTTACATTTACTGCTTTATAAATATGCCCCTATAAGTTGCGTTTTTTACACAAATTAAAGTGGTTGTAAACCTTTGATTTTTTTTTTGCATAAAAATAACAAACATGGCTTTACTTACCTGCTCTGCACAATCGATTTGCACAGAGCAGCCCTGATCCTCTTCTTCTGAGGTTCCCTGCCGGTGCTCCAAGCCCCTCCTCTTCATCGGCTGCCATGCAGGCTTGCTTCCAAGTTCCCGTGCTGCGTCCACTGACATAGACATTGGGACTCGGCCCCACCCCCTGCTCCCGGGTCACAGGTTTGTGATTGACTGCAGTGGAAGCCAATGGCTCCTGCTGCTATGAATCTGTCCAATGATGAGGAAGACAGTGGCTGGAGCTGCTGCACTCATGCACATCGCTGGATCAGATTGGGCTCAGGTAAGTAAAAGGGGGAGTCTGGGGGGGGGGGGAGCTGCAGCATAGAATGCATTAAGGTAAAAAACCTTAAGGCTTTAGAACCACTTTAAACAGGCATGGTCCACTGTTGTCATTATGTAAGTAAACCTGCTCTGAGAAATATCATGTAGTTATGTGGACAAGAAGGAGGGAATTAACATGGAGTGGTGCAAGAAAAATGCTTGTACAGCTCTTCCAAACATTAAAAATGGAGTACATGCTGCTCCTAATTAACAAAAGGGGTGCAGGCCCCTTTTTTAATTAGGAGTGATTAGTTCTTTAATCTGTCATGACACAGAAAACAGGGAAACTGGAGCTGCATGTTCTGATCTTTCTGCCCATCCCCACCCCAAGCTCAGTTCAAAGTGGGAGGTAGGAAGAGGGTTGTTAACCCTGCATGCTCTGTTTGAGTAGTGTGAGGGATGTGAGCCATCTATATGGGAAACAAATGCATTCACTCTTTTATTTAGGTGCAGACCCTAAGCCAGTATCTATTTTACTCCAAAATATTAATTGGTGTAGGTGGCACAGATAGACCTACAAGTAGGTCTATCTGGTTAGACAACGTAGCGCAACCCAGTCCTGACAGTTTCTTACGCCATTATAATGGTGAAAGAAATTTGGTTAATTCCCCTGATTGTGTCTGCAAAGAGGCTGCAGTAGAATAGCAGCTCTGAGATGCAGAGTGTGAACAAACTGAAAACAAGTACTTACTTTAAAAAAATGCCCGTTTTTTATGATGCACGCTGCTTTAGCAAAGTAAATGTCATTATTTCTCATTTCTAAATTCTAACCATGAGCAGTTTTCTATTTGACGTTTTTTTGACTGTATAGTAGACAGAATTTTTTATATGGTACTTCAACATTTTTACTGATTTTTTGGGCTGTCAGCTAGTAAATATGCAGTTATGATTTTTTCTGTGTTTTCTGTGTATAAAAAAAAAGATTTGTGCATAGCCCTCATCTTCATAAGATGAAAGCTGACAGGAGGTGCGTGACATCAAAACTATCAACTGCTCAGGCACTAGATGAACTTGTGACTGAGGGAAGCCTTTGGAAATTCCAAGTGGAGTACATTTCTTTTTAGTAACCTGTCAACCTATAACCAGGGTTTATCCTTCTGCAATCGTTACTCAGCGTCAAGGACACTTGCAAGCAGTTCATCAACAGCTTTATTGAACCACAGTGCAAGTTTATTAACAGGGGATGGGTAGAACAGAATGACAAACAATTCTTGAGGTAGATTAACATCGCAGTCATTTCAAATATAATCAATTCTTAATCAATTCTTTGAATGAACACCTTTTTCTTGCAGGAACAGGGGGTAACTAGTAATGGAAAGCAATGAAATGGGTAACCAAGATAAATCTGCCACAATCCTTACCTGCAGTTTCAGACCTCTGTTTTCTAACTCTTTTCCTGGGCAGCAGCCTACACAAACCTCACAATATACTTTGGTACAGATGTAATTTTACATTTATGAAGAAGAAATGTTATGTTTTTTTTTCCTTTCAAAGATTTTTATTTATTGAATACAAAAACATGAAATACACCATTTCCAGAGATGTAGTGAAAAACCGTCGTGATTACATGAAATACAAGATGTCAAGTAAGAGTAACACAATCAATCAGGATTTGGCATAGTAATTCCTGACAACCTCTCCCACATGTTGGTTAGTGTATCGGGATCTTTGGGTGAAGCACTCCCGACACCCAAAGTGGGGACACACTGTGCCTGGGGGTCTACCCCATTAACCCAGGAAGAAGCAAAAAGCCTTGTGGAGAGTAGTTAAGCACTAGAACCAAACCATAGAGCATAGTGAGAATTACCTCTTGTCGTACTCACATCTAGGTGTCAAACCGGTAGGATCACTTGGTTTGTTAGAATGAACTACAGTGCAGGAGGAAAGGGAAAGAAAAGAGGAGAAAAGTTTGTGTAGAGAAGAGAAGGGCAAAAGAGGAAGAGCCAATCAACAGAAAGGGAGATAAAAAACTAAACGAAAGCAAATGTTTGTCAGCCCCGAGCTTCAGGTATGAAAGAGATGCCTACGTGCAGGGCCCAAGGTTCCCAGATGGTTTCAGATGTAAAAACTGAATCTGTTTTAATGCTAGCCAATTTCTCCTGGAACATACAGTAATCCACAAGATCTTACGTTTGGCTGCTAACAAGGAGACCTTGGACTGTTTCCATGCCTTGGCTATGGTCAGCTTGGCCCCTAGCAGCAAAAAATTTATCAATTTGCGGTTGGCTTTGGAAATCTTTGGAAGGTTCAAGTTCAGGAGAGTGATGGCTGGAGTTCTTGGGAGTTGGTAATTTGTCACTTTTTGGATCAAGGTAAACATCTTGTTCCGGAACGTCCTAATTCTGGGACACTCCCACCAAATGTGGGCCTATGAGTTGGCAACCACGATAACACTGAGGGTTTGCTATGGGAAAAATGGTACCCAGCTTTGAGGGGGTAAGGTACCACCTGGTCATTACTTTAATGCCGCGTACACACGATCGTGATTCACGGCGGTGAAAACACCGCTGTGAATCACGACATGAAATAAAATGAAAAACGAGGGAACGGCATTTTCCCTCACACACGACCGTTTTTCCCGTCATTTTTTTCTTTGTCGAGAAAAACGACCGTCTGTGGGCTCCGCGGCAGTGTCTCCCTATGGGAAAACTGCAGTGGAAAAAAATGATGGAAAAAACGATGAGAATATTTTGGAATGTTCTAATTTTTCTCGTCGTTTTTTCTGCCGTTTTTCTCAACGAGAAAAACGACATAAAGCCCACAGACGATCGTTTTTCTCGGCGAAAAAAAAAAATGCCGTTTTTCTCGTCGAGAAAAGCGGTCGTGTGTACGCGGCATCAGGCTAGAGTCAATCAAGGAGATGTTCTTAATCCCTTTGTAGGACCTAGAAAAGGAGGTTTGCCACCTCTCTAAATCCCAATGAATTTGGAGGTCGTTTTCCCAAGCCAACATCTAAGGTGATTTGCAAGACGGGTGAGCAAGCGACTGGTAGATAATTGAGGTTTCACCGCTCTGATCCATGGCTTGTCCACACAAAAGTTCATAAGGTGTGATTTTGGGAGCGTCCGGTTTACTCTTCCATTTCTTATGGAGAAAGTGTTGTATTTGTTGGAATCTGAAGTGCTCCAAGGTCGGAATTTCAAGCTTCTGAACACAGTAGCTCTGGGAAATTGGTCTAGAGCGAGTGAAGAAATGGCCAATGCGATACAACCTCTTGTCCAGCCACAATTTAAAGGATCTATTGTTTAGACCGGGGATAAAGTCTGGATTGTGAAAGATATGTGCAAGGGGCCGGCACTCAGAGGTCAGTGAGGTCTCAGATCTCAATTTGTCCCAGAGAGTCAAGGTTTGTGATAGGATGGGTGATAGTATTGGGGGGTGATCTTTGGAGGGGACACATAAAAGATAATCTAAGGTGTAGGTGGGGACTGTCTGTCTCTCTATTTAAAACCCAATCAGGTTTTTCAAGTCTGGAGTAAACGGTGGATATTTGAGCTATTCTTGATGCTTAAAAATACCCCAACAGGCATGGCAGACCCAACCCACCCTGTGTCCTGGGCTGGAATTTTTATGGGGTATCCTGTGGCCTGAACCCCCCCAGATGAATTTAGTGACTTTACTTTGGAAAGATTTTAAATGATCCTTCCTTATGTTGATTGGGAGGGATCTGAATAGGTAAAGCAGTCTGGGGAGAAGCGTCATTTTTATGGAGTGTGTTCTACCTAGCCAAGATAGCTCCCCCCAGCTCAGTTTTTCAGGTCAGATTCTAGTTTCTGGTACATGGGTGGGAAGTTCGACGAGTACAAGTGTTCTACTTTGGCCGTGAGAGTGATCTCCAAGTACTTAATAGAGGAGTCACTCCATTTGATCTCAAATTAGCTTTTCAATGATGTAACTATCTTTGGTTTAAGAGAAATGTTTAGAGCTTGGGATTTAGAGTACCGTATTTTCCACCGTATAAGACGACCTTTTACACTAGAATTACACAGCCAAAAAAGGGGGTCATCTTATACGCCGGGTGAAGCAGCTGCCCAATGGATATCAGCCTGCCGGGTGCTCTGTAAAGCTGTATGTAATTCAGTACATGCGCCGCTCAGCCAATCCCGGCAGGCGATGCACTCTGTTGATGTCTAGAGCCTGCTAAGCCTGCTCGGATTGGAGTAACAACCTCTGCCACTCCGAGCAGGCTACATTATGTAGCCTGCTTGGATTGTCCTTTGCACAGCGTTCACCTAAAGCTTACCTGAATACAATAAGTGGTGTTCTCATAATAAAACCACAGACAGAGAGCTGCAAGTATTTTCAGTTAGTGTACTGTATCCTCTGCACAGTGTTCACCTAAAACTAACTGAAGACAATTGCTGTTTTTCTCATACTAATACCACAGGCAGTTGATTCTGATAGCTGCATTATAATCAGTACAGATATATATATATATATATATATATATATATATATATATATATACATCCCACTTTTGTGCAGCTACATCTCTCTGCAGCCCATTAATATGTCTGGAAGGCAAACAAGGAGAGGCAGACAGTCACGAGGCAATAAAAGAGGGCAAGCAGGCTCTGTGTCTAGAGGCAACAGTGCTGGTCGTGGACACGGTGCATCCTCATCAGCACGTGGCCGTGGGACACGCTTGTCCTTCTTTTCGGCAGCTGGCCATGTTGAGCCGCAACATGCCCAAGACTTGGTAGAGTGGATGACCAAGCCGTCCTCATCCTCCTCATCTTCTCTCACCCAGGCTCAGGGTACTTTCTCTGGCAAAGCAGCTGCCAAAACGGTCTCTTCCCTCAGCTCAATGGCATCAGTCACTCCTTCCCTAGCCCCACCATGTCCTCTGAGGAGTCCCCCGAACTGTTTAACCACAGTGTTGGGTACATGCTCCAGGAGGATGCCCAGCATTTTGAAGGCTCCGATGATGGAACCCAGCTAGAGGAAGGCAGTAACGTGAGCCCAGAGAGAGGGGGTAGTAACGTGAGCCCAGAGAGAAGGGGTGCCCAACAAGGACAGCTATTTGGCAGTCATGTTCCCCCAGCTGCAGCATACTGCCAGATTTGCTCCAGTGATGAGGAGGGAGGGGATGATGAGGTCACTGACTCCACGTGGGTGCCTGATAGGAGAGAGGAGGAGAAGGAGGAGGAGGCACATCTCCAACGAGGCAGGATGCCCTCCAGGGGCCAGCTTAAGGGCAGCACACCGACTGCATCACACCGCAGAGCTCCGCATGTGCAGGGCGCTGCTGTCTCTGCGCATTATTCCAAAAGTTCTTTGGTGTGGGCCTTTTTTCAGACGTGTGTAGCAGATCGCACCGTTGCCATTTGCAACATATGTCTGAAGCCTATCTCGCGTGGCCAAAACATCAGCCGATTGGGTACCACATGCTTGACCAGACATATGTCGACCTGCCATGCAGTTCGTTGGCAAGCGTACCTAAAAGACCCACACCAAAGAACAAAGCGGACCTCTCCTTGCTCCTCATCAGCTGGGATCTCCAACCCCACTATACCTTCAGTCCTCTCTGAAACCTGCACTGAGAGGAATGAAGGTGTAGAATTAGTTGTGTCACCGCCAAGTGCTTGCGGGCAATCTGCTATCGGTACACTGACGTCCAATTGTACCAGCCAAATTTCCCTGTCCCAGCTGCTGCACCGCCAAAAGAAGTTTTCTCCCAGCCATCCACATGCCCAGTGGTTGAATGCTAACTTGGCTAAATTGCTAGCACTTCAACTGCTGCCTTTTCAGTTGGTAGACTCTGCCCCTTTCCGTGAGTTTGTGGAATTTGCGGTTCCTCAGTGGCAGGTTCCCAAACGCCACTTTCTCTCACGGAAGGTGATTCGGCTCTCTACCGGCATGTGGAAGGCAATGTCTTGGGCTCACTGGATGGGGCAGTCAGCGGTAAGGTGCATATTACCGCTGACTCATGGTCCAGCAGGCATGGACAGGGACATTACCTATCTTTCACGGCGCATTGGGTGACTCTGCTGGCAGCTGGGAAGGATGCAGGACAAGGTGCAGTAGTGTTGGAGGTTGTTCCGCCACCACGCCTCCAAAATGTTACTACTGGTGATTCTGACACACCTCTCTCCTCCACCCCCTCCTCTTCTTCTTCCTCCATGGCCTCTACCTGTGCTTTGTCCTTGGAACCAGCGGTGCTCTGTGGGCGTTCAAGGGGCTACGCAAGTACACAGGCAAAAAGATGCCATGCAGTGCTTGAGCTGGTGTGCTTGGGGGACAGGAGCCACACTGGGGCAGAGATTCTGTCAGCTCTGCAGGGGCAGGCTCAGAGGTGGTTGACGCCACGCCAGCTTAAGCCAGGAAAGGTGGTTTTGCGACAATGGCACCAACCTCCTCTCTGCCCTCCGACAGGGACAACTGACCCATGTGCCCTGTTTGACTCACGTCCTTAACTTGGTGGTGCAGCGGTTCTTGGGCAGGTACCCGGGCTTACAGGAGGTCCTGAAGCAGGCCAGGAAATTCTGTGTGCATTTCAGCCGGTCATATAATGCCAGTGCTCGGCTGGCTGACCTGCAAAAGGAATCCAACCTGCCCAAGAACCGCCTAATCTGTGACATGCTCACCAGGTGGAACTCTACGTTGGCCATGCTGCAGTGGCTGCACACGCAGCAGAGGGCCATCAATGAGTATCTGTTGCAATATGGCACCAGAACAGGGTCAGGGGAGCTTGGATTTTTTCCCCACGCCAGTGGGCCATGATCAGGGATGCATGCACTGTCCTGGCACCATTTGAGGAGGCCACGAGGATGGTGAGCAGTGACAGTGCATGCATCAGTGACACTGTCCCTCTTGTCCACCTGTTGGAGCACACACTGTGTGGAATAATGGACAGGGCACTTGAGGCAGAACAGAGGCAGGAAGAGGAGGACTTCCTTACCTCTCAAGGCCCCTTTATCCAGACAGTGTTCTTGCTGGCCTGGCTATCACACAGGAAGAGGAGGAGGAGGATTGTGTCAGCATTAAGGTGGAGCCTAGCACTCAGCATCAGCAGCAGTCTTCAAGGGATCAATTACAGTCCCAAGACTGTAAGGAGGTGGCTGCGGATCATGTCGTCCTGAGGACTCCGGACCAAATGCCTCAGCAAACTTACACTGCATGGCCTCCCTGATCCTGCAAAGCCTGCGGAGGGATCCTCGTATTCGTGCGATCAAAGAGAGGGATCATTACTGGCTTGCAACCCTCCTTGATCCACGTTACTAGGGTAAGGTTGTGGGCCTTATCTTGCCGTCGCAGAGGGAGCAGAGGATGAAGCATCTTCGGGAGGCCTTGCAGAAAGGTCTGTGCAACGCGTTCCCAGAGACTGGGAGGTTACAAATTCCTGGTCCTGGACAACGTGTTGCTGAGGCTTCGGTCAGTCAAAGAAGGAGCGGTGGAGAAGGTGGCCGTCTGACCGATTCGTTCAGACAATTTTTTAGTACGCAGCCCCAAGGTATGATCGGTTCCAGCAACCATCGCCAGCATCTGGTTTACATGGTGCAGGAATACCTGGGGCAAGATCAGACTTGGACACTTTTCCCACCGAAAATCCTCTGGGTTACTGGGTATTGAGGATGGATCACTGGCCAGAGCTTGCACAGTATGCAATTGAGGTACTGGCCTGTCCTGCATCCAGCGTTCTTTCGGAACGCACATTCAGTGCTGCTGGAGGCTTTGTAACCGATCACAGGGTGTGCCTGTCCACTGACTCGGTCGATCGACTGACCTTCATAAAAATGAATCAGTCTTGGATCACCACCAGCTACCAAGCACCTGATGCTGATGTAACCAAATAATTTTTTTGGAAATGTCAGATCCCTTCAAGACTGCCTATGCTGATGCTGAGTGACTATCCTGTTATGCTGAGTGACTATCCTCTTCCTCCTGAATGATCATGCTGATAGCTTGTAAGAAATTTTTTTGGTTCTGGGCACCGCCACCAGTGGCTAAGGCCCAATTTTTCAGCCCCTGTTTAACAGGGGCGTGTATTTACAATTTTTGATGCAATACTTTGCAGCATGGCTCATTGCTGCGCTCCAACTACAGTATCTGTGAGGGGTTGCAGTGTTGTGGCACCAGCACCAGTGCCTAAGGCCCAATTTTTCAGCCCCTGTTAAACAGGGGCGTGTAAATACAATTTTTGATGCAATACTTTGCAGCAGAGCTCATTCCTGCGCTCCTAATTGAGTATCTGTGAGGGGTTGCAGTGTTGTAGCACCAGCACCAGTGCCTAAGGCCCAATTTTTCTGCCCCTTTTTAACAGGGGAGTGTAATTACAATTTTTGATGCAATACTTTGCATCAGGGCTCATTACTGCGCTCCAAGTACAGTATCTGTGAGGGGTTGCAGTGTTGTGGCACCAGTGCCTAAGGCCCAATTTTTCTGCCCCTGTTTAACAGGGTTGTGTAATTACAATTTTTGATGCAATACTTTGCAGCAGGGCTCATTGCTGCGCTCCAAGTACAGTATCTGTGAGGGGTTGCAGTGTTGTGGCACTAGTGCCTAAGGCACAATTTTTTTGCCCCTGTTTAACAGGGGCATGTAATTACAATTCTTGATCTAATAATTCACAGCAGGGTCCATTCCTGCGCCCACGAAGAGGAACTGTGAGGACTTACAGTGTTGTGGCACCAGCACCACCACCAAAGGCCCAATTTTTCCTACCACTGTTCAACAATGGCATTTAATTACAATTCTTGATATAATAGTTCACAGCAGGGCGTTCCAGCGCCCACCAAGAGTAACTGTGAGGGCTTACAGTGTTGTGGCAACACCAACACCTAAGGGCCAAATTTCTGCAGAGTATATACGGCAGGCCCCTACTTTCAAACATCCAACTTAAACGACTCCTACTTGCAAACGGAAGGAGACAACTGGAAGTGAACGGAAATCTACCCCTAGGAAGGGAAATTCTCTCCAGTAAGTGTTAATATGGGGAAAAAGTGTCTCCTCTCCACTGATGCTTTATCACCAATCCTTGTTTCAATAAAAAGCCCAAATTTTCAAAAAACATTTGTCATTAGGACGGAAAGTGAGGTGAAATGTTCTGAACAGGTGCACAATGCACAGACAGCAAAAAAAAATGCTACAGGGGTGATAACCCTTCCCCATGTTTTTCAAAAAGCTTAAAAATAGATTTTTTGGCTGGAGCTACACATAAAAAATTTACCTGTTCCAAATTACAAACAGATTCTACTTAAGAACAAACCTACAGTCCCTGTCTTGTTTGCACCGCCTGTATACTGCTGTTCAGAGTATATAGGACCTTTTTTTAATTTGGGTGCGGGGGTTCCCCTTAATATCCATACAAAACCCAAAGGGGCTGGTAGTGGGCTAGGGGGGGGGGTACCCATGCCATTTTTCTCAATGATTTTCATCCATATTGCCGGGACCAGAAATTACATTAAAGTCGCAAGCAGTTTTAAATGACTTTTTTTCCTTTAGAAATTTCATTTTGTGCAGGGACAGTTCTAAACACGGGAAACACGTGCCACTTGACAGGCATACTTTAGACACCCCCCCCCCCCCATGAATGATATTTAAAGGAATATTTCACTTTTTTTTCACTTTAAGCATCATAAAAATCACTTTTTTTTGCATTGATATATTTCCCCTGGGGCAGGACCCGGTCCCCAAACCCTTTTTAGGACAATAACTTGCATATTAGCGTTTAAAATTAGCACTTTTGATTTCAAACGTTCGAGTCCATTGTATTTAATAGGGTTCTAAAGTTCGCACTAACTTTCGGTCCGTTCGCAGGTTCTGGTGCGAACCGAACCGGGGGGTGCTCCACTCATCCCTATTAGGGGATCGTCTTATGTGCCCAGCCGCCTTATACGCCGGCAAATACGGTAGTTTACCCGGAGCGGAGGCCCGAGACAGCTGTGAAATCGTTCAATAGTTTGCAGAGTTCGGGAAGGGTTGTGATTGGTGAAGTAATAAATAGAAGAATGTCGTCGGTGAATAATCCGCATTTATGGGTTTGGGAGCCGCAAGTTACCCCTTGGATTGGGGTTGGAGCGTATTGCGATTGCTAAGGATTCGATAGCAATAGCAAAAATTAAGGGGTACAGTGGGCAGCCCTGTCTAGTGCCTTTAGCTATACTTAAGGGTTTTAATTAATGTCCCTGGAGGCATATCAGAGCCTTCAGGGAGGAGTAGAGGGTGTCGAGAATCCCCATGAAGCGCTGGCCAAATCCCCAGCGCTCCATGAGGGTAAAAATATAAGGCCTCTTATGGTCACTTTGTGGGCTGCCCACAAGGTCTCTGGGGAAATACCGTCAACGTCATTCAATTGAAATCTATTTCCTTTGTTTTAACGGGGTCACTAAAGAGTGACTAATTTAGTCGCCAGTGTGATCCAGGTTGTCTTGTAAGGTTGTTATGTAGGGAGAGTGTTACCATTGAGTGATCTGACCAGACTGTATTTTTGATGGTCGATTTTTGGGCGGACGGGATCAGACTTGGGGAAACTAGGATATGGTCAATCCTGGCATACAAATAGTGGGGGCAGGAATAGTGAGTATAGTCTTGTTTAGAGGTGTCAATTCCCTCCAAATGTCTACAAGGCCTTGTGAATTAAGGAGTCTGGCTATTTTAAAACTCACCTTAGTGGGGCAGGTTAACTGTGCTGTAGGGGGTCTGGACCTATCTAGTCCCTGGTCAAAAGCAATGTTTAAGTCCCCTTCGAAGATGACCGTGCCCTCCAAGAGGAGGTTTAGGGTTTTGAAGAGAGACTGGAAGAATTTAGTCTGTCCCTTATTAGGGGCATAGTAGGATATGGAGTATAAATGTCCATCCATAGTACCCGTTACTAGGAGAAATCTCTGTAGTCCGCGATATGGGAGAATTTACTGTGCTTAGAAAATAGGATTGCTACAAAATTGGTCTTGTTTACCGTATTCGCTAAGTAAAATGTTCTAAACATGGGAAAAATGTGCCACTTTACAGGCATACTATAGACACCCCCCAGGTACGAAATTTAAAGGACTTTTATTGTTTCACTTTAAGCATTATTAAAATCACTGCACCCAGGTCCCCAAACACTTTTCATAACAATAA
This sequence comes from Rana muscosa, assembly GCA_029206835.1. Taxonomy (NCBI): domain Eukaryota; kingdom Metazoa; phylum Chordata; class Amphibia; order Anura; family Ranidae; genus Rana; species Rana muscosa. The sequence goes on along the minus strand of CM055116.1, from coordinate 872,960,553 downwards.
CTTGCATATTAACCTTTAAAATGATCAGTTTGATTTTTCACATTCATGTCCCATAGACTTTAACGGTGTTCGCGTGTTCGAACAAATTTTTTGCCTGTTCGCATGTTCTGCTGCGAACCGAACTGGTGTTCGGCTCATCCCTAGTGCTGAGCTATGTGACGTCACCACATTTGACAGTCGGGCATTATGCTGGTTGGAAACAGTCGCTCCTATTTCCTATTGTTGTCAGTTGGACACAGATGTGATTTTATATACAATGTTTGTGAGTACTTTGGCACTTTTTATTAAAGCACCTTAATAGTAATACTGCACAATTAAGTATTTATGTTTTACCTCCATGTGAGACTCGATTAACATCTGGGAAGGAGACTTAATTTGATGATCACAGTCATTGTGGATTCTGAAAGGCTTCAAGCCCATATTGTAAATAATGCTGTTTTGACTACTTTATCCAGGTAGTCCAACGTTTAGGGCAAGACCCGGTTCACACTGGGGCGGCACGACTTGTCCCGCGACTCTGCCGGGCGATCTCCACACGACTTCAGAGGTGACTTGCAAAATGACTTCTGTATTGAAGTCAATGCAAGTCGCCCTGAAGTCGTCCCAAAGTAGTACAGGAACCTTTTTCTAAGTCGGAGCGACTTGAGTCGCTCCTATTAGAACGGTTCCATTGTACAGAGCGGAGCGCGATGTGTCAGACGGCTAGGTCGCCTGACGAGTCGCCCCTGTGTGAACCGGCTCTAATGCCGCGTACGCACGGCCGTTTTTAATGTCATTGAAAAAAACAAAGTTTTTCTCGACGTGATTTTTCGTGTTTCCTCTCAAGCCTGCCTTGCCTACACACTATCGTGAAAAAAAATGCTCGAGCAAAGCGCGGTGACGTACAACACGTACGACGGCACTATAAAGGGGAAGTTCTATTCGGATGGCGCAACCCTTTGGGCTGCTTTTGCTGATCCTCGGATTAGTAAAGTTTGGTGAGAGACGATTCGCACTTTTCAGCCTCATGCTCTTCAGTCAGTTACAGCGTGACAAATGTGCTATCTCCATTCCGAACGTTAGTTTTACCAGAAGGAGCGCTCACGTCTCATACTTGATTCAAAGCATGCGCATTTTTTTCCCCTCGTAAAAGCATACAGACTACCGTTTTTCACGACGTTAAAAAGAACAATGTATATTGTTGAATGAAAAAAATTGACTTTGAAGGCACTGATATATCAAAAAATAACAACTTTAATATTGGACAATGTACAAAATATGCAATGGTTGTATTCCCAGAATACAACTATTTCTAAAATGAGAAATCATGGACAAAACCAAATAGGGCACTCAATGATACAGGTTACTCATACTGTGGGTGTAACTGATGACTCATCCCACTGAAGGTCATGAAAACCAAAGAGATGTCCCCAAGATGGAGGTCCATAAATTCCTTGGAGTTTAAAAGTTGCTCAACATGTTTCACGATTATCTAACGAATCGCTTCCTCAGGAGCTTCTAAATTCCAAAGTAGAAAATAGGATATAAATATGCATCATAAATATATAACAAACATTTACATAATTACTTTGCCAGTACATCAGACACTGATACCAACATCCGATTATTACCCAAAGTAACAGTTAAATTTGCCAAATGCAGTTTCTTCACCCCCTCCCAGGTGTCTTAACCCAAGCCCTTGCCCAATAGAGTGGGCCGTCCCATCAGGCTAAAGCGGCGAGGCGAAAGGAAAACGATGGGTGACAGAAATATGGGGATGCACCAAGTATCTATAGAACAAACCAACATAAGCTATAAAAAATATGTACGCTTATAAAAGTACCAAAAGGCTAACCAAACAAATAAGGTTTAAGGAATAGCTTACTTGTAGGTATGGAGAGATTAGGGGTGGTAAATAAATTTGCAGGACGAGGGGGCGGCCATCAATATGTGTGGGATCACATAGGGCAAAAAGGTTTTTAGAAAGAATAATGGATGAGCTGGAATAGATTGAAATAATTCTCTCAGCAGGTCTCTATGATAGTAAATGCATAAACTGTAAAAATAATATAGTGACAGAGTATTGTTAAATTTGAGCATGTACCTTATAAGGATTTAAACCTGAAGATAGGCGGTTCCCCCTCAATGTGGGGACCTGCTAGGAATTTTAGATGGATAGGTTATACCTGTAACTGTAAAACATATAAAGTAAAAATAATGTTGTTCCCAGGTATGAATATTCAAAGCAGAAACTGGTAAAATATAGTAATTACCTAGCTAAAATGCGCTGTCAGGGTCTTGGGTGTAAAACGCTGATAATCAAAGAGTAATGTGTCAGCTTTCTAGTATAAAGTGAACAGCAAAAAGAAGAAAGGGGTCAGACATCAAAAGACAGACCTCATTGCTGTTGTTGCTCATGTTAAGCTTGGCAAGACCGAATTAGGGCCATTATAAAGTTAACTTTGGTTGTTCCGTCCTTCTATATATAGTGCCGCCGTCTCCTGCTACTTAGATGGCGAGCGACAGCTCTCCCAGTAACATCTGAAGCACTGGAGAGAGCGCCTCGCTTATGTGTGCATCCCGATCACATGACTGTCACAGCGTGTGACGTCACGTGAACCGGCCAGGAGAGCGCACTCAACGTCCATCCCGGGTAGGCGCCTGCGTCAGAGGGAACTGCTGGCTAACCCCCTGCGCAGGTATGGGCGGAAGTGCTGCTAGGGAGGCAAGTTGGAGGCGTCAGGTTGCCATCAAGACGTCGTCAAGCCTAGAGGGCGTAAGACGGCGTCTGCCGGCTTGAGTGGCCGCATATTCCTCACATCGCATCCTCACTCCACACCAACCTGACAGAGACTTGGGACAGAGAGACACCTAGAGGTGGAGGACTGCATGAGGCAATGTACAATGCATGTGAAAAAATGCTTATTTCAAAAAGTAATAAAAATAAAATTGTAATTAACTGCCAGGATATCTGCATATAATCCATTATCAGTCACATTAATTGGAAACAGTTGCCTTAGGGGGAAAAAACCACCGACCCCAAGATCCCAAACGGGCCATAACAATAAAACAAAAAAATAAAAAAAAACAAACAAAAAAAACAAAAAAATAATAAATAATACCAAAAAACAGAGCTTAGGGAAACCCAAAGTTATTAAGCCAGAATTTCCGCACCATTAAATCACCAGTTGCCTAATCAATTAGCATATGGGCCAACCAGGCCTCTAGGCCTTGGCCAAGTATGCTAATTATATTGAATAGGCCAGTATATGCCCAGGCGAGAACTATGGGGGACATTGTATATAATTAAGTAATAATAATTACAATTACATACCCCTATATCTATAGCCACAACAATTGGTGTGATATGGCCCTTATAAAAAGGGCCGATAGGACAGCATCTCATTTATACCTGGTGGCTTAGTTGCTTCAAGGCGTTCTATCCAAAAAGTTTCCTTTTGGAGTATCCGTTTATCCCAATTGCCTCCTCGAGTGTCTTGTGGGATTACTTCCAGTATCAAAAACTTGACCATAAACGTGTCAAATCTATGATAAAGTCCCAGATGGCGACTTACCGGTGTGATCATTTTGGCAAACTGTGAGTAATAAATGTGATCATATATGCGTTGCTTAAACTGTCAAATTGTTTTTCCCACATAAAATGCCCCGCATCTGCAAATCATCAGGTATACTACCCCTTCTGTGTTACATGTGGCATGGAATAAGGGGGCAAAAGCTTTCACCATTTGGAAGTTTAAATTTCTTGCCTGATAGTACCCAAGGGCAATAGGTACATTGTCCACAGGTAAACAGTCCTCGGCCTGTATTCACTTGATGGTACATTGGTTTGTACTCACTGTTTGTTAATCTGCTGCCAATTGAGGTGGCTCTTCGGAAAACTATTTCTAGGGTATTTCTCACATATTTGCCTATTGTAACATCTTCACTGAGTAGGTGCCAGTGTTGTTCCAGGCATCTTCGCAGTGATATGTGCTGTGCCGAATATTTGGTAATAAATTTAGTGGTTTGCCGATCCAGAGTGGTTTTGGGTCTGGAGTACAGTAAGGATGTTCTCTCTTTGCCATTGGCTTTGTTGTAGGCCTGTCGGAGAAGGCTCTTACTGTATCCTCGTTTGAGTAGTCTAAGACGTAGCTCACCTGCCTGCTGCCTGAAATCCGCATCGAACGTGCAGTTTCTGCGCAGGCGAATATATTGTGCGTACGGTATACTATGCACTAGAGATATGGGATGACCACTATCGGCGTGTAGCAACGTATTACCAGCTGTTGGTTTGCGGTATAATTTGGTAGCTATGTTGTTACTGGGATCCCTATATAGGAGTAAATCCAAAAATGAGATATGTTGTGAATGCCACTCATAGGTAAACTTTAGATTATAATTGTTAACGTTAAGTACTTGTAAAAATTCACCTAGGAGTGACAGGGTACCAGTCCAAATAACGACAATATCGTCAATGTACCTGAACCAGCACATGGTCTGGTCCAGGTACTGGCGACACTGTTCACTGGAGAAAATCTCTCGTTCCCACCCCCCCAGGTACAGGTTGGCGTAGGCCGGTGCGCAACAAGTACCCATTGCCACGCCCTGTACCTGGAGGTAGTGGGAACCGAGAAATGAAAAATAGTTGTGTTTCAAAATGAAGGATAGCAACTGTATTATGAAGGACTGGAATTTCCATTGCCTATGATCCTGTTCTTTCAAGAAAGCTTCGACAATTTTCAAGCCTAAATCATGTGGTATGCTGGAGTAAAGCGCTTCCACATCTATAGTGACAAACATTGCCTCCGGGGGGATGGCGAGGCCGTCCAACCTCCTGAGGAGATCGGACGTGTCACGCACATAGGAAGGCAATCTTGTCACATGGGGCATGAGAAAAAAATCAATAAATCGACTGGCATTCTCCGTCATAGACCCTATGCCGGAGATGATAGGTCTGCCTGGTGGCTTGCTGGGATTTTTGTGGATTTTGGGAATTGCGTAGAAAATAGGTTCTCTAGGAAAGGCTATATTAAAAAAAATCATAAGTAGATTTATCAATAAGTGCTGCTGTATAGGCTGTATAGATCAGTAATTTGAAATCTAATTTAAATTGTGCAATGATATCTAGGGTAATTGGTTTATACCATTCTGGGTTTTTAAGGATATCAAAACACATTGTTTCATACTGATCACAAGTTTGCAGCACAATATTGCCTCCTTTATCTGCTGCTTTTATCACGGTGTCCCTCCTTGTTTGTAAATTTTTGAGGGCTCGTTGTTGCATGATTGGCAGATTCGCGGGTATATTCGTAGTAGGCATATTCTTAATTTCCCGAACCACAGCTACCGAAAACGCTGCCACCTGAGGATTTGTATTTAGGTCAGGAAATTGGTCTGACTTATTTTTAAAATTGGGCTTGGTTGTTTCCAAGATAGCTGGTTGACTGGCATCAATTAGTTGGGTACTATTGGATTGCGTATTACTTGGGTCTGGGCTATCATCCAATAAGAGCATTAAGTCCTTAAGTGCTCTAAATTCCTTCATTGTGTATTTTTTAATTTGCTCAGAAAGATCTTTTTCAGCCCGAAGTCTTTTCCTATCTGTGTCAAAGATGTGATTATAGGTAAGTTTTCTTGCGAACAAGTATAGGTCTTTGATGAGCTCATACTTGTCCATAGTTGGACAAAAGCTAAGACCCATTTTAAGTACCGTCAACTCATCCGAGGAGAGGGGATATGGAGTTAAATTGATAACACTCAACTCTTCGTCATGGATAAATTCGATGGATTCCCCCCTAAAGGGGTAGGGGTCAGGGATGGTCTAGTTGAATTTGGTGGGGGTCCCGAGGGGCCCATGGTCCCTCCTTCTGCCCCTCGTGATGTGGTGGAAAGAGTATTAGTGGTTTGTGAATTCTGAGGGGTAATTTGTGTATGCATTTGTTGTATTGCTTGTGCTGCTATTGGGCCCATATAAGCATATTGGGACAAATCGAAACTAGGTGCTTTCCCTTCACCTCTACTCTGACCACCCTGTGTGTGAGTATGTGAAGGTGTGAATCCCATTGTACTGGTTTGTTTTTTCTTGGTGTAAGGAGTGACAGGGTACCCACCACCATGATGACCCCGCTTACGTGATCAATTGGAGGATTGTGCGTTATTCATCGTGGATATATGTTGTACCTGTGAGGAAATTGAAGACAAAGAAGAATCAGATTCATTATCCTCTTCTGAAACATAAGTGCTAGACCGATTGTTATGTGTTCTATTTTTAAATCCTAGACCTCGTCCCCTAGGGGGATTATCCCATTTATATGCATATCCTTCTGTAAAGGCCATACGATCCTTGGCTATCTTGGCCTGTTTTTTCGAAATGATTCTTTTGTTGAGTCTGGAATATTTTGAGATCCTGGCTCTTCTCTGCAAATTTTGAATAAGTTTTGATAGATTCATATTTGGTATGTAGGAGGGCCAATTCCTGATCCAATAGATTTGTGTCCAAACAATACTGGGTCAGAAGTAGCCGCATGCAATCCTGGCTGCATTTGTTAAGGACCCCCTCCCAGGATCCTTTGAGGTCCTGTGAGGTGTTCTTAATGGTCGGGAATATTTGGATTCTGAGACCCATGGGACTGATATTTTCACCAATATAGAGTTTGAAAAACTCCATATGCCAATGCAAGTTGGATTTGCGTTTTAGTAATTGTTTAAGTTTCTCAAAGTAGATTTTCAGGTCATCATCTTCCCTATTGGTTCCATTGTATGATGTTTGGAACTCATTCATGAGGCCTGACCAGGCCATACCGACATAGTCCATTTTTAAACCAACAATGCACACCGCTACTAAAATTGGCAAATAGATTTTTTGTATATATATAACCAAAACCTACAACTCTACCCAGCTTGAAAGACAGGCTAAGTTAATCTATGCTTTGGTAGATGGGTTTCCCCCCAAAAAAGGCAACTATAAAATGTTCCAAATATGCTAAAAATAATAGATCATATAGTTTAATTAATAATTTTAGGGCTGTGCCACAAAAGTGGACAATTTTGGTGCTTCCACCTATTGATAATTGATCATCCTTGATTACATTGGCCCTGGGGTAGTAATCAATCCCCCTAAATAGCTAAAGATGGATGTGGCACTTTAGCTATTTAGGGGGATTGATTACTACCCCAGGGCCAATGTAATCAAGGATGATCAGTTAAAAAGAACAACGTGAAAAACGACGTGAAAAAATAGAGCAGGTTCTAATTTTTTTTAGGCCATTTTTCACGTTGTTAAAAATGCTCTGGAGCCTACACACGATCGTTTTTAATGACCAATTTAAAAAATGGCATTTTTCACACCATGAGTGTCCTTCTCATCGGTGGTGGTTTCTACTGCAACACCTATTGTTTTAGATTATCATTAGTGATGAGCCGAACACCCCCGGGTTCGGTTCGCACCAGAACCCGCGAACGGACCGAAAGTTCGAACGAACATTAGAACCCTATTAAATACAATGGATGCGAACGTTCGAATTCTAAAGTGCTAATTATAACAACTATTATGCATGTTATTGTCATAAATAGGGTTTGGGAACCCGGGTTCTGCACCAGGGGACATGTATCAATGCAAAAAGAAGTTTTAAAAACGGTCGTTTTTCGGGAGCAGTCATTTTAATGATGCATAAAGTGAAAAAAAAAAAGTCAAATATTCCTTTAAATATCGTACCTGGGGGGTGTCTAAAGTATGCCTGTGAAGTGCCACGTGTTTCCCGTGTTTAGAACTGTCCCTGCACAAAATGACACTTCTAAAGGAAAAAAAAGCCATTTAAAACTGCTTGCGGCTTTAATGTAATGTCTGGTCCCGGTAATATGGATGAAATTCTTTAAGAAAAATGGCATAGCTACCCCATGACCCCCCCCCCCTACCCCAGCCCATTACCAGCCCCTTTGGGTCTTGTATGGATATTAAGGGGAACCCCGCACATAAAATAAAAAAGGCCCTATATACTCTGAACAGCCGTATACAGGCGGTGCATACAAGACAGGGACTGTAGGTTTGTTCTTATGTAGAATCTGTTTGTAATTTTGAACAGGTACATTGTTGAAGTGTAGCTCCAGCCCAAAAATCTATTTTTAAACTTTTTGGGAAACATAGGTAAGGGTTATCACCCCTGTAACATTTGTTTTGCTGTCTGTGCCCCTGTTCAGAACATTTCACCTCACTTTCCGTCCCAATGACAACTGTTTTTGAAATGTGGTGTTTTTCTTGAAACAAGGATTGCTGATAAAGCATCAGTACAGATGAGACCCCTTTCTCCCATATTTATTCTTACAGGAGAGAATTTTCCTTTCTAGGGGTAGATTTCCTCTCACTTCCTGTTGTCTTCTTTCGTTTGCAAGTAGGAGTCGTTTGTAAGTTGGATGTTTGAAAGTAGGGACCTGCCGTATATACTCTGCAGAAATAGGCCCCTTAGTTGTTGGTGTTGGCACAACACTGTAAGCACTCAGTTACTCTTGGTTGGTGCTGGAACGCCCTGCTGTCAACTATTATATCAGGAATTTTAATTACATATAATTGTTGAACAGTGGTAGTAAAAATTGGGGCTTTGATGGTGGTGCTGGTGCCACAACACTGTAAGCCCTGACAGTTACTCTTGGTGGGTGCAGCAATGGGCCCTGCTGTGAATTATTAGATCAAGAATTGTAATTACATGCCCCTTTTGAACAGGGGCTGAAAAATTGGGCCTTTCGTGGTGGTGGTGGTGGTGGCGTTGCCACAAGACTGTAAGCCCTCAGAGTTACTCTTGGTGGGTGCAGCAATGGACCCTGCTGTGAATTATTAGATCAAGAATTGTAATTGCATGCCCCTGTTGAACAGGGGCTGAAAAATTGGGCCTTAGGCACTGGTGGCACAACACTACAACCCCTCACAGATACTGTACTTGGAGCACAGCAATGAGCCCTGTTGCAAAGTATTGCTTCAAAAATTGTAATGACACGCCCCTGTTAAACAGGGGCTGAAAAATTGGGCCTTAGGCACTGGTGCCACAACACTCCAACCCCTCACAGATACTGTACTTGGAGCACAGCAATGAGCCCTATGGCAAATTATTGCTAAAAAAATTGTAATTACACGCCCCTGTAAAACAGGGGCTGAAAAATTGGGCCTTAGCCACTGGTGGCGGCACCCATAAACAAAAATGATCTTCCAAGCTATCATCATCAATCGTATCATTGAGGACTCGGAGGAGGAGGATAGCCAGTCAACATAACAGCACAGGCACTCAGCATCAGCATCAGTCTTGAAGGGATGTGACATGTTAAAATCAATTAGTCTGTTATATCAGCATCAGGTGTGTGGTAGTTGGTGGTGATCCAAGACTGGTTCATCTTGATGAAAGTCAGTCGATCAACCGAGTCGGTGGACAGGCGCACCCTGTGATCCGTGACAAATCCTCCAGCAGCACTGAATGTGCGTTCCGAAAGAACGCTGGATGCAGGACAGGCCAGTAGCTCAATTGCATACTGTGCAAGCTCTGGCCAGTGATCCATCCTCAAGACCCAGTAAGCCAGAGGATTTTCGGTGGGGAAGGTGTCCAAGTCTGACCTTGCCCCTAGATATTCCTGCACCATGTTTATCAGACGCTGGCGATGGTTGCTGGAACCGATCATACTTTGGGGCTGCGGACTAAAGAATTGTCTGAACGCATCGGTCAGACGGCCACCTTCCCCACCGCTCCTTCTTTGACTGGCCGAAGCCTCAGCAACTCGTTGTCCAGGACCAGGAGTTTGTAACCTCCCAGTCTCTGGGAACGCGTTGCACAGACCTTTCTGCAAGGCCTCCCGGAGTTGTCTCATCCTCTGCTCCCTCTGCGACGGTAACATAAGGTCCGCAACCTTACCCTTGTACCGTGGATCAAGGAGAGTGGCCAGCCAGTAATGGTCCCTCTCCTTGATCCGAAGAATACGAGGATCCTTCCGCAGACTTTGCAGGATCAGGGAGGCCATGCAGCGTAGGTTTGCTGAGGCATTCGCTCCGGAGTCCTCTGGGTCACTAAGGACGACATGATCCGCAGCCACCTCCTCCCAGCCACGTACAAGTCCACTGGTTTCTTGGGACTGTAAATCATCCCTAAAAGACTGCTGCTGATGATGCTGAGTGCCAGCCTCCACCTCCATGCTGACACAATCCTCCTCCTCCTCCTCCTCCTCCTCCTCTTCCTGTGCGATGGGTGGGACAGAAGGAACACTGTCTGGGTAAAGGGGGCCTTGAGAGGCAAGGAAGTCCTCCTCTTCCTGCCTCTGTTCTGCCTCAAGTGCCCTGTCCATTATTCCACGCAGCGTGTGCTCCAACAGGTGGACAAGAGGTACAGTGTCACTGATGCATGCACTGTCACTGCTCACCATCCTCGTGGCCTCCTCAAATGGTGCCAGGACAGTGCATGCATCCCTGATCATGCCCCACTGGCGTGGAGAAAAAAAACCAAGCTCCCCTGATCCTGTCCTGGTGCCGTAGTCGCACAGGTACTCATTGATGGCCCTCTGCTGCGTGTGCAGCCGCTGCAGCATGGCCAACGTTGAGTTCCACCTGGTGGGCATGTCACATATAAGGCGGTTCTTGGGCAGGTTCAACTCCTTTTGCAGCTCAGCCAGGCGAGCACTGGCATTATAAGATCTGCGGAAATGCACACAGACTTTCCTGGCCTGCCTCAGGACATCCTGTAAGCCCGGGTACCTGCCCAAGAACCGCTGCACCACCAGGTTAAGGACGTGAGCCACACAGGGCACATGGGTCAGTTGTCCCTGTCGGAGGGCGGAGAGGAGGTTGGTGCCATTGTCGCAAACCACCATTCCTGGCTTAAGCTGGCGTGGCGTCAACCACCTCTCGGCCTGGCCCTGCAGAGCAGACAGGACCTCTGCCCCAGTGTGGCTTCTGTCCCCCAAACACACCAGCGCAAGCACGGCATGGCATCTTTTTGCCTGCGTACTTGCGTAGCCCCGTGAACGGCTACGGAGCACCGCTGGTTCATAGGACAAACCACAGGAAGAGGCCATGGAGGAAGAAGAAGAGGAGGGGGTGGAGGAGAGAGGTGTGTCACAACCAGTAGTAGCATTTTGGAGGCGTGGTGGTGGGACAACCTCCAACACTACTGCACCTTGTCCTGCATCCTTCCCAGCTGCCAAAAGAGTGACCCAATGGGCCGTGAAAGAAAGGTAACGTCCCTGTCCATGCCTGCTGGACCATGAGTCAGCGGTAATATGCACCTTACCGCTGACCGCCCTGTCCAGCGAGGCCAAGACATTGCCTTCCACATGCCGGTAGAGAGCCGGAATAGCCTTCCGTGAGAAAAAGTGGCGTTTGGGAACCTGCCACTGAGGAACCGCACATTGCACAAACTCACGGAAGGAGGCCGAGTCTACCAACTGAAAAGGCAGCAGTTGAAGCGCTAGCAATTTAGCCAAGCTAGCATTCAACCGCTGGGCATGTGGATGGCTGGGAGTGAACTTCTTTCGACGGTCCAGCAGCTGGGGCAGGGAAATTTGCCTGCTAGTATCAGACGTCGGTGTACTGCTAGCAGAGTGGCCGCAAGTACTTGGCTGTGACACACCTAATTCTACACCTTCATTCCTCTCAGTGCATGTTTCAGAGAGGACTGAAGTTATAGTGGGGTTGGAGATCCCAGCTGATGCGGTGCAAGGAGAGGTCCGCTTTGTTCTTTGGTGTGGGTCTTTCAGGTAGGCTTGCCAACGAGCTGCATGGCAGGTCAACATATGTCTGGTCAGGCATGTGGTACCCAAGCGGCTGATGTTTTGGCCACGCGATATACGCTTGAGACATATGTTGCAAACAGCAGCTGTGCGATCTGATGCACTAGCCTCAAAAAAGGCCCACACCAAAGAACTTTTTGAATGACGGGCAGAGGCAGCGCCCTGCACAGGCGGAGCTCTGCGGTGTGATTCCGTCGGTGTACTGCCCTTACGCTGGCCACCAAAGGGCATCCTGCCTCGTTGGAGATGTGCCTCCTCCTCATCCTCCTCCTCCTCCTCTCTCCTATTAGGCACCCACGTGGAGTCAGTGACCTCATCATCACCTCCCTCCTCATCACTGGAGCCAATCTGGCAGTATGCTGCAGCTGCTGGAACATGACTGCCAGATTGGTGTCCTTCTTGAGCATCCCCTCTGTCTGCTCTCACGCTACTGCCTTCCTCTAGCTGGGTTTCATCATCAGACCCTTCGAAACGCTGGGCATCCTCCTGGAGCATGTACCCAACACTGTGCTGAAACAGTTCGGGGGACTCCTCAGGAGGAGGACATGGTGGGTCTAGGGAAGGAGTGACTGATGATGAGTCTGACATTGATACCAGGGAAGAGGACGCTTTGGCAGCTGCTTTTCCAGTACCCTGAGCCTGGGTGAGAGAGGATGAGGAGGAGGAGGAGGGCTTGGTCATCCACTCTACCAAGTCTTCGGCATGATGTGGCTCAACATGTCCAGCTGCCGAAAAGAAGGACAAGCGTGTCCCATGGCCATGTGCTGATGACAATGCACCGCGTCCACGACCAGCACTGTTGCCCCCAGACACAGAGCCTGCTTGCCCTCTTTTATTGCCTCCTGACTGTCTGCCTCTCCTTGTTTGCCTTCCAGACATTCTAATAGATGGCCTGCAGGGAGATGGGAAAAAAGCAATAAGGGCTACCTTCAGGTGTCCTTCTCTGTCCCTTGAAACAAGGACTTTGACAGTGAAAGAAACTGACACACTCTCCCTACCTACAGTTTTCTGTCCCTAGAAAAAATGTTTTTTTTAAGCACAATTTAGCACAAGGAGAATTCACTCACTGTCCTTCCAGGTCCCTGGAAACAAGGACTTTGACAGTGAAAGAAACTGACACACTCTCCCTACCTACAGTTTTCTGTCCCTAGAAAAAATGTTTTTTTTAAGCACAATTTAGCACAAGGAGAATTCACTCACTGTCCTTCCAGGTCCCTGGAAACAAGGACTTTGACAGTGAAAGAAACTGACACACTCTCCCTACCTACAGTTTTCTGTCCCTAGAAAAAATGTTTTTTTTAAGCACAATTTAGCACAAGGAGAATTCACTCACTGTCCTTCCAGGTCCCTGGAAACAAGGACTTTGACAGTGAAAGAAACTGACACACTCTCCCTACCTACAGTTTTCTGTCCCTAGAAAAAATGTTTTTTTTAAGCACAATTTAGCACAAGGAGAATTCACTCACTGTCCTTCCAGGTCCCTGGAAACAAGGACTTTGACAGTGAAAGAAACTGACACACTCTCCCTACCTACAGTTTTCTGTCCCTAGAAAAAATGTTTTTTTTAAGCACAATTTAGCACAAGGAGAATTCACTCACTGTCCTTCCAGGTCCCTGGAAACAAGGACTTTGACAGTGAAAGAAACTGACACACTCTCCCTACCTACAGTTTTCTGTCCCTAGAAAAAATGTTTTTTTTTAAGCACAATTTAGCACAAGGAGAATTCACTCACTGTCCTTCCAGGTCCCTGGAAACAAGGACTTTGACAGTGAAAGAAACTGACACACTCTCCCTACCTACAGTTTTCTGTCCCTAGAAAAAATGTTTTTTTTAAGCACAATTTAGCACAAGGAGAATTCACTCACTGTCCTTCCAGGTCCCTGGAAACAAGGACTTTGACAGTGAAAGAAACTGACACACTCTCCCTACCTACAGTTTTCTGTCCCTAGAAAAAATGTTTTTTTTAAGCACAATTTAGCACAAGGAGAATTCACTCACTGTCCTTCCAGGTCCCTGGAAACAAGGACTTTGACAGTGAAAGAAACTGACACACTCTCCCTACCTACAGTTTTCTGTCCCTAGAAAAAATGTTTTTTTTAAGCACAATTTAGCACAAGGAGAATTCACTCACTGTCCTTCCAGGTCCCTGGAAACAAGGACTTTGACAGTGAAAGAAACTGACACACTCTCCCTACCTACAGTTTTCTGTCCCTAGAAAAAATGTTTTTTTTAAGCACAATTTAGCACAAGGAGAATTCACTCACTGTCCTTCCAGGTCCCTGGAAACAAGGACTTTGACAGTGAAAGAAACTGACACACTCTCCCTACCTACAGTTTTCTGTCCCTAGAAAAAATGTTTTTTTTAAGCACAATTTAGCACAAGGAGAATTCACTCACTGTCCTTCCAGGTCCCTGGAAACAAGGACTTTGACAGTGAAAGAAACTGACACACTCTCCCTACCTACAGTTTTCTGTCCCTAGAAAAAATGTTTTTTTTTAAGCACAATTTAGCACAAGGAGAATTCACTCACTGTCCTTCCAGGTCCCTGGAAACAAGGACTTTGACAGTGAAAGAAACTGACACACTCTCCCTACCTACAGTTTTCTGTCCCTAGAAAAAATGTTTTTTTTAAGCACAATTTAGCACAAGGAGAATTCACTCACTGTCCTTCCAGGTCCCTGGAAACAAGGACTTTGACAGTGAAAGAAACTGACACACTCTCCCTACCTACAGTTTTCTGTCCCTAGAAAAAATGTTTTTTTTAAGCACAATTTAGCACAAGGAGAATTCACTCACTGTCCTTCCAGGTCCCTGGAAACAAGGACTTTGACAGTGAAAGAAACTGACACACTCTCCCTACCTACAGTTTTCTGTCCCTAGAAAAAATGTTTTTTTTAAGCACAATTTAGCACAAGGAGAATTCACTCACTGTCCTTCCAGGTCCCTGGAAACAAGGACTTTGACAGTGAAAGAAACTGACACACTCTCCCTACCTACAGTTTTCTGTCCCTAGAAAAAATGTTTTTTTTAAGCACAATTTAGCACAAGGAGAATTCACTCACTGTCCTTCCAGGTCCCTGGAAACAAGGACTTTGACAGTGAAAGAAACTGACACACTCTCCCTACCTACAGTTTTCTGTCCCTAGAAAAAATGTTTTTTTTAAGCACAATTTAGCACAAGGAGAATTCACTCACTGTCCTTCCAGGTCCCTGGAAACAAGGACTTTGACAGTGAAAGAAACTGACACACTCTCCCTACCTACAGTTTTCTGTCCCTAGAAAAAATGTTTTTTTTAAGCACAATTTAGCACAAGGAGAATTCACTCACTGTCCTTCCAGGTCCCTGGTAACAAGGACTTTGACAGTGAAAGAAACTGACACACTCTCCCTACCTACAGTTTTCTGTCCCTAGAAAAAATGTTTTTTTTAAGCACAATTTAGCACAAGGAGAATTCACTCACTGTCCTTCCAGGTCCCTGGAAACAAGGACTTTGACAGTGAAAGAAACTGACACACTCTCCCTACCTACAGTTTTCTGTCCCTAGAAAAAATGTTTTTTTTAAGCACAATTTAGCACAAGGAGAATTCACTCACTGTCCTTCCAGGTCCCTGGAAACAAGGACTTTGACAGTGAAAGAAACTGACACACTCTCCCTACCTACAGTTTTCTGTCCCTAGAAAAAATGTTTTTTTTAAGCACAATTTAGCACAAGGAGAATTCACTCACTGTCCTTCCAGGTCCCTGGAAACAAGGACTTTGACAGTGAAAGAAACTGACACACTCTCCCTACCTACAGTTTTCTGTCCCTAGAAAAAATGTTTTTTTTAAGCACAATTTAGCACAAGGAGAATTCACTCACTGTCCTTCCAGGTCCCTGGAAACAAGGACTTTGACAGTGAAAGAAACTGACACACTCTCCCTACCTACAGTTTTCTGTCCCTAGAAAAAATGTTTTTTTTAAGCACAATTTAGCACAAGGAGAATTCACTCACTGTCCTTCCAGGTCCCTGGAAACAAGGACTTTGACAGTGAAAGAAACTGACACACTCTCCCTACCTACAGTTTTCTGTCCCTAGAAAAAATGTTTTTTTTAAGCACAATTTAGCACAAGGAGAATTACCTCACTGTCCTTCCAGGTCCCTGGAAACAAGGACTTTGACAGTGAAAGAAACTGACACACTCTCCCTACCTACAGTTTTCTGTCCCTAGAAAAAAATGTTTTTTTTAAGCACAATTTAGCACAAGGAGAATTCACTCACTGTCCTTCCAGGTCCCTGGAAACAAGGACTTTGACAGTGAAAGAAACTGACACACTCTCCCTACCTACAGTTTTCTGTCCCTAGAAAAAATGTTTTTTTTAAGCACAATTTAGCACAAGGAGAATTCACTCACTGTCCTTCCAGGTCCCTGGAAACAAGGACTTTGACAGTGAAAGAAACTGACACACTCTCCCTACCTACAGTTTTCTGTCCCTAGAAAAAATGTTTTTTTTAAGCACAATATAGCACAAGCACAAAACACACTGACACTCTCCCTACCTATCCTTCTCTTTCCCTAAACTAAAGGAATCCAGGTTAAGCAAGAAAGAAATAAAAGTCACTGTCCCTGCCTATGCTGCTCTATCCCTGCTCCGGAACACACTACACTAGGCCGCCGTGCTGGCGGCCTTTTATAGTGTGGGGCGTGTACTAAACACCCTCAGCAATAATTGGCCACAGGCATCCTGCCTGTGGCCAATCATTGCTCTCCTCGCTGCCGGCGCTGTGATTGGCCAAGCATGCGGGGTCACAGTGCATGCTTGGCCAATCACAGCGCCTGGATGACACTGCGATGGCGTAGTGCATTGTGGGCCGTTCGCGTCACTCGAATTTGGCGCGAACGGCCCAAATCGTTCGATCTTCGTCGAACGATCAAACAGCCGATGTTCGAGTCGAACGTATGTTCGACTCGAACACGAAGCTCATCCCTAATTATCATCACTGGACTCCTTTGGAATTTCTGATCCATGATAATATGGACTAAGTATCTATAATTAACATTGGAATCAAATAACTCACAATTGACTTGGTGGTTTTGTTTCGTTTAAGTGCTGCATTTTTATTACTATATCATTACACTTAATAATAAATTCATGTCAGTCTTATAATTTACATTAAAATACAATATAATGAAAATAAAATTATTTAGCAATTTCAACAGGAAATAATAGTTGTTGTTTATAAAAATATCAAAACATAAATGAGCAGTTAATAAACAGTTTAAGCACTTCTTGTAATAAGTCTTGGTGAATTTTTCCATGTTGTCATTTCAGCTGCATTTTAATTAGGGTAGATATGCTTTATAGATGCAATTCACAGCCTATGTAATCTAACATTTCTGTCTGTAGTACATTTGATTTCTTTTATCCTGGAGCTCTTATTACAATAGACAAAGAGTGGGATCATTCACAGCTCATTACATTTGAATATTTGGTTTAAAAGCCTTGAAAATGGTTGCCCATCATTTTCACATTGCTAAATACAGAGATGCATTTACTTTTCAAGGTGTTCATTCCAAATGAAAACTCTTCTGTTTTGTTATACATCTTGCTGAAATTAAGCTTAGCCTCTAGTGATGTTGAAAGAACCATTGCAGAATTTGTTTTCTGATAGAACCTATTTTGCCTTATGAGAACATGTAGAGCTTATTAGCCACTATCAAAACATACTTTATTGTATCATAAGCACGTTCTCCTGACAGACTGAAGCAATGACAGCATTTAGCTAAGTATAAATGCATTGTTTTCACCTGGAGATAATATCCAGAATATCTGCTTGTCATTCATTGTAGAATGCAAAGTATCTCTATGCTAGTTCTAGTGCAACTTCAGCTTCAAAAGTAATTTTAAACTTTTAATACCCAGCACATGGTAAAATAATAAAGTATCTCTGACTGCAATACCCACCCTCTACTCCTGCGCTGTCCCCAACAGACTTACTGCTCTCTGATCGAGCATTGGTCATCATTAAACCAATCTGCTGTTGGCGGACTCGCAGGAGAATTCCACAGAGAACATAATGATAGAATTTTGCAGCATTAAGGACTTGTCTAACTTTGGGGGAAGAAGAGGAGGAAAAGCACCGCAATGTCATGGGTGCTCCCAAAATGCACACATAATGTCGTACAAGCAGACTGAGGACACTTGGGGAAAAGGTATGCATAAATGTTAAGTAAATATGAATAAATAAGGGTGGGATGGGCTGGAGTGGACTTTGATAAAAAATTTCGGGTTTGCTATATGGCCCTCAGTGCCTTCTAAAAGTTTTCCAATAAAATAAAAAACTTACTAATAGTAGATCTATCAATGATCTAACCCAGTCACTAAAATCTCATACATGCACTTTCAATCGTTGTTTTTGATCTTCTTAAAGTGACCCTGTCAACTCAGAGTCATTTGTTTAAAAGCAAGAATGTGACTGCTCAGATGGATCGAGCATCTGTTTCTCCTGCCACACACAGGAGTTCGGTCCTCCAGCTTGTATGTTCTATAGTGACATACAAGTTGAGGGAAAATGATCTCAGCATGCAGTGGGGGAGCAGGTATTTCACACTCAAGGGGATGTTGAAAACTTGCAGACAGGGAACAGCAAAGCAGTAGATTTGATACAGGCTCAAGATATAAGCATTGGGAAGATAAGTATGTTCCCTCTGTTCTGTGGATTTAGATACCCTCTACTGACAGGATCAGTTTAAGAAGATTGATAACAACTTTTAAAAGTACATTATTATATTAAAACGTATCATCAATGTTTAGATACACTTTAAAAATGCATATGTTGTATATATTCCATATGGAGTTTTTCCCTATGAAATTGTAATATTGCCTATGACAGATGCATTTAATAATATATGCAAAAATGCAGACTGTAGAGGAAAAATGCCCTGGATGAGAAAACAAAGGTGTGAAAAGTGACATTGACTAAATTGGACAGACATTATCATGGCTTTTGGATGAAGTTTCAACTGTTTTTAAAGTGACCCTGACAACCTAACATAAAAATAACCTGCTGACATGTATAAAGAGCAGACACTTAGAAGTTTGTGCACATACCTGCAGCACTCTGCCCAAACACTAGGCAGTTTTAATGCATCAGAATGTTGATACTTTTTTGTAGTGTCAGAGATCCCCTGCCTCTCACATACATTTACCATGATGGGCTGCCCTAATGGCCAACAGGAATGTATGGTTAGTGGGACCGAGTGAAAAGCGTTGGTGCTCAAAATTACTGAAGCTTTGACTTATTAGATTGGGGCAGAGCAAGAGCACTGAAAGCTATTGTACCCTAGGTACCTGCACTTTATAACTGATTGGAATCTCATGTGTGAATCCTTATTTACTTATACTTGGTTGTACCTTCAGTCTTATTGCTAAGTACAGTACAGAGAATCCCCCACAGTTTTTCCATCATTGAGTGTTCTGTGCTTAGAAGAAAGAGTTTTAAGTCGAATGCCAGTTTTGCTGCAAGCCGAGTTCATTCATGGAGTTGCCTGCCATTAATCTATACTCAATGTATATTATCAATATCGTCTATACTATTTGAAGGCCAAATGGCACCCAGGGAACTTTTGGAACTATCCAAAGGATGTACTTTCTTGTCTTCTCACATTTTTAAATCTTACTTTTTCCCATATTAATCTTACACTTTCCTTCAATTAGGACTTGTTACTTCCACACAAACACAACCTAAATTCTTCCATATATCATAAAACAAACACACACACACACGGGTTGATTTACTAAAGGCAAAAAGACGGTGCACTTTGCAAGTGCAGTTGCTCCAGAGCTTAGTAAATGAGCTGAAGCTCTGCTGACTTCCATCATCCAATCATGTGGAAGCAAAAATGCTGTTTTTTTTCTTTGCACGTGATTGGATACTCTTTTCAAAAGAGAAGCCTGATGCCGCGTACAAACACTCGGAATTTCCGATGGAAAAAGTTCCGACCGTGTGTATGCCCCATCGGACTTTTTCCAACATGTTCTCTATTTTTCCGATGGATGAAATTCCGATGGACTAAAAACCACGCATGCTCGGAAACAATTCAACGCATGCTCGGAAGCATAGAACTTTATTTTCTCGGCTCGTCGTAGTGTTTTACGTCACTTTGTTCTTGACAGTCGGATTTTTTTTTTTTCCACAAAGATTTTATTATATATTTCAAAAAAGTACACAAAAAAGTATACATCACATTCTAGCAGTACAACAATATAACAAATTGGGTAACAGCTTCCACATGCAGTATTCCAAGCAGTAAATAACAGGATAAGAGTACAGAAAACATCTAGAACAAGCATAGTAAATGTTTGGAAGCTTATTGGCATTGAATAAAGTGGCAATATCCTAGGCTTTATGCACTCTAGGGTATCATGCGACTATTCTTGAATTGATTAACTAATATTTCAAGAGAAAGTCCGCATGAACCATAGGCCTGTCACTCTTTTTTTTCAGGAGAATGAATGCATTCCACACGCAGTGTTCAAGAAGATGCCTGAAGATTTTTTGGTAATATTTTTTTGTTGCTTCCTCATTGCAGGATAAAAGGTCATGGCCTGGTCAGCTCTGTCCACACCTCCCATGGTATTGTTGTAATCCAACACGACTTGGGGCTTCATTACATCTTTTCCACCTTTGGTGTGTACCATGACAGTAGAGGTGTTGTGAATGGTACTCATTAGGCACATATCTTTTTTGTCCCGCCATCTCAGTGCCATCATTTTTCCTTTCTGCCATGCAACTCTTTCTCCTGCCTTGAGCTTTTTATTGCCAAAGGTTCACGCCGGTTAGCCCTAACGGTCCCATCTGCATCCGTCTTATTCAGTAGAAGGAACTCATAGAGTTCTGGAGAAGTATAAAAATTGTCTGTGGTGACACAGTAGCCCTGATTCAGCAATGGCTCAATCAAAGAAAGAACCAAAGCGGTTGCCATTCCAAAACTGCTGAATCATTCGCTGAATTTGGTCCCTTTCCCGGTGTATAGGACCGAATTCCATATGTACCCAGTGCTGGATTCACACAGCATGAATGATTTCATGCCAAATCGTGCTCGCTTTGACACAATATACTGTATCCAGCTGAGTCTTCCTTTGTAGGCCATTAGACTTTCGTCAATGCTTTTTATGTCTCTGTCTGGTACATAGGTCTGCTGGAAATTCTTCAGAATTATTTGATAAATCTCCTGATTTTTTTTCAGTTTTGGAGCTGGATGAGAACTCTCATCAAAGTCTTCATTATTTGCAAAGTGAAAATATTTCATTATGAGAGAAAATTTGTATTCCGACATAACTGTGCCAAAAAAGGAGTGGCTAGTAACTTGTTGGTGGTCCAATACCACTTCTACAGGGGTTTCCCCACCACTCCCTAAAGAATAATTAGGCCCAGAAACTTCCAGATGTCCTCTCTGGTTACTGGTTCCCACTTTCTGCTCCTGGAAAACCTATGATGGGTAGCAGCTTGTTGCTCCTGGTACCGATTTGTCTCGGTAACAATTTTTTCAATGACCTAATCGGTCAAAAAGAGTTGGAGGTATGCCAAGGGGTTGTCATCCTCAACATCCACTTTGATACCAGGTGCTCCTGTAAATGGAAATCTTGGGGGCGCTACGTGATCTGTACCGTAGTTGCTATCCCTCAACTTCCCCACGAGTTGCTATCACTCAACTCTGCAAGCGATTCTGCATCACTGTCACTGTCTTCCAGCAGGTCATATATCACTTTTGAGGTGGAGGCATGCTTTTTTGATGCCATGGTCGCTCTGACAGTTTACAGACACAAAGTACAGTAAAACTGCAGACAAGGGCACTGGAGAAAGCACTGGGGGGCAATCTAAGGTCAATTTATTTTATTTTATAATGTAATCCAATAGGATTACATTGTATCAGTGTGTTTGTGTTTTTATACTTTTGAATTTGCCGCCGGTTCCGCCCCCTGCGTCGCGACGCTTGCAGGGAAGGGAATCAGGGGAACACACAGTGCATCGGGCGGAAGATCCGGCCGCCGTACACTGCGGGAATACATCGCGGGATCCAGGGGACAAGGTAAGTAACCTCTTCCAGGATCCAGTGATGCAATCACGGGTATGGCTCGGGGTTACCGCTAATGGTACTGAAATTCCACCCCGAGCCACACTCGGCAATACCGCTAGGCAGGTTAAATCTGTCCAAACAAGAGTCTAGTAGACATCCCGGACATGATAAAGTTTAAAACACGAAATCAGTAATTATAATATAATAAATAACTATAAATAATTATAACAAATAATAATATAATAATAATAAAAATTATTCAATAATGTAATCAAATCAAAAACACTGAAATTTGCTTACCGTATATACTCGAGTATAAGCTGACTTGAGTATAAGCCGAGGTACCTAATGTTGCCACAAAAAACTGGGAAAACTTACTGACTCGAGTATAAGCCGAGGGTCAACAATGCCTCACTGTTCCCATCCTTACTGTTCCCATCCTTACTGTTCCTATCCTCACTGTTCCCATCCTTACTGTTCCTATCCTCACTGTTCCCTATCCTCACTGTTCCTATCCTTACTGTTCCTATCCTCACTGTTCCCTATCCTCACTGTTCCTATCCTTACTGTTCCTATGCTCACTGTTCCCTATCCTCACTGTTCCTATCCTTACTGTTTCCTATCCTCACTGTTTCCTATAAATATTACATTGTAAATAGTACCTGTAAAGAAGTTGCGGCTGCGGCGTCCATCGTTCAAATTCCGCGGTCTCTTCCTGTTCTCTCATCCTCAGTTTCCCAGCAGACACTGTGTTGGGTGTTCCGCCAATCACAAACGTCTGCTGGGAAACTGAGGATGAGAGAACGTTCGTGATAGGCGGAGAGTGTCTGATGAGAATCGCCTATCACGGAAGGAACAGGAAGAGACAGCGGAATTTGAACGATGGATGCCGCAGCCGCAACTTCTTTACAGGTACTATTTCCAATGTAAAAATTTTGCTGACTCGAGTATAAGCCGAGGGGGGGACTTTCAGCCCAAAAAAAGGGCTGAAAATCTCGGCTTATACTCGAGTATATACGGTAGTTGCAGAATTGTCGCTGCAATTACCTTCAGTGTTTGATGACGAATTTCCCCACAAATCACTATTGCTCAAGTCTGCAAGTGATTCTAATTTATTATTGCTGTTTTCTAGCTGGTCTAAAACCACTTTTGATGTAAAGGGACACTTTTTGGTTGCTATGGACAATCTCCAGTTTCCAGGCAGAAAGAAAAGTATTTATAATATAAAACTACATGCAGGGCACTGGACAAACCACTAGGGACAAAGGGGATGTGTATTTATTTGATACAGTACTGTAATCTGTAAGATTACAGTATACTGTATCTATACTGTGTTTTTTACTTTTTGAATTTGGCGCCGAACTCCGTCCCCATGCGTCGCAACGCTCGCAGGGAACGGAGCTCGGCACTGTGAATCGAGTGAGACACAGTGGCTTGCAGATCACAGCGGGGAGACATCGCAGGATCCAGGGGACAAGGTAAGTAACCTCTACATGGATCCTGCGATGCAATCCCGGGTGTGGCTCGGGGGTTACCGCTTTTGGTATGAAAAGTTCACCCTGAGCCACACCCTGGAATACTGCTCAGCAGGTTATATACAGAACATTTAGGGTAAATTTACTATTCAGGAGAAAACGAAAAAACAACCTGTGAAATTGATACAGGTAGCACAGCTTACCTGACTAGAGCTCCTGTATTGCATCCCACATAAGCCAATACTTGCATTGTTGAAAATAATCAGGTATAAGCCTGCCCTCAGAATAAACAAACTAGCCATTGCTAATCCTGTAAGCCATACATCTATACAATTCAACGGACAGTTCATCATTGGAGGGCACATTATCCCGCAGCATTCTCCATTGTGTCCTTTGATACTAAAATTTTCACCCACACCTCTACTGTTCCTGAGCACCCACCACAAGCCTTGCTTTAGTTTCCTGTACTGTCAAAATTGCTGCAGTTCAGTCCCATGGCAATATAGAGAAGTGATATAGGCCTGCAGCTCTGATCTCAGACTTAAAGTAGAACTATAGGCAAAACTTTTTTTTCCATTTTGGATAGAGTAAGGGAGGGTTATCACCCCTGTAAGGTTTATTTTTTGCCATCTTTGTCCCATTTGGGAGGTCTCCCTTCACTTCCTGTCCCATAGCCAAACAGGAAGTGAGAGTAAATCCCCTCAAATTAATAGAATCTCTTGGGGACCCCCAGGTCATCCGAATTTGTGTGCCCATTGGAAGATTTTCCCTCTATTATTTTTCTGGGGACAACCCACAATTTTGGAATTTTTTTTACGTTCACTTTCAATGACAATGGTAAACAGGACAAAAAAAGAGGTTGAATCTCCCAAATGGGGATACAGACAGCACAGCAATAAAAAGTGACAGGTGTTCTAATCTGTATTACTCCATATTCCAATCGCACACGTTTCTGGATAAAGCTCTAAAAGATTTGGGTGCTGCAGCAACCACCAGCTGGAAACTGGTTTGGAAATTCACATTGATGATATTTGCCAGCACACCAGCACACCAGCACGCCAGTACACCATGGATCGACAAGTAGCGTCCAAACGTTTTTTTATTTTTTATTTAAGCATGATCACATCACATATCAGGTAGTGCAATGTTTCAGAGTCACGCAGGACCCCTTTGTCCACACACCTGACAAAGGGGTCCTGTGTGACTCCGAAACGTTGCACTACCTGATACGTGATGTGATCATGCTTCAATTAAAAAAAAAGTTTGGACACTACTTGTCAATCCATGGTGTACTGGCTATTCTTTATCTCCCCTCTAACCAAAACTAAAGAAAACGTTTTGCCTTTAGTTATACTTTAAGGTAAAGTGATACAGCTTTCTGATTTCAGCAATTTTACCATGCATTTTCGTCCACCCCTTCTTTAATAGTGTACAGAAGGCTTCAGTTAAAAACAGTGCAAAGATCAATGCTGTGCACTAATGGAGTATCATCTAAGAGCAGAGGATAGGAGTATGGAGTGCAATCTTATTTTTAGTTTTTATAAGTTAGCTTTAATGGTGGTATTACATTTATAATGAACTTAATAAGATTTAATAGGACTTCATAATTAATGCACTCAGGACATTTAAAGTCTACTGGAGTAAATGATTTACTGTCAAACAAGTCTATTGCTTCTCTCAGGGAAAGGTGTATGAACAAGCAGGGCACACTCACAGGTGGTGGTTTACTAACCATCTGCTTCTTCACAGCAAGTGCATTCAAACCGTGCAGGTTTACATTAGAATAATTAAAAGGAAATATATTATCAGTTCACCATGAGCTAAGTGTTAGAGCTGGCTTCTTCAGTTAAACAGAACTTCAGGCAAAATATCAAGCTCTGTCTATAGCAAGCTGCAAAAGTCATGTTTTACCTGTGATGCTAACATTTTTTTGTCTAACATTAACGAATAGAAGATATATTAATTTGATCCATTCGATTAATTTATGAAATACTTTTTTTTAATTAGAGATGGATATGAATACTGTATACTTGTCGGACACATTCTATTACAGGCAGCTAATGTGTAAGATGAGGTATATAGGTTTAATACTTCAATCTATAAATTAATAGAAATGTGTCTTTTACTCCTGTATAATGCATTGGCAGGATATGATCTTAAATATGTTCTTGAACATGTTGATAGTTCACAAAAAAGAGGTTGATGAAATAGAACGAGTGCTTAGTAGGTCAACTAATTTAAAAAGAGGTATGGGATGATCTCAATTAGGAAATATTAGCTAAACTGATGTTAATAACCACTTGCCTACAAGGCACTTTTACCCCCTTCCTGCCCAGGTCAATTTTCAGCGCTGTCACACTTTGAATGACAATTGTGGGGTCATGCAACACTGTACCCATATGAAATTTATATAATTTTTTTCACACAAATAGTTTTTTTTTTTTGGTAGTATTTAATCACCACTGGGTGATCGCGGTGGCGGTTAATGATGGGATGTGGGGTTCCAGCACCTTGTACCTCTGGACCCCTTTACATTACACAGCACCCTGGACCCCTTTACATTACACAGCACCTTGGACCTCTGGACCCCTTTACATTACACAGCACCCTGGACCCCTTTACATTACATAGCACCACACCTCTGGACCCTTTTACATTACACAGCACCCTGCACCTCTGGGCCCCTTTACATTACACAGCACCCTGCACCTCCGGACCCCTTTACATTACACAGCACCCTGCACCTCTGGGCCCCTTTACATTACACAGCACCCTGCACCTCTGGATCCCTTTACATTACACAGCACCCTGCACCTCTGGGCCCCTTTACATTACACAGCACCCTGCACCTCTGGACCCCTTTACATTACACAGCACCCTGCACCTCTGGGCCCCTTTACATTACACAGCACCCTGCACCTCTGGATCCCTTTACATTACACAGCACCCTGCACCTCTGGACACCTTTACATTACACAGCACCTTGCACCTCTGGACCCTTTTACATTACACAGCACCCTGCACCTCTGGACCCCTTTACATTACATAGCACCGCACCTCTGGACCCCTTTACATTACACAGCCCCCCACAGTTTGTTACACAGACACCTCCCTAACAGTTCTGGACCCCCTGCATGTTACACAGACCTCCCTACCTACAGTACAGACCCCCTCCCTACAGTACAGACTCCTTCCCTACAGTACAGACCCCCCCTACATTACAGACCCCCCCTACATTACAGACCCCCTCTACAATACAGACCCCCCTACATTACAGACCCCCTCTACAATACAGATCCCCTCCCTACAATACAGACCCCCTCCCTACAGTACAGACCCCCCTACATTACAGACCCCCCTACAATACAGACCCCCTCTACAATACAGACCCCCCTAAATTACAGACCCCCTTTACAATACAGACCCCCCTACAATACAGAACCCCCCTACATTTCAGACCCACCCTACAATACAGAACCCCCCTACATTACAGACCCCCCTACAATACAGAACCCCCTACATTTCAGACCACCCCTACAATACAGAACCCCCTCCCCTACAATACAGACCCTCCCCTTCAGACCCATAATGTACCTCAGATCAGCGCGGGACTGCATGTCGGGTCCCCTCCCCCTGTGTAGACATAAAGGAGGAGGGGGAGGCGGCTTCACTCTGCTCGGCTGTGTGAGACAGTTGAGCCGAGACTGATCAGATCATCAGAGCTGCAGCCACTGTGTCAGAGAGAAGGGGATCATTGCGGGTCCCGGCCCCCTGATGTGCCGACGGGTGTCACTCGAGTGCGGCTCCGACTCGCAGCTGTGAGTGCACAGGGGGAGACATGACCAGCGGCCCGGTGGCCCGCGGGCCGCCGTGGCCCACTGGGCATATGCCCGGTATGCCCTATGGCCAGTCCGGGCCTGGGTGGCACTAATGAGATGGCACTGGTTGGCACTGATGAGAAGGCACTGAGGCTGCACTGATAGGTGGCACTGATGGGCTCTGATAGACGACACTGAAGGACACTGATAGGCGGCCCTGATAGGTGGCCCTGATAGGTGGCACTGATGGGCACTGATAGGCAGCAATGATGGGCACTGGTAGGCAGCACTGATGGCCACTGATAGGTGGCACTGATAGATGGAACTGATGAGGAGGCACTGATGGGCACTGATTGGCAGCACTGATTGGCACTGATTGGCAGCACTGGTGGGCACTGATTGGGACTGAACTGATAGCCAGGACACTGATAAAATGGGGGTTAATTTACTAAAGGCAGATAGGTGAATTCTCTTGAAAGGGAATTTTTCTCTTAGCTTAATGGATTTGGTAAAAATTTGCTTAGCAGAAAAAAAAAAAAAAAACAGCCTTTATGCTTCCTCATAAATACATGATGAAAGTCACTTTATTTACAAAGCTACCTTACAAGAAATTTCCTTCCAGCGTGAACAGCCTATTTATCTTTAGTAAATCTACCCTCCTTTCTAGATCCCTTGTATCTTCCTCCCATATTAGTCTGCAGGACTTCTCCAGAGCCTCCCCCATCCTCTAGAACTCCCTAACCCAATATGTCCGACTGTTTCCTACTCTGTCCAATTTTAGGTGATCCCTGAAAACAGGCCTATCCTGCCTCAGCTAATTACCATTTTTTTTATTTCTCCCATCAGTTCATCCCTCACAGTTATTACATTCTGCTGCACCAGCCCCTCTATATTAGATTGTAAGCTCCCAGGAGCAGCACCCTCCTAACCCTTATATTGGTAAAAACGTATGTGGGGTATGGCGCTGCTCACCACTCTGGTATGACCCAGAGATATAGGGTATAGTGTAAATGCGATGAGATAAAGTTAGTTGGAGAAGTGTTCCCCTAACTAAGTTGGTCCAGCTTAACCAAATGGCTAAATACGGTGTGTGGTGTATACACAATGATAGTGTTAGCCAGACTAAAAGAAGTAACCGTAGGTACCGTATTTATCGGCGTATAACACGCACTTTTTTCCCCTTAAAATCAGGGGAAAATCGTGGGTGCGTGTTATACGCCGATACCCACTGATCCCGGCGATCTGCGCTGACTGAGCGGAGCGCAGCGATCGCCGCCGAGATACACATAGCCGAGTGTACTCGGCTATACTCGGCTTTTCTCGGCTCTGCTCACAGTCACGCCATCATAGGGCGTGACTCGGCGTGACTGTGAGCGGAGCCGAGAAAAGCCGAGTATAGCCGAGTACACTCGGCTATGTGTATCTCGGCGGCGGCTCCGCCCAGTCCCTGCGTCGCTGCGTCCCTGCGTTCTCGGCGCCTTTCGCCCCGCTCCGCCTAGTCTCTGCGGCGATCTCGGCGGCGCCAATTTTGAAAACTGGGGCAAGGCTGCACTTAGCAAAGGCTGCACTGGACACTGGGCAAAGCTACACTGGGCAAAGGCTGCACTGGACAAAGCTGCACTGGACACTGGGCAAAGGCTGCACTGGGCAAAGGCTGCACTGGACACTGGGCAAAGGCTGCACTGGACACTGGGCAAAGCTGCACTGGACACTGGGCAAAGGCTGCACTGGACAAAGCTGCACTGGACACTGAGCAAAGCTGCACTGGGCAAAGGCTGCACTGGACACTGGGCAAAGGCTGCAATGGACACTGCTGACAAGGCTGCAACGGACACTGGTAAGGCTGCATTTAAATGTAAGTTTTTTTTTTCCTTAAACTTCCCTCCTAAAAGTTTTTTTCCCTAAAATTCCCTCCTAAACTTGGGGTGCGTGTTATACGCCGGTGCGTGTTATACGCCGATAAATACGGTATTTAAAATGACTCGTTTTTTAGCAACTCCCTAATAAGTGTTAATACTCCACAATGATGAGGCAAAAAACGCACTAGTAAACCAAACATTAAAACGTGAAACAATAAGGCTACTAAAGTATGGAATTACTTATGGTACCTATACACTACAGCATAACAGTGTATGTGACATACATAAAAGCCAGTGATCCAAGTGCAATGCATATATATATAAAGTCCAATGTATAATCTCTTATTGCAAAATAGTTTGTGTTCAGTGACGGCAACAAAACTTCAATAAGGCTTCACAGAGAAAATCCCCCACATGGGTCCCCACTCACCGAATCCTTGCACCCCTACAGGGGTAACCAGCATATAAGGAATGTGACCCGTTTCCGCTGTCCGGTATCCACAGCTCCTATTCTCTCCTTTGTTTTTACAGGAATGGTAAATGGCTGCCAGCAGGTTGTCCAGGGATCCTCAGTGAAAAAAGTAATAAAAAAGTGCTCCCATAGTGCGGTAAAATTAAAGGAGTTTATTTAAAAATTAAAAATTGAAAATAAGCAATATAAATGCTTTACTAGGCATGTGGGCCTAATCATTTAGTTCCAGTAGTGCAAGAAACACAGCACCACAGTACCGTACTGGTGGTAAGACCCGCAGCTTGCGCCTCAGCTGCGTTCCAGCTTCAGGTACCCGGATGTGAAAGACAGCAGCGTGGTGTGCGTGACGCCGCCTTACGCACGTTTCGTAAATTGAACGTCTTCTGAGGCGGCCTTATATTGTTGCTGAATTGTCTCCCCTTGTATTGTAAAGTGTTGCACAAACTGTTGGCGCTATATAAATCCTTTATAATTATATTAATAATAACACTATTATTAATAATAATGATAATAATAATACCAAGAGTGTTTTATTTATTATTGTATTTATTTTGGGTTGGACTTGATTTTGGGATGAACTTGATGAATGTGTCTGACTAACTATGTAACTAAGCTTTGTACCTTTTATAGATAACCATGTACATGTTTTACTTTTTGATGTCTCCAAAAAGTAAAAATAATAGGCAAAAGTTTATGTTTTTCAAATGGTAAAATTAGAAGAAAAATAAATAAATAAACCTTCCTACTTATTACCTTAAAATTTTTATTAAAAAAACGCAGAAACGTTTCGTAACAGAGTGTGAGAGGTTAAATAAATGAGTCATTTCCCGTGATACAACGCAGGAAAAAGAAGATTAAATATGCCGGATACTTATTTCCTATTGATCTCATGAGCCAAGTTTGTTGTATGTTCTCTGTTATCGTATTCATTTTGTCACTTTTCACACTCCAGTAAGAAAATCCCTTTACTGTTTCATATTTCAGCTTTATAATGACCACTAATAATAATAACAACATAAATCATCAAATTATTTATCATGGTAACCTGTATATTTTCGGGAAAAGTTATTTGGTCCAATTTAAATCAAAACATTATTGTATATGCCTTGTAAAGACTTTTGGATGACCTAGTTTATGATCTTGTCATTCGTTCTATAAGTTGCCTTGTTTTAACCCAGGTATAAGCAGCCTCTTGGTGTTAAGATATAGTTAGTATAGAGCGAAACCATAAAGTGAACTTTATGTGGCACATTTTAATACCTGGGTCTGCTGTACCTGTAAGCATTGGTGCTAGTCTTAAAATTGATCCCTGTATCCAAGTGTTCATCCTTTGGATCCTAAGTCCTAGGAATATTGAGCTTTGATTTTTTTCTTAAGTGAATATTAACCACCGCCTCACTTGGCATTGAGTATCCTTACATTTAACTCAGTAATTCACCTGGCAAAACATGGAACTTCACATAGTGGAGGCTTTGGAATTTCACTTTTGAATGATCTTGGCTGATTAAATCACCCCAAGGTTTTTTTTTCTTCTCCTTCTTAGGGAATCTAACATGATAATTACAAAAGGGTTTAATTCCAGATGCTAAACCTTTGCTTGATTTAAAATTATAGATTGTACAGAAGATAAAGTAGAATTCAGTGTTGGCCATACATTTAAAAATTAAGGACTTTCAGTGAGGAAATCTTATAGCAAGAAAGTCTAAAAGAACCAAGAAACCAGTAGGTAAAAAAAAAAAAATTGTCTGGGTGAATGTTTAAGCCTATAATAATGTTCAGGCCTAAA
Source organism: Rana muscosa (assembly GCA_029206835.1). Lineage (NCBI taxonomy): Eukaryota > Metazoa > Chordata > Amphibia > Anura > Ranidae > Rana > Rana muscosa. The sequence continues at coordinate 872,929,345 of CM055116.1, read as the reverse complement.
TGTTAAGTACTTGGAGTATAAATAAGAATTTAAAATAGTATGGTGTCGGCTTTGAAAAAATAGTTTTACTAATAGATAGTAACAGTTCATCTCTACCCACAGCCCATCTAGTAAATTATATGCTTTTTCAAAGCATGCCCTGGTTGTGTAATTCCGATAACAGGAATAAAGACATTTCATTGGGGTCAGTGTGGTAACGGGATACAGTTACAGGGCAATAAAACATATTTGTGCAGTGTAAGAAATATGATGAAACAATAATGTCTGTGGATATTTAGTGGTCAATTTGTAGTAACCACAAATGGACAAGGTTAGCAAACAAATATGACAAGTGGTAAAACTTACCACAGCAACCAGCACAGGAAGGAACATAACTTTTAACTACAAGAGAGGGTGATGCTTCCAGTTCAGTTTAAAATATTTAAGAGAGTTAACACAATTATTCATTTTCATATATGTTATCCCCTTGATAACATTGTCATTTTGGCCTTTGTGATCAGACACAATTTAGCTCTTTTTTGCCCCATGCTGGGTAAGCATACTTTTTTTTATAGTATTTTCCTTTTCTTTAAAGGACATTTTTTATACATTTTGGCATATGTTTTAAGAATGACTAATACAATCTAAATTAGATGGGCAGATTCATAAAGTGTATTTTTTATTAGTAGATCAGAAAATAAATTATATTCTAGCTGGATTTTCTTTAGAGCAATTCCAATAATAATAATAATAATAATAATAATAATAATACTGTTATTATGCTGTTGGTGATAATAGCAATTTTATGAGTAGTAGAGATACAGTAGTTTTTTTATTTGTGTATTTATTTATATATTTTTATATATTTTTATGTATTTCATGTTAAATTCGTCATTGTTTATATTTCCTAGTAGGATAAATAAAGATGGTTCTACAATATTAGTTGTATGAAATTAAAGACCCACTACAGCGCAAAATATTCAATTTTAGTAACTGTATGTGGCTAATACCTGTAACGACAACATTTAAAATATGTTGTTTTTTTTTACATGGCTTAATTTATTATCTTCTCCACATTTACATGTAGAACAAACTGTCCTACAAAAGTGACAGATACAGTGGTTGGGACAAACCAAATAACACAGTGGGAGTGCTTATAAAGGTCAGAATTTTTTTAACATGGTTTAAAACAAAGAAAAAACGTGGAAACAAAGGGGACTGAAATATTTGGGAGTATTCCTGTCTAAATCAATACTAGACCTATATAAAGATAATTATATACCCCTCCTGAATAAAATTAAAAGTGAATTAAAAGGATATCCCACACATAGACTGTCATGGTTTGGCAGAATAAGTGTGATTAAAATGATGACTCTACCAAAAGCCCTGTATATTTTTCAAAGTCTCCCAATTGATGTTCCGGTGGCGTACTTCAAAACCCTGAGATCAATAATACAGAGATTTGTGGTGAATAATAGAAATAATCGCATTGCCTATAAGACATTGATTAGACCAAAAGAGAAGGGAGGTATATTCCTCCCCGACCTTGAAAAATATCATGAGGCAGCAGTTCTGCGGAGGGTCATGGACTGGGTCCACGCTCCACGGCAAAAAAAATGGGTGGAATTGGAGGAAAATATAAGTAAACTGATGCCAGGACAGATCATTTGGATTCCAAGGCAGTATAGAGGTTCTCTAGTAGATGCGGCACCAATTACATTAGAAGCACTGAGAATGTGTGATAAACTAATCAAAAATATACAGGGACAATATAATAGCCCTTTAATGGCCCTAACAGGCAATAATTATTTTCCACCGGGGAAAGACAATAAATTATTTTTAAATTGGACCACATCGACCTTTTTGAGTTTAAAAGATGTTATGAAAGGAATTGCTCTTTGTTCCCTTTTGGAATTACGTGAAAGATATGGGACAACCTCATGGGATGTTTGGAGATATAAACAACTTCAACACTTTGTAGAGTCCCTCCCAAAACCCCTTCGGGGGATGGATAGCTTGAACATATGGGAAAAATTGGTAGATCAAGGAGGGACAGATAGGCATGGAATTTCTAGCTTATACAAAGTGCTGATAACACATCCAGATGGAGGATCCGTGTCCCCAATGGAGAGTTGGGAGCAGGAACTAAATCTCTCATTGCCAGGGACAATGAGGGGTAGGGTTTTAGACTATGTTCATTCCACCTCGGACGCACGGATAAAAGAAATGAACTATAAATTATTAACAAAGTGGTACTATGTCCCAGTGAAATGATATAAGATGAATCCCCAGGCATCACCACTATGCTGGAGGGAATGTGGGGAGGAGGGAACTCATGCCCACATATGGTGGCAATGCCCCAAGATCCAACTATATTGGGAGGAAATATTACACTTAATTAAGATGATTAGTGGGACTGAAATTAGAATGGACCCATGGCAATGTTTGTTCCATGCAACGGATATCCCAAGGAAAAAATACAGAGCAGCAATTATCCCAAATTTATTGAACTCAGCAAAGATACTAATTCCGAGACATTGGAGGTTAAAGCAAGCCCCAATGATACAGGAATGGCTGAGGGAAGTAGATAAAACAAGATGTATGGAAGAGGTAACATATTTGCATAAGGACTCTAAAACTGAATTTAATAGAACTTTATTTAGACACTCGATGGTATATGAAGGCTACATGAGAAGAGAAGGCAGCTCCTAAGGAATTTGGGTCGGATCCCCTGGTGAGGGAGTAGTGTCCACCTCTCCCCCCATCTTTTTTTTTTTCTCTTGCAAGAAGCCCGTCTCCCCCCATTACCCATCAACTAATAAAAACACAAACATCAAGGTAGTCACATAAAGGAAGGGGGAAGGGGAGGAGGATGAGAGAGGGAGGAAGGGAAGGGAGAATAAAAAAGGTAAGAGGGACACGCAGCACTTTAAAGTTTGAAATGTGAGTAGGTAGGGAGTTTTTTCTTTATTCTTTTTCGGGGAGTTGGAGTGATGTAAATGACAATTTTATTTTTGTAGAAATAAATAAAAACACCAATTCCACGGTCGTTAATAAATAGGGGAGGAGGAGGAAAGAGGGAGGGAGGTAGGGGAAGGGGAGAGGGAGGGCACGTTGCACTCCTACGTTTAAAAATAGAGAGGGGGGGGTTTGTACGGCTCTCACAAATTAAATTTAATTTAATTCACACTTTTTTCTTTTTTTCTTTTTTTCTCCTGGAGACAGAGAGAGGTACTCATGTCTCCTCATAAACCAAAGATAACACAGAGGACACTAATACTAATTAAAAAGGGAAGGGAAGGATAGAATGGGGAAGGGGAACGAGGGCACTTAAAATTCCAATATGCGAGATGGGGGGGGGGAGGGGAGAGATAAAAGGGGAAAGAAAAGGGGAGGAAAAAGGAGAAAGATAACATAGAGGCCATACAAGTTAATTAAAGGGTAATGGAGAGAGGGGAGAAGAGTAAATGAGGTTACAGAACAGACCCATACTGTGTATATATTGTTGAAAGTGTATGTATTGTCTAATTTTGTTGTTGTAATGTAATGTGTTAATTGGAAATGATATGAAAGATATACGTATGTATGTACAAAAAAAATAAAAAAAATAAATGGTGCATTAAAAATATTAGCCTGATTGAAGCTTTAATTTGTTTGTTGCTAATTTAAAGTCTGTTAATTTTTTTTACATGTCCTAGATATGCTCCTCTGATATGTTGGTTTCACCAGTGGTTAATAATAGATTAATTCAATTGTATATTATACATCAAACATACCTAACTCCTGTTTAAATGCAGAAAATTAGATGAATAACCATTCCAAACAGTATAAAATATAATGAATTCCAGGTAGATTCCATGCACCTCAATTGGGTATTTCAGATTATATATACCGTATATACTCGAGTATAAGCCGAGTTTTTCAGCCCTTTTTTTTGGGCTGAAAGTGACCCCCTCAGCTTATACTCGAGTCAGTACCTGAGTCCATTGCAGAATCCGACCTCACCGTGCCCATTGCAGAATCCGATCCGTGTACCCGAGTCCATAACATATTCGGATGGCTGCCGTGCAGTGTTAAAAACTTGCGCTCCTCCTTGTGCTGTTCCGTGATAGGCGGAACACTCGGCTTCCCAGCAAACACTGTGTTCAGTGTTCCGCCTATCAGGGATGCCCTCTCGTCCGTGATAGACGAGAGGACGAGAGGGCGTCCCTGATAGGCGGAACACTGAACACAGTGTTTGCTGGGAAGCCAAGTGTTCCGCCTATCACGGAACAGCACAAGGAGGAGCGCAAGTTTTTAACACTGCACGGCCGCCATCTGAATATGTTATGGACTCGGGTACACAGATCGGATTCTGCAAGGGGCACGGTGAGGTCAGGCGGCAATGGACTTCATTTTCACCTCTCCTCTGATGCTGGATTGTCCTCAATTGAATCAGACAGAAGAAATTGGACATCATTCAGCACAGACAAAGACTGGCAGTCGATCTTGGAGTGGTAAGTCTGTAAGGGAAAGTGGCAGAGAATACATTTTTACATTGGCCAAAGTTACTTTTTATTTGTATGAATTTTACGAAAACTTGCACTAGTTAATTTTCAAGCTATGATGGTATTTTTGGCTTACAGTAGCTGCTGCATTTCCCACCCTCGGCTTATACTCGAGTCATTAAGTTTTCCCATTTTTTTGTGGTAAAATTAGGTCCTCGGCTTATACTCGGTCGGCTTATACTCGAGTATATACGGTACCTTATATATAACTTCTGCCAGCAAATGGTTACAGTGCTTACCACCTTACTGCAACTCCCTCTTCCCTGTACACCTGACATTTGTTTATTTAGTATACTAGACAAAAACATATTTGCCATACCATACTAAAATATTCTTGTAAGAAACTATGTTTATGGCTCACAAAGCCATGGTTCGTAAATGCATGAGTCCATACTTCCCTATTCTAGCCCGGTAAAAATTATCAGGTGGTCCCATTTTCCTTTATGAATGAGTTATTTATAAGAAAAAGAGCTGTTCTATAAAATATGGGTCCTGTTGTATAATTCTACTCTCACATCAAGCTTGTTGTGACCTCCCCAGCCTTAAGCCCTGTACACACATCCGGTTTTCACATTAAAAAGCTCTCCCAGCAGTTTTCTTGCTGGGAAAACCGGCCGTGTGTACAGGGCTTTACAGTTCTAAATAGCTCACTTGGTATATGTGGATTTCATGGCAACACATTTTAGAATGTATGTGTTTAACAAAAGCACACAAGAGACTGTCCCTGTTCCAGTTTTCTTTTTTTATATTATGAGACATATTTGTGCTCAAATTTTTTACTGTAATTGTGAACATATTTGGAAATATATATTTATATACTTTTTGAGTTCGATAAACGTAGTTATAAAAAAAAAAGCAAAAACGACACGCCCTTTCAAGAAAGAATCTACAGGAAAGATCAACAAGTAATATAACTTGTTTCTGGGGAAATCAAAAGATAAAATGTGTTGTGGTAATGCTGGTAACAGACTGCATTAAATGTGTCATTTTTGGTTTTGCCAATAATTCCACTTTATGCTTACATGCTAGCTCTTTTTAGTGTAATACTTGCGCTTATTTTCAGTTTATAGAAACTTCTATATATTTGTTACACTCGTTAAAATGGTTGTAAGAATAGTTGATGCTTGAAATAGACATCAAGCAGAGGTAGTGAGTCAGGCTCAGGGGTGGATCCAGGGGGGGCAATGGGGCAGTTGCCACCCCCAAGAAATTAGTTGCTGAGAGACTGACAGTCTGAGCGGGTGGCTCCGCTGGCGGGTGACAGCATGAGCGGGCTTGCGGCTCAGCCTCGGCGGCAGGTGAGAGTCTGAGAGAGTGGGCGGTCAGCTGGGAGGCTCTGTGAGTGAGGACAGCTGGCCAATCAATGAGCCAACAGGCTGGGGAGCAGAGAGATGACATCTGCAGTAACTTCCGCCCTCACTGTGCAGGCAGCAGAGAGATTACATCATCTCTCTGCTGCCTGACTCTGACAAGCAAAAAACCACCTTAGCAAGTGACAATCCGCAAGTTGTGGAAGGTGACGTGGCAAGTGAAAATCTGCAACGTGTGGCAGGTGACGTGGCAAGTGACAATCCGCAAGGTGTGGCAGGTGACGTAGCAAGTGACAAGCTGCATATGGTGGCAGGTGACAGTGGCAAGTGACAATCTGCAACTTGTGGCAGGCGAATTGGCAAGTGACAATCCGCAACTTGTAGCAGGCGACGTGGCAAGTGACAATCTGCAACATGTGGCAGGTGACGTGGCAAGTGACAAGCTGCATGTGGTGTCAGGTGACGGTGGGAAGTGACACACTCAGGGCTCCCACTGATTCTGAATTATGGTGAGTTAAACTATTTCATTTTATATTACAATGTAATAATATAAATAATGCACTTCAATCATCCTGACACCATACCAACCATGGTGCCATGATTATTGAAGAGCTAACACCAGCCATTTCCCTGATAAATTGCCTGCAAAAAACCTTATTTTCTGCTAGTGCCCCTCCCGAGACTAGACTCTAGATCCGCCCCTGGAGAGGCTTCAAAGAGACTTGGGACAAACATAGATCCATACTAAGGCAAAAAAGTAAAAAAAAATAAAATAAAAGGGCAACACTTTACAGATCACTTTTTTTTTCTCTGCTGTCACTCTTCTTTGTTTCTATTTAGCAGTTCTGACTGCTTTTCTGTTTGGCTACTGGGGTTCTTTCCATCTTAGAAAATAACAGATTTGATGTGATATTGCTCAGAACTGAATCCAGAGAGCACTAATCGGGAATGGTCTCTAAATACTTTAAGACGATTACTATTTTCTGTAAGTCCAAAATAAGCCCTTGTTCACACGGGAGATGATGCCCATATAGCATGAACTGGCCATTTTTTTTCAAGAGTTTCGACTTTCAGGTGCTGTGTACAGGCAGCCAATTGAAGTCTATTAGTATGCAAAGGCCTGAAAGATTCAGCCACTGGTCCTAATGTGACAAGCATATGGGCACGAGTTAGCAGTCTCGAATGTAGATTGCCACATTAGGACCAGTGGCTGTGTCTATGCAGCCACTGTATCCTAATAGACTTCACTGGGCTGCCTGCATGCAGCACCTGTACCATGAGATGCCAGGTAAAAATGGTCCATTCATACTATATGGACATCAATGCATGCATGAATGAAACATATCTTTAGGAAGATATGGGGGTACACATGGTACAGTTTTCAGGGAATTAATAACAGTGTGCAGCCAGAAAGCAATTTGGAGTATGTGGTCATGCATTAGCAATTGTGGAAGCAGATGGATGTTGGTCAAGTGGTAAGAAGTAAATATCTGCCAAACAGTAATTTCTGTTAGGCGCCGTCATTAAGAAACCTCTGGCCAAGGGCCCAAGTATTGAACAAAAGTTTCTGTACCCCATCTAGAGCATTAGGATTTGCATGCTGTGGCTACCCTAAATATTGGGCATTGTGTTATGATGCTAATTGTTTTGCTACACTATTTCTTTCATGTTCTTTCATGTTAAATGTTGCTTTTTTAGTTGTATAACCTTTTGATATTTCTTCCGAAGTGGAAAATTGCACTGGATGTCAGACAATGTAACACTTTTAGAGTCTCTCTAGGCCAGGCAACATTATTTTACAAGCATTGTTGATGCAGAAAATGAAAGGCGCATTAAAAGGGAACACCGAAATAGGACATGGACACAGAAGGAACTTGAAGTGCGAGGTCCTTCAGAGTCTGAGAAAAATACTGTTAAGACAAGGCCAACCAGCAAATGCAGATGGCTTATTGAATTTTTTAATTCCTGGGGAGAGAATAATACATTTGCTGTGATGATTATTGCTGATGTAGATGTCAGCATAGAAGCCTGTACTGCTCTTGGATACATGTCAGTTGGCTTGGTTACTACCAGCTTGCTCAGCTGGCTCCCTTTTACTTTTTGCAGCCAGATATCAGAACAAATATTTTTCCTTATACACTAGAGCAGCACTGCAGTTTTTGGTTTCAGAGGATCATCCAGAGAGAACAAGTAATACATCTTTTTCCAGTAAGTGTGACTGAACCAGGCATGCTACATCATAAAAGGGAAGGCTACAGAGCAGGGGGTGGTACATGTGCCCTAGCAATTTTATTGCTGGTCATATAATTAAATAATTGTCTCTTGTTTTTACAGTTAAACTATTATGTCACTAGGTCTGTAGACATAACTGGTACCAGCCACTGATTAAAGAGAGCAGGGAATTGTATCTTAAATCAGTGGGCATCCTTATTATAGAAGGAATAGTCTGTCACTGGCTTTGCTTTTTGGAAAAGGAAGGTAAAAAAAAGTGGTAACTGCTAACTGTTAAGAGTTAAATGCTTAGGCATTGAGGCTGTACACTGATCAGTCATAACTTTATAACCATCCACCTAGTATTGAGTAGGTCCCTTTTTGTCAGAAAAAAAAACACTCCAAATCCATCAAGGCATGGATACTACTAGACTTCTGAAGGTATGCTGTGATATCTGGCACCAAGTAGCAGATCCGTTAAGTCTGATAAGTCCTGTAAGTTGCAAGGTTGGGCCTCCATGGATCCAACTTGTTTTTTTTTTATTACATCCCATAGACGCTCGATTGGATTAATAAATAAAAAGTGTTCGCACGCTAAAAGCAAAACAGACAAACTCCAATCACTAAAGTGCAACAGTGTCCTCAATAGTAGAGGTAAACAATACACTAAAGTGCAAAAATGGTCTTAATAATCAATAAATAATAAAACAATCAAAATTAATAAGTACACAGTGCAACATCAAAGGAGTATAAATCAATATGTGCAACATCAGCAATAAGTGCAAGTTCAGTAATGCAATGGTAAGTGAACCTGTACAATAAGGTGCTAAATAAATGCTGGTGAATGCCAAAGAAAATAGATATGAGTTCTGGTAGGTAAATGGTGGCTCTATATCAAAGTCTCTTGGTGCAAAAAGATATTCAACAGGCAAGGTGAGAAACAATGGAAACTACATCAAATCTGGTTCCAGATCAGAATAGCTGTGACATAAGTGAATCCCGGTTCCAATGGGGTATCCAAAAACTGTCTCCCAAAACTCTCACCTCTATACGGAGTAAATAGGCATCAACTGTAAGCTCCTCCTTCCTCTGCTAGGTTCTCCCTCCTGGATGTCCCGACTGTTATCCTCCTATGTATCCAGTCCTCCCATGGATGTTCATTCACCTAGGGGGGGTAACTCCAGAGATACGACCAGACTGGGAGTGGGGGGAGAGAAAGAAGCCTCCAATAGTGCAGTGGGTTTAGGGTAAAACTAATTTATTATAAAATATCAAATGCTCTTACATCAACATAGTTTAAAAAGACGTGTAAACAAGTCGCGGCATTCAAAACGCCGTCTTACTAGTCCTCCGGGTACTTCCGGTTCAAAGTGACCTCGCTTTCCCTACGCCGTTATGTCATGTGCCTCGTGACTTCATCAGGGGGCACGATTGGATTGATATCTGGAGAATTTGGAGGTCAAGTCAAGACCTCAAACCCCTTTTTCCTCAAACAATTATTGAACCATTTTGGCAGTGTGGTAGGATGCATTATCCTTGTTAACCAAAGATAAAGATGTATGCTGTTCAGGCTGTAAGGGATGATGATCCTGTGCCCACTGCTGAGACCTGGCCAGGAAGGAAAGGAAATGAAACTTGCCTAAGCTCAAAATGTTAATGTAAGGAAGGATACAAACTCAGCCTGGCTACGCCCCACACAGGATGCATTATCCTGCTGAAAGAGGCCACTGCCATTATGGAATACCATTTTCATGAAAGGGTGTCCTTGGTCAGCAACAATGTTTATATAGGTGGTATATGTCATGTAAAATTCACATAAATGTCAGGACCCATGGTTTCCCAGCAGAACATTTCCCAAAGCATCACACTGCCCATGCTGGCTTGCCTTCTTTCCATACTACATCCTGGTGCTATCACTCCCCCAGGTCAAGAATGCACATGCAACTGCCCATCCACATGTAGCGGGGTGTTCAATTTAAGGGGAGTGTCTGAGTGGTAATTAGGCTCAGACACACTGATTGTTGGGGTTTATGGACCATTTCTGTTCATGGGAGATAGTAATGGTTTACGGTTCCCTGTGGCCTACAGGTGGCGCAGTCGCCATGGGCCGGGGTTGAACCACCAATAGAGGGCTGCGCCTTTTGTGTCCCCTCTCGGCAGTAGTACGGCGGGGCGTGGAACCTGCTGTGCCTGTCGGGAAAGGGTATAAAAGGGGCAGACATCTTCTGTTCGAGGTCGACGCCCAGGCACCTTTAGCCTGGGTGTGTGTGGTTCGTCCACGCCCAGGCACCTTCAGCCTGGGGGTGAGGAGGGTCGTCTCCGGGTGCCTTAGGCCCAGAGGTGGAGTTCCTGTTCCATCCCAGACACCATCAGTCTCGGGTGAGGTACTATTTTGAAGGCCCGGGGCGCAGCAACCTTCGGCTGGGGTCCGCTAGGTATCGAGGACTCCCAGGGTGCCGCCTTGCGAGGGGACCCGTATCTGGGACGAGGAGGCCAGGGAGGTAACCCTTTCCGAAGACCCAGCGCAAGGTCGTGGTGACGGTGAGGGCCTCTGGTAACTCTCCGGAGGGATGTTTTCTCCTTGACATAGGCCAAATACTTCAAGAAGGAAGTTCACGTTCAGGTCAGTGGCAGTGACCCCACTCTTCAGATCAGTGGCAGTGACCCTACTCTCCAAGTCAGTGGCAGTGGCTTCATAAGGCAAGGCCCGATTCACCCGGTCAGTGGCAGTGACCCTACTCTCCAAGTCAGTGGCAGTGACTTTATTCACCCGGTCTGTGGCAGAGACCAACCTCACGGTCTGTAGCAGAGATCGTGCACCAAAGCTGTTTGAGAAACCTAAACAATCTAAAGAGTTAAGCTACGTTTGTGCCTGGACCTCCTCCACATCTAAGCTGTCCTGTATCTTCGCTCCAACCTGTCTGCTCTCAAAGAGGCTGTTTATTATCCTGTGTGAAATAAATGTTGAGTTGGACTTTCAGCTAGTGTGGACATTCACATTCCTGGGGAAAACAAGGACTTGCATCTATCTAAGGTAGAGGTGAGATCATTCTCAGGAGGACTTTGACTCTGGCCGCAGACAAGGCCCAAAACTAACACCGCTCAACCTCTTTACACAGGAGGGTACGGGCTTGTGGTGCGGTGTGCCTCTCTCTTCCTGCGAGGAGCCTAATTTAATGCAGGCTGGGGAGAGGTGTGTGCGCTACACACATGATGTAAAAGAAAATATGATTCATCAGACCAGACCACATCCTTCCATTGCCCTGTGGTCCAATTATAATGCTCATGTGCCGAGTGTAGATGCTTTTGGCTGTGAACATGGGTCAGCATGGGCACTCTGACCGGTCTGCAGCTACACAGCCTCATACAAAGATATATTGTAATTCTCAAAAACGTCTTGTTTATGTAGCAAAAAGTTGCAAGATGAAGATCAGCTATGAGGAAAATAGTCACTGCCAACTTCTGCTGCTACTTGGATTATTGTATCACGACTAATGAACCTACTTTTCCAGGCAGCTGTCAACCACATTTTCCTCTTTGTTTTCTTTACAGACAATCTCTTTAGCAGTACACTCTACTGCTACAATATATTTTGATATATCCTGCTTCAGAATTTACTATTTCAAACAATAAGCCTATTTTACTAGAAGTGAGTGTGGTAGGTACTACTTGAACATGCAATGATGGTCGCTACTTCCAAAGAAAAATGTAAGCATGATTTAAAGGGTCTAGAATGCTTGTTAATGCTCTCTTTTACTGCAATAAATACCAATTAAATTAGCTTTAGTATTATGTAGGTAGATGTAAACTCTAAAGCCCTGTACACACGATCAGATTTCCGATGGAATAAAATCCGATGGATTTTTCCATCGGATTTCCAATGAAGCTGACTTCCATCAGTTTTGCCTACACACCATCAGTCAAAAATCCGACCGTCCCAAACGACGTGACGTAAAACACTCAGACGAGCCGAGAAAAATGAAGTTCAATGCTTTTGAGCATGCGTCGACTTGATTCTGAGCATGCGTGGGTTTTTTCTCCGATGGAGTTCCACACAGACGATCGGAATTTGCTATAGTTTTTTTTTTTCTATCGGATAAATTTAAAACATGTTCTATTTTTAATCACGGATGGAAAAAAGACAGATGGGGCCCATACACGATCGGTTTGTCCGATGAAAAAAGTCCATGGACTGTTTTCATCGGTAAAACCGATTGTGTGTACACGGCTTAACTGAATTACTTTCAGCTTGCTAAAGCACTGCATATTATAAACAATTGCCACACTTTTACATAACATATTTGTTTTTCTCCTTTCCTTAGGGAGGCTTTCCTGATTGTGACAACAGTAATGTGTGTTGATATGGCCTTGCACAGTATAAGCTCAATTAATTAATCGAATGCATGGATAATGCTGAAAATTAAGCAACAATTGCAGTGCTAAGACTAATAATATAAAATAAGTGCAGCAAATACAAATGAAGCAAATTACAACTCAGATCCATGAATCAAGTGTAAAATAGGTGATCAACCTATATACTCTGCACATAAACATACAGAACGTGTTACATCTGATGATAATTAACCTCCTGCCGACCACTCAAAGTAAATATACTGCGAGCGGGTCGCAGATGCAGGCTCGGCAGCATACATGTACATTGTCGGCTTGCATCTGGGTATGAGGGCGCACATGCATGCACCCCCTGCCAGCCTGTGCTGTCATTGGACACAGCACAAGTTTGGCAGAAGATTTCAGCGAATTATTCTGTTCCGTCAGACACAAAGTTCTGTGTTTACAAACCCACAGAACTCTGTGTATAGTGAACAGCGATCTGGCTGTTTCTTCTCCCTGAAAAGCAGGGAGAAATAAACAGCTGGATTAGTAAGTAAAAGCAGCACACCTTACACACATTACACTGGTTAGGCACACAGTTAACTCCTTGATCGCCCTATAGATGTTAACCCCTTTCCAGCCAGTGTCATTAGTGCAGTGTCAGTGTACAGTATTATTACTTATCACTGTATTAGCACCCTATCACAGTCACACTATACTCCACTGCGGGACTTTAATTTTCTCCCCCCTCTCATCGAAGTTGTTGAGCGGGGGGGGGGGGTTCTCGTGAAGTTGTTGAGCGGGGGAGGGTTCTCGTGAAGTTGTTGAGCGGGGGGGGTTCTCGCGAATACAACACACAAGCCCAACTCACCTGCAGAATCCGGGCGGGTTGGGAGGTATGCTATAAGTCGCTGATCACATTACATTACAGTAAAGTGTCTATAGCTGCATACATTCCAGTGCAGGTGGATTTTGGGGTCACCCAGGGATTACACTATTTCACAGATAAAGGGTGTGGCACAAGATTGATGTTGCAGGGACATTTTTGCACATAAGATTCCTTTGTTTGGACCCAGCAATTTTAAAGCACTGTTGAATGTGCACTTGCCATACAGCACCATTTGTTTAGATTGTTGTTGTTTAATCATCACCAGATGTGACAAGTTTTGTATGTTTATGTGCACAGTAGATAGGTTGATCACTTATTTTACATTTGGTTCATTCAGTTGTAATTTGCTTCATTTTTATTTGGTGCACTTATTTTATTTACATATATTATTTGCATTGGAACTGCTATTTTTGCTTTATTTTTTACTATTTAGATGCTATGGGGTTAAGCATCTCAAGACAGCAGCTTTAAAACACACATAGGTTCAAGGGAGCGCAGGGGATCTAAAATATTTTTGAACATGTATAAGGATGCATATTTCCGAAAAAGTGACAGGTTTTTCAAAGGAAAATTTACAAATTTCAATCACGTGATTAAAATAAAGAAGCTTTATGAATTGAGTCTATTATCTCTCTCTGAAGCCCATGAGACATTGCAGTAGCACAATTGGGAGACAGGGACAGAATGGTAACAGGGCCATCAGGTATTATATACATAAAAAAAAATGCAGCAGATTTAAAAATATAAAAAATGATTACTAAATTACATGTGGGAGCTTATTTGAGATTTTAGCCATTGGATTTACAAATTTAAAAATATCAGCCTCGCCATTTAAAGCTTTGTGACTAATTGTATAGCAGGAAACAAAGGGGTGTATTTATCAATGATTTGCTGGTGAAATTTGCCCAGTGAAAATATAGGTACATTTTCCAAAGTAAGATTTTACGGGATTCATTCAGCATTTTCTGGCAGGATTCGCCCTAAATATTATATTACTTTTTCTGGGCTAATTTTGTTAGTTCAAATCTTCCTGAGCGAACCTTGATGGTATAGTAGTGGCTATTTTTCACCTTTACATGAATCTTTGTAAGAATGTTTTAGTCAAATTTTGTTAACTCCTTTCTCCTTGCCACCATAGGGGGCAGGCAGGTGGAATATGAACTCTCCCTTGCTGGCACCCTCTCCTGGGCACCAAGTCTGTAAAGAGCCTGTGCCAGTCAGCACTGGGCTAGAGTGCTTGGGGGCCCTCATTTTTTGCCAGAACCCCTCAAGTATGAACAGCATGTGAGCTGGTTTCAACATTGTAGTGGGAGCTGCACACTTACTACTACCTTGCTGTAGAGTTACCAGCATGCATACTTAGTGCGCCAGGCTGGTTAGTTTGGGGAAGGGGGGGGGACGGGGACAAGCCATTATTATTTTTTAATAAAATAATTATTAAATAAAGCTATGTTTTAAGCATTTGGGTGGTGTTTTGAGAGACGTTCCACTAAAAATTGTCAGTCTCTCTCCCACAGCACCAGTTCCAAAAGGCTGACAGGCATCAGGCTCTTTGCTACCCCCGGTGCCCAGGAGGAGGTGACAGCAAAGGGGAGGCTTATATTCCAGTCACTTGCCCCTAGACACTGACCAGTCAACTGGTGCAAAGGTGTGAATGAAAGTTTAAAAAACAGACCACCACACAAAATCTTTTTGAACAAATATTTTGATTTTTCAGGGTCAAGTTATGTCAGAAAATGTCCTGTGACATCCAATTTATTGTCAGCAGCACAGGGGAAGGAGAAATACAGTCCTTTACTGCTAGAATTCCAATTCAAGCACTGTCATATTTTCCATGCTGGGCACAATTGTATGTGCCCAAAGAACTCAAAGATGGAATTCCCTTTGATGTCATTGCCTGTATTTGGACTTAGAGGTGATGTCACATCATTGTACATATTTGGACTAAGTTCCAATATGGACAATGACATCACATGGAATTCCATCCCCAGGGCACATAACACTGTGATCAGCACAGGAAGTTCACTGTTGCTCAAAAAAGGAGTTCAAGCAGTAAAGCTCTATTCACACTTATGCATTTTTTGATGCATTTTGTATTTTGCAGAAATGCAGGGAAATTTTTTAACATGGGTTCCTATGGAACATGTTCACATCAATGCATTTTTGTGCCTCTGCGTTTTTGGAAAGGGTCGGGGACTTTTTTCCCGCAAAATGCAGCATTTTTCATGTAATAGAATTCAATGGACCCGCATCCAAAATGCAAGTACCGCGTTTTTACAGCGATTTTGCCGCAATTTGCGTTTTTTTATTTCTTTTTTTTTACACTGTATATAGCTGGTTGCCACGTCCTTAACAACAGATGAGTCATCAGTTGTCAGCGGGCTTCCCGCTGAATGTAAAAAAAAAAAAGAATTGCTGGCTAAAAAGAAATAAATAAAAAAACTGCGTGGGGTCCCCTCCAGGTCCAAACCAGGACCTTGGGTCTAGTATGGATTTGGAGGGGACCCCCCACACCCTCCTCTCCTGAACCATACCAGGCCGCATGCCCTCATCATGGGGGGATGAGTGCTTTGGTGCTTTGGGGCAGGGGGGCTCTTCGCCCCCTTGTGACATCATGGACCCATCATGCCCCGGGTGGTGATGTCACGAGGGGGCGTGGCCTCCGGATGACGTAATCCGATTGCCACGCCCCCACCATTATTTAAGTAATGCAGAACATCGGCACTGACAGATCTGCGGGACGCAGCATCGGAGGAGGAGCGGCGGCAGAGGAAGAAGAACACCGGACAAAGAAGACAGAAGAAGAGCAGAAGAAAAAGCAGGGGGAGAAAGAGAAGACCGGAGGATGAAGATGCGGGAGAAGATGGAGGAAGGAGCGGAGAAGAAGAAGTTTTTTATTAAAAGACTTGTCAAAAACTGTTTACTGTATTTTTTAACACTACACTACTTTTTTTTAGTGAATGGGTAGGGGTACAATGTACCCCATTCTCATTCACATAGTGGGAGGCGGGATCTGGGGGACCCCTTGTTAAAGGGGCCTTCCAGATTCCGATAAACCCCCCGCCCGCAGACCCCGACATCCACCGGGCAAGGGTTGTCAGGAAGAGGCCCTTGTCCCCATCAACATGGGGGCAAGGTGCTTTGGGGTGGGGGGGCAATTCCTTTTTTTTTACATTCAGCGGGAAGCCCCCTGACAACTGATGACTCATCGGTTGTTAAGGACGCGGCAGCCGGCTTCCCGGCCCCCTCCTTAGCAACCAGCTATATACAGTGTAAAAAAAAATTGCTGCAAAATTGCAGTAAAATTGCTGTAAAAACGCGTGTCCAAAAACGCGGCAAGCACCGCAAAAAGCACTGCATAAACGCTGTAAAGCAACATGCATAGATGTGAATCGAGCCTAAGGAAGGAAGATTATGTTCCTCCTTTATATGACCTGTGGATGCTGGATAAGATGTTCAATGCCATTTTATCCAGCATATCAGTGGACCCTGGAAGGGTATATATTGATTTAATAATATTAATAAAAGCCAGACAAAAGTAAAACGATACCTCACACTACTAATTTGTGTATAAAAAAGCAAAAATTAAATATCAAGTGCTATTGGGGGCTATACACTGTCATGTGTTCCCACATCAACTAGAATTTACTAAATAAATAGTGCAGTGCAAATAGAAATTGCATTGATCCATGTCAGCACAGAAACCAATCACACTATGTGTTTATATGCTGTTGTTGTAATTCTATATATAAACCAAATTACCATAAATTAGCATATATACTAATTAAACTAAAACATGTGTTATTAGCATTCGTATAATTCATATATATTTTGTATTAAATACAATGCTTATCATTAACTGTGTGTAAATGTTCATCCATTCCCAAATCACACGCTTTAAAGTGTGGCATGCGTTAATATTTAAAGTGCTTGAAAATAAATGAACTTGTGTCCATGTGTATTCCTAATCGTGAATCACCACAATGTGCATGTGCTGTCAAAAGCCACACCACCTGCTCACCTTTAAGTACTGACCTATAATCAAAAATAGGTCAAACTGCGCTTTACTCTTTAAGGCCTGGTTTACACGTATGCATTTTTCAGTGCGCTTTCAGTTTTTGCAGAAACATACTACAGTCCATTTAACATGGTTGCCTATGAATGTAGTTCACATCAATGCATTTTATGGAAAGGGCCATGGACTTTTTTCTGGCTTTTGGTTCCATAGAACTTCAATGGATGAAAAGCGTGTATTGAAAAATGCAAAATGCACCTGCAATATGCAAACTGCAACCTGCATAGGTGTGAATCAGGCCTAAGGCTGGATTCACACCTATGTAGTTTTAGTGCTTTTTGCAGTTTTCAGATTTTCACCACAGAATGTGTTCCATAGGAAACCATGTTAAATGGACTGTAGATGTATTAACAAATCTTTCCTTTAGGCCTGATTCACACATATGCAGGTTGCAGTTTGCATATTGCAGGTGCATTTTGCGCTTTTAATACATGCTTTTCATCCATTGAAGTCTATAGAACCAAAACCCGAAAAAAGTCCCTGGCCCTTTCCATAAAATGCATAGATGTAAACGTGACCCATAGGAAACCATGTTAAATGGACTGTAGTGTGCTTCTGCAAAACTGAAAACGCGCTAAAAAATGCATAGGTGTGAACCAAGTCTTATGCTTGAACCTCCAAACTCCAAATACACCAGCCAGCCACTTCCTTAATCCATAAGGCTTAGAAAAAATACAACATCAACATCAAACACTTTATTGGCCGCAATGCAATAAAACCCAATAAAAATACACTCACAAGTAAAGTGCACATAAATGTTTGCCACTTTAAAATTCCATTGCTCCCCTAAGACACAGCATTGACATTACATCCACATAGAAAAACCCTTACTTCCAGTTACAAACGTGATGACGTCACGTCCCTCATGACTTACTCAACTGGTGCACACAGAATCTGGTGCAGCTGTGCATAGTAACCAATTAGCTTCTAGGTTTTAGCCCTTGCTCACAATGAAGGCGGGTTTGAAATTGTGCGAGTTCAGCTGAACTCGCATGATTTCAAACCTGCATTTCAGAGCAAGTTTGGGGGCGATATGAAAGACATCTGTGCAGGTTCATGCACAGGTGTCTATTTAAATCGTGCCCTGAATTCGTCAAAAGTAGGGCAGGAACTACATTTGGAAATCGGTGCGGCACCGCAAAGTCAGCGTTGCACCGATTGGGACAGTACCGTTGCTGGCAATACATGTCAAATCGCACGTCAAATCACTCTGATGTGAACGGGGGCTCATTGTCAAAGCTTAATTGAACAAGCTAAAGCTAGAAGCTGATTGGTTTCTGTGTGCACTAGGTTTAGTAAATCTCCCCCATAGTGTGCTTGGTATGTTAACTGACATGGATTATTGCAATTTCTATTGGTGCTACTCTATTTATTTAGTAAAATATAAATAAAATGTATTTTTATTTTGTGTATTTACATTTTACACATGCTTGCATTGTCTTCTGGACCAGTTAAAGTGTTACTAAACCCAGGACCCTGCATTCACTATATCTGGTCTCCCACAGTACACAGAACATGGAAATGCAATTACGTTAGTAAATATAAACTGCTAAACACCTTTTCTCTTCAGCAGTATATAGCAGTCTTATGACTTCTACAAGTGTTTGGCTGAGCACTGATTAAAGCTTGTAGGATGAGTTTTAATTCTCCTATGACTGTCCTATGAGGCTGCATGACCCCTGATCCTCTGTCTGGCTGATTGGCCCTGTCCTGATCACATGTACCCTCACCCAAAAAAAAAACTCTCTACACACAAAACTGAGCATGTGCAGAGTGCCTCCTAGGGCTCTGTGCTATCAGCAGATAGACTGGGGACAGTAAAAGAAGGGGAGGATTAGCGAAGACGGGATCAAACACCCTTTTTACACAATGCAGAATATTAACCCCTTAGGTTCTACAGTTTAATATAACAGGCACGCTTTACTGCAAATACTGTAGAGACTGATTTTACTGGGTTGTGGGTTTAGTAACACTTTAAGGGTCCAAGGGAGGTCTAAAACTAGTCTACCAGGGAGGAGGCAAACATCTTCAGTACTTTTCACAAATGAAGGCAGGTAGGTGGGATATAAGCCCCCCTCCTTGCTAACATCCCCTCCTGGGCACCCCTGTTTTTTGACCCCTCTTTCAAAGCACCAACCTTAGATGTGAGAAGCACTTTAAAGGTAGATTTAGACATGCACTTCCTTTCTCCTGAAGCCCGTTCCACATTCGTATTGCACAGGGCAAGTTGTTGGAGGGTGGCAAAAATGCTTCACAACTGCACATTTTCGCCCCCCCCCCCCCCCACGACCACATGTCTAAACATGGCCTAAAATACATATTCCCCACTTTAAACCAGTAAATATCTTGCTTACTATACAAGGTGAAAAATCAGCGAATGTGGGGCAAATTTCAGAATAAACTGTTTACTCACTAAAAATTGTTCGAATAGTACAGTAACTCTCTTAAGCTGAATGAATAAAAATGTAATCTTGGTTGATAAATGGTCAAATGTCTTTTGGAATTAATGATACGTACACCTCAATTTCTTTAGATTTTTACTGATCCAGCTGGTAACAGTAAAGATGGATTATGTATGGTAAATAAATGGCAAAATCTTCCTTTTCTTTTTAATACTAGAAATCTGGCCATAGATGGATAGCCTTTCAAATGAAAATTCTGAGGAAAAATGAATGTGAAAATTCTCAAAGCATTCAAATTTTGTTTGACAGATTTTGCTTGCTTTTAACTGCTTGCTGACCAGCCGCCGTCATTATATTGCGGCAGGTCGGCACGTTCCCGTCAACCGTCATAGCTGTACGTCGGCTCTTTAAGCGGGGATAGCAGCACTGCGGGGGTGCCGATGCGCATGGCCGGCAGTCGCAGTGACTGCTGGCCATGCGCGATCGCGGGCACGAGAGCCAGAACAGGGACGTGTGTGTGTAAACACACAAATCTCTGTTCTGTGGGGAGAGGAGAGACATATCTTGTGTTCTTACTAGCTAGGAACAATGATCTGTCATCTCCTAATTGTCAATGGTCCCAAAAATGTGTCAAAAGTGTCCAAAATATTGTGTTTTTGTCAAAATTGACGCTCTTTTTTTGTTTTTCGCACACAAAATAAAAACCCCAGTGGTGATCAAATACCACCAAAAGAAAGCTCTATTTGTGGGAGAATAAAGGACGTCAATTTTGTTTGGGTACAGCATCGTACGACCGCGCAATTGTCAGTTAAATCGACGCAGTGCCGTATAGCAAAAAATGGCCTGGTCATTGCGCAGCCAAATCTTCCGGGGCTGAAGTGGTTAAAATATGCTTTTGAATGAATAGACTTTACCAAATGAAAACTACATACACTGTTAGGAATGTGTTTGTTCAAGAAATATTTTCCGTCCTACTCCTTCAAATTTTCTTGTCAGTATGGTCAAAAACGAATGTTGATCTGATCCCACCAATGATTAGAAATTAACTTAGAAACCTCTTTTCCTAAACATTTTCATTTGAAATTCTATCCATCAATGGTCAGCCTAAGAATTGTTTAGCAGAAAAAGAGCTGTTACCTATAGCAACCTAAACATTTTTATAGCCAGATAAAAGGAATACATCGCTGTGTACAACAGCCCCAATGTTTCTCCAGTTTTTATAAATTCTGTGTAGAGGTTTACATAAAGAATTTGCTCATTTGTGGTATTTGGGAAAATGATGATTTCAAGCCTTCTTCCTCTTGGTGCAGAACTGATGATTTCCAGATGGCAACCTTGTTGCTTCAATTTCCTTTGTGATGTGTCTAAACAATAACGAGGAAAGGCAATGTGGAGGGTGAAGTGAAAGTGATGTCATCTAGGTTGAAGACCTTTGGGAACACCAAATGCTTAATGAATTCCCTTTAAAAAAAAAAACAACAACAAAAAACCAACTGTGGACAACTGTTGTGTCATACTGTAAAAAGTACCGTTTTTCTGTTGCCTCTTTTCCACATTTTGGAATATTTTTCTACATATAGAATGTGTTAGTAAAAATATATTGTCTGTAGAAAATATTTTATTTTTTATTTTTTATGGATTAAAGCTGACATCCAAGCATACATTAAAACACACAGATGTAGCGCTACCCCCTCAGGAGGTATGATGGGTTCTCTTTTCTGCCATGACTCTGTAAACCTTTCTGTCCTTGCTGACACACCTGTATAACTCATGTATTAGTATGCTACCACACTATATTAGTACACATGAAACAGGCTGCTTGATGGTAGATAAAGTAGGTGTACTGTATCATTGCAGGACGAAAATAAAAAATGCAATGCACAGAACAATAGACAAGTCAATGACTATGTTTGAATATGTTAGATTACTGACGGGAATATTAACCTAAAATATGACAACTGACTCAAACCACATCCACATTTTTCTCTACTGCAGTTTGTTAGCTAGATCCATTGGCGCAGATGCTGACATTTTGTATGCTTGCCCTTAAAGCCAGAAGGAATCTTCTAGGACTACCTGGTTTCCCAGCCCTATAGGCCATTCATGCGACTTCCTTGTTTCAGATTCCTTATCTGTTTTCCTGCATGAGACAGTGTACCCTTTCAGATATGTTCATATGTATATACAGGTCCTTCTCAAAAAATTAGCATATTGTGATAAAGTTCATTATTTTCTGTAATGTACTGATAAACATTAGACTTTCATATATTTTAGATTCGTTAAACACAACTTGAAGTAGTTCAAGCCTTTTCTTGTTTTAATATTGATGATTTTGGCATACAGCTCATGACAACCCAAAATTCCTATCTCAAAAAATTAGCATATCATGAAAAGGTTCTCTAAACGAGCTATTAACCTAATCATCTGAATCAACTAATTAACTCTAAACACCTGCAAAAGATTCCTGAGGCTTTTAAAAACTCCCAGCCTGGTTCATTACTCAAAACCGCAATCATGGGTAAGACTGCCGACCTGACTGCTGTCCAGAAGGCCATCATTGACACCCTCAAGCAAGAGGGTAAGACACAGAAAGAAATTTCTGAACGAATAGGCTGTTCCCAGAGTGCTGTATCAAGGCACCTCAGTGGGAAGTCTGTGGGAAGGAAAAAGTGTGGCAGAAAACGCTGCACAATGAGAAGAGGTGACCGGACCCTGAAGAAGATTGTGGAGAAGGACCGATTCCAGACCTTGGAGGACCTGCGGAAGCAGTGGACTGAGTCTGGAGTAGAAACATCCAGAGCCACTATGAACAGGCGTGTGCAGGAAATGGGCTACAGGTGCCGCATTCCCCAGGTCAAGCCACTTTTGAACCAGAAACAGCGGCAGAAGCGCCTGACCTGGGCTACAGAGAAGCAGCACTGGACTGTTGCTCAGTGGTCCAAAGTACATTCAGAAATCAAGGTGCCAGAGTCTGGAGGAAGACTGGGGAGAGGGAAATGCCAAAATGCCTGAAGTCCAGTGTCAAGTACCCACAGTCAGTGATGGTCTGGGGTGCCATGTCAGCTGCTGGTGTTGGTCCACTGTGTTTTATCAAGGGCAGGGTCAATGCAGCTAGCTATCAGGAGATTTTGGAGCACTTCATGCTTCCATCTGCTGAAAAGCTTTATGGAGATGAAGATTTCATTTTTCAGCACGACCTGGCACCTGCTCACAGTGCCAAAACCACTGGTAAATGGTTTACTGACCATGGTATTACTGTGCTCAATTGGCCTGCCAACTCTCCTGACCTGAACCCCATAGAGAATCTGTGGGATATTGGGAAGAGAAAGTTGAGAGACGCAAGACCCAACACTCTAGATGAGCTTAAGGCCGCTATCGAAGCATCCTGGGCCTCCATAACACCTCAGCAGTGCCACAGGCTGGTTGCCTCCATGCCACGCCGCATTGAAGCAGTCATTTCTGCAAAAGGATTCCCGACCAAGTATTGAGTGCATAACTGAACATAATTATTTGAAGGTTGACTTTTTTTGTATTAAAAACACTTTTCTTTTATTGGTCGGATGAAATATGCTATTTTTTTGAGATAGGATTTTTGAGTTTTCATGAGCTGTATGCCAAAATCATCAATATTAAAACAAGAAAAGGCTTGAACTACTTCAGTTGTGTGTAATGAATCTAAAATATATGAAAGTCTAATGTTTATCAGTACATTACAGAAAATAATGAACTTTATCACAATATGCTAATTTTTTGAGAAGGACCTGTATACCCCCTTTTTCCCATTATATGTGTTTTTAATGTGATCCAAATTAATTTGATATTTTTACTATAATACAAGACCATTCTTCTTTCCTATCCGGGATTATAGTGGCAACCTTCAGATTCCTTTTTCCTCTTTTTTCTTTTTTTCTGGGTTTGCAGTTTGCTAACACTTACACGTCCCTTCCCCACCATTAGCTTTTGACTAGACAGTGAAAGGAGAAGCAGCAGACAGCTCCTTGCAGTGCAGCACAACTGATTTAGCATTTGTGCTGCTTCTGCTTCTTCCAATCTGAGATCTGCTTTAGGAGACTGCGAGTGGCTGTTTCAGTGACAACCATATTATTTTTTCCCATTACTTTTTGTCTTGGTGATAACAATTACAAAGACAATTACAGAGGGTAATTCTTCCCAGTTGGAACACAGCAAGTACAGATACACTAAGCCATCCCTGCTTTTTCCCAAAAAATAAATAAAGTTGGCGCTATAGATTTACTTTCAGAGGAATGCACTGATGCAGACAGTATTTTATTCCTAGGTCTCATGTACACTGGACATTTTTTTTCCTCCCCTGGGTGCCATTGCTTCAGGGAAGTAATAGGTAGCTTAAAAAATGTGCCTTAAAAGCTGTGTTTTTCAAACTCATTTAGTTGTGTCAAGCATTTGGGCTTTCATTCCATTGGCAGGAATAATAATTTATTCTGGCCTTTGGAATGAATGGATGCTGAACACACCTAGCTTTTCAGCAAATTTACACATGTTTATGTTCGTTCAGACGCCTTCAGGATTTTTTCTGACCAAATGCTCCTGAACATGCTGGGGGTGCATTTGTTTTAGCCTCTAAGCGCTTCTCTTCTAATATGCCTGTATATAAACGCCCATGTGTCAATGGAAGCATAGACAAGGGTCGAAATTTATTTAGAAAATCTGAAAATGTGTGCGTTTTGTGATCCGATGGTGCCATTCGAAATTCGACCGACCAAACCTTCAATTTCACCTCATGTTCCTACAGAAAATAATTTTCGTGTCTGGGAATCTTCTTTTCTTTCTGGGAAGCTTCTTTTCTTTCCAGTAATTTTCTTTTCTTGCACATGAG
This sequence comes from Rana muscosa, assembly GCA_029206835.1. Lineage (NCBI taxonomy): Eukaryota > Metazoa > Chordata > Amphibia > Anura > Ranidae > Rana > Rana muscosa. The sequence goes on along the minus strand of CM055116.1, from coordinate 872,904,745 downwards.
CATTTCTTTTTCGATTACATTTCGCACGATTCTCCCATCATTGATTAGAAAATTGTTTGTTTTTTCAAAACATTTTCCAACATGTTGGATTATTAAAATTCGATGGACGCACGAAAATCGGCTGTTGCTGCAGCCCACTAATGGTGCAAAATCTGAACAAAAATTCTTAGATAAGATTTTTGAAAGAAAGTTCTTTCGAAATTCGACCCGTGTATGGCCAGCATAACACAGAAGTGCATTTAGAGGCTGAAAAAAACAGGAAAACCTAAACCTAAAAAAGTGTAATTTTTTAAATCCTGTTTCCTCAAGGCCCTAAAGGAGAAGTGTGGGAATAATAACAATAAACATACTCACCTCTATGGCTGCAGCATCAATATGATCCTGCAGCTGTCTTCCTCTGGTTCTAAGCCAGAGAACTGAGCTATCACATGACCGCTGATCGTCCAGTTGTTGGTCTGCTCTCAGCACAGAATGGAGACTGTCAGCCCTGTGGAGCCCTCCCTCTCAATGCTGCCCACCAGGGAACCTGGGATTGCTGTAAGCAGTCAGGTCAGCTTCCCACAGAGGAGATGGAGGAACATCTGTTATGAATGTAGCTGGAAGTGATCTACAAAAGGTATCATCCACAAATTTTCAAAATAGTGGGTTAAAAAAAAAAAAATACTAGGACATATGAGATGGACCATATCATATTTACCCACAAAATGGCAATAGAAAATAGTTTTTTTGTATGTTTAATAAAGTTGTTTTCTATTGTTAATTTTAACTCCATTACACCTGATTAATCTGCCGGTAATATAATAGAATCGAATACAAATCCATATTATACAATTTTATTAGCGGTTTATGTTGCCCAATTCCTGAAGAGTACAAATTATATAAGACGCGAGAGATGATGGTGGCCATGCCTCCTGATGACGTCCAGAAAGTGACAAAATGTGGGACTTCTGGTACCGCATCACTTCCGGTAGTTGGAATGCATGCTGGCTCCTGGGTGGATCGAAACAGTGGCAGTTACTTAGACCTATCGGCAGATTATTCCAAGTGCCAGGGGGCACCAGAAAATTGTGAGTGCAATATTTTTATTTATGTTTGAGTGGACCTTTAATTCATTTACTGCACTATGATGGTTGTTTAGGCTTCCTCTCTCCTACAATACTTTGGGCATGGAGCATATTGGCTTCCGGAGAGCACATCGCTGATCAGAGGAAATAGCGCTTAATGACCTCCCTAAGTATAGGCTTAGATGGTCATTATATTCTGGTGAGTGCAATCCTTGATGGGGCACTGGTGGTGACAGGGACTGGTGGTACACCTAAGTGGAGTTTTTCACAGCACAGTCACTTTGGTGCAGAAGATTTACTACAGTAGATTTATTGAAGCATTTTTGAATAGACTAAAGGCACTTTGAATGAACTTTGCACTTTTATTCAGTAGTACTGGGCATTTTATTTACTCAATTTGGTTGTATGAACTGTTCACATGCATGGTATTTTTTATACTGTATGTTTAGAAAAACACAGTTCACAGGACACTTTATTCAGATACACTTACATATAAGTATCTTGCAAGCTGCACACAGGGTGGATGTGGATCACCAATCAAGCAGTCAGACGTCACGAGGGATGAGAAGACCGATGTGGGGATAAGCTGAGACCTGCCATATGGAGGTGTATAATTGGCAGTTACTCCAGCTCTCCAGCTCTTACACCTGGTCTCACAGAGCTAGCAAGAGACCATATCAGGACGGGAGCAGGCACTTTCCGGCAGACAATTATTCTGGTCAATGCACCTATTTCTACTGGGCACATGCTCCCTGCAGGTCTGTCAACACATGCTGCTCCCTGCAGATAGACTCTTCTAAAGACGGAGGGGTCTTGTGATAAAACACCATATATATATGGGAGCCCACCATCACCAGCCAACTGTTTGTAAAAGTAAACAATCTTTATTATCCACTCAAACACAATAAAACAGCTTCCTTAAGTAAAACAAACAAAAAACAGTCTATGATTGTGGTATAATGAAAATAACATGTTGCCTCACTGCTGATAGGCCAATCCCATACCAGGCTTTAGGGTATCTGTTTGCTTCAGGTTGCCACAAAGACTGCAAGAGTTCAGCGAACAGTGCCTCAGATGCCAGACGGTACACACTTGCTCGCAGCCGTGAAGTACTCCACTCTATCTCACAGACAGGTGCTAACTCTTTCAGGCATTCCACGCCAGTGCGTTAACCTTTTCAGGACCAAGGTCCTTGTATTCAGGGTTTGGAGGCTCTTTCCAGACAGAGTCTTGCCGATCCCACGAATTCCAGGTCCCAAATGAGGACTTACCAATCCAGAGTCTACTGTACTGTAAATCAGACCTGTTCTCTCCGACCGGGAACCACTCACCCTGCATGGGTATGAACTCCTGAGCACTAAAAATGTTTTCCCATTGTCCCTCTTAAAGGAACCATAACCCAAATAGTGGAAATCTGGTCCATGGTCACTTCACTTCAAAATACTTAATTTGACTTCAAAGCACTTCACACTTTAGTAAAACATATGTGAAACTATAACCACGAGTTTTCAGCCCGCTAATACCCTTATCTTCTTCTACTGGATCCATATCTTCAGCCCTAACCAAAACATGCTGTTACAATTGCCATGTTAAGAAATAATTTTATGATATAAAAGACAACTATAATGTTACAAAAGACCTGCCATGTTACATGAAATTGAAATGTTAAAGAAGAATTGCAAGGGTCTGTCATGTTAGAGACTGTAGCAAATAAACTGTTGCTATTAGGCAGGGGCAAATGATTTAACAAAAAGTCGGGAGTTAGTGTAGCTTTGAGGGGTGACATGGATAAAATGCCAATCCTTTAACCGCTTGCCGACCAGCCGCCGTCATTATAAGTCGGCAGGTTGGCACGATCCCGCGAACCGTTGTAGCTGTACGTCTGTCCTTTTAAGTGGAATAGCAGACGTGCTGCACTGCCTGAGATCTGCGGGCCTTGAGAGGAAACAAAGTCCTCCTCTTCTTCCCGCTGCTCTGCCTCGTGCCCTGTTCATAATGCCACACAGAGTCTGCTCCAGCAGGAACACAACAGGGATTGTGTCACTGATGCATGCATTGTCACAGCTCACCATCCTTATGGCCTCCTCAAATGGTGACAGTACAGTGCATGCATCCTTTATCAGAAGCCATTGGTGTGGGGAATAAAGGTAGAGCCAGCCTGAGCCTGTTGTTGTGCCATACTCACACAGGTACTTTTTGACGGCCCTCTGCTGCATGTGCGGCCGCTGCAGTATTGCCAAAGTGGTACAGCACATTCTGCAAATTCACGGAAGGGGGCAGAATCTACCATATTGAAAGGCAAGAGTTGTAAAGCCAACAGCTTTGACAAGCTTGAATTTATATGCTGGGCATGTGGGTGGCAGTGACTGTATCTTTTTGTTCGCTGCAGCAGATGGGTCAGAGAAATTTGCCGCTATAGTCTACAGCTGTTAGTGTGTTACTGGCAGATGTGCTGCAAGGACCTGGATTACCCTGCGCTATATCATAATCCCTGTCAGTGGAGGCTGCTGAGAGGTCATGAGGTGTACCAGAGGTAGACCGGAAAGGTGAGGAGTGAGGAGGAGCAAAATTGCATCCCTTTTGTGTGATGTTCAGGTGTTCTTGCCAACAGGCTTAGTGGTGGGAGGTAAATGCCTTGTCAAACATGTGGTACCCAAATGGCTGGTGTTTTGCCATGCTTGATGTGCTTGAGGCACAGTTTGCAAATTGCAACAGTTCGATCGTCTGCACATGTACTAAAAAAGGCCCAGACAGTTATGCTGTGGGAAGTAGTTTGGGGAGATGACAGCTCCGCAATCTGGTGGAATAGGGTGGCTGCTCTGTTCTCTTCCATGATGGCTGCCTCTTTGGGGTTGTGCCTCACCCTCACTTTCCTCCTCTGCTCTATCCGACACCCAAGTTGCGTCAGTGCCTCACCATCATCATCCCCTCCATCTTCATTATCACCAGAGACAACTTGGCAATATGCTGGGGCTGGGGGAACACGACTGCCAATTTGTTGTTTACCATTTTTTCCCCTCTCTGTAGGCTCATGTTCCTACCTTCCTCAACCTCAGAACCAAGATCTGAATCAAGTAATGGATGTGAATCCTCAAGGAGCAAGTGGCCGTTCCATGCCTGATTCTGGGGCTATGACCAGAGTAACTGTGGACAAGGAGGCAGAATAAGCTCTTGCAGCTGCAGTGGACTGCACACTAGTCTCTGCTTGGGTAATGGAGGATGAGGAGGATGAGGATGGTTTAGTAAGCCACCTCCTCTGCATGCTGTGGCTGAATAGCACAGGTATCAAGGCATCATCACTAAACAGAGGAAATGATGCCCTGCCTGAAGATGGACAATGTCCACCTTTGCCTGTGGACACATACACTGCTGGCCCCCTGACAGTGCCATGGGAATGTCTGCCTCTCCTTGTTGGCCTCCCAGACATGATGGAGGGGGGGAGGGGCACTTATTTATAAAAATGTAATAAAGATGTGGAAATATGTCCGTGGATGCACTTTAATCAAAGTGTTCGCCATACTCTAGTGACCAATTTGCTTCTAAGTTTTATTGTCAACGCTTAATTGAACAAGCTAGAAGCTGATTGGGTACTGAGCACAGCTGCCCCGGATTCTGTGTGCATCAGTTTTAGTAAATCTCCCCCACTGCGTCTCCGGAATCAGTTTTTTTAAATAAAGTATTACTTCTCTATTAAATATTTGAAAGATATAAAGTAAACATACAGCTTGTATTTTCAACAAGTGCATATTACTGTTTTTATAGTATAGAAGATAAGAATTTTTCCCAAGATAAAGTAGAAACATATAGTAATGAAAAACATCTGCTATGTTAATTTTCCACATGCATACCTGGTCTACATGGAAGACAGAATTGTACAATTGGTAAAATTTATGACATTTCATGGATGTGTCATGGTCTTAAATTCCAAATTAGACGATGGATATGGTTATTTCAAGTTTAAAGGAAAACTTCTGCAGAACCAGCTTAATTCTTTTTGTACAAATTCCCTTTATGGACCACATTCATACTAATCACACACTTCATTATGACTGCTTTGTCTTTAGTAAAAAATGTATGTTTGTCAAGGTTGAAGCATTTAATGCATACAAGGTTTTTAGTTACCTCTATGTAGAAAAATGTCATAATGATTTTTCTTTAAAGCTCAACTAATTTTTTTGAGCTTTACCTAGTTGTGTACAACAACCTAATAAACAAAGGAAACATTAGAACATGATTGTTAGTTAACATTGAAATCCAGGCACTACACAGTCAAAATAAATATGCCAGAGCTGTTTTACCTGCCAAAGTAGTTCTGAGTCCTGGGATTTTCAAAGTCCTGCCACACAGCATAGCCCTGTCTGGCAGATCAATAGAACAGTTTTTTCTCTGCTGCAGTTAAGTTATACTTACATGTCTTGCCTTCCCAGTCTCTGACTGGACAGTGAACAGAGAAGCAGCAGACTAATGAGCTGAAGACATAGTATTACTATGGATCTTTACTGGCCCTTTAATGTGATGGTTGGTCTCAGTGATCAATAAACAAATGGGAAGGAATAATCCAGTGGACAATTTAATCTGCTAAAGTTATGTTTTTTATATTGGAGTGTCCCAGGAAATGGGACACACAAGGCACAAGGGACAATGTACTTACTATCAGTTGATGGTGTATGCATTTTATTTATGACGTTGTTTAGATTTTTTGTTTTTTTCAACTAAGGGGTTAAGGTGTAATTCCAGCAGTGACTTGGCAGCCTTCCAACCCACTAATGTAAATACAGAGCATGTGCTCAGAGAGGCAAAGCAAGGGTAGCTGAGGGGGGAAGCTGTAAAAGACAGCCTCACTTCTTATAATAATATTAACATGTCAAAGCGAACATGCGATTTTAGTGAGTAGGTTAACATGCACTTTAATAAAATTCAGAAGTTATTTTCATTGTATGTTAGATATGCAGTTTTCATACCTCCCAACCTTTGTACTTCAGAATGAGGGACAGTGGAGGGAGACAGTGAACTGCGGGGCGCTACGCATGCCGTAGCAAAAGGTGGGTGTGGTCAAGCTGTTAACAGTAAGAGGGGCTTAAGGGACATGGTTAAACAAAACCCAGGCTTTCTTGTACCCATAAAATATAAACTCCAGCATAATCATTAAAAATAGCCAACCAGCTTCAAACACCCTAGTCTTCTCAAAGTTTATTTAAACTTTTTAGCACCTTGCCGCCCGCCCCTGCATACATTTACTGTGGGGCGGTGGCTCCTGTGCCCAGAATTATGTACAGGTATGTGATTCTGCACTTCCTGGTCTAAGGCACGCATTTGTGCTGCCAGCGACTCGCTCCCTATGTGATTGGACACAGCGGGTTGCTCCCGAGAGAGGCAGAACGGCGATCTTCCTATGTAAACAAGGCAGATCACCTTTCTGTTAGTAGGGAAGATAGAGATCCTGTGTTTCTGCTAAGCAGGAACACAGATCTCTCTCTTCCCACAGTTAAAGCACCCCTCAAAAAGTTAGCAAGCACTGCCTAGGGACACATTTAACCCATCGATCATCCCTAGTGTTAACCACTTCCCTTCCAGTGTCATTAGTACAATGACAGTATATATTTGTCCACTGCAATGTCACAGTCACCGCCAATACTAGTAAAAAAAGAAAAACAATCCATAAAAATATCCCATAGTTTGTAGACGATATAACTTTTCCACAAACCAATCAATAAACGCTTATCAAAAACATGTAGCAGAATACATATTGGTCTACATTGATGAAGAAATTTGGTTATTTATATTTTTTTATCGGATACAGTTATGCTCAAAAGTTTGCATACCCTGGCAGAAATTGTGACATTTTAGCATTCATATTGAAAATATGACTGATCATGCCAAAAAAAAGTCTTTTATTTAGGGATAGTGATCACATGATATTCAAACCTTTTGGTATCTTTTTATATCCTTTTCCATCTTTGTAAAATTTCATTACCTTGTTACGCAGGTCTTTTGACAGTTTTTTTCTGCTCCCCATGTCTCAGTAACTAGCCTGCTTAGTGCATCCATGTGAGAGCTAACAAACTCATTGACTATTTATACAAAGACACTAATTGCAATTTAAAAAGCCACAAATGTGAGAAATTAACCGTTAATTGCTATTTTAGCATGTGTGTTCCACCTTCGTTGTCTGTACCAAGGCCAAACATTCCAGGGTATGTAAACTTTTGATCAGGGCCATTTGGGTGATTTCTGTTTTCAATATGATTTTAAAAGAAGCCAAAAAACTTTGTGATAATAAATGGCTTCATGTGATCACTATCCTTGAATAATATAATAAAATAATAGAAAAAAAATTTGGGCATGCCTAGTCATATTTTCAATATGACTGCCGAAATTTCACAATTTCTGCCAGGGTTTGCAAACTTTTGAGCACAACTGTATGTTTTATAGCAGAAAGTAAAAAATATATTTTTTATTTTTCAAAATTGTCGGCCTCTTTTTGATTATAGCGCAAGAAATAAAAACTGCAGAGGTGATCAAATTCCACCAAAGTAAAAGCTCTATTTGTGGGAAAAAAAGGACATCAATTTTATTTGGGTACAGCATCATACGACCGCACAATTGTCAGTTAACCTAATACAGTGCCGTATCGCAAAAAATGGCCTGGTCCTGGAGTGGGGTAAACCTTTCAGAGCTGAAGAGGTTAAGCTGGTTAGTGACGGGCTAGGTTAGGGTAGATGTAGGCATGTCCTCTTCATGTGCTTTTACAACATTGCCCTTAGCAAAGCAGTCCAGTGTCTATGAAAGAAAAAAATACAGCGCCAAGATTATTAATGGGAAATAAGGGAGTAAATCAAACCGCTGCCACTTATTTTTTGGTGATGTACCAAAACCACAAACAAGAAAAGAGCAAGCAGTGCAGGCCTGTACTCCTTTCTATACTCACTTTGGTTTTGGTATTGATGCAGTGGTTGGGCTGCACACAGCAGAGGCCATGCACATCTACAGTTCCTATGCCTTGCCAGCATAATCTTTCTTTTTCTAGACTGCTCTTCTCAAGGGACTGTCCAAAAAAATTAGTGGCAAGCATAAGGAGAGGTAATAGTGCTGCATCATGGAGGTAGTCAAACATTGCTAATGCTGTGACCTCTTCCTCCTACTTCTCCCCCTTTTTCTCCGTCTACTCCACCACTCCCTTTCCTCCTTCACCTCTTCCTCCCCCCCTTTTACATAATCTTCATTATTATTTTCGTTTGCAAGTATGCCATGAGAAGAGGCTCTAGGGATTTTTTTTTAAAAGACTGTGGCTCATCTTTTTATGTTACTCCTAGAGCAGGGGTAGGCAACCTCGGCCCTCCAGCTGTGGTGAAACTACAAGTCCCATGAGACATTAAAAGACCCTGACAATCACAGGCATGACTCCTAGAGGCAGAGGCATGATGGGATTTGTAGTTTCACCACAGCTGGAGTTTCAAGGTTGCCTACCCCTGTCCTAAAGCAAACACTGTATGGCCTAAATTATGGGACTACGAAACATCAAATACTCCTCCCACATTTAGTGCAAATTACCTGGCCTGGGAAGTCATACATTAACATATTCCAATCTACCATCACGATTTTTTTTTTTTTTTACTATTTTCATTATTTACAATGTAGATAGGTTTTGATAACCTAACAAAATATTCACAAAACCCCCCCCAGAAAATATGTCTTCAACCAGCCACCCTTATATAGCCTGTATACCAGCATTTACAGATTTGAACTTTTATACTTTTAGTTTAAATTTTTTTTTTTTTTTAATTGTCATTATTATTAACTCATAAGCAGTGACGGCCACTCATGCAGAGCGCAGGGGCGCGCCCCCCTCATCCATGTGCCCGGGCACCGGGCGCATGGATTCCAATGTTTTTTTTAAGCACATGATTAGAGCCTGGGGCTCTAATTGGCTTTAAAAAGGGTGGGCTTGGGGCGCAGAGCACTTTGGATACCGATGACAGAAGTAGCATACAAGTTTGTACCACAGCTAGAAAGCCTTTCTGAACAGATACCAATTTCTGAGAGATTGAGCAGGCATTTTGCATCAGTAAAAAAAATAAAAATTGATGTCCTTATTGGACACTGAGGATCGAAATACAATGTCGTAGTATACAGGTTTGTTCCACAGCTTAAAGGGTAACTCCACTTTAGCGAGAAAAAAAATAGCAAATAAAAATATTTTTAATATAACATATACAATTGCAAATCAAGTATTGTGTTTAAAAATTACCTTTCCTTTTCAGTCTTCAGCAGTGTAATTTTCTGTAAAATGCAATGCAATATGGCTACCTGGATGCATTCTGTACACAGATGGTGTACAGAACGCCCCTCCTGAAAATGTCATTTCCTGCTTGTGTGTTGGCTTTTAAATTTTCCCAGAAGTCTGAACTAAGATACAAGTCATATTTTTGGCATCTCCTGAAACAAAAATGTAATTTTTGGTGAGATACTCCCAAAGGGAAATCATGTCTAAAGGCATGCCGACCCTCCCAATTTTATTATTGGAGCCATGCAGGTGCAGCAGCTGACTGATCATTTTCAAACCACTCTCATACAGATACACAGATTACACATGGACACAGACAGACACAGTTATTTCTTCAAAATACTAAAAGGTAGAAATCTGCAAAAAAGTTTGTTAAAATCCTTGCAATGTACATAGATCACCCAGAGGGGAATGGTTTTTACTCAACATAAGTTGAGTTACTCTTTAAATGCTTGTTTTGACACTCAGCATTTTGCAAGAACTGTGAGATTGGGAATCTTGTCAAGCAAAACAAGGTCAAACACAAGAGTTTGAATTTATAACATTTAGATTTATACATAACATAAAAGAGCACATAGAATAATAAAGATCTTATGCTAGTGGGCTCAAGCATACCACCTCTTCACATTAGAAAATAGTCTGTCCCCAGAAGTCACCTAATAAGACTTAAATAATAGTAGTATGTTTATTGATTTATGCATTGAGAACATAAAATTTATCATAGGTTTAATAGGAAAATAAAATAATTTGGCGCAGGTTCTACTACTTCATTAAACTGTTTTATTTTTTTCTCTACACATAGATAATTATTTCAGGAACAGAATATTCATTGCTGTCATCCTATACACTAGACTTACAAACATCTATGCCTACCCCTTTTCACTGAACTTTTAACAAATTTATTCTTTCTGTAAATTAGCATCTCATCCAGCCTGTCTTGATTAATAATTTAATTCTGACATTAATCATCATTACTCTCAACCACAGATGGCAAAAATAGTAACTTGTGCATCTATCACATGACTGTTTTCCAAGTATGCATAACTGTATAAAAAAAAAGTACGAAAAAAAAAAAGTCTATTATTGTTAAGCAGTGAGTAGAATCAAACTACTAATTTCTTAGAACATGTTTAATGTGCCATTTAAGTAATGGTAATTACCAGCAGCTGTGCATTGAAAGCAATGGTTATATACTTAACTAGGCCGTAATGTGTTTAATGGTGCGGTGGCAGGTTGAATAGTCTGCATTTACAAAGTGTGAGCAAGTAAGGGGGCAAATGATATGCTGCAGATGAAAGATGTGCATAAGCAATAGGTTTTAACTATGTTGTAAAGTTTTATAGATATGTAAGAATATTATTTTAAAGAAATCAAAGCGTTCAACAAGAAAGTTTGACGTTATAATGAGATTATCCACTTTATGGCAGTAAATTAATGGTTTTATGGAGTCACACTATATACTTTGAAGATCATAAAAAGGTGCCTGCATTCATGAATCAAATTCATTAACCAATATTGATAATAGGTAGGGTACTCAATGGATTGGCCAGTCTACAAGTGGTCAGCTGTTCTATGGCTGAAAGACTACATTCATACAATAATTGATAGCTACTTTACTGTGCTGACATGGTTCTGGAAATCACAGAGAAGCTGTCATTAAGTTTAACATTGGAAAATGTTCAGAATTGGCACTTAACATTGTTATAATCACTTGCAGAAAATTAAGGCTGCAAAGTTATTGGTATAGTCTGGATGCTGGCAGGTGCATATTTTAGATATTAATATGTCCTGAAAAAGAGATCTGGTACTAAATTTTAACAACAGCCATTTAGTGTGTGAATAGTAGATAGATAGATAGATAGATAGATAGATAGATAGATAGATAGATAGATAGATAGATAGATAGATACAGGGGCATAACTAGGATTTTGAAAATAACCTTTGGGCACTGTAAGGAGAGTAATAATGAGGAGCAAATGGTGGGTATGGCAGATTGTGTTAACAGTGGGATTGGCTAAAAAAGATATGGTTAAATTAAACCTGAGCCTTAGTGGAAAAAGAGGGGAGAATGAGGGAGATAGAGAAAAGGTGAGAGAAAGAAAGAGAAGGGGAGGAGAGGAGATTGGGAGAAGGTGGGACGAAGAGAAGGGAAAGACCAGAGGAGAGGAGAGAAAGAATGAAGAAAGGAGGTATGGAGAGGGTGAGGGAGAAGTGGACAGAAGAAGAGGCAGTAGAGAGGGGAGGGGGAGATAGAGAAGGGGAGAGAGATGGAGAGAGAGAGAGGGAAACGGAGAGGGGAAAAGATCAGCAGAGAGAAGAGAGAGAAAAAGACATGGACGGAGGAAGGGTGTTCAGAGTTCAAAATTTGTTAACTCAGATGGTAAATTTTATTGGTAATAATTTACAGATTACTCATCAATTATGCAACCCCATAGGATCCAAGCTCAACCACCAAGCTTGGTCTCCCCCAAGGTAAGGCAGTGCATAAACAGCAAGCAGCCAAAATCTGAGTTGCAGACTGCAATTGTAAATATGCTGCCAGTTCCCACACAACACCCTCCAGGGTCCACAGGCAAGGCAGCAGTGCACAAGAAACCAGCATCAGACTCAGCTGCTGGCCGTAATTTTACATTTTCCCCCCTCATAACCCCTTCTACAGGTCCAGTGTGCATGTTCTCATTGCACTCCCAGGGGTTAGAGTGTGGGCAGAAACACTCAGCTACTAGCTTCTGTCCCAGCTTGCCACCTGTCAGACCTGAAGCACAAAGTGGAGGAGGAGTTTCAGAGCACTCCCCTGAGCTCTGTACTTCAAAGCTGACAGACAGAACCTGTATAGATATTTAAAAAAACGCAGGTGGTAGCAGGGCTCAGACCTTGGGAACCACACCTACCACCGAAACACGTACACTGGATGTCTAGCACTAGTTCTGCCTCTAGATAGATAGATAGAATAACATTTAAAACTTTTTTGTTTTTTGAAAGAACAGTTTTTTTAATCAAATATATCATGTTTTTGAAATAACGGATGCATAATTTATTATTCACATATGACTACAAAGCCCCATTTTCAGCAGTGATTACTTCAGTGTTTTAATGGCAATCCCCCATAGATCTTTTTAATAAACTACTCTTATGCCTTGTACACACAAGCCTAATTTCCGTTGGAACAAACTCCGACGGGTTTTTCCGACGGAATTTCGCTCAAGCTGTCTTGCATACACACGGTCACACTAAAATCCGACCGTCAAGAATGCGGTGACATAAAACACTACGACGAGCCAAGAAAATTAAGTACTATGATTCAGAGCATGCGTCAAATTGTTTCCGAGCATGCGTGGTTTTTAGTCCGTCTGAATTACATCCAGACTGGCGGAAATTCTCTATCTAATTCTGTCGGAATTTCGGACAGAAAAAGTCAGATGGGGCATACACACGGTCTGAATATCTGATGAAAAAATTCCGTCTGACTTTTCCCATCTGAAATTCCGAGCATGTGTACGCGCCATTAGAGTTTGTTTAACTATGTTTAAATTATCATTTTTTGATAATCTAAGAAACTTTGGCAACTGTATGAGCACAGCTGAAACCAGGTATTCGGTTAAAAAAGCAAATAAATAATCTTTTTATTTTAGGTTGCAAGCTACTAGCATTCCAAAAGTTGACTTTGGAGTTCAAAAATGGCCAAAACAATCAGCTTTTTTAAAAGAAACACATCAGTCTGTTTCAAGGTCCTCAGCAGGCTGCTCCCTTAGAGGGTAAGGAAACCTTCAGACAAAGCTGTGTACTTACCTAAGAGGAGCCAATCAGTTTTCCAGTTCCATACAATTCTAGAGGCCACATTGTACCAATGCAGACATCAGGTGAATAATGAGCTGGTTGGCACAATTACTACAGTAGACTTTAGGTTAATTAGGTCTTGCAGCAAGGGCTTTACTAATAGGATCAGGGAAAAATGCCCCACAAGCTAGTCACTAAGGATGAGCCGAACACCCCCCAGTTCAATTCGCACCAGAACTTGCGAACAGGCAATAAATTTGTTCGAACATCCGAACACCGTTAAAGTCTATGGGACTCGAACATGAAAAATCTAAAGTGCTAATTCTAAAGGCTTATATGCAAGTTATTGTCATAAAAAGTGTTTGGGGACCCGGGTCCTGCCCCAGGGGACATGTATCAATGCAAAAAAAAGTTTTAAAAACTTCAGTTTTTTCGGGAGCAGTGATTTTAATAATGCTTAAAGTGAAATACTAAAAGTTAAATATTCCTTTAAATTTCATACCGGGGGGGTGTATAGTATGCCTTTAAAGTAGCGCTTGTTTCCCGTGCTTAGAACTGTCCCTGCACAAAGTTTCATTTCAGAAGGAAAAAAAGTCATTTAAAAGCACCCGCGGCTATAATGAATTGTCGGCTCCCGGCAATACAGAGAAAAGTAATTGATAAAAAAAAATAAAAAAATGCGTGGGGGTCCCCCCAAATTTAATTACAAGGCCCTTCAGGTCTGGTATGGATTTTAAGGGGAACTCCATGCCAAATAAAAAAAAATGGCGTGGAGTTCCCCCCAAAAATCCATACCAGACCCTTTAACCGAGCACGCAACCTGGCAGGCCGCAGGAAAAGAGGGGGGATGAGAGAGCGCCCCCCCTCCTGAACCATACCAGGTCACATGTCCTCAACATGGGGAGGATGCTTTGGGGGTCTGTGACCCCTCAAAGCACCATGTCCCCATGTTGATGGGGACAAGGGCCTCATCCCCACAACCCTTGCCCGGTGGTTGTGGGAGTCTGCGGACAGGGGGCTAATCGGAATCTTGAAGACCCCTTTAACAAAGGGGACACCCAGGTACGAAATTTTCAGGAATATTTCACTTTTATTGTTTCACTTTAAGCATTGTTTCACTTTAAGCATTATTAAAATCACTGCTCCTGAAAAAACTGCAGTTTTTAAAACTTTTTTTTGCATTGATACATGTCCCCTGGGGCAGGACCTGGGTCTCCAAACACTTTTTATGACATATAAGCCTTTAAAATTAGCACTTTAGATTTCTCCCATAGACTTTTACAGGGTGTTCCGCGGCTTTTCAAATTTGCCGCCCTGTTTGGCGAATGGACGAACAGGCAATGATCGAGTCGAACATGAGTTTGACTCGAACTCGAAGCTCATCCCTACTAGTCACACCTCTTGAAATCAATGGGCCTGTATAATAAGGCTTATGTGCATTCTTTGGGGCATCCTTGTAGTGAGATCATAATAATTTATTGACTGTTTAACTGCAATCCATGTTACTCTTAACTGACATCAATTTCTACCCATGTATTACTACTTAATTATGATTGATGATGCCCACCTTTAAATCATTGTTGAGTTACACATATCATTCCTACCATCTGAACTACTCTAGCTAAACTTGAAATATTTAATATATGAACCATTCTAGCTACAAAAGTATTTAAATTCTGCTCAGCCACCCTTATGATCTACACAAGGCTGTTCCACCTTGTAGCTTGCCAACACATTTTAGATATCATTAATGGTCACAAATTTTGAAAGTTGTTTGTCTAAGAGAAATAAGACTTAGCATTTAAATTTTTGTTTATATCAACCTATTTCATTATTACTGTGCTGACAAAGCTTTTAATCTGTGTGTCCTAGTTAATAGTTTTGTTTTCAAGGTACTTGTGCACAATTTTTAATGTTTATGATTATGGAGGGATGCTTATTATATATCCTGCGTTTATTGATTATTTATGTAAGCTTATTTTCAATTATTATCTTAAGGGGGAGCAGGAGTGTTTTATTAGTGATTCAAATAAATATGATTTACTAGGATAATATGTACTGAACTTGCTAAGCTAAAAGGTAATCAAACATAGAAATAGATTTTGGCAGGAGTATACACAAAGTGGATTGTTTCTTTGCATGTGTAAAAGCTGAATGGTGCCTAAAATAAAGGTCAAAACTATGATAGTGAGAGAGGTTCATTTACTACTTCATTGTGCAAAGAATGCTGGGTTACGTGGGTTTTTACCACAAGTCCAGAAACATTTTTCAACACTTCTGCTTGTTCCAAGCAAATATAAAATTGTTATAAGCATTAGCATACTTTGTTGGGCTTTAATCTAGCGGTCTTGTCAACTCCTCTTCAGATAAAATAATACTTTCCTATGTGGTCATTTGTTCAAAATATACAATGGTCTCAATGCATTTTTCTTTGAGCAGTTTTATTTAACCTTAACTTTCTTTAAGCTTCTTTTCTATTGTTTAGTGTCAGTAATAATGATATATAAACCACACAGAGATCGATTACCTGGACATTCAATGAACCTGGCGGTAAGTTCACAAACCCTGAACCCTTTTTCTTTCTGGCTCTTTTCAAAGCTAATTTATGTTTTTTTTTTTTATTATTATTTAAAAGCATGGTTAGTTTGACTCTACTATGAGAGACCACACCAATATTTTTTTTTTCAATTCTGTTCAACATGGAAATACATGGCATTAAGGCCCCTTTCACACCAGCGGACCAATTGAGTCCGCCTGTCCATTTTTCAGGTGGACCTGATCGTGCCACCCATTGTCCTCTATGGGGTAGTGGATGTCAGCGGACATGTGTCCGCTGACACCCGCCTGGCATCCAATGTGATAAAACCCGCTGAAAACAGATGGATGGTGATACGCTCGCCATCCATCCAGCAGATCGGATAACAATCGGATAGAAACAGACATGCGGCCCCTTTTAATCTGGCCGCCCCATAGAGGAGAGTGGGCTCTGTCCTTGTCCGCTCTGCATAGCTGAGCGGACAGGACCTGTCATCCACCTGCTCAGTGGGGATCAGCGGAGAGATCCCTCGCTGAGCAGGCGGATTCCCCCCGGATGGATCCGCCACGTGTGAAAGGGGCCTTAGCGTTAGTTAAAGTCCCTGGCTCTTTTTTTAAAACAAACAAGTAACTAATGACCATATTTGGCTAATCCAGATTTTAACGGGAAGACACCAATTTTATTGAACCTACCTAAAAAACTCATAAGACCTACCGTAAATATTTATACAAGAAACATAAGATAACGTACATTTTTTTTAACCATAGTTAAACTTAAAAGCAAACTTCCCCCAATATGGATAGAACCCCAACAAAATTCATCAAAGTATATTGCCATTAAAGCGATTACACAACTCATATTTTTTAAATCCAGAAATCATCCAAGATAAAAGTTGATGGCACACAGCAAAGATTTTTATCAAAAGCTTATCTGGGGTTAAAATAAGTGAATCCAAACAGAACAAAGAAACTAACGTGCTTTGACCAATTGGTCCTACTCTTAGTCGTAATCATAGTTTTAATTAGTATCCCCTGATCATAATAAATACTCCCACTCTCCCAGGAATTCTACCTATAAAAATATTCTGAAATTGCAATTATTACAAGCAAACATGAATCACTTGCAAAAATAAACTTTGTAAATATTTTTCGAATAAAGGTTGTTGTTTCTCTAGCTTCAGGATACAGACTTTAGGATCCTTTTTATCCCTGAGTTATTTTAAGAAAGAACAGGATAAGAGTAAAACATAACTGACAGTTGTGGATTCTCCTAGATGTGTTTATGCTATCTGTATATATTGCGGGGTACATAAAAAGAGCAAAATTACAAAATGTATAGTGACGGAAAGTTTTGTTTTTTAAAACATTATCTCATTTGTAAGACCTGGAACCACAACCCCGGCGTTGGGTGCACCATTAGATGCACCATTAGATCACTCAAAATGGCAATAGGGGAACATTTTTGTGGCAGGTCCAATGTTAATGCTTCAAAACTGTCCACAGTATTGTACCATTATTATCAGGCATATGGAGGAGATATGAGATCATTTATTGGCACCAGACACTTCTGGAGCAAGTTTTTTTTAACTCTGCTTTAGGTTTCCAGAAGTTTTAACTACCACTGGGATATGATTTGTATTTGTTTTTAAATAGTTAAAGAGACTGTAAATATTATGTACAGTAGCAAATCCTCGGTTGTAGTGTAATCTTTTTTTTCTTGTACCTCTCATGTTCTCTCATTTTCCTTTATTCCATTTTTACTTTGTTTTTGTTTTCTTGATTTAAACTTACATTTGAGGTTATTGTAGTTCTATTACTACACTTGCAACACAACTGTTTGCTTTACAAAGTTTATCTTTGCAATTAATACATGACACATTTGACACGTTTCATTTATTCATGTTTTAATTGGGAGAATTATTTCTCTGTGGCACAGTAAAAGGTTAATGTGGTTGCAATTTCTGGGGAGACAGGGTATTTTTTGTTATATGGGGATAATGACAAGTTGTTACGATTAAGACCTAATTATATTAAGATGAGGTCCTTATCTTCTCAATATTGAGGACAAGGTTCTTTGCTGGAGGGGCTTTGCCACCCTTCCCTGCAAGGTAACCCCCCACTGTTGAGGGCTGCTATATTTTTGTAAAGAGTACACCTGTATCATTATAGGTGTTATTACAATACAAATTTTCTTTTTCGTTATAGACAGTCCAATGAGCCCCCACAAACCTTCAGGATGCTGTCAGTGTCAAGTTTCGCCTCCTATCATTCATTGATTTGCTTCATCTGCCACTAAACTCATATTGCCATTTATTTGTGTTCCGTTATGTGGAGCTTCTCAGATTCCATGCACCTTCATCATTCTTCTACTTCAGGGTTGGTAACATGTGTTTTGCAATGCCCTACACCATGTTATACTAGAAGTGCCACAACATCACTTCTGGTGCCATATTGCTACAATGATGCAGGCATGCAGGAGTCTACAGCCGTTTAAAGAGTCTGGGGGACACTGTAAAGATTAGGACTCAGCTGAGGAAGAGGTTTAATACCCTGAAATATTATTTTAAGGTCCTCACTCCCTCCCCACCTGTGCTGTCTATTGTGGCATTCTGTTACTTTTGACTTTATGTTTGTACATTTCTTCTGTACATGGCTTTGTTTGTACTGTTATATTAGCCTCGGTCTATTCAGTATATTTTGCCAGGCACCCTTTGATAGATGCACGTTAATTTCTTTATATATATATATATATATATATATATACAATTTTCTGTTTCTTGTATTTTTTTTTAATTCTTGTAATTTTTCTTATAAAGCTATTAAGGTGTGCAGAAACCCAAAAATGATTAAAAATTGCCTTTTTTAGTTGTTTCTTTGGAGCAGGATTATGAAAAGGCTCTATAGGTAGTTTGCATTGTTTATATACAATTACTGTTTTTCCACTTCCTGGTTAAGTGAGGCACAAGTGATGTAACCCGTTTGAAAAGGACCAACTCATGTAGAGAAACATGTATTTGCCATCATCCCTTATACGTTAAAAATAGAAATAACCTCTGAGGGCAGGATTTTTTAGGCAACGAATATACTCAAAATTATATATAGAAAAAATATTTATTACATGATACAATTACAAATATTTATAAACATTGTCATGATTTACAAACATTAAAAACATGGACAATGATTCAATTCTAGATAATACAATGATACTATCCGTCATCAGATACACATCACTAGGTCAACTGGTGACAAGTAGAGGTGGATAATCCGACACGTTTCAAATGCAAGGCATTCTTCTTCAAGGAATATTAAAGTATCATAATCTACAATAAATCAAAATACAAATTTACATTAAATATCAGACAGATAAGCGATCACATTCCCACACCCTTAGAGTGTAACCAGATAGTGACTCACTTTTCTTTAATCATATGTACCAAAAATCTGTGGATGCATTTCCCATGGTAATCCCAGACGGGGGTGCTTATTTTCAATCCTTCATGTTGAGTATGTTCCTCATCTCTATAACCCATAGGTGAGCAGGATATACATAATCCACTCAAATGGCGTCTGAATGCAAGCAAACAACGGCTATACCAGAAAGAATAAGCAGAAATGGGGGGGGGGGGAAGGGGAAAAAGGGGAAAAAATCAGAAATTCTATCTCTCCAAAAGATTCATGGGCACGGAACATATTCAATGACCACTCACCCATGTATCCGAGAAGAAGGAAAAAACTGATCCACCGAGTGTGGTCCGGGAACGGGCCTGCAGGCCCAAAGCAGGTAAAGAAAAATCCTGCTGCCACCTGAAACCTTCTCCAAAAAAGCCCCCCTAGCTTGTGGTATTGTGCAATATGCCTCCTAGGCTCTCTGGCTACGGAGGGGAAATTACACCATATGCCCACCTTGGCGTTCTTAAATACTTATCGGGTCTGGTTCCAAGCGATGACGCCACATGCCGCGTGCCGCCATGTCCGCATGACGAGAACACGGCGCATGACGGGAGGAGCCATGTCATCAAAGAGCGCCCGACGTACATGCCGTCATGAGATGGGTTTTTCCTATGTAAAAAGCCCCACACTGGCACTGCATGAGATGCACAACACCCAGAGTTCTACAGTTGGCAAAGTTTCTCAAGGCGAAGGTCTCTCCATTGGGCAGTGCCAGCGTGGTCCTCCTACCAATTACTGGGCATTGCGCACAGGACCCACATGAAAAGGTACCATGGGTCTTTCATGGGTCTTTTCTAGAAACACCCTTGTATTCACTCTGGACCAACATGGTACCAATGGAGCCTGCTCTTTTAAAGGTAATTTGCGGCCTATCTGTCACAAGATTTTTAAGGATAGGATCCTCCGTGAGGATTGGCCAAAATTTTGAAATGATTTTGCGTATTTTGAGGTGTTCATTGGAATATCCAATGATAATCCTCGTTGTGTTGTTGTCTTCACTCTTTTTCTTAGACTTAAAGATGAAGCTTCGTCTATTCGTGGCTTTTACCCTGTTGAATGCCTTTCTAAGGCTGGATTTTGTGTATCTTCTTGCCAACAAGCGAACTGTACAATTCTCATTCGAAGAAATTGGCTGAAAGGAATCAACGTCTTCAATGCCTCTGGGTGGAAACTACCTGCATGTAGCAATGTGTTGCCCGCCGTTTATTTCCTAAATAGAGTACTACTGATCTTGCCTTCAAGATCCTTTCGGATAGAGATATCCAAAAAACTGACCTCTCCACCATTGGAAATTGGAAATCATTTTACCCACTCAGGTAGACGCAATCAGTAGAGGCAGCTGTCTATTGATTCCCTTGAAAAACATATATCCTATACCTCTGCTGACATTGGTGTTGTTAAATACTTTTGCGCGGTTCAATCAAAACACTTTCCAAGCCATCCCACACAATGAAGATATCATCTATGTAGCGCTGCCACATCAAGATGTTGGCAGCGCACATAGATGCATGGACGGTACACATGCTCTGTGCAGCCCCTGTGCAGGGCAGCCATCAGGAATTTTGGGGCCCCTTACACAGCTTCAGGCATGGGCCCCCTGGAGCTGAGGAGAACCGGGGGGGGGGTGCTTCTGCCGCAGATTGGCTAGCGGGGGGGCTGCTGCAAATTCAGAAGCGGGGGGGGTGCCACGAATTGAGAAGCAGGGGGTTTGGGTGCTGACGAACACAAAAAAAGACAGAAGTACAAAAAAAAGGGAGGTTTCCATCTGGGGCCCTGGGGAACTCCTGGCCTCTGGGGACCTCTGGGCCCCTTACAAAAAAAAATTCATTAAATAAAATAAATAAATAAAAAAAACAAATTAAATAAAAAAATGAATAATAAAAAAATATATATATAAAAAAAAATAAAAAAAGGGGGGTTGACATTCGGGGCCCTGGGGAACTCCGGGCCCCTTACAAAAAAAAAGAAAATTAGAAAAAAAAGAAAAAAAGAAAAAGGGGGCCATACGGGCCCCTGGGGACCTCAGGGCCCCTTACAGGTGTACTGCCTGTACCCCCCTGATGGCGGCCCTGCCCCTGTGTGAAAGGAATGTGTGGTTGGGAACATTTAAACAAGTAGCCGACAGCTGACCCGCCGACTAAACTACTAGTGTGAGACTGTGAGCAACCTGGGAACATCAAGTCACACTAGGAAGATTTCCCTTCACCATCAGAAAGTCAGAGAAAATATCTCCAAAGTGAAGTGAACCCCCCTCATCTCCTATTCCTGTGACAAATATTTACGCTATGGTGGCTTTCTTTTCCTTCGCACTTCAACAACTGTGATATACGGAGAGAATTGGCGTCTAATCCTGGAGATAGCTGATAGCGATAAAGAGACCCTGGCAGGGGAATAGCCATCTGTTTGTATTGATCCGTGAACAGATCATTCGTTCTGGTAAGCGGCAGTGATAACTAGTGGTGGTGGAACCTTTCTCTATTGAATACCTGGCACTTTTCAAAGGGGGTTTTGTGTTTGAAGTCACCAGTGGTTGAATGAGAAGATTCATATCTGCACCATATGGTCACCTTGGCTTTTCAGGATTTTTTCAGCTCTATATGCATCTTTTATTATTCACTTACAGGACTGTGCTCTCTTTTTCATTTTCAAGTTTTATGTTAGACTGTCTGGCAACAGTCGGGACTTTTAAATCTAGTTGTCAACTCTAAACATTAGAGACTGCATCCTGTTACACCATTTGTTTGTACACATATTGGTGATATTCACTCAAGTGTTGCGCAGCTTTATTATTTGTACTATTATTCTATTGTGTGTGTCTCACATTTAAGTTGCAGCATTTTTTGAAAAAATTTGATTCACATTTATTTATGTGGGAGCAAATTCTTATTTAGACAGCACAGTATATTTCACACTTTATACTTATAATAACGTTGTTAAACTTCTAATCGGTTGTGGGTCGCTGCCTTAGCACTCGATTGATGGCTGCCAGTCCAAGATCGTGTGGAATGCTGTTGTACAGCGACTCCACATCGATCGTCACTAGTATTGCATCTGGGGGAATTGTTAAATCCTCCAGGATTTGGAGGAGGTGAATCATGTCCTTTGTGTAGGACGGTAGGTCCATCACGTGGGGCCTAAGATATTGCTCGATGAATTGACTCACCCCCTCCGAAATGGAGCCATTACCTGAAATAATGGGCCTCCCTGGTGGATCCTGCATGCTTTTGTGCACTTTGGGCAGCGCATACATGTTTGGTTGGCTTGGGTGTTGGGTCCGTATAAAATCCCATGTATCCTTGATGATGATACCTTCGCTAAAGAACTCATCTACCAGCTGATAGAATTCACCATTGAATCTATCCACTGTTGCTGGGGAGATCTTTTGTTAAAACTGTCTATTGTTAAGAATTTTAAGGCACATATTTTCATAATTAATATTGTCTATCACAGTGATATGCAATTAGCGGACCTCCAGCTGTTGCCAAACTACAAGTCCCATCATGCCTCTGCCTTTGGGTGTCATGCTTGATGCTGTCAAATGTCTCGCTATGCCTCATGGGACTTGTAGTTTGGCAACAGCTGGAGGTCCGCTAATTGCATATCCCTGGTCTATCAGGACAACATTCCCACCTTTGTCAGATGCTTTATTAGTGACTTCCGAGTTGTTTTTTTAACATTTTAAGTGCATGTTGCTGTTCAGCATTCAAGTTGTTGTGAATGTTATTTTTCTTCAATGTATCTAGTTCCCTGGAGATTTGTCTAACGAATAATGCAATTGCTGGGTTTTGATTTAATGAAGGAAATTTATTTGATTTTCGTTTGAATTTTTTAATCGGTTTAGCTCCTCCCTCTTACTCAATGTCAAACTCATTCAACAGGTCATATTCCCATGCCCCATATAAGGATGCATTTTCTTGTAGGAGGAGATTCAGGTCTCTTAGTGTCAGAGACCCAGCGCTGCTGACACACACTTCCGGGTGTCAGCAAGGAATGTCTGCTCTCCAGGTGCTAGTGCGCATATGCGGACACTTAGAATGGGCCAAATTGGACTCAGACCGCGCGCACGCAATGCGCGCGCCCATGCGCGCAATGCGCACGCCCATGCGCGAAATGCGCACGCCCATGCGCGAAATGCGTGCGCCCATGCGCATGCGCGCCTCCTCCAATCCCGGCGCACGGCGCCCTATTTAAACCAGGTTCACTTGAGTGTCAGTGCTGGATTGTCTTTCTAGCTAGTACCTGTGTCCCTGTCTGAAAACCTGCTTGTTTTGACTGATCTCCTCCTAAAGACTCCTGGCTTGCTCTTGATCAGGGATGAGCCGAACACCCCCCTGTTCGGTTCGCACCAGAACCTGCGAACAGACAAAATGTTTGTGTAAACTTTAGAACCCTATTAAATACAATGGACTCGAACGTTCGAAATCTAAAGTGTTAATTATAAAGGCTAATATGCAAGTTATTGTCCTAAAAAGTGTTTGGGGACCTGGGTCCTGCCCCAGGGGACATGTATCAATGCAAAAAGAAGTTTAGTTTTAAAAACGGCCGTTTTTTCGGGAGCAGTGATTTTAATAATGCTTAAAATGAAACAATAAAAGTGAAATATTCCTTTAAATTTCGTACCTGGGGGGTGTGTATGATATGCATGTGAAGTGGCGCATGTTTCCTGTGCTTAGAACTGTCCCTGCAAAAAATGTCATTTTTGAAAGAAAAAAATGCATTTAAAACTGACTCGCGGCTATTAATGAATTGTCGGCTCCCGGCAATACATACAAAAGTCATTGATAAAAAAAAAAAAAAAAGCGTGGGGGTTCCCCAGAATTCAATTACCAGGCCCTTCAGGTCTGGAATGGATATTAAGGGGAACCCCGCCACAAATTAAAAAAAAAATTGACGTGGGGTTCCCCCAAATATCCATTCCAGGCCCTTCAGATCTGGCATGGATTTTAAGGGGAACTCCACCCCAAATTAAAAAAAAAAATGGCGTGGAGTCCCCCTAAAAATCCATACCAGACCCCTTATCCGAGCACACAACCTGGCCGGCCGCAGGGGAAAAGGGGGGGACAAGAGAGCGTACCAGGCCACATGCCCTCAACATGGGGAGGATGTCCCCATGTTGATGGGGACAAGGGCCTCATCCCCCCAACCCTTGCCCGGTGGTTGTGGGGGTCTGCGGGTGGGGGGCTTATCGGAATCTGGAAGACCCCTTTAACAAATGGGACCCCCAGATCCTGGCCCCCCCTATGTGAATTGGTAAGGGGTACATTGTACCCCTACCATTTCACGAAGAAAGCGTAAAAAAAACGTTTAAAAAACACACAAACACCTTGAAAAAGATCCCGATGTCCAGCGCTGTCCTTCATTGGTTGTGCCTAAGCGGACCTGATGGGGAACTCCCTCTCAGTATTTTAAATGTATAGACCCGCCCCTTCTAAAGTTCCCCATCAGGTCCGCCCCCTCGGTATGTCGGACCCGCCTACGTCTTTGGCCTGAGCGGGGAACTTCCTTCACTATGTAAATTTAAATTACACAGTGAAGGAAGTTCCCCGCTTAAGCCAATGACGTAGGCGGGTCCGACATACCGAGGGGGCGGACCTGATGGGGAACTGCTCTCACTTTGGTAATACATGTATAGACCCGCCCCTTCTCATGTTCCGCATCTGGTCCGCTGAGCGGACCTGATGGGGAACTTTAGAAGGGGCGGGTCTATACATTTAAAATACTGAGAGGGAGTTCCCCATCAGGTCCGCTCAGGCACAACCAATGACGGACGGCGCTGGACATCGGGATCACCGCGGGACACTGGATTTCACCGCTGGAATGTTTTTTTTGTTTTTTTTAAATAAAGTTCTTTTTCAAGGTGTTTGTGTGTTTTTTTAAACATTTTTTTACGCTTTCTTCGTGAAATGGTAGGGGTACAATGTACCCCTTACCAATTCACATAGGGGGGGCGGGATCTGGGGGTCCCCTTTGTTAAAGGGGTCTTCCAGATTCCGATAAGCCCCCCGCCCGCAGACCCCCACAACCACCGGGCAAGGGTTGTGGGGATGAGGCCCTTGTCCCCATCAACATGGGGACATCCTCCCCATGTTGAGGGCATGTGGCTTGGTACGGTTTAGGAGGGAGGGGGGCCGCTCTCTCGTCCCCCCCTTTTCCCCTGCGGCCGGCCAGGTTGTGTGCTCGGATAAGGGGTCTGGTATGGATTTTTAGGGGGACTCCACGCCATTTTTTTTTAAATTTGGGGTGGAGTTCCCCTTAAAATCCATGCCAGATCTGAAGGGCCTGGAATGGATATTTGGGGGAACCCCACGTCAATTTTTTTTAAAATTTGTGGCGGGGTTCCCCTTAATATCCATTCCAGACCTGAAGGGCCTGGTAATTGAATTCTGGGGAACCCCCACGCTTTTTTTTTTTTTTTTATCAATGACTTTTGTATGTATTGCCGGGAGCCGACAATTCATTAATAGCCGCGAGTCAGTTTTAAATGCATTTTTTTCTTTCAAAAATGACATTTTTTGCAGGGACAGTTCTAAGCACGGGAAACATGCGCCACTTCACATGCATATCATACACACCCCCCAGGTACGAAATTTAAAGGAATATTTCACTTTTATTTTTTCATTTTAAGCATTATTTAAATCACTGCTCCCGAAAAAACGGCCGTTTTTAAAACTTCTTTTTGCATTGATACATGTCCCCTGGTGCAGGACCAGGGTCCCCAAACACTTTTTAGGACAATAACTTGCATATAAGCCTTTATAATTAGCACTTTAGATTTCTCCCATAGATTTTTCGAATTTGCCGCGAACACCCCAATTTGTTCGCTGTTCGGCGAACGGGCGAACAGGCAATGTTCGAGTCGAACATGAGTTCGACTCGAACTCGAAGCTCATCCCTACTCTTGATTACCCTTCTCGGATTCCCCTTGCCTGTTCTTCTGCCTGCCTGTTCCTCTGACCTCGGCCTGGACTTTGACCACGATCTTGCCTCACGATCTGTACCTCTCCGCTAGCTTGCTGCTGAACCTCTGCCTCCGCCTGTTGACCCTTTGGATCTTCCCTGAACGGATCTGACGCCTGGTTTCCACCACACCTGTGCCTGAAGAGGGTTCCAGTGGCTCTACCAGTTCTAAGAGGCACCCGCACCTTCTCATGCCCCTGCATTCCCTGTTCCCACCTCCAGGGGGTACGGGGACCGGGATCGTGCGAGAGGCTGCCCCCACTACCCCGGCTCCGCTGTAGGTACGTGACAGTACAATCCAGCCAGAAATGGAGTCCAGGTCGGGGGCTTCGCCTCTGGACACACTGTGCCAGCAGATCGCTGATCTCACCCAG
Organism: Rana muscosa; assembly: GCA_029206835.1. NCBI lineage: Eukaryota > Metazoa > Chordata > Amphibia > Anura > Ranidae > Rana > Rana muscosa. The sequence goes on along the minus strand of CM055116.1, from coordinate 872,878,301 downwards.
GCGGTTCAGGGCCTTCAAGAAGGCTACCGCCGTCTGGAGCTAAGAGTGGTATCTATCACCCCGGGTACCTCACCTTCACCTGCCACAGCAGCAGCACCTCCAGCAGCCATAGCACCAGCTCCTCCCACCACAGTAATGGTGTCACCCCCAGAGCCACATGTTCCTATTCCGGAAAGGTTCTCAGGGGATCGCAGCAAATTCCGTGCGTTCAGAAACGCCTGTCGGCTCTACTTCCTGCTGCAACCACACACTTTCTCTCTGGAAAGCACAAAGGTGGGCTTCATCGTATCTCTTCTCCAAGGAGAACCTCAAACCTGGGCTCATCGCTTGATGGAACAAGCCAATGCTTGCCTAAATACCCTAGATGAATTCCTGGATGAAATGGCTAAGTTGTATGATGACCCTCAACGTACTGCCACGGCTGAGACCAGCCTCCGTGCCCTCCAACAGGGACGTAGGCCAGTAGAGGATTACATCATGGATTTTAAGCAATGGAGTTCCGATACCCTATGGAATGATGCTGCCCTCCGATACCAATTTCGCATTGGCCTCTCAGAGGCACTGAAGGATGAATTGGCCCGAGTGGGGGTCCCTAGTTCCTTGGAAGACCTGATCCAGCTATCTATTCAGATAGAGCGACGCCTAAGGTAGCGTAGGTCTGAAAGAACTAGCCAATACCGTCCGGTATGGATGCTACCCAGGGTCCCCAGCCACCCAGCGGCCTCTGCCTCCTCCTCTCCTGCTACTGCCTCTGACGTTCCTGAGCCAATGCAAATAGGCCTTCTCCGTGCACCTCTGACCCCAGAAGAAAAACAGCGATGTCGCAGGAACAACCTCTGTCTATACTGTGGTGGAACTGGACATTATGCGAATATGTGCCCCAACAAGACCCGTAAGTCTGCTCCCCCTCCTCCAGATCCTAGTCTCTTGACCTTAACCAACACCGCTCACATCTCTATTCCTGTTTCTTTTCAGCTTTCGGAAGGGGTGGTCCGGGTCCAAGCAATAATTGATTCAGGTGCCTGCAGTTGCTTCTTAGACTGTGACTTCGCCCAGCAACACAACATTCCTCTGCAACCCAAGTCACAGCAACTCTCCGTGCGACTGGCTGATGGATCAAACATCAAGTCTGGGCCCATTACCCATGAAACCCAACCTCTTCCCTCAACTATCCAACCGGACCACCTGGAACTTCTACGTCTGGATATCATTCCCTCTCCGCTATTCCCAGTCATCCTGGGAATGCCGTGGCTACGGGCTCATAACCCTCACATTGATTGGTCCACCGGCCAGGTGATCTTCCAGTCCACCTACTGCATCCAGAACTGTCTCCAGGTCTTCCGCCCTACCACCCCGGTAGTTGGCTGTCTGGAAGCTATCCCTGAAACCCAGAAACGAATTTCACCCGTTTACCACGACTTCCTCGATGTATTTGACAAACAAAAGGCGAACATTCTTCCTCCACACCGGGTATATGATTGCCCAATTGAGTTACTACCAGGGGAAGAGATTCCTTTTGGAAGAATTTTTCCTCTCTCAGAACCCGAACTTCTTGTCCTCAAGGACTACGTTGACGAGAATCTCAACAAGGGATTCATCCGACACTCATCCTCCCCAGCTGGTGCGGGAATATTCTTTGTCGAAAAGAAGGACCACTCCCTTCGTCCCTGTATCGACTACAGGGAGTTGAATAAGGTTACCATTAAAAACCGCTACCCTCTTCCGTTGATCCCAGAGCTGTTCCAGAGACTTCGCTCTGCCAAAATATTTACCAAACTTGATTTACGAGGGGCATACAACATAATTAGAATCCGTGACAGGGATGAGTGGAAAACGGCCTTCCAGACACGTTTTGGTCATTTTGAATATCTCGTGATGCCTTTTGGATTATGCAACGCACCAGCGACTTTTCAACACTTTGTCAACGACATTTTCAGAGACGTTTTGGACCTGTTCGTGATCGTATACTTGGATGACATCCTGATTTTCTCAACATCCCTAGAGTTACACCGGACTCATGTAAAGCTAGTCCACCTCAGACTAAGACAAAATGGACTTTACGCTAAGGCCGAGAAATGTGAGTTTGAGCGTCAAACCATCCACTTTCTCGGCCTAGTCATATCAACTGGGGGTGTGGCCATGGACCCTCAGAAGGTTGCAGCTATCATGTCCTGGCCTCCTCCCACTGACAAGAAAGGGGCGCAACGTTTTATTTGATTTTCCAATTTCTATAGGAAGTTCATAAAGAACTTTTCCGGCATTATAGCGGTCATTACAAACCTTACCAAAAAACAGAGCCACTTCCAATGGACTGAAGCAGCACAAAACGCCTTTGACAAACTTAAGGAGCTATTCACATCTGCCCCAGTACTAAGGCACCCTGACCCTACGTTACCATATGTCCTGGAGGTGGACGCCTCTGAGACTGCGGTAGGGGCCATCCTGTCCCAACGTCTGGGAACCAAATCTTTAATGCACCCTGTGGCCTTCTTCTCCCGGAAACTGGGACTTTCCGAGAGGAATTACGACGTGGGGGACCGAGAATTGCTGGCCATAAAGACAGCTTTGGAAGAATGGCGGTATCTCTTGGAGGGAGCAGCACATCCTGTACTGATCTTTACAGATCACAAAAATCTGGAGTACCTCAGAACCACCAAACGCCTTAGGCCCAGGCAAGCGAGATGGGCTCTTTTTTTTTCTCGCTTTAATTTTCACATAACGTTCCGGCCAGGATCCAAGAACATTAAGCCAGACGCTCTCTCCCGTATGTTCCCAGATACTGAAACATCATCCCCACCAGATACTATCCTGCAAGCTGGAAATTTCTTGATAACTGACTTTGTGTCCCAGATCCGCCAGGCATCTTCGGATATTCCTCTCCCTCCGCATACCAGTCTCCAGGAAAGAGAGGGGCTTTACTGGCAGGGAAACAAAATATTCATACCCCAGGATCTCCGTACGAATGTCTTACAGATGTGTCACGATTCCCCCTTGGCTGGCCATTTCGGGGGCCACAAGACCACGGACTTAGTTCAGCGACAGTGTTGGTGGCCAGGGCTAGCTAAGGATTGCATGGCCTACGTAAATTCCTGCCCAACCTGTCTCAGGAATAAGAGGCCGAAGAACAAGACCTGGGGATTGTTAAGACCTCTGCCCATCCCCGAAAGACCTTGGGAAAGAATTGCGATGGACTTCATTGTTGAACTTCCCCCTTCGGAGGGATTTTCGTCTATATTTGTAGTGGTCGACCGATTCTCTAAAATGGCACATTTCATCCCCATGAAGGGAACCCCATCTGCACCTGAAACAGCCAAGGTATTCGTGAAAGAGATCGTCAGACTGCACGGGATTCCGGATGACATAATTTCTGACCGTGGAGTACAATTCACGTCAAAATTTTGGAAAACACTATGTGGAACCCTGGGCATTAAACTCAAGTTCTCCTCAGCCTACCATCCTCAGACTAACGGGCAGACAGAACGTACGAACCAGACACTGGAACATTACCTACGGTGCTTCTCATCCTTCACCCAGGAGGATTGGGCATCTTTGCTCCCCTTGGCGGAGTTCGCATTTAACAATTCTATTCACACGGCTACTAACCAAACTCCCTTTTTCTCCAACTATGGATTCCATCCTACTTTCCTACCAACACTAATTCCAGAATCTCCGTTACCAGCAGTCCAGGATAGGTTAAAATTCCTTTCTTCCAATAACCGTTTCCTAAAGGAAGCCATTCTTAAATCTCAGGAGAATACCAAGAAGTTTTTCAACAGGAGGAGAAGGGGGGAGCTGGATCTAAAGACTGGTGACCTTGTCTGGCTGTCCACAACAAACCTGAAACTGACCTGTCCCTCTAAAAAATTGGGGCCTAGGTACCTGGGACCCTTCCCAATTAAGAGGAAACTTAACACAGTGGCATATGAGCTTGAGCTTCCCGAGTCCTTTAACCACTTAAGCCCCAGACTATTTGGTAGCTAAAGGACCAGAGGTGAATTCAGAATTTTGTACTGCGCTGCTTTAACTGTAAATTGTGCAGACATGCAATGTTGTACCCAAACAAAATTTGCGTCCTTTTCTTCCCACAAATAGAGCTTTCTTTTAATGGTATTTGATTGCCTCTGCGATTTTTATTTTTTGCGATATAAACGCAAAAAGACCGAATTTTTTTTTTTAAAAAAATGATATTTTCTTCATTTGTTATAAGAAAAATCGAATAAACTCAATAGTAGTCATACATTTAGGCCAAAATGTATTCAGCCACATGTTTTTAGTAAAAAAAATGTCAATAAGCGTATATTTATTGGTTTGCGCAAAAGTTATAGAGTTTAAAAACTAGGGTACATTTTCTGAAATTTACACAGCTTTAAATTTATGACTGCCTATCTCATTTCTTGAGGTGCTAAAATGACAGGGCAGTACAAATTCCCCCCAAATGACCCCATTTTGGAAAGTAGACACCCCAAGGAAATTGCTGAGAGGCATGTTGAGCCCATTGAATTTTTTTTTGTCTTAAGTGATTGAATAATGACTAAAAAAAAAAAAAAAATTACAAAAAGTTGTCACTAAATGATATATTGCTCACACATGCCATGGTTATATGTGGAATTTCACCCCAAAATACATTTTGCTGCTTCTCCTGAGTACGGGGATACCACATGTGTGGGACTTTTTGGGAGCCTAGCCGCGTACGGGACCCCGGAAACCAAGCACCGCCTTCAGGATTTCTAAGGGCGCAAATTTTTGATTTCACTCCTCACTACCTATCACAGTTTCGAAGGCCATAAAATGCCAAAATAGCACAAAACCCCCCCAAATGACCCCATTTTAGAAAGTAGACACCCCAAGGAAATTGCTGAGAGGCCTGTTGAGCCCATTGAATATATTTTTTTTGGTCCCAAGTGATTGAATAATGACAAAAAAAAAAAAAAATACAAAAAGTTGTCACTAAATGATATATTGCTCACATATGCCATGGTTATATGTGGAATTACACCCCAAAATACATTTTTTTGCTTCTCCTGAGTACGGGGATACCACATGTGTGGGACTTTTTAGGAGCCTAGCCGCGCACGGGACCCCGAAATCCAAGCACCGCCTTCAGGATTTCTAGGCACAAATTTTTGATTTCACTCCTCACTACCTATCACAGTTTCGAAGGCCATAAAATGCCAAAATAGCACAAACCCCCCCCAAATGACCCCATTTTGGAATATAGACACCCCAAGCTATTTGCTGAGAGGCATGGCGAGTATTTTACAGCTCTCATTTGTTTTTGAAAATGAAGAAAGAAAATATATATATATATATTTTTTTTTTTCAATTTTCAAAACTTTGTGACAAAAAGTGAGATCTGCAAAATACTCACAATACCTCTCAGCAAATAGCTTTGGGTGTCTACTTTCCAAAATGGGGTCATTTGGGGGGGGTTTGTGCCATCTGGGCATTCCATGGCCTCCGAAACTGTGATAGGCAGTGAGAAGTGAAATCAAAAATTTACACCCTTAGAAAGCCTGAAGGCGGTGCTTGGTTTTTGGGGTCCCGTACGTGGCTAGGCTCCCAAAAAGTCTCACACATGTGGTATCCCCGTACTCAGGAGAAGCAACAGAATGTATTTTGGGGTGTAATTCCACATATGCCCATGGCATGTTTGAGCAATATATCATTTAGTGACAACTTTGTGCAAAAAAAAAAAAAAAAAAATGTAGTTTTTCCGCAACTTGTGTCAACATATAAAATATTCCATGGACTCGACATGCCTCTCAGTATATAGCTTGGGGTGTCTACTTTTCAAAATGGGGTCATTTGGGGGGATTTTGAACTGTTCTGGCATTTTATACACAACATTAGGAAGCTTACATCCACTCTTCTAACCACTTGAAGACAAAGCCCTTTTTGACACTTTATGTTTACATGAAAACATTTTTTTTTTTGCAAGAAAATTATGTTGAACCCCCAAACATTATATATATTTTTAAAGCAAAGGCCCTACAGATTAAAATGGTGGGTGTTGCATTTTTTTTTCTACACAGTATTTGCGCAGCGATTTTTCAAACGCATTTTTTGGGTTAAAAAATACACTTTTTTTAATTTTAATGCACTAAAACACACTATATTGCCCAAATGTTTGATGAAATAAAAAAGATGATCTTAGGCCGAGTACATAGATACCAAACACGACATGCTTTAAAATTTCGCACAAACGCGCATTGGTAACAAACTACATACATTTTTAAAAGCCTTTAAAAGCCTTTACAGGTTACCCCATTAGATTTACAGAGGAGGTCTACTGCTAAAATTACTGCCCTCGATCTGACCTTCGCGGTGATACCTCACATGCATGGTGCAATTGCTGTTTACATATGACGCCAGACCGACGCTTGCGTTCGCCATTGGGCAAGAGCAGGGCAGGACAGGGGTGCTTTTTTTTTTTCTTTTTTTTATTATTAATTTTGCTTTTTTATTTTATTTTTAAATTGTTCCTTCCAAGTATTTTTTTTTAATCATTTTTATTGTTATCTCAGGGAATGTAAATATCCCCTATGATAGCAATAGGTAGTGACAGGTACTCTTTTTTTGAAAAAAACTGGGGTCTTCTAGACCCTAGATTTTTCCTCTGCCCTCAAAGCATCTGACCACACCAAGATCGGTGTGATAAAATGCTTTCCCAATGGCGCTTTTTATATCGGGGGGGGGCATTTCCTCCCACTGCTTGTAAAAGCAGTCCAGAGGCTAATTAGCCGCTAGGATTGCTTTTACATGAAAGCCGGCCGCAGGCTGAAAAGAATGATACCAAGATGATACCTAAACCCGCAGGCATCATTCTGGTATAAACATTCAAAGTCCAGCAACATACCAGTACGTTGCTGGTCCTTGTTGGACATGTATTGTAATCTTTTTTTTTCATGCAGCCAGTTGGCTGAACGAAAAAAGAGATTGATCGGTGGGTATGCCCACCATTAGAATACCGCCCTTCATCCACCCACTTCCAATGATGGGCATACACGCACCATTTATATATGCCGAAGCATGGGGGCATCCTCCCGCAAAAAAGTTATGCCGCACACACATGGTCGGACTTTTCCACGGGCAAGCCTCCGTCGGAATTTCGACCGTATGTACGCGGCATTAGGAGCAAAATCGCTCCTCCGCCCCTGCTGCCCCAATGCTTCGGCATATTTGCTTTTTTTTTTTAACTGTGGTGGTGAAATCACCTCCTACAGCACTGGAGTCGCAGGGATTAGGCCTGTCTCTGCGAACGCTGCAGTTATGTGTGTTTTTGTTTTGTAAGTGACAGTGATCGATCGATACTGCACTTGGGTGGCCTGGGCTGGACGGAGGGGCAAAACGCAGGTGCCAGCAGGTATCTGGGCTGATCCCGCTAACACTGCGTTTTTGGGAACCCTAAACTGCTGGGGACGCTAGTATAGATCTGATCAGATCAGATATTGATCTGTTCAGATACTATACCACTAAGGGGGGTGTATGCTTCACGCGTGGGTGTTAGCGTTACTGGCACTAACCTGACGCTGCCTGGGGTGTGACGCAGACCCTCTCTGACGCTAAAACCTAATTGATATCACCCGCCGGGCGATCAGGGGGTTAAACCTTTATTGGGTTATATACGGCGGGTGCCCTGACACTATAAAAAGCAAACTAACTAACCAGCGTCACCCGTAACACTTATATGGTGATCACTGGTGAAAGGGTTAACTAGGGGCAATCAGGGGGTTAAAACCTTTATTAGATAATATATGGGGGTACCTGACGCTATAAAAACCTGCGGCGAACCTAAAAAAAATTACCAGCTACCGATCTGCATCACTGACACTAAGACAGCGTTTAGAAAAACGATCGCTTAGCGACAGTGGTGATGGGGGTGAAAGGGTTACCTGGGGGGCGATCAAGGGGGTTAAACCTTTATTAGATAATATATTTGGGTACCTGACGCTATAAAAACATGCGGCGAACCTAAAAAAAATTACTGGCTACCGATCTGCATCACCGACACTAAGACAGCGTTTAGAAAAACGATCGCTTAGCGACAGTGGTGATAGGGGGTGAAAGGGTTACCTGGGGGGCGATCATGGGGGTTAAACCTTTATTAGATAATATATTGGGGTACCTGACACTATAAAAACCTGCGGCGAACCTAAAAAAAATTACCGGCTACCGATCTGCATCACCGACACTAAGACAGCGTTTAGAAAAATGATCGCTTAGTGACAGTGGTGATAGGGGGTGAAAGGGTTACCTGGGGGGCGATCAAGGGGGTTAAACCTTTATTAGATAATATATTGGGGTACCTGACGCTATAAAAACATGCGGTGAACCTAAAAAAAATTACTGGCTGCCGATCGGCATCACTGACGCTAAGACAGCGATCAGAAAAATGATCGCTTAGCAACAGTGGTGATAGGGGGTGAAAGGGTTATCTGGGGGGTGATCAGGGGGTTAAACCTTTATTAGGGGGGTTAGGGGGCTACACTGGACCTAAGACTAAACTTTGGTGACACTTTTACAGTCACAAATGTCACTGATTGCAGTGATCACTAAATAAATGGTCAATGCAATCAGTGACACTGTGACTGGGGGCTGGGGGGTGATCTGGGGGGTGATCTGGGGTGTCTGGGGGGGCCTGGGGGGGCGATTTATGTCCCTATGTGTCCTGGTGTCAGTGTAGTGTTGTGTGCACTGACCTGATGTCTTCTCTTGTACGGCGCTCGGTATATGTGAGCGCCGCACCAGAGATGACATCACTTCCTCCTGCTTCCTCTGTCTGACACAGACAGAGGGGGCATTTCCATTCGCTGGGAGCGATCGCGAGGGGGTGGCCGGAAACGAATGGCTGCCCCCTCATCCCGGAACGCTCCCGGACACTTAGCCACCGCTCACTGTATAGGAGGGGGGTCCGATTGGACCCCCCAACTATACAAAGGCAATCACGTATGCTCTACGTGATTGTGCCTGTCGGTGCCATTCTGCCGACGTATATATACAGTGAGCTGTCGTTAAGTGGTTAAAATACATCCGGTATTCCACGTTTCTTTATTAAAACCTGACGTGTCAAACCCATTTCCAGATCAGGACACTGGGCCCCCTGAGGCCATAATGATAGATGGTGAAGAAGAATTTGAGGTGGAAGCCATCCTGGGTCATAGGAAACGACGTGGTCTCAACCAATACCTAATCAAGTGGAAGGGCTTCGGCCCAGAAGAGAATTCCCGGGAACCTGAGACCAATCTCCATGCCCCGCGGCTAATACGGGCATTTCATCACTCCCAACCAGCCCGAGTGGGCATCCGGAGGCTGCCCCTAGGGAGGGGGCAATGTCAGAGACCCAGCGCTGCTGACACACACTTCCGGGTGTCAGCAAGGAATGTCTGCTCTCCAGGTGCTAGTGCGCATGTGCGGACACTTAGAATGGGCCGAATTGGACTCAGACCGCGCGCACGCAATGCGCGCGCCCTTGCGCGCAATGCGCACGCTCATGCGCGAAATGTGTGCGCCCATGCGCATGCGCGCGCCTCCTCCAATCCCGGCGCACGGCGCCCTATTTAAACCAGGTTCACTTGAGTGTAAGTGCTGGATTGTCTTTCTAGCTAGCACCTGTGTCCCTGTCTGAAAACCTGCTTGTTTTGACTGATCTCCTCCTGAAGACTCCTGGCTTGCTCTTGATTACCCTTCTCGGATTCCCCTTGCCTGTTCTTCTGCCTGCCTGTTCCTCTGACCTCGGCCTGGACTTTGACCACGATCTTGCCTCACGATCTGTACCTCTCCACTAGCTTGCTGCTGAACCTCTGCCTCCGCCTGTTGACCCTTTGGATCTTCCCTGAACGGATCTGACGCCTGGTTTCCACCACACCTGTGCCTGAAGAGGGTTCCAGTGGCTCTACCAGTTCTAAGAGGCACCCGCACCTTCTCGTGCCCCTGCATTCCCTGTTCCCACCTCCAGGGGGTACGGGGACCGGGATCGTGCGAGAGGCTGCACCCACTACCCCGGCTCCGCTGTAGGTACGTGACACTTAGAGCTCTGAAATCTGCCGCCTTCAAATAAGGTGCTATTTCTGTGTTCTGACTTTTATGTTTAACATATAGGCTTTTGTAGAACAAGCTTCGAGCGAACAAATTAATATCTTTGATCGCTTCAAAGATGTCCTCACTAGCATTGGGGTAAAAAGAGAGACCAAGGGAGAGAACTTCATATTCTGCCGGTGTCAAAGTGTGCGAAGAAAGATTGACAATATTCAATCTTCCCCCTGAATCACTTTGGCAGAGGGTTCTGTTATCGTTTGTGTTTGGCGTGACGGGGTCACCGGAGGCGCCCCGCTCCTGTCCAAAAAATCATCCAATGGGGTGCATGGTATTTTTGGAATAACTCCAGTCTCCCTATGAGGGAGGAATTTACCTCTATTGGATGGGGAGCCTCTAGAATTACCATTGGATGCGCCTCTGGTGTGTCCGCCACCCCTTCCACTATGTGAAAACGATACCTGAGGGTCAATGACAGACTTTTTACTCATTTGTTGAATCTCCCCTTCCGTCTCCTGTTGTTTGGAAAAGGGTCCTTTCCTTTTCGTGGAGATCCGACCTGTATTAGAGGAGACCGATGACGAAGAGTTAGACGGAGTATCCGATGAATAATCATTGGCTCTTACACCTTTTTCTGAATTTATAATTTTTTTGTTGTTACTGTTATTTTTATTTTTGAATTTTTAATCCTGATTCCACTTGTATGCCCGGCCCTCACAGAAAGCATTTTTATCCCTCCAGTATTTTTTCTCTTTTTTAATAAGGATTTGTTTACTGAATTTTTCTAGATGTTCTTTCAACTTTTTTTTCATTTTAGCATAATCTTTCTGTGTCTTTAAAGGTGAGAGTCGGGCATATAGTGAATCAATTTCAGGATCCAAAACATTTAACTGTTGTTTATATTCATTTTGCAGCAATTGCATCAAATTCTTAGAACAATCATTTAATTTCATCTCCCAATTAGCTTTGAGCTCTTTGCTAATGTTATCCAAAATTGGAAAGATCTGAATCCTCAAACCAATAGGATTGATATGTTCACCAATATATCTTTCCAAAGATTGAATGTGCCAATGCAAGGCAGATTTTTTATCCAATGTTTTAGTCAAACTAAAAAACAAGGAAGCCAAATTTGAGGCTAACTGCTCCTTTCCCTGATAGTTCCTCTGAATTTTAGCCATGAGTTCCTCCCACTCCCCTCCCTGTAGGTCCCCCATATCAAAGGCAGGTGTTATCCAGACAAACCAAAAAAACTACATTTGGAGATAAACAATATAAGCTGAAGGTCTTAAAAACTAACAGCTTAATACTAGCACATGCATCTCCCTCCCAAAGAAAAATTGTTTAATGGGCCGGAGAAAATTAAGCATAGGCTTGTAATTAATTTTACATAGAAAATAGGGTCCATGTTCCAATGCATGAGTTGTAAGTGAGGTTAATGGGTGTATTGTCCACCCTGGTTCTGTTTGAAAAGGACCAACTCATGTAGAGAAACATGTAATTGCCATCATCCCTTAAACGTTAAAAAAAAGAAATTACCTCTGAGGGCGGGATTTTTTAGGCAACGAATATACTCAAAATTATATATAGAAAAAATATTTATTACATGATACAATTACAAATATTTATAAACATTGTCATGATGTACAAACATTAAAAACATGGACAATGATTCAATTCTAGATAATACAATGATACTATCCATCATCAGATACACGTCACCAGGTCAACTGGTGACAAGTAGAGGTGGGTAATCAGACGTGTTTCAAATGCAAGGCATTCTTCTTCAAGGAATATTAAAGTATCATAATCTACAATAAAATTTACATTAAATATCAGACAGATAAGCGATCACATTCCCACACCCTTAGAGTGTAACCAGATAGTGACTCACTTTTCTTTAATCATATGTACCAGAAATCTGTGGATGCATTTCCCATGGTAATCCCAGACGGGGGTGCTTATTTTCAATCCTTAATGTTGAGTATGTTCCTCATCTCTATAACCCATAGGTGAGCAGGATATATGTAATCCAATCAAATGGCGTTTGAATGCAAGCAAACAACGGCTATACCAGAAAGGGGGGGGGGGAGAAAAAGGGGAAAAAATCTGAAATTCTATCTCTCCAAAAGATTCATAGGCACGGAACATATTCAATGACCCATGATCCGGGAACGGGCCTGCAGGCCCAAAGCAGATACAGAAAAATCCTGCTGCCACCAGAAACCTTCTCCAAAAAAGCCCCCCTGGCTCATGGTATTGTTCAATATGCCTCCTAGGCTCTCTGGCTGAGGAGGGGAAATGACGCCATGGGAAATGCATCCACAGATTTTTGGTACATATGATTAAAGAAAAGTGAGTCGCTATCTGGTTACACTCTAAGGGTGTGGGAATGTGATCGTTTATCTGTCTGATATTTAATGTAAATTTGTATTTTGATTTATTGTAGATTATGATACTTTTCAAGTGATGTAACCCTGGCCAAACAGATGCATCTTGGGAGGTTCCTGTGACATGTTCCAGTATGTAGACCCAGCGTTCCAGGAAATAAAGGGAAATGGATTCATGAAAAATATGGTATATGAACAGAAAAAGACCTGCAATTATCTAAAAATATCTGTTTGTAGATTGCCTTTACTAAACGTTTCTAAAGATTCCTTTGTCGTATTTATTAAGGATTCAATTGGGGGATGCTTAAAGCGTTTGTTGCCCCAACACTTCATATTCCTGATTTGTGCCTGCTGTACCATGTACTTCAGGGATATGCAATTAGCGGACCTCCAGCTGTTGCCAAACTACAAGTCCCATGAGGCATAGCGAGACTTTGACAGCAGCAAGCATGACACCCAGAGGCAGAGGCATGATGGGACTTGTAGTTTTGCAACAGCTGGAGGTCCGCTAATTGCATATCCCTGATGTACTTGTATGAGAAAGTATCCTGTTCTCTTTATACTGCTTCCTTTGTGTGAAATCCCTTGCATTCCTGCTAGTCCCCTTGCTTTCCTAATAAAAACTGACCACACTAAGCAGGAGAGCACACCATGATCACTTATCTAGCTGTATTGGAACTCAGTGTACTCTCCTCCAATGAGCAGACTTGTCCTGACACGCCCCCCGAACAACCTGTCACTGGGAAGCTTGGTTTGTTGCTGCTTCTCCTCCCCCCAGCTCTTATGCAGCTGAGAACAGAGGGTATGTGATCACTTATAAGAAAAGCATTAACAATACAATTTTTTTCCCTTTTTTATATCCATACAAAAATGTTTTGCCTTTCATTTCTATTTTAAACTGAATGGGTTGTTTTAGAATGTGATAATTTACAATCACTTTAAGTGTTAGAGGGTGCTTAAGTGTTGGGAATAGTTTTAACCTTTGTAACATTTTGATGCTATATTTAGTTCTTCTTAAGCCCTGTACACACGATCGGAATCTCCGATGGGATAAAATCCGATGGAATTTTCTGTCGGAATTCCATTCAAGCTGTCTTGCATACACACTGTCAGACCAAATTCCAACCGTCCAAAACGTGGTGACGTAAAACACTACGACGAGCCGAGAAAAATTAAGTTCAATGCTTCCGAGCATGCGTCTACTTGATTCTGAGCATGCATGTTTTTTTTCTCCTTCAGAGTTCCACACAGACGATAAAACATGTTCTATTTCTAAACTCTGGTGGAAAAAAGTCTGATGGGGCCCACACACGGTCGGAAAACAAGATGAAAAAATTCCGTCAGACTTTTTTCATCGGAAATTCCGATCGTGTGTACAAGGCATTAGAAATAGAATTTTGTGCTGAAAACTAACAGCACTGATATCCCGGTACCAGAAAACAACATACCTGCCCTAGCATGTATGGATACATACACCCTACCAAATTTCTTATCTAAGGGGAATAGTAACAATCAATTAACCACTTAAGCCCCGGACCATTTCGGGCCATTAGGACCAGGCCTGTTTTTGGGATTCGGCACTGCGCTGCTTTAACTGTAAATTGTGCGGACATGCAATGTTGTACCCAAATGAAATTTGCGTCCTTTTCTTCCCACAAATAGAGCTTTCTTTTAATGGTATTTGATTGCCTCTGCGATTTTTATTTTTTGCGATATAAACAGAAAAAGTTTGAAAAAAAATGATATTTTCTACTTTTTGTTATAAGAAAAATCGAATAAACTCAATTTTAGTCATACATTTAGGCCAAAATGTATTCAGCCACATGTCTTTAGTAAAAAAAATGTCAATAAGCGTATATTTATTGGTTTGCGCAAAAGTTATAGCGTTTACAAACTAGGGTACATTTTCTGAAATTTACACAGCTTTAAATTTATGACTGCCTATCTCATTTCTTGAGGTGCTAAAATGGCAGGGCAGTACAAAACCCCCCCCAAATGACCCCATTTTGGAAAGTAGACACCCCAAGGAAATTGCTGAGAGGCATGTTGAGCCCATTGAATATTTTTTTTTTTTGTCCCAAGTGATTGAATAATGACAAAAAAAAAAAAAAATTACAAAAAGTTGTCACTAAATGATATATTGCTCACACATGCCATGGTTATATGTGGAATTGCACCCCAAAATACATTCTGCTGCTTCTCCTGAGTATGGGGATACCACATGTGTGGGACTTTTTAGGAGCCTAGCCACGTACGGGACCCCGGAAACCAAGCACCGCCTTCAGGATTTCTAAGGGCGCAAATTTTTGATTTCACTCCTCACTACCTATCACAGTTTCGAAGGCCATAAAATGCCAAAATAGCACAAAACCCCCCCAAATGACCCCATTTTGGAAAGTAGACACCCCAAGCTATTTACTGAGAGGCATGTTCAGTCCATGGAATATTTTATATTTTGCCACAAGTTGCGGGAATATGACAAACTTTTTTTTTTTTGCACAAAGTTGTCACTAAATGATATATTGCTCACACATGCCATGGGCATATGTGAAATTACACCCCAAAATACATTCTGCTGCTTCTCCTGAGTACGGGGATACCACATGTGTGGGACTTTTTGGGAGCCTAGCCGCGTACGGGACCCCAAAAACCAAGCACCGCCTTCAAGGTTTCTAAGGGCATAAATTTTTGATTTCACTCCTCACTACCTATCACAGTTTTGAAGGCCATAAAATGCCAAGATGGCACAAAACCCCCCCAAATGACCCCATTTTGGAAAGTAGACACCCCAAGCTATTTGCTGAGAGGCATGTTGACCCCATTGAATATTTTTTTTTTTGTCCCAAATGATTGAATAATGACAAAAAGAAAAAAAAAATGTACAAAAAGTTGTCACTAAATGATATATTGCTCACACATGCCATGGTTATATGTGGAATTGCACCCCAAAATACATTCTGCTGCTTTTCCTGAGTACGGGGATACCACATGTGTGGGACTTTTTGGGAGCCTAGCCGCGTACAGGGCCCCAAAAACCAAGCACTGCGAACGCTGCAGTTATGTGTGTTGTGTTTGGTAAGTGACAGTGATCGATCGATACTGCACTTGGGTGGGCTGGGCTGGGCTGGGCTGGGCGGAGGGGCTAAACGCAGGCGCTAGCAGGTATCTGGGCTGATCCCGCTAACACTGCGTTTTTGGGAACCCTAAACCGCTGGGGATGCTAGTATAGAACTGATCAGATCTTATCAGATACTATACCACTAAGGGGGGTGTATGCTTTGCGCGTGGGTGTTAGCATTACTGTCACTAACCTAACACTGCCTGGGGCGACGCAGACCCTCTCTGGCGCTAAAACCTAATTGATCTCACCCGCCGGGCGATCAGGGGGGTTAAACCTTTATTGGGTTATATACGGCGGGTGCCCTGATGCTATAAAAAGCAAACTAATCAACCAGCGTCACCCGTAACCTTTATATGGTGATCACTGGTGAAAGGGTTAACTAGGGGCAATCAGGGGGTTAAAACCTTTATTAGGTTAAATATGGGGGTACCTGACACTATATAAAAACCTGACGGGTAACCTAAATAACTAAATAACTTACTGGCTAACCAGTGACACCAGTGACGCTTATACGGCGATCACTGGTGAAAGGGTTAACTCTAGGGGCAATCAGGGGGTTAAAATAATATATGGGGGTACCTGACACTAATAAAAACCTGCGGCGAACCTAAAAAAAATCTAAAACACCAGCGACACGAATACAGCGATCGGAAAAACAATCGCTTAGTGACGCTGAAGTTAGGGGGTGAAAGGGTTACCTGGGGGGTGATCAAGGGGTTAAACCTTTATTAGGGGGGAGTTAGGGGGCTACCCTGGACCTAAAGGGGCCTAATCCTAACTGCCCTGCAACTTTTTACAATCACAGATGACACTAAATGCAGTGATCAGTAAAATAAATGATCACTGCAATCAGTGACACTGTGATTGGGGGCTTTGGGGTGACCTGGGGGGTGATCTGGGGGTGACTGGGGGGTGATTTGTGTGCCTATGTGTACCTACGTGTCAGTGGACTGTTGGTGCACTAACCTGCTTCTTCTCTGCTCGGCGCCGGGAACGAAAAGACCGCGGCGAGGGAGATGACATCACTTCCTCCAGCCTTGTTTACATCACATGGCGGAGGAAGCATTTTCATTGGCCGGGAGCGATCGCGAGGGGGGGGGGCGGAATCGAGCGGCCGCCCCCTCATGCCTGATCGCTCCCGAACACTTAACGGCCGCTCACTGCAGTGTAGGGGGGTCCGGATGGACCCCCCAACTGCACAAAGGCGATCACGTAGATCTACGTGATTCTGCCTGTCCGTGCCATTCTGCCGACGTAAATCGGCGGTGGGCGGTCGTTAAGTGGTTAAAACCTAACCAGTTGAATCATCTCAAAGGAAAAATAATGTTCATCGTTGAACTGCAGCTCAATTGCAAATTCTGGTTACACAATCACATCTGTAGAGTCACAAAGCACACATAATCAATCTGATACGGTAGTCATCTCATACCTATGTGTAATGATAGGCTATATATCATATCATTGCTGCCAGATAAGGTGTCCGGGTGTGCATATAAAGAAATATGTAATTTTGTACATTGTTTATATAATACTTTCTTTGTACACATACTGTATATAATTTTTTGAACAGTAGTTTACATTTATGATGTAGTCATGTAAATGTAGCTCAAATAATCAGTCCCATTAGTGAATGAGTGGGGTTTATCATCTGGTATTCAATTCTATCCATCTGCATGTATGCATGTTGACTGATGAAAGACTGATTGCTGGTTTCATAATTATCTTATGTCTTGCTATTTTTAGTGGTACAAACACAAGGCAGTAGATACAGAAACAGAATAGACAGACAACTGCACACAACATTACTGTTAACTTTTTCAAGAAAAATATATTTCTATTACAGTAAAACCTTGGATTGAGAATAACCTGGTTTGAGAGTGCTTTGCAAGACAACCAAAATACATTTTGACTTGATAAACAAGCGATGTCTTGATATACAAGTAGCGTCATGTCACAACAGAGTATAAAAGAGAAGAGAGGTGCCTCTAAGTGTAGCAATATGGTTACATTTAATGAAGGTACAACAATTAGAAACTCACATACAGGGATGAGCCGAACACCCCCCTGTTCGGTTCGCACCAGAACCTGCGAACAGACAGAATGTTCGCGTGAACTTTAGAACCCTATTAAATACAATGGACTCGAACGTTCGAAATATAAAGTGCTAATTATAAAGGCTTATATGCAAGTTATTGTCCTAAAAAGTGTTTGGGGACCCGGGTTCTGCCCCAGGGGACATGTATCAATGCAAAAAAAAGGTTTAAAAATGTACGTTTTTTCGGGAGCAGTGATTTTAATAATGCTTAAAGTGAAACAATAAAAGTGAAATTTTCCTTTAAATTTCGTACCTGGGGGGTGTGTATGATATGCATGTAAATTTGCGCATGTTTCCTGTGCTTAGAACTGTCCCTGCACAAAATGTCATTTTTGAAGGAAAAAAGTCATTTAAAACTCACTCGCGGCTATTAATGAATTGTCGGCTCCCGGCAATACAGAGAAAAGTCATTAATTAAAAAAAAGGCGTGGGGGTCCCCCCAAATTTAATTACAAGGCCCTTCAGGTCTGGTATAGATATTAAGGGGAACCCCGACGCATTTTTTTTTTAAAAATGCGTGCGGTTCCTCCCAAATATCCATACCAGGCCCTTCAGATCTGGCATGGATTTTAAGGGGAACTCCACCCCAAATAAAAAAAATGGCGTGGAGTCCCCCCACAAATCCATACCAGACCCTTATCTGAGCACGCAACCTGGTAGGCCGCAGGAAAAAAGGGGGGACGAGAGAGCGCCCCCCTCCTGAACCGTACCAGCTCATCCCTACTCACATAGTTGATGATTAAAACAGGCAAATCTAAGTATGCAGGCATCCGGTGTAAAGCTGTCCACATAGACCGTCCTCTGCACTGCCATTGACGTTGTCCCTTCCACGCTGCGCTCCACGAGTGCTTCAAGTCTTGCTTTCAGATCGCTCTACTGCAGGGTAGTCTTCCCAGTCATGATTGCAGACTGACAGCGGAAAAAGCTGGCGGTGCGGAGGACGGTCTATGTGGACAGCTTTACCCCGGATTCCTGCATACTTAGATGTGCCTCTTTTAATACTCAACCATGTGAGTTACTAAATAGTGTACCTTCATTAAATGTAACCATATTGCTACACTTAGAGGTGCCTCTCTTCTCTTTTATACTCTGTAGCTCCTGATGGATTTTGCTTCTAATCCCCTTGTGGAGGCTTCCATTTGTGGATGGACATTTTATGGTTACACAACCTATCAAATTGCTATAATTTTTTTATATGGAAAATAAACCAAAGGATTTATGAATAAATTGTTGTGGAACAAATCATCTGAGTTTCCATTATTTCTTATGGGGAAATTCGCTTTGATATAAGAGTGCTTTGGATTACAAGCATGTTTCTGGAACAAATTATGCTCGCAATTTAATGTCTTACTGTATATCCTCGTATTTAAAAAGTTTCATATATTGCTCTGATTTTGTTGACCTGCATTATAGGTAAAGTACCTAAAGACAGAGAGGTAGTTTAGCGTGAGAATGGTTAACATAAAATATCTTTAAAGAAAGGTTATCCATGACATTTCAGCTGATTACTTCTATTACCTTATTTTACTAGTAGAACAATGCTTACGATGTATGTTTGCAGTTAATTAGTGAGTGCAGCAAAGTTCATCAATAATAGATCTTGTGGCTGCTTCTGATTGCTTGCTCACAGCGGGTGGGAAAGGGCTTGTAAATCAGTCTGATTGATTGCAGGCCACTCTACTTTTTCCAGCAGTAATTTAAAGCAATTAAAACGCCTCCCTCAGAAATTAACAAGGTAAATAATGCACTAGTAGAGCAACATACAGCATAACGTTTCTGTTGGCAAACAGAGGCAACCATGGGTGAGCAGACAGTAGACAATGATTTCCAAACCACTGATTTTTCCACTAATTGTTGATGAGTGAAAGCAAATAGACTGTTCTGTGCTGTTTAGTACGCATGCAGTGCTACTCAATATGCTTTTTTTAACACCTCTTACA
Organism: Rana muscosa; assembly: GCA_029206835.1. Taxonomy (NCBI): domain Eukaryota; kingdom Metazoa; phylum Chordata; class Amphibia; order Anura; family Ranidae; genus Rana; species Rana muscosa. The sequence continues at coordinate 872,858,726 of CM055116.1, read as the reverse complement.
GTGCTTCTGTTTCCCAAATCAAAATAAAACAAATGAAATTAGTAGGTGTCTATGTGTTCATAACACTTGTACATGAATACTTATTTTTTTAACATTTTGATTGTAAGATAATTATATATTTCATAATATATTTATATTTCATAATATCATAACCTGCATAAAGGGTTACTGAACTTATATAATTATAATATGTTATACAATTATAACTAATGCAAAAGCCATTTTGCAATTCGGTGTTGGAAAAAAAAAATCTCCTTTAATTTGCAGCTAGCAATTGTTTTACAAATTTATAATTGTATTAATTTTATAACAAATTCAAATATCCTTTCCATGTAGACATGGAATCCATAGCATTAATTGTTGCATTCTGTGTACTTTTTTTAAACCTTAAAGAACTCCAGTAAACCCTATTGGTATAATAAATACCACATTATATTATCAAAAATAAAATCCTGCCTTTTAAAAAAGTGTTGTCGTCTTCATGTCTGTATATACAGTTGTGCTCATAAGTTTACACATTTTGACCATTTTTCAGAGAATATGAATGATTACACAAAAACATTTCTGTCACTCATGGTTAGGGATGAGCTTCATGTTCGAGTCGAACCCATATTCGACTCGAACATCGTCTGTTCGGCTGTTCGCCGAATTGCGAACATTATGTGCCATTCGCGCCAAATTTGAGTGGGGCGCGTTACGGCCCATAATTCACTGCGGCATCGCAGTGCATTGCTGGCTGATGATTGGCCAAGCATGCACTATGACCCGCATGCTTGGCCAATCACAGCGCCGTCAGAACAGAGAGCCGTAATTGGCCAAAGCCAGGGTGGCTTTGGCCAATTATGGCTCAGGGGGTTTAGTACACGCCCCACACTATATAAGGCCGCCGGCTTGGCGGCCTTGTGAGAGAGATTACAGAGAAAGACAGTGTCATTTATATTGAATTAGATAGAGCAGGCAGGCGAGTCAGTTAGCTGCAGTTACAGTGTATAGAGGATATATATGCATCCTAGGTGTTGTATATATATTTATACACTGTATTCAGTTTAGCTAGATCCGTTCCTGTTATTCTCTATACTGTGACAGGCAGGCAGGTGATTGTGCTAGCTGCAGTCAGTGTTTCACTTAGTGTGCTGTGTGCTTTGCATAGCGTTCACCTAAAGCTTACCTGAATACAGTTAGTGACTAATAGTGGTGTTCTCATAATAAAACCACAGGCAGAGAGCTGCAAGTATTTTCAGTTAGTGTACCGTGTCCTCTGCACAGTTTTCACCTAAAACTAACTGAAGACAATTGCTGCTTTTCCCATACTAATACCACAGCAGGCAGTTGATTCTGATAGCTACATTATAATCAGTGCATATATATATATATAAATATATATACTGTATATACATCCCACCTTTGTACAGCTACATCTCTCTGCAGGCCATTAGTATGTCTGGAAGGCAAACAAGGAAAGGCAGACAGTCACGAGGCAATAAAAGAAGGCAAGCAGGCTCTGTGCCTAGAGGCAACAGTGCTGGTCGTGGACACGGTGCATCCTCATCAGCACGTGGCCGTGGGACACGCTTCTCCTTCTTTTCGGCAGCTGTCCATGTTGAGCCACAACATGCCCAAGACTTGGTAGAGTGGATGACCAAGCCGTCCTCATCCTCCTCATCCTCTCTCACCCAGGCTCAGGGTACTTTGTCTGGCAAAGGAGCTGCCAAAGCGGCCTCTTCCCTCGGCTCAATGGCATCAGTCACTCCTTCCCTAGCCCCACCATGTCCTCCTGAGGAGTCCCCCGAACTGTTTGACCACAGTGTTGGGTACATTCTCCAGGAGGATGCCCAGCATTTTGAAAGCTCCGATGATGGAACCCAGCTGGAGGAAGGCAGTAACGTGAGCTCAGAGAGAGGGGGTAGTAACGTGAGCCCAGAGAGAGGGGGTGGCCAACAAGGACAGCTATCTGGTAGTCATGTTCCCCCAGCTGCAGCATACTAACAGATTGGCTCCAGTGATGAGGAGGGAGGGGATGATGAGGTCACTGAATCCACGTGGGTGCCTGATAGGAGAGAGGAGGAGGAGTAGGAGGAGGCACATCTCCAACGAGGCAGGATGCCCTCCAGGGGCCAGCTTAAGGGCAGCACACCGACTGCATCACACCACAGAGCTCTGCATGTGCAGGGTGCTGCTGTCTCTGTGCGTTATTCCAAAAGTTCTTTGGTGTGGGCCTTTTTTCAGACATGTGCAGCAGATCGCACCTTTGCCATTTGCAACATATGTCTAAAGCGTATCTCGCGTGGCCAAAACATCAGCCGCTTGGGCACCACGTGCTTGACCAGACATATGTCGACCTGCCATGCAGTTCGTTGGCAAGCTTACCTAAAAGACCCACACCAAAGAACAAAGCGCACCTCTCCTTGCTCCTCATCAGCTGGGATCTCCAACCCCACTATACCTTCAGTCCTCTCTGAAACCTGCACTGAGAGGAATGAAGGTGTAGAATTAGGTGTGTCACAGCCAAGTACTTGCGGGCACTCTGCTAGCAGTACACCGACGTCTGATTGTACCAGGCAAATTTCCCTGCCCCAGCTGCTGCACCGCCGAAAGAAGTTCGCTCCCAGCCATCCACATGCCCAGCGGTTGAATGCTAGCTTGGCTAAATTGCTAGCACTTCAACTGCTGCCTTTTCAGTTGGTAGACTCTGTCCCCCTTCCGTGAGTTTGTGGAATGTGCGGTTCCTCAGTGGCAGGTTCCCAAACGCCACTTTTTCTCACAGAAGGCGATTCCGGCTCTCTACCGTCATGTGGAAGGCAATGTATTGGCCTCGCTGGACAGGGCGGTCAGCGGTAAGGTGCATATTACTGCTGACTCATGGTCCAGCAGTCATGGACAGGGATGTTACCTATCTTTCACGGCGCATTGGGTGACTCTGCTGGCTGCTGGGAAGGATGCAGGACAAGATGCAGTAGTGTTGGAGATTGTTCCGCCACCACGCCTCCAAAATGTTACTACTGGTGATTCTGACACACCTCTCTCCTCCACCCCCTCCTCTTCTTCTTCCTCCATGGCCTCTTCCTGTGCTTTGTCCTCGGAACCAGCGGTGCTCCGTAGGCGTTCAAGGGGCTACGCAAGTACGCAGGCAAAAAGATGCCATGCCGTGCTTGCACTGGTGTGTTTGGGGGACAGGAGCCACACTGGGGCAGAGGTTCTGTCAGCTCTGCAGGGGCAGGCTGAGAGGTGGTTGACACCATGCCAGCTTAAGCCAGGAATGGTGGTTTGCGACAATGGCACCAACCTCCTCTCCGCCCTCCGACAGGGACAACTGACCCATGTGCCCTGTGTGGCTCACGTCCTTAACCTGGTGGTGCAGCGGTTCTTGGGCAGGTACCCAGGCTTACAGGATGTCATGAGGCAGGCCAGGAAAGTCTGTGTGCATTTCCGCAGATCATATAATGCCAGTGCTCGGCTGGCTGAGCTGCAAAAGGAGTTGAACATGCCCAAGAACCGCCTTATATGTGACATGCCCACCAGGTGAAACTCAACGTTGGCCATGCTGCAGCGACTGCACACGCAGCAGAGGGACATCAATGAGTACCTGTGCGACTACGGCACCAGGACAGGGTCAGGGGAGCTCGGGTTTTTTTCACCACGCCAGTGGGGCATGATCAGGGATGCATGCACTGTCCTGGCACCATTTGAGGAGGCCACGAGGATGGTGAGCAGTGACAGTGCATGCATCAGTGACACTGTCCCTCTTGTCCACCTGTTGGAGCACACGCTGCGTGGAATAATGGACAGGGCACTAGAAGCAGAACAGAGGCAGGAAGTGGAGGACTTCCTTACCTCTCAAGGCCCCCTTTATCCAGACAGTGTTCCTGCTGGCCCGGCTATCACACAGGAAGAGGACAAGGAGGAGGGGGAGGAGGAGGAGGATTATTGTGTCAGCATGGAGGTGGAGCCTAGCACTCAGCATCAGCAACAGTCTTCAAGGGATCAATTACAGTCCCAAGACACCCATGGACTTGTACGTGGCTGGGAGGAGGTGGCTGCGGATCATGTCGTCCTCAGTGACCCAGAGGACTCCGCACTGAATGCCTCAGCAAACCTACGCTGCATGGCCTCCCTAATCCTGCAAAGCCTGCGGAAGGATCCTCGTATTCGTGCGATCAAGGAGAGGGATCATTACTGGCTGGCAACCCTCCTTGATCCATGTTACAAGGGTAAGGTTGCGGACCTTATTTTGCTGTTGCAGAGGGAGCAGAGGATGAAGCATCTTCGGGAGACCTTGCAGAATGGTGTGTGCAATGCGTTCCCAGAGACTGGGAGGTTATAAATTCCTGGTCCTGGACAACGTGTTGCTGAGGCTTCGGTCAGTCAAAGAAGGAGCAGTGGAGAAGGTGGCCGTCTGACCGATGCGTTCAGACAATTTTTTAGTACGCAGCCCCAAGGTATGATCACTTCCAGCAACCATCGCTAGCGTCTGATTTACATGGTCCAGGAATACCTAGGGGCAAGATCAGACTTGGACACCTTTCCCACCAAATATCCTCTGGGTTACTGGGTCTTGAGGATGGATCACTGGCCAGAGCTTGCCCAGTATTCAATTGAGGTACTGGCCTGTCCTGCATCCAGCGTTCTTTCGGAACCCACATTCAGTGCTGCTGCAGGCTTTGTAACCAATCACAGGGTGTGCCTGTCCACCGACTCGGCCGATCGACTGACCTTCATAAAAATGAATCAGTCTTGGATCACCACCAGCTACCAAGCACCTGATGCTGATGTAACAGAATATTTTTTTTTTAAATGTCAGATCCCTTAAAGACTGCCTATGCTGATGCTGAGTGACTATCCTGTTATGCTGAGTGACTATCCTCTTCCTCCTCAATGATCATGCTGATAGCTTGAAAGAACATTTTTGGTTCTGTGCACCGCCACCCGTGTTTAACAGGAGCGTGTATTTACAATTTTTGATGAAATGCTTTGCAGCAGGGCTCATTGCTGCGCTCCAATTACAGTATCTGTGAGGGGTTGCAGTGTTGTGGCACCAGCACCAGTGCCTAAGGCCCAATTTTTCAGCCTCTGTTTAACAGGGGCGTGTATTTACAATTTTTGATGCAATGCTTTGCAGCAGGGCTCATTGCTGCGCTCCAACTACAGTATCTGTGAGGGGTTGAAGTGTTGTGGCATCAGCACCAGTGCCTAAGGCCCAATTTTTCAGCCCCTGTTTAACAGGGGTGTGTAAATAAAATTTTTGATGCAATACTTTGCAGCAGGGCTCATTCCTGTGCTCCTAATAGAGTATCTGTGAGGGGTTGCAGTGTTGTGGCACCAGCACCAGTGCCTAAGGCCCAATTTTTCTGCCCCTGTTTAACAGGGGCATGTAATTACAATTTTTGATGTAATACTTTGCAGCAGAGCTCATTGCTGCGCTCCAAGTACAGTATCTGTGAGGGGTTGCAGTGTTGTGACACCAGTGCCTAAGGCCCAATTTTTATGCCCCTGTTCAACAGGGGCATGTAATTACAATTCTTGATCTTATAATTCACAGCAGGGCCCATTCCTGCGCCCACCAAGTGTAACTGTGAGGGCTTACAGTGTTGTGGCAAAACCACCACCACTACCACCAAAGGCCCAATTTGTCTGTCCCTGTTCAACAGGGGCATGCAATTACAATTCTTGATCTAATAATTCACAGCAGGGCCCATTCCTGCACCCACCAAGAGTAACTGTGAGGACTTACAGTGTTGTGGCACCAGCACCACCACCACCACCAAAGGCCCAATTTTTCCTACCACTGTTCAACAATGTCATGTAATTACAATTCTTGATATAATAGTTCACAGCAGGGCGTTCCAGCGCCCACCAAGAGTAACTGTGAGAGCTTACAGTGTTGTGGCAACACCAACACCTAAGGGCTAAATTTCTGCAGAGTATATACGGCAGGCCCCTACTTTCAAACATCCAACTTACAAACGACTCCTACTTGCAAACAGAAGGAGACAACAGGAAGTGAGAGGAATTCTACCCCTAGAAAGGGAAATTCTCTCCTGTAAGAGTTAATATGGGAAAAAGGTGTCTCCTCTCCACTGATGCTTTATCACCAATCCTTGTTTCAATAAAACCCCCAAATTTTCAAAAAACATTTGTCATTGGGACGGAATGTGAGGTGAAATGTTCTGAACAGGTGCACAGACAGCAAAACAAATGTTACAGGGGTGATAATCCTTCCCTATGTTTTCCAAAAAGCTTAAAAATAGATTTTTGGGCTGGAGCTACATTTAAAAAATGTACCTGTTCCAAATTACAAACAGATTCTACTTAAGAACAAACCTATAGTCCTTGTCTTGTTTGCACCCCCTGTATACTGCTGTTCAGAGTATATAGGGCCTTTTTTTAATTTGGGTGCCGGGTTCCCCTTAATATCCATACAAGACCCAAAGGGGCTGGTAGTGGGCTGGGGGTGGGTGGGTGGGGGGGTACCCATGCCATTTTTCTCAATGATTTTTATCCATATTGCCGGGACCAGACATTACATTAAAGCCGCAATTATTTTTAAATTACTTTTTTTCCTTTAGAAATGTCATTTTGTGCAGGGACAGTTCTAAACACGGGAAACACCTGCCACTTCACAGGCATACTTTAGACAACCCCAGGTACGATATTTAAAGGAATATTTCACTTTTTTTTCCCTTTAAACATCATTAAAATCACTGCTCAAGAAAAAACAGCTGTTTTTAAAACTTTTTTTTTGCATTGATACATGTCCCCTGGGGCCAGACTTGGGTCCCCAAACCATTTTTTGGACAATAACTTGCATATTAGCCGTTATAATTAGCACTTTTGATTTTGAACGTTCGAGTCCATTGTATTTAACAGGGTTCTAAAGTTTGGGCGAACTTTCGGTCCGTTCGCAGGTTCTGGGGCGAACCGAACCGGGGGGGGGGGGTGTTAGGCTCATCCCTATTCATGGTTAGTGTTTACTCTTTTTAAATCATAATGGCAACAGAAACTACCCAAATGACCCTGATAAAAAGTTTACATACCCTGGTGATTTTGGCCTGATAACATGCACACAAGTTGACACATAGGGGTTTAAATGGCTTTTAAAGGTAACCATCCACACCTTTGATCTGTTTTCTTGTAATTAGTTTGTGTGTATAAAAGGTCAATGCGTTTCTGGACTCCTGACAGACCCTTGTATCTTTCATCCAGTGCTCCACTGACTATTCTGGATTCTGAGTAATGGGGAATGCAAAAGAATTGTCAAAGGATCTGCGGGAAAAAGTAGTTGAACTGTATAAAACATGAAAGGGATATAAAAGGCTATCCAAGGAAAAACCCACAAATAACTTCAGGTAAAATACAGGACTCTCTGAAAACATGTGATGTGGCTGTTTCAAGATGCAAAATAAGGAGGCACTTGAAGAAAGATAGGCTGCATGGTCGAGTCGCCAGAAGAAAGCAAATGCCACAAAGTATCCTGCTTACAATACACCAAACAGCACAGAGACAAACCTCAAATCTTCTGGCACAAAGTCATTTGCAGTGATGAGATCAAAATTAAGCTTTTTGGCCACAACCATAAACGCTACATTTGGAGAGGAGTCAACAAGGCCTATGATGAAAGGTATGGAGGTGGATTGCTGATGTGTTGGGGATGTATGAGCTGCAAAGGCACAGGAAATTTGGTCAAAATTGTTGGCAAGATGAATGCAGTATGTTATCAAAAAATACTGGAGGAACATTTGCATTCATCAGCCAGGAAGCTGCGCATGGGACGTACTTGGACATTCCAACATGACAATGATCCAAAACACAAGGCCAAGTTGACCTGTCATTGGCTACAGCAGAATAAAGTGAAGGTTCTGGAGTGGCCATCTCAGTCTCCTGACCTCAATATCATTAAGCTGCTCTGGGGAGATCTCCAACGTGCAGTTCATGCAAGACAGCCCAAAAATTTACAGGAACTGGAGGCCTTTTGCCAAGAGGAATGGGCAGCTTTACCATCTGAGAAGATAAAGAGCCTCATCCATAAATACCACAAAAAACTTCAAGCTGTCATTGATGTTAAAGGGGGCAATACACAGTATTAAGAACTGGGTTATGTAAACTTTTTATCAGGGTCATTTGGGTAGTTTCTGTTGCCATTATGATTTAAAAAGAGTAAACACAATTAATTGTTAATAAATGGCTTCAGCAAAACACTAACCATGAGTGAAAGAAAAGTTTTTGTGTTATCATTCATATTCTCTGAAAAATGGCCAAGAAATCATAAATTCTGCCAGGATATGTTAACATATGAGCACAACTGTATACAGTATTTATGCAAGGTGTAAAATCCTAGCTGTAATATATACAGAGTTTTGAATCTTAGTAAAATTGAAGGATAACTAAACCCAAGAACAAAACATTTAATATATTGCAGCTTACCAGTCCTTAGATGTGATAGCTGCATTCGTTTTAATTTTTCAGGCTATTAACATTTCCAGCAAGTACAGAAAATATCCGTTGATCCTATGATCTAAACTAAATGCAAAAACAATGTTATTTTTCTTTTGTAAACTATTTTTCTCTTCATCCTTCATGGAATGGAGATGACATCCAGCCAAAGTGCCAACCATTTCTCCCTCACAGAGGCTTTGAAAGATTGAGCATAACAGCCCAGTGACAGAAAGTGTGTTATTTACAGGATTTCTAAATAAAATAAAGGAAAAAAAAAGCTTGAATAAAATAATGCAGCCACCAGATCTAAGGACTAGTCAGCTGCAATATAGACTTTTGTTAATATTGTTTGTACATTATATGCTAGAACTCTGTGCCTGTGTAAATAATTATGAATAGCATTATGTACAAATCAAAACCATGGCATATATGTAAATATCAGTAAGCAGTCTGGCCTAATGTCTTGTAATCTAAAACCAGCCAATCACAAGCTATATAGACTGAAATTAGAGCAAAAACAAAAGTAGTTCTGACATATTGTAACACATAAATTTTTCCTAAATAGACTTGTTAAACTTTTGTCTATATTTTTAAATATTTGTATATATTTTTTAATATATACTGTATTTATTGGCGTATAACACTCACTTTTTTACCCTTAAAATAGAGGGTAAACTGTGCCCGCGTGTTATACGCAGGGGGCCGTGGAAAGTTTTCCAATCCCTGCTCTAACATTTCTGGTAACCTGTTTCCCAGGGTGTGTTCTTTTCTTAACAACATTGCACTTTAAAACTGCTTTTAGTAGACTAACTTTTAATTTGTTTGTCTAACACCCTCTGATTATCATATAGCTTATCTAATACCAGGCACCGAGCCCAACAGGTGTTAAAAAGTACATCTTTAAAGATTTCATGTCCACACTTGCTTTTTCCTGCTGCCACCTAGCTCTAAAAAATATTCCTCTTCTAATCTGGTATATTGAAGACTATTCAATGAACACAAAATGGTTCATTTCATTTTATGATCATGATAAGATACTGCAGAACAAGTCAACTACTTTGTTAGACATGAACATCACAACACCTATAGGAAGCCTACATTTTGACCATATTTTATACAATAGTTATATCTAGAACTTGGAAAATCATTATGTTTTAAAATAAAAATGCATTATTTTTATTCATTTGTGGCTAATGAAAGGCATAACCTTCAATCATAGTAAAACATTCACATATTCTGCTGGACAATAAATCATGTTTTCCATCTTGAGGATTTTAATCCAGGACTGTTTTCGCAGTTAGCTTTTTAATATCTCATACTTGGTCTTCACTTGCAAACATAGTTTTAGCCCAGATTCTAAAAGTATTTGTAAAGGGACAAAGCTGGTGACCCAAAGACACTTGTCTTGTCCAAACTGGGGCTGATCTAGCAATATGTGCTATGTTGAGAAATTCTATTACTTCACTGCTGGTGTACATCCCTAGCACTCTTCATTGCTGAATGTCAACTCTTAAGGCTCTTCGTTCAACTTCCAATGGCAGATAAGGAAAACAAAAGCAAAGCCACACTCCAGATCTGTTCAAGCTGCTGCATACTTTATTGATCTACCTGGTGCTTGGTGGACCATCTTTCACCCTCCCAGTAATGTGTTTCACTCAGTAAAATCTAATTTGTAGAGTCTGATTGAGTGAAACCCATCAGAGGGAGGAACTTAGCTGATTTACCTAGCTTCCGGTGGATAAATAAAGTATACAGCGACTAACAGATCCAAAGAATGACTTTCCATTTTCTTTCTTGTATCTGTTGTTTTGTGGAGCATTATATTGTTAACATTTCTCTTTTAAATTTGTTTTAGGACAGGGTTCAAACATCAATACACATGCTGTTTATTATTCATAGGGGGTGATGTACTAAAAATGGAGAAAGAAAGTTAATCAAAAACTGATTCTTGTAAATAGAAACCCATCAGATTCCACCTGTCATATTATGGAGTATGTATACAATAATTCTGACTGGTCACTATTGACAGCAGCCCCAGTTTTGTGTTTTTTCTATATAATCTTCCCCCAGTTTTAATAAATTGGTTACATATTATCACTTTATGAGTAAGGAAAATAGCTGAGCCCCATCTCCTGCTATTTGTCAATCATTAGTTGTGTTCTGAGTCTCAAGTAACTCTTATGCCGCGTACATACGATCTGAGCTTTTGGTCGGATATTCTGACCGTGTGGAGGCTCCATCGGAATTTCCGACAACAAATGTTTGAGAACTGGTTCTCACTTTTTCCGACAACAAAAGTTCTTGTCAGAAATTCCGATCGTGTGTATCCAATTCCGACGCAAAAAAATTCTTGACGTTCGCAATTTCCGAGCAACATTTGTGCGACCGTGTGTATGCAAGACAAGTTTGAGCCAACATCCGTCGGAAAAAAATCCACTGTTTTGTCAGAAATTCCGATCTTGTGCACGCGGCATTACTCTGTATTCCCCATCTCCCATCCTCTTTAAAGTGTATATAAACCCAAGGAAATGTAAACACATTTCAGCTTACCAGACCTTAGATATGGTGATTGGATTAACTTTCATTTTTTGGCCATGAACATTTTTGGCAAGTATAGAAATATCTGTTGATCTTGCAAAAATTTCCTTTCACTTGTGAACTGAACTGAAAGCACAAACGGTGTTGTATTATTTCTGTAAACTAATAACTCCCCATAACTACTAACTTCCTATCCCCATGTAATAGCGATGAAGAGGGTAACGCCTTGTACATACTGACATTTTTTTATTTCATTCAACCCAGTGGGTAGAAAGAAACAAAACTGAGGAGCTTGCTGTACTAACTATGAAATGTTAGTACAACGATCGCCCTGCTGAGCTATTGAGTTCTGACAGGGGGACTTCTCCCCTTCACCAGAACACACCGGTTAACGTTTTCAGCCATTGGCTGTGATTGCTGCTCAAATACCGTTCAGCTGCTGTTTTTCCAGCATGCCCATTTGACAGAAGCCAGACGTTCAGGCAGGCTGCTGTATAGGAGAAATGAGACAAATCGCTGCTCCAGGTGAGTGTAATAATCCACCAAAAATAAAGGGCTGGGTACTAGCTCCGGCTTGCAACCATGAACATGTAGACCAAGTGACAAATTTGCTGCACATCAACGTCTGTCCAACAGGTTTATTGAAAGACTGCCACCAGGACTAAAACAACAAGCAAGGGGTGATTATGTTTCACACATACATTGTGCTTCTACAAAACCCAAAGTAAGACTGACCTACCAAACCTTTAAGTAGAGGACGCTCCCACCCCAGAGTGTCCTCTACTTAGAGGTTTGGATAGGTCAGTCTTGCTTTGGGTTTTTAAGAAGCACAAGTTCCCTTTTAGGAATTCCCTTCATCATAGTTGGTCTCTTTCTATGCTGCATGGTACCATCTTTGGGGAGGTAATAAATGTTTAAACATTTTTTTTACTATGCATTGATGTCACCTACTTATAGTATCTTCATAAATGGATTCCTAAATGTATCTTAAATAAGTAGAAAGGTGCAATGAATGATAATGTCCAGATAACAGTAATGGCTATGTCACACTTTGGGGTTTTTAGGCTTCTTCTGTGTGTGGAAAAATACATGCAAAAAAAAAAAATGCTAGTGTATATACTGGATATGTCTGGTGTTGGAATATGCTTGGACAAAATCACATTATATATTTAGTTTATATATATGATTCAACAGTATATATATATATATATATATATATATATATATATATATATATATATTAGTACTATATACTGTATACTATACAGTTCATTTGCTTCCAAAATAAATACCATGTAATAAATTATACTGAAACTTTTATAATTAATTTTCCTTTAGTCCAGAAAAATTAGCCACTGATGAGACTCAACAAGACATGATCTAAATAATGCTTCCTTGTTATATGAATCTTGTACAGCATTAGTGCTGCATATTCTGTGAGTTTAATTGTGCAGTCTATCAATTCTTACTCTAGTATAGTATAAATACAAGTTACATCACCCATGAAGGGTGATTATCTTTTATGAGTGTGAAAGACCCATAACTCACAAAGTACAAGTAGAAGAAAGTAATATTAGAAAGATAATCACTCTTCATGGGTCAGACATTCTATTTATTTGAGAAAAAATATATTTACCATCAGGAAAAATGTTTCTGTAGCAGATGAATCTTTGTCAATAACAATATAACTATCTGTCTTCTGTAAACATCTATATATATATATATACTTTTTTTTTTGTGACAGACAAGCAGAGATGGTTGTTGGCATGTTAAGGATGAAGCTTATATGCCACCCAAAATTCAGGGTTCCCTAATTGGCTCCCGAAACAAACAGGCAGCACTGGTACTTTTTGTAGTCTTTTGTCAGCAATCAACCTTATGTATCGACCTCACCCCCTTCACCTGCCTTAGGCTCTCCGCAGGTAGAGAGGGCACACCATGCCACAAGCCCGTACCCTCGTGTGTAAAGAGGTTGAGCGGTGTTGTTGGTGGGTCTTCACAGCCAGAAACCAGAATCCTCCAGAGAATGATTCTCACCTCTACAATAAACAGAGATAAGTCCTCGTTCCCCCCAGTGACTTGAATGTCCACAACAGCTGCAACTCCAACGTAGATTTTATTTCTCAAAAATAACAGTCTCTGATAAGTAAAGGTTGGAGCAAGAAGACAGGACAGCATAAGGTGTGGGAGAGGTCCAGGCACAAACTTAACCGCATAGTCTCTGCCACCGACTGGATGAACTTGGTCTCTGCCACCGACCTGATGAACTTGGTCTCTGCCACAGACCTGATGAACTTGGCCTCTGCCACAGACCTGATGAACTTGGTGTTTCAAAGCTTGACCTCTTTGTAAGGAGAAGACATCCCTCCAGAGAATTACCTGGCCCCTTCCTTCACCGTGGACTTCTCATCGGTCCCTTGGAACAGTTCCTCCCCCGGCCTCCTCATCCAAGATATGGGTCCCCTTGCAAGGCAGCACCCTGGGATTCCTCGATCCTTGATGGACCCCAGCTGAAGGTGCTGGGCCCAAGGCCTTTGCTGCAGTCCCAGGTCTAAAGGTGTCTGGGACCGATTCACCGACCTCCGCCCCTGGGCCAAAGGTGCCATGGGCGGACTGGACCACACTCCTGGGAGTAGGACTCCCGACGACCGAAGAAGAACCCCGAACAGGCAGCGTCTGCCCCTTTTATATCCTCTCCCAGCATGCACAGCGGGCCTGCCACACCCACTGCACGGCTGCCGAGAGGGGACACACAAGGCACAGCACTGTATCAGCGGTTCTACCCTGGCCTACCATGGCAGCGCCACCTGCAGGCCATAGGGAACTATACACCAATACTCTCCCTGCGGACAAAAATGGTTGAAAGAATCCTGACAATTGGGGTGTTTAAGCATAACTACCACTCAAACACTTCCCCTAAATTTAGGACCCCGCTACACTTATTATTCAGCAGTAGCATATAAAAAGGCCTGTGGATAGTTGAGACCAATTATTGAGGTCTGGCTATTGGCTAAGGCCCCTTTCACACTAGTGCGACTTCAAAGTCGCGCAATTTTAACCTCCATTTCGCAGCCGACATTTTGCCGCGATTCGCGGCCACGATTTCAGGGAATGCCTGTGTAAGTGTCATCAAAATCGGACCAAAGTAGTGCAGGGACTACTTTGAAGTCGGAACGACTTGAAGTCGTACTAATATGAATGGTTGTCATTGGAAATCATGGGAAACGACTTGTCATGCTACTTTGCCATCACAAATCATGGGACAAGTCGTATAAGTGTGAAAGGGGCCTAATAAGTAAGGTGTGGATTTAGGACTGGAGGCTTTATGCCACCCAAAAAGCTCTACAAATTCTCTGGGCTCCAAGATCCTGACCAGAACTTACTAATATCTGAGAAAAAAACACATTTTGTTTCCTCCATAGCTGACCCAAACCATTGAGCCCCTTACCATCTATTAGATTGTAAGCTCTTCTGAGCAGGGCCCTCTTAATCCTATTGTATTATAATTGTATTGTCTCCCTTTTAATGTTGTAAAGCGATGCGTAAACTGTTAGCGCTATATAAATCCTGTATAATAATAATAATGTGTAGGTGAGAAACCTAGGTGACACGTTCTCACCAAATGCCTAAATTTTTGCTGCTTTGGTACATAAAAAAATAAAATTAATGCTGTTCAATATTTGACTTGGTGGAGCACCTAGAGAGTTTGTGTTAAGCAGGAAAATCACATTTGTAAGTCAACTTGTGAATGATAAAGCAGGTCTATCTTTTTAAGGTGAAGAAAACATTAATAAAAATTATTGTTTGTAATCCCCTGTTTGATTTTCTGAAGCCATAAGAATGTTTTAAGCTTTTAGATGCTTTTAAATGCCCAGCAAGTGCACTTACCGTAGTTTATGCAGTAAATAGTTTGTTTGGACCAGCTTGCCCCAAATTAACTATTTAAAGAGACATTAAGCATGCAGTTGGGCTTTTATTACACTTGATTGTCTCATATATGACATCCTGAAAGACTACACATAGGTTTCTATGAAGATACTGGGGTACAGTAACAATATCCCCCACCCCAAAATATTATTTTATCCTGCTGGTCCTGGAATGCGAAAAGCATTTGCTATTATGACTGTGGTATCTGGAAATAGAACCCTCCTTCTTGACTTGAGGTAGATATGCAGCATATTTCCTAGCATCTATATGTTTTTCTGTCCAAATATCCCTTGTTGCAGTCTAGCAGATGTTTGCCTGTATCTCCCCATGGTATATAGTCATTTTTGGGCACCCCCAATGTGTAAATTATTTATTTGTTTATATCATGCCCCATGCATCTAGTGATTTTTTTAAATAGTACAGGACTTTACACTGAACCACGAATGCTATACAGTATATAAAGTACCAAGTTGCTTAGTGATGTTTGATGATTTAATTCTGTTGCTTTTGATTTACATTTTGCAATCATGATTGTATCTTCATCCTGAGCTTAATGCCCCGTACACACGATCCGAAAATCGGATGACAGATCGTCCAACTTTTTTAGATTGCTAGTCGCAAAAATTCTCGTACGTCAGAAGAAATGATTGGCAGTGATGCCATGTGTTGTGGTGGACTAAACAAAAATCCTACTATCTGAAATTTTTTGTGCTTCTCCAACAGGAAGATATAGGATGAACTGTCGTGATCGGCTATCGAAAGCTGTGTACTAATGATCAGATTATCGTACGATCATTTTGAAAGCGGTATTTTTCATACGATTTTCGGATCGTGTGTAGGGGCCTTAATAGAGGATAGGGATGCCCAAAACCATTCCTTGTTTACTTTCGATCTACTTATGCATTGATGTCTGCAATAAACAACTGTATGGGCATAAAAACGATTGACGCTTGTAAACATCTAAACGCACATTAACACTAGACACATTTAGCGTTTGAGTGTTCATTAATTTCAGTGGCCAATTTAAAATGTAAAACTAAGTGTGCTTGCCAGGGAAAACTAAAAGGCATACAAAACCACAAATAAGTAGTTTGTTGTAAAAAAAAAAAAAAAAAAAAGCAAAAAAAAAAAACTTTACTGCTAGATCAATTTTGTTTTCAATTCAAATAATGCCATTAAAAATGTTTTTTAACCATTACCACTAACCATGTATGTAGAGTAATAGGAGTTGTATGTATGTTTTATTTGTCCAGAATAAATTCAATGTCCAATGACATGAATTAAGGACACTTTTACAAAAATGCTACTGCCAGGAGGAAGGCTTCTATGTAGAGTTAAAAAATGTCCTGTGTCCATGAGGCCTTACTGGTAATATATGTGGACTCCATTGGTGTTGGGAGCCTGGTTGTCTTTGTTGGCACACAATCAGTCTTTGATTGTACAGCTCACCTGCCTGGATTTGGGAGTTTAAAGTAATTGTAAACCTATGTTTTTTTTTTAAATAGCAAACATATCATAATTACCTCCACTGTGCAGTTCGTTTTGCACAGTGTGGCCCCGATTATTGTCTTCTGGGGTCCCCTGGCGACGCTCGAGGCTCCTTCTCACATCGGTAAACCCCCTGGGAGAAGCGCTCTCCTGGAGGGTTACCTTGACCCAGCCCCCTTGCACCTGTGTCATTGGATTTGATTGACAGCAGCAGGAGCCAATGGCTGTGCTGCTATCAATCTATCCAATCAAGAGCCAAGAACCCCAGGCAGAGAGGAAGAGCACATCTCCGCCGTGGGAACGAAGGGCTCAAGTGAGTAAAATGGGGAGGGGGGGCTGGGGGGCCGGTCAGTATCAGAAGTTTTTTCACCTTAATGCATAGGATGCAATAAGGTGAAAAAACACAAGGGTTTACAACCCCTTTAAGTGTATATAATGTCAAAATCGTTTTCTTACGTTTGGCTAGAAAAAGAAATTGTCAAGACCACTGCAGGGTTTTTTTTTCTGTCATCGCTCAATTGGGGAAATTTACCATCACTTCCTGTCCCAGAGGTAAAGCAGGAAGAGGAAAGCTCTCCAAAGCAAAGGGATAGAAATAGAGAAACATAGAAAAGTTACGGCAGAAAAAGACTAAATAGTCCATCGAATCTGCCCCTTTTTTTTTGGGGGGGGGGTTGTTAACCTCATTGTTTGACTATAGATTTATGTTTATCCCAAGCATGTTTGAAGCCGTTTACTGTTAACTGTCTCAACTACCTCTGTTGGCAGTTTATTCCAATCATCAACCACCCTTTCAGTAAAATAATACTTTCTAAGATTAGTTTTGAACTTTCCTTCAGTTAGTTTGAGGTCATGTCCCCTTGTTCTTTATTTTGGTTTCATATTGTACATATTAAGTTCCTGAAGTCGCTCTCGATATGTTTTATTCCCCAAACCTTTCACCATGTCTGTTACACATCTCTGAACTCATTCTATCTTATCAATATCTTTTTTTAAGTGAGGTCTCCAGAACTTTTGACATCTCCTGACATCTTTGACATGCTGAGCAGAAATTGGCCCACATTATAGCAAAAATAAAGACTTCTCCATATGGAGAATGTCAATTACAGCTTGTCGGGACTAATTCTTTGTTTTTATTTACAAAAAAGATACAAAGTTTAAAATTATGTTACATCACATAGTTTAGACATCAGTTTAAGTCATCTTCAAAGGGGTTGTAAACCCTTACATATACTCTGTGAAGTGACTAGCTTAAGATCAGGGGTGTCAAACTCCATTTCCTTGTGGGCCACATCAGCATTATGGTTGTCCTCAAAGGGCCAGTTGTATCAGCACCCCACCCCCCTTACATCAGATGTCAAGAGCCCCCCCACCATCAGAAGTTGAGCATCCCCCCACTATCAGTGCACCCCCTTGCCTTGTGCTGCTGCCAGGAGGGCTGGACAGAGAAGTGCAGGATCTGGTGGAGTCCTGTCTTTTCTGCTGCTGACTGCTGAGACCAGGTGGGGGCGGAGACAAGGAGGGGTGAGGGCCACATGAAATGGCTTGGAGGGCCGGATTCGGCCCACTGGCCTTGTGTTTCACACCTGTGCTTTAGATGATACACAGAAATGATCCTCCTATATAAGTTGTACCTAATATTCTGCAGCCGTTTAAAGTGCACAATGTATACAGCTTGTCTAAGCTTTCAGAAACCGGGGGACCTGGACCTGAAGTCACACTCTGCAGAGCTCTGTGAGGAAAGCTCTGGGAGCTATTTGGAGGGAAGCGACACACCCACCATCACACAGGAACAGAGCTGAGACTGTCAATCCCAGGCTGTTTGCTGGAGATCCCTCCCCTGTCACCTTTTTACCTGTTTGTGTCAGGAAAGCTTGTCAGAAGTGACTCATACAGATAGCAGAGGAATGAGGCAGCAGACAGAAATGGCACTTAGTACTCTGTATTGAGACAAGTACACACTATAGAGGGATATGCTATGCTCATATTTCATGTCAGAGGTTTACAACTACTTTAAACACTCTATTAGGACATTTACAGTATAAAATTGGCACAAGGTAATTAGAAGAACTGCATATATTTATAAAAAGACCAGAAAAAAACTCTTTACCCTGATCAAGTTTGATAAATAACCCTTACGTATTGTTGGCAGGAGTAAAGTAATACATTTTTAATGTACTACTTCCCAGGTATACCACAATTACTTGCACACGTTTATGACAGCATTAATTAAAAACATTGCTACTTCCTGATTTACACTGAAATCTTTTTTAAACAAAAATAAACCAACCAGTTTCTATGTATAACAGCACAAAACAATGAATAATCTGACGTGTTATGATTTTTTTTTTCTTGCTTCTTTCTGGTTATAGCTAAAATAAATAAGTGACATTGCACAGGGAGAATGGTCATAAATATGGTTTCCTGTTTTCGCATTCTCCATGCTCTTAACACCAGAGAAGCAGCGTTAGATAATATAAACAGAAAATATAACTCAGTCAACTGATTAACTTTCACAGAAAAAAATAAAATGGTGTGGGGAATGCAAGAGTGAACCTTCCTCCCATTTCCAGGGTCAGTGGCTGTAATTTGGTCCAGCCTTTTTTGGCTCTGGGAAAAATAAGTTACCTGCCAAACTAAACAATAGGTCTTTCTGCTGCTGAGCAATGTCCAGACAGTCTGGGCCCATTTCCAGATAGAGGCTGGTTTTCAGACCTCTGAAAGTGCTGGAATGAGTAGTGATATTGCTTTCCTTGCTTGCCGTTTAATACAAGGGAAAGTAGAAGCAACATAGAGTAATGAAACAGAGGAATGTCTGTGACATGTTTCTAAAAAGGAAAAATGTGGAGTTTCCAGTCAAACTAAAAGACTTATTGGGTTCGTTTTAAGGCTAAGCTTGACTTCTTAGAACAAACTGCTAGATAAGGAAAACAATTTAGTCAGAAGTAATACGCACTTTTAGACAGCCTAGTCTAGTCCTAAACCTGTTTTGACTCTAGTGTTCTCAATAATTTTGTTTTCAATTCTTCAGCCTGTATAGACCACTGAGGCACATAAAACATTGTGTGTCCGAGACAAAAGCCTGATATTCCAGAGGACATACAAAACATAAAAATGAAACATCCATAGTACTAAGTTCAGATTACAAAATATTGCAAAATATTATCTCTCTATTTATCTCATCTTATATATCTATCTGATAACAATAACACATTGATTGATCAATTAATTGATTAAATAAGTCCTTTTTACCCTTTTGTGACCATGCCTTGCTGCCCAGGTCAAATTTACCAAGAAGACTATGTGTCAGTTAACCACTTCACCTCCGGAAAATTTACCACCCTCCATGACCATTGTTTGCGCTACGGATCTGCCTCATTTTAACTGACAATTGCGTGGTTGTACCCAAATAAAATTTCTATGAGTTTTCTTTTGGTGGTATTTGATTACCTCTGCAGTTTTTATTTTTTGCGCTATAAACAAAAAAAAGGCTGACCATTTTGAAAAAAAACAAACAATATTTTTTACTTTCTGCTATAAAACATATCCAATAAAAAAAACTTGACGTAATTGTAGCCGTATTAGTGCAATTGTGACAGAGAAAATTAAGTACTGTCCGTGATACTTTTTTTATTTGCACTAACATAGAATTTTTCAGGACAAGCTTTCGGGGTATGTCCCCTTCTTCAAGGTCCAAGCAGACTGCTTGGACCTTGAAGAAGGGGACATACCCCGAAAGCTTGTCCTGAAAAATTCTATGTTAGTGCAAACAATAAAAAAAACAAATTTCTTTATTAATTTAGGCCAATATGCATTCTTCTACATATTTTTGGTGAAAAAAATCACAATAGGCGTATATTGATTGGTTTGCACAAAAGTCATAGCTTCTACAAACTATGGGGTATTTTTATTTATTTTTTAATTTTTTTACTAGTAATAGCAGCGATCAGAGACTTAAAGCAGGAATGTGATATTGCGGTGGACAAATCTGACACTAACTGCCACTTTTGCCACTTTTTGGGGACCAGTGACACTAATACAGTGATCAGTGCTAAAACGTATGCACTGTTACTGTACTAATGACACTGGCTGGGAAGGAGCTAATATTAGGGGCGATCAAAGAGTTAACTGTGTGCCTAGCCAGTTTAGTGGGGATATGCTTTTACTAGTGGAAGGCATGGATCGGTGTTCCAACTTAACAGGAACACAGGATCCATGCCTTCTGTACTCAAAGAACGACAATCTGCCTTGCTTACATAGGCACACTGCCTGTGTACTGAAGCATCGGCGGGTGCCGGCGGACATCGATTCCGCCGTACCCGCCAATCAGCTCCCACTGTGTAGATTCTACACCATGGGAGTGGGCCTCCGGCGACACGTGCCCCAGACCTGGAAGTGTCAGATCACGTACTAGGTATGTGATCTGGCACAGAGAGGCCACCCTGCCACAGTAAATGTATGGTGAGCGGTCTGTAAGTAGTTAACTAAGCAACCATTCTATGACTAATTTGCATAACTATATAATTTGATATATATTTTTAAGAATATATAGGACATTTATTTCATATACTGTTTTAATTAAAATAAACTGCCCTCTTTGTATTACTGTGTAGGCTGACACAACACATGAAAAAAAAAACTTTTTCAAAATTATTTAATTATTATTTTTAATTGTGCAATTGATTCAGACAGTTACACTATTTATAGATGGATTCACAGAAGGTGCCAGTATTCATCTGCAGGCTGAAGGCTTTAATTTTGTCAATGAAGCCTCCAGTCTGCATGTGATTTCCATGTCAGAGTTCACAAAATCTGAACCATTTTTATCTGTTCCCAATTGTCAATGGAGACAACAACTGGACTGAGAGTAAGCAGCCACACATAGGTGGTCTATTTATAAAACATTTCAGAAGCATTCATGCAAGATGAACTAAATGTCCCATATTTTCTCTAAAAGATTAATGCCTGTATTGTCAGCTCCATCTACTGGCCAAAATGTGGTACAGTTTTCTGAAATACCTCCATGAGAAAACTATACAGCATTTTGTCCACTAGATGGAGCAGAAAATACAAATATGCAACAAATGTTTTATAAATAAACCCCATAGCGTTGACTGCATGTTTTCTAAGGGACAGGGCGGTTATTAAGGTATCCTCAGCACCTTGGCTGTGAAATGTTAATAAACAGTTTGCAGGTGGGAGGGAATTAAACAGTGGTGGCTGGTGCTCAAAATTTTTTTGGGGGGCGCAAACAAACTGAACAAAAAAAACATCAATTGCCGCCATTGTGCCCATTAAACGCAGCCACTGTGCCCAAACGCCACCAGTTTGCCCCCTCAAATGCAACCAGTTTCCCCCCAAATACAGCCAGTTTTTCCCCATATACAGCCAGTTTGTCCCCAAATACAGCCAGTTTGTCCCCATATACAGCCAGTTTGTCCCCAAATACAGCCAGTTTGTCCCCAAATGCAGCCAGTTTGTCCCCATATACAGCCAGTTTGTCCCCATATACAGCCAGTTTGTCCCCAAATGCAGCCAGCTTGTCCCTAAATGCAGCCAGTTTGTCCCCATATGCAGCCAGTTGTCCCCAAATGTAGCCAGTTTGTCCCCAAATGCAGCCAGTTTGTCCCCAAATGCAGCCAGTTTCCCCCCAAATACAGCCAGTTTGTCCCCATATACAGCCAGTTTGTCCCCAAATACAGCCAGTTTGTCCCCATATACAGCCAGTTTGTCCCCAAATACAGCCAGTTTGCCCCCAAATGCAGACAGTATGTCACCATATACAGCCAGTTTGTCCCCAAATACAGCCAGTCTGTCCCCAAATGCAGCCAGTTTGTCCCCAAATGCAGCCAGTTTGTCCCCAAATGCAGCCAGTTTGTCCCCAGATGCAGCCAGTTTGTCCCCAAATGCAGCCAGTTTGTCCCCAAATACAGCCAGTTTGTCCCCATATACAGCCAGTTTGTCCCCATATACAGCCAGTTTGTCCCCAAATACAGCCAGTTTGTCCCCAAATACAGCCAGTTTGTCCCCATATACAGCCAGTTTGTCCCCAAATACAGCCAGTTTCCCCCCAAATGCAGACATTATGTCACAATATACAGCCAGTTTGTCCCCAAATACAGCCAGTCTGTCCCCATATACAGCCAGTCTGTCCCCAAATACAGCCAGTTTCCCCCCAAATGCAGCCAGTTTGTCCCCAAATGCAGCCAGTTTGTCCCCAAATACAGTCAACCCCCCCCCCCAAATGCAGCCAGTTTGTCCCCAAATGCAGCCAGTTTGTCCCCATATACAGCCAGTTTGTCCCCAAATGCAGCCAGTTTGTCCCCATATGCAGCCAGTTTGTCCCCAAATACAGCCAGTTTGTCCCCAAATGCAGCCAGTTTGTCCCCATATACAGCCAGTTTGTCCCCAAATGCAGCCAGTTTGTCCCCAAATGCAGCCAGTTTCCCCCCAAATACAGCCAGTTTCCCCCCAAATACAGCCAGTTTGTCCCCATATACAGCCAGTTTGTCCCCAAATACAGCAAGTTTGTCCACATATACAGCCAGTTTGTCCCCAAATACAGCCAGTTTGTCCCCAAATGCAGACAGTTTGTCCACATATACAGCCAGTTTGTCCCCAAATGCAGCCAGTTTCCCCCAAATGCAGACAGTATGTCACCATATACAGCCAGTTCCCCCCAAATACAGCCAGTCTGTCCCCATATACAGCCAGTCTGTCCCCAAATACAGCCAGTTTGTCCCCAAATACAGTCAGTTTGTCCCCAAATGCAGTCAGTTTCCCCCCCAAATGCAGCAAGTTTGTCCCCAAATACAGTCAGTTTCCCCCCAGCCCTGCACTTACCTTCCTCGGGTCAGCGCCATCCTTCTTCCGTCCTCGATGTCTTCTCCCGCCCTCGATGTCGCTTCAGCCAATCAGGTTACCGGTAACCAGACCCGGTGAACCTGATTGGCTGAAACGCCTGTCAGTTTTAACCAGGGAACGCACCAACGCATGAACCTATGTATTGTTATTGTGAGTGGGCGCAGGAGCGAGAGGGGGCGGCGCTCCTGCGCCCACTATGAAAGCACCGCCACTGGAATTAAATATGGCCCTTTATACAGTACTACCCCCCAAAGGGAGATTTTTCCTATAAAAATTCAAAGTCAGTTTAAAGTGGTGGTAAACTCTCACAAGAAAAACAAAAAAACAACCTGCAGGTCAAAGGCATAATGAGCTAGTATGCATCTAATACTTACCTTAGATCAAAGCTGTTGCAGCGATCCCCGTACACCGATGTGACCGGTGACATGTCTCCCAGAGTTATTTCTGGGTTTGCGGGCTCCGGCGCTGTGATCGGCCGGAGCCGTGATGAGGTCACTCCCGCGCATGCACGCGGGAGCCGCCAGTCGCAGCACAGCTACTGAAGAAACGGTATGAGCGGATTCAGTGAATATATCCTAAACTATGCAAGTTTAGGAGATATTCATGGTACCTACTGGTAAGCTTTATTATAGGCTTACCTGTAGGTAAAAGTGGTAGTACAGGGTTTACAACCACTTTAGGATTGCAGAAATAAATGTGTAAATCAGGTAAGTATATATAACTTTAGAACATTCATCCTACTAAACCATAAAAAAATATTTTGTGGAGTAAAGTCTTGTGAAATCTGTGTATCATACTATGTATACGTTTCTTTGCAGCTGTGATGAGATCGCAGATGTGCATTTTTTTTAATATTTTAATATTTTTATTTTAAGGTAATGTTAAATTGTAAGTGAATGACACTCAAATTTTTAAAGAGACACCGCCCCCTGCCCATTCAGGGCAGAGTGACAGTGGGGTTGATTTACTAAAGGCAAATAGACTGTGCACATTGCAAAGTGCAGTTGCCCTCTTCAAGTGCAGTTGCTCCAAAGCTTAGTAAATGAGGTAAGGCTTCACTTTGCAAAGAATATCCAATCACATGCAAGAAAAATAAACAAAACAGCATTTTTGCTTGCACATGATTGGATGATGGAAGTCAGCAGAGCCTTTAGTAAATCAACCCCAGTGTGTCCTGATAGCCCACCCTCCAGCAAGTATTCTCACCAATCCATGCTCCCTTACCACCCCCTGCTCTAGATGTACATCAGATTTTAGGGATTACCTGGTGCACAATAACACTGCCCCCCATGTCAGTATTTAGGCCTGGTGATTGGCCCCTCAGGTCCAAGCACTGTTACATAGGATCAAAACACATTCCCCCATACCAATAAGCCCAGCTCCCTTAGGTCTCCTGTGAAAGGGGTGCAGATGAGCATTTATACTTTGCTGGGTAGGTGATCTACCAGGAGGCACTAACATTCTGCCAAGAATACTATTTATAAGTTTCTTTGCAGCTGTGATGAGATCGCAAATGTGCATTTTTTTAAATATTTAAATATTTTTATTTTAAGGTAATGTTAAATTGTAAGTGAATGACACTCAAATTGTTAAAGAGACACCGCCCCCTGCCCATTCAGGGCAGAGTGACAGTGGGGTTGATTTACTAAAGGCAAATAGACTGTGCACATTGCAAAGTGCAGTTGCCCTCTTCAAGTGCAGTTGCTCCAAAGCTTAGTAAATGAGGCAAGGCTTCACTTTGCAAAGAATATCCAATCACATGCAAGGAAAATAAACAAAACAGCATTTTTGCTTGCACATGATTGGATGATGGAAGTCAGCAGAGCCTTTAGTAAATCAACCCCAGTGTGTCCTGATAGCCCACCCTCCAGCAAGTATTCTCACCAATCCATGCTGCCTTACCACCCCCTGCTCTAGATGTACATCAGATTTTAGGGATTACCTGGTGCACAATAACACTGCCCCCCATGTCAGTATTTAGGCCTGGCGATTGGCCCCTCAGGTCCAAGCACTGTTACATAGGATCAAAACACATTCCCCCATACCAATAAGCCCAGCTCCCTTAGGTCTCCTGTGAAAGGGGTGCAGATGAGCATTTATACTTTGCTGGGTAGGTGATCTACCAGGAGGCACTAACATTCTGCCAAGAATACTATTTATAAGTTTCTTTGCAGCTGTGATGAGATCGCAAATGTGCATTTTTTAAAATATTTAAATATTTTTATTTTAAGGTAATGTTAAATTGTAAGTGAATGACACTCAAATTGTTAAAGAGACACCGCCCCCTGCCCATTCAGGGCAGAGTGACAGTGGGGTTGATTTACTAAAGGCAAATAGACTGTGCACATTGCAAAGTGCAGTTGCCCTCTTCAAGTGCAGTTGCTCCAAAGCTTAGTAAATGAGGCAAGGCTTCACTTTGCAAAGAATATCCAATCACATGCAAGGAAAATAAACAAAACAGCATTTTTGCTTGCACATGATTGGATGATGGAAGTCAGCAGAGCCTTTAGTAAATCAACCCCAGTGTGTCCTGATAGCCCACCCTCCAGCAAGTATTCTCACCAATCCATGCTCCCTTACCACCCCCTGCTCTAGATGTACATCAGATTTTAGGGATTACCTGGTGCACAATAACACTGCCCCCCATGTCAGTATTTAGGCCTGGCGATTGGCCCCTCAGGTCCAAGCACTGTTACATAGGATCAAAACACATTCCCCCATACCAATAAGCCCAGCTCCCTTAGGTCTCCTGTGAAAGGGGTGCAGATGAGCATTTATACTTTGCTGGGTAGGTGATCTACCAGGAGGCACTAACATTCTGCCAAGAATACAGAAAGTAACAGTGAGAATGATTTACTAAAGAATTTGTGTGTATATTTACTACAATTATGTGAAAAGCTAATTTCTGTTCACTTTGTGCAGGTGCTTTTCACATGACTAAATGATTGAGCAATTTTTACATTGAATACCCCCAACTTTTTCAGTAAATCAGCTTCAATGCCTCCTTAAATCACAGTGTATCATAAACAATTGTAATTAAAAAATAAATAAAGTACCACATGTTTTAATGCTTCAAACTGGATGTGAAGAGAGGCTTCATTGGAGTTGTGTACTAAATCAATGTAAAAAATTTACTTTAAAGAGGAGTTCCACCCACATAAAAGTCAGCAGCTACAAAAAGTGTAGCTGCTGACTTTTATTAATTGGACACTCACCTGTCCATGGTCCAGCGATGCGGGCGTACGAAGTCCTGCTCATTTGCCCCTCCTCTCTGCGGCGCTGGCATTGTCACTGTGGGCGCCCGGCAGTGGCTTCACAGCCGGGCACGCACTGTGCATGCACAAGCCGCGCTGCGCACCGCGACTGGACGGGCAATCATCTGGGAACTGTGACGTGTCCCAGTTGATTGCCGAGAGTGAGGGGGGAGAGGTGAATTTCCTTCCAGTCCCGTTTTCACCCGGGAGGAAGTGGGAGCTGGATCCCTCTAAAAAGAGGGTATCTGCTCTCCCCCAAAAAATTACATGCCAAATGTGGCATGTCAGAGGGTCACCTGCACTTAAATAGGAAGTTCAATTTTTGGGTGGAACTCTGCTTTAAGGTCTGACCTTAACATAGGATGACCATGAAGGTCTGAATTTGTTCTGTGCTAAAGCAGAACTAAAGTTCTACTGTCACAAAGTGTGAGAAGGGAAGCTCTTTATTCCAGAAGAGACACGCAATGTCTCTTCGGAAAAAAACGACACCTACCTGTCTGATCACATCAATCACAGCTTACAGTGGCCAGCCTACTCCTGTGTGCCAGGAATGATGTCATCCCATGCCAGCTAATGAAGTAGCCTAAAAACCGGCACACAGGAGAAGATGCCGGCACAGAAGGGACCATTAGAAAGTTTGAGCATCTTTCCTTTAGGAGTAGATTGTCTAGTGTGCAGATATGGTTACATAGAATGATCCTTAAATTACAGATATGAGCTCTCAATTTCTTGTGTGGATATTACTAAAATTAGTAAAGATTTGTGGAAATCAATAGTAACCCCATGTGGAAATGGCTCTACATTAGTTAAATGCTACAGGTTGTGAAAGGACCCTTCCATCCTCCTCTACAATGAAGGCCCATTGGTCCTGCATTCTTTGTGATGATGTCAGATAGCTGCCCTAGGACCTAGGTCCTACGTCAATAACCTCTACCCCTAAGATGAAAGTACCAGATAGCACAGACAAAACTCTTGTCCAGGTACTATGGGGTTGATTTACTAAAACTGGAGAGTGCAAAATCCGGTGAAGCTCTGCATAGAAATAAGCTTTAGTTTTTGTTTTTTTTTATTAACTGAACATGTTTAAGTTAGAAGTTCATTTCAAACACAGACCATGTTTAGATTTAGATTGATATCGAATAAGATGCATCTTTATGAAACAAACCCTATAAACACTGTTTTCTATATTTAGGTTCCCTGTTATCACCATCTGCCCTAATCCCCCCCACAGGATCCTCTGTGACTTGCTCATGCTTTTGCATGGGGGTGGTGGTATGGGTGGAGAGTAATTTGCCAGCTTCACTCTTGGGTGTACCCCCACTCAGGTGACACCCGGTTGTCAGCACGAGGATCCACAAGAGTACGGAGGTATTAAAACACCTGTCTCTAATTATTCCTAATTAATAAATTTTTTAATTTATGATTGTTATTTGATTACGATAGATTTTGATTTTTCGCAAATGTGTCAAATCAACGATGTAATAAATTCTATTGCATTATTTCTTGTTCTAAACATCTATGTTTATTTTAGATAAACTAAAGTCCATGTGCGTCCCTGAAGAAGCATTAATTATGCGAAACATGTAGGACGATAAATATGTGACGTATAAGGAACGAATACACTGCGTTGTATCTTCTTTCCTCACTGTTTTTATACCATGACAATTTTCTATTAAATACAGATTTTTTTTATATTCTTTTGGCATTTCTCTTTTTGTACGATTGATTCAGGTAATACTTTCAATGAGCACCTTCAAAGTCCCACACATATTGCCTCATAAGGGCTCCCTTTCTATATTCCATTATCGGGACCTAGGTGCCATTGAACAAGATAATTTACATAATAGTGCTGGCTCTGTATAAATTTGCTATTTACAATTTAGGGTGGCTTTAAACACCCATTCATCCAGATACAGAGCAAACACGCCATGTAATATCCTTTAAATTGTGTTATATCTATGTATCTTTGGGGTTTTTTCTTGTTCTATATATAAAAAATGTGTTTCAGTTTCTTATGCATGGTGCTCGATAGTATTCATAGAATACAATCACCATACATGGAAACTCTTTGTTGGTTCTAGTTTTTCAATTTTTTTGTTCTTATTAAGTGGAATACTGATTATCATTTTTCTATTTCTTATACCCTCAGAGGGAAACCCAGCACACTTTGGTGATCACATATGAGCGTATCAGCATGGCGGGGTACTGTGGTAAGGAATGGGAGGGCTTTGTAGCCGATGTTAAAAAATCCAGATCAAAAGATGAGGCATCCGAGGAGGATGCCAATACGTTTTTTCTTGGGCTTCAACGGTTGGTTGAAAAAAAGACCCGTTTATTCTGGCATAGGGACTTTTTCCAACAATATATTGAGAATAAAATAGTTCCTTGGGGACTACGAATACAAATATTCCCCAATGTTAGGAAAGTTGAAACCAACATGAGGGAAGAATGGGAAGCGAATTTTCAATACTGCTCCATGAAAATGATGCAGATTCTGTGCGGACAATACGGCACAGATATTGACAACATAGACATAGAGATACGTGAATGGCAAGAGGGTCATACCAATGTGACCACATATTCAGGTTTCTCTACAGGCGACAAAAAATTAAAAGAACACCTAACCAAATATGCAACTGACTTGATCAAAACAAAAGAAGCCAAATTTCTACGTGAAAAGAGAGCATATGACAACAGCCAAGCTTATAAATGGACTTCACTAAATCAGCAACGCAATAAATTTAAGAAACCTTTTGAGAGTAGGGAGTTTTGCACAATGAACTTGGATAGATGCGAATCAGAATCCTCCTCTCTCTCTTCGGCCTCCTATGCACCCATAAGTCGCCATACTGAGACGGGTGACACTACTAAAAAGAGGAAAAATGACATTGACACTAGCCTGCAGAGTGTATCTAGGGCACAATTTCCACTGAAAGATAAACGATCATGTGCCAATAAACCACGCCACACAGCAGTATCCACCTCCAGCACCTTAAGTGCACTCAACAATACATCAGTGCCCCTAACATCACCTACAATGGGGGTAAATCTAATCTCCACTGTAGCAGCACCTCTTACCTTACCAACACCAGTTGATTTAGGTCCCTCAGGACCAACTGTGACGCAGGACCTACGTCCTGCGCCAATATTTTATACTGATAAAAAAATTCCCACGGTAATACCACGGGCATCACAACAAGCATCAAAATAACAAGTCCCGACCTTTCTGACAATGAAGGCTGGGACGAATTCGATATTGTTAACTTATCAACATTTTCCTTATCAAGAGATCAAGAAACCGTTCTACGTTTGGGGCTAACATTTTGCCCCGACGGAGAAGCAGACAAGTTCGAACTAGTAAAAGACTTACACCTCTTTGCTAGACGCCTGATGTACAAGGTAATCTATGATAAGAAACATGACAATACCATGTATACTGCAAACGATAACTCAGTTCTCAGTGATGTAACCCTTCAGGAACTCCAAGCACTACAAGACCTTATGGACTTGTGGGACGAGAATAACCCAGAAGAGGAGGGTTGGACCTACCAGGTACCAGGTGTGGTCCCAGGTATGTCCATACAATCTAGATCAAATAAACCTGTTTACGTTATTCCCAAAACATACAAACCCAAGTCACGCTCATTCCCAGTCATACAGGGCAACCCCAATATTTGGGCATTTATCCTGCAGGTTACTAAGGAAATCGAAGCAACCAACTGGAAGTCGGGTCCCCCTTCCAACCTTAGCCCCAATTTGAAAGCTGCCCTTAACACCATCCGCAACAATGACAATATGGTAATTAAGCCATCAGACAAAGGAGGCAACATAGTAGTGATGAACAGGATAGGTTATGAGAAGATGTGCTATGACATAATACAAAATAGAGAATGGTACAGGCCTGTACCTGCCTCCTTTGTATCTCAAAGCATTAAGAAGTATAAGGAAATACTATATCGAGCACACACCACAGGAGTAATCGATGACAGCACCTACAAATTTTTGAATACAGAGAGCCCACTGACACCAACCTTTTATGCACTACCAAAGGTGCATAAAGGGATCATGCCACCCCCAGGACGTCCCATTATCTCCAGCTGACAGAGAATGCCAGCAGGATCATAGACGAGTATCTTTATCCTCATGTACAGAGTTTATTCTCCCACATCAAAGACACTATTGAACTATTAAAAACAACTGATGGACTATCAATACCTAAAAACGCATGGCTTGTATCCATTGATATAGAAGCACTCTATAACTCTATTCTTCACTCCTTAGGAGTACAAGTAGCACGCAGTTTTCTCAGTGAACGCGACAAAGATTGTCGCAAATATAACAACTTTATAATAGAAATGCTTGATTTCCTCCTTACTCATAACATTTTTTTGTTCCAATGCTCCCACTACCTCCAGGTTCAGGGGGTGGCCATGGGGGCAGGATGTACCCCCTCCTATGCCAACCTCTTCCTGGGGGGGTGGGAACGCAATCTTTTTTCAAGCGATGATAGCGATGCCCACTTGACCAACATCTTGAGTTGGCATCGCTATTTCGATGATGTTCTCATGATATGGGCGGGACCAAAGGAAACCCTTCTACAGTTCTTGAATGGCTTACAAAATAATGCTTATAACTTAAAATTCACCTACAATTTTAGTCAAGAAAGAATTACATTCTTAGATGTAGAATTGTTTGTTAACGATATAGGCAACCTGTGCTCTACACTATATAGAAAGCCCACTGCAGGGAATACACTGCTACACGCTACAAGTTCACATCCTGAACCACTCATCAGGAGCATCCCTTTCAGTCAGTACCTTAGACTGAGGAGGAATTGCTCCCTGGATGATGACTTCAAACGCGAATCTAGCCAACTATATCAACGTCTTAGAGCCAGAGGTTATACCAAAACATGCCTACGTAAAGCTTTCAACAAAGTCAAAGCCTTAGATAGGAACGCCCTAATTTACAATACTAAAGACAACAAAAAAACAGATTCCATCAGAATAATCACAAGATACAACAGACAACACGCTGCGATTAGAAAAAATTACAATACGTTTTGGTACTTGTTGACATCTGATGAAAAAATTAGCAAGTATATTAACACCCTCCCTGAGATAACCTTCAAACGCTCTAGATCAATCAAAGACAGAACAGTCTCGAGCCACTATGCGTCAAACACTGATCCTAAACCCACGAGATTGGGTACTTACCCATGTGGTAAATGTAATTATTGTCGCTATATCCTCACAGGCTGCGATATCTATCTGCCCAATGGTGACACATGGGCACCCAAAAATCGAATCACATGTCAAACAATTGGGGTTATATACCTCATGAAATGCCCCTGCAGGGCATTTTATGTGGGTAAAACCAAAAGACACTTCTTTTGTAGGATGTGGGACCACGTGTCAGCTATCTCCAAGAAACTAATGGAGACGCCCATCAGCCGACACATGGGTCTGTTCCACAATCACAACCTAAATATGCTATGCTTCTTCGCCTTGGAGCACATCTCTCTCAATGAGAGAGGTGGTGATGCGGATCGACGCCTGCTCCAAGTCGAAGCTAAGTGGATTTACCGTCTTCAGGCTACCAAACACCCAGGCCTAAATGAAAATATTAGCTATAAACCCTTTCTATGAGACTTTGTATCAAATTGTATTTATACAAATGCATGAGGTCTGGATACACTCCATCTTTAACATCGTGCTTTACATCTTCTCCTTGACCCCCCTAAACCCCCCCCCGCCCCATTTTTTCCCCTCCATTTCCCCTTTCCCCCCCTTTTTTTTTTCGCCTGTTGATTTATCCTATTTCACATCAGGATTATTACATCTGCTAACCCGTACTCATCAATACGGGATAATGCATAATATATGCTCAGATATTCACTGCCTGGGTACCATACCCAAGTGGTGTGAATACATATGTTATCACCACAGTATGTGCTGCTTTATAAACTCTTCAAAATTGAGATGTACATTTAGTGAAATTGTGCATTCTATGTATGAGTACTCTGAATTTATGTATCTACTTGTGTTTATTATTTTCCTCCCCTTTTGTTTTGTCTTCTTATTGTAAAGTTGAGGCGGGCGACTAATGCCTCCGACTCTATGGACTCCTCCACATTGACATGCCTCCCCATCATGGTACGGTATGTAGAACTTCAAACGAATACAATAGACTCATTATTCACCTGGGTGCAAGCTCATGCACGCATCTATGCGGACCAACTTTGTTGGTCTGCGTTCATGTGATGTGCTGTGCGCGCACACCAGTTCCCATGGCATGTACATTCCCCTCCGTGCCACCCACCCAGCAACAGAGTAATCACATGACCACATGCGGGCGCCCGGGGGCAGTCATCAGTACTCCTCACTGAATCCACGCGAAGGCATGGATGCTATGACTGTCCTACCCAACACAGTGTTGTCCCCTCGTCTACCCCGATGCATGCGTTGTCCGACATCCTGCGGCGGCGCCGCTGCCGCCCATACCAGGGTGCATGTGTCAGCCGCCGTATTATCGGTACTGCGCATGTGCGAGGTTGGCTGTACATTCGATGGCACCTCCATCGAAACGTCATCTCCGCGCGCCCGCATTCACGTCGTTGACGTTCATACGTCAATATGCGGCGTTGCCATACCGTCGCCTCGGGGGGCATTAAAGGCCAGATGCAGCCATCATGGCTTTCACGGGGCCCGTCCAGGGAGCGTAATCACTGCATCGACAGCCACAGGTAAAACTCAGCATTATTTAGACGCTCTGCTAATTGTATACTTATGGACATGGAAAGCTAGTCCCTGTTCATTTGTCATAATACCTGTTATATCATTATGTTTAGATCATAATATGAAGTATTCTCTGACGTAGTCAGAGCTTTCTTTTCCTCAACACATCATGTCTGCTGCACATTAAATCCAGGCGCAGCTAACCACAGGTATTTGCTAGACTTGTTAATATCAGTCTTCATGCATCAGTTACTCTGCATATGCCTTAGTCTAGGCCTATAGGAGTCTACAGATTCATATTTATTTTCTTCCTTTTTTACAGATATAATCAGTATACCTTTCTGCAATCTAATGAAATATAGTTACCTGCTGTCCTGCGGTCCAATAAGCTCCCAGGCTCTCTAATCCAATTTAAACAGTAAGCATTCATATACAGGTCCTTCTCAAAAAATTAGCATATTGTGATAAAGTTCATTATTTTCTGTAATGTACTGATAAACATTAGACTTTCATATATTTTAGATTCATTACACACAACTGAAGTAGTTCAAGCCTTTTCTTGTTTTAATATTGATGATTTTGGCATACAGCTCATGAAAACCCCAAAATCATATCTCAAAAAATTAGCTTATTTCATCCGACCAATAAAAGAAAAGTGTTTTTAATACAAAAAAAGTCAACCTTCAAATAATTATGTTCAGTTATGCACTCAATACTTGGTCGGGAATCCTTTTGCAGAAATGACTGCTTCAATGCGGCGTGGCATGGAGGCAACCAGCCTGTGGCACTGCTGAGGTGTTATGGAGGCCCAGGATGCTTCGATAGCGGCCTTAAGCTCATCCAGAGTGTTGGGTCTTGCGTCTCTCAACTTTCTCTTCCCAATATCCCACAGATTCTCTATGGGGTTCAGGTCAGGAGAGTTGGCAGGCCAATTGAGCACAGTAATACCATGGTCAGTAAACCATTTACCAGTGGTTTTGGCACTGTGAGCAGGTGCCAGGTCGTGCTGAAAAATGAAATCTTCATCTCCATAAAGATTTTCAGCAGATGGAAGCATGAAGTGCTCCAAAATCTCCTGATAGCTAGCTGCATTGACCCTGCCCTTGATAAAACACAGTGGACCAACACCAGCAGCTGACATGGCACCCCAGACCATCACTGACTGTGGGTACTTGACACTGGACTTCAGGCATTTTGGCATTTCCCTCTCCCCAGTCTTCCTCCAGACTCTGGCACCTTGATTTCCGAATGTACTTTGGACCACTGAGCAACAGTCCAGTGCTGCTTCTCTGTAGCCCAGGTCAGGCGCTTCTGCCGCTGTTTCTGGTTCAAAAGTGGCTTGACCTGGGGAATGCGGCACCTGTAGCCCATTTCCTGCACACGCCTGTTCACGGTGGCTCTGGATGTTTCTACTCCAGACTCAGTCCACTGCTTCCGCAGGTCCTCCAAGGTCTGGAATCGGTCCTTCTCCACAATCTTCTTCAGGGTCCGGTCACCTCTTCTCCTTGTGCAGCGTTTTCTGCCACACTTTTTCCTTCCCACAGACTTCCCACTGAGGTGCCTTGATACAGCACTCTGGGAACAGCCTATTCGTTCAGAAATTTCTTTCTGTGTCTTACCCTCTTGCTTGAGGGTGTCAATGATGGCCTTCTGGACAGCAGTCAGGTCGGCAGTCTTACCCATGATTGCGGTTTTGAGTAATGAACCAGGCTGGGAGTTTTTAAAAGCCTCAGGAATCTTTTGCAGGTGTTTAGAGTTAATTAGTTGATTCAGATGATTAGGTTAATAGCTCGTTTAGAGAACCTTTTCATGATATGCTAATTTTTTGAGATAGGATTTTTGGGTTTTCATGAGCTGTATGCCAAAATCATCAATATTAAAACAAGAAAAGGCTTGAACTACTTCAGTTGTGTGTAATGAATCTAAAATATATGAAAGTCTAATGTTTATCAGTACATTACAGAAAATAATGAACTTTATCACAATATGCTAATTTTTTGAGAAGGACCTGTATATCCATTTTAAATTTGCACGCCCATACATGGTCCAAAACAGACCATGTTTAGATTTAGATTGATATCGAATAAGATGCATCTTTTATGAAACAAACCCTATAAACACTGTTTTCTATATTTAGGTTCCCTGTTATCACCATCTGCCCTAATCCCCCCCCACAGGATCCTCTGTGACTTGCTCATGCTTTTGCATGGGGGTGGTGGTATGGGTGGAGAGTAATTTGCCAGCTCAGGTGACACCCGGTTGTCAGCACGAGGACTCACAAGAGCACAGAGGTATTAAAACACCTGTCTCTAATTATTCCTAATTAATACATTTTTGAATTTATGATTGTTATTTGATTACGATAGATTTAGATTTTTCGCAAATGTGTCAAATCAACGATGTAATAAATTCTATTGCATTATTTCTTGTTCTAAACATCTATGTTTATTTTAGATAAACTAAAGTCCATGTGCGTCCCTGAAGAAGCATTAATTATGCGAAACTTGTAGGACGATAAATATGTGACGTATAAGGAACACTGCGTTGTATCTTCTTTCCTCACTGTTTTTATACCATGACAATTTTCTATTAAATACAGATTTTTTTTATATTCTTTTGGCATTTCTCTTTTTGTACGATTGATTCAGGTAATACTTTCAATGAGCACCTTCAAAGTCCCACACATATTGCCTCATAAGGGCTCCCTTTCTATATTAGAAGTTCATTGGCTGCCATGCAGATCTGCACCAGATTCTGCACTTTCCAGTTTTAGTAAATCAACCCTATATCTCTTTAACCACCTCAATAGTCGGCACTGTCACCCCCTTCCTGTCAGGCCAATTTTCAGCTTTCAGTGCTGTCACACTTTGAATGATAATTACTCAGTCATGCAACATGGTACCCAAATATTTTTTTTTAATTTCTTTAATTTTTTTTATTTTTTTCCCCCACAAATAGAACTTTCTTTTGGTGGTATTTAAAAGAGAAGTATGTTTATTTTTTTCCCCATTCATACTTACCTATTTGGATCAGACCGATGCTGCATCTGTCCCCTGCCCCCTCTTCACTGAGAACCGAGCCACCGAACACCGCCGATGACTCGGTTCTCTCACCTCCCCGAGCGGAGAGCTGCTGACTGTCAGTCAACATCTCTCCTGCTCTGCTCCTCCACGCTCATTGGGGCACTGAACTGTGGAGGGGCGGGGAGCATCTGTCCCAGCCTCTCAGTGACTCGCAGACAATATAATACCCACATTTTTGGTAAAATATAAAATATGGTGTTTTGCGCCAGGTAAATAGATACCAAACATGTCATGCTTTAAAATTACGCACTCTTAGAATGGTGCCAAACTTTGGTATTTAAAAAGTTTCCTTACGCAACATTTATAAGCATTTATTGGTTACCAGTTTAGAGTCACACAGGAGATCTGGTGCAAGAATTATTGCTCTTGCTCTGATGTTCCTGGCGATACCTCCCATGTGTGGTGCAATTGCCGTTTACGTATCTGTACGGGACCAACGTGTGTGTGTGTGCCTTTGCACACGAGCAGGGGGGGACGGAAACACTTTAATTTTTTTATTTATTTATGAATAGGACGCTGGTACACTAACAGATGTTTTTGTACACTTGTACACTGACAGATGTTTTTGTGCACTTGTACACTTTGACAGATGTTGATCGTTCACCGGTGGACACTGACAGCTGTTGATGATGCAATAGAACATTATTGCATTATTGCAAATGTGATGTGTTTGTACACTGGTACAGATGTTGATGGGACACTGTGACACTGTCACACATGCTTTGTGCACAGACACAGATGCTCATGGGGACACTTGGACAGATGTTCATGGGACAGTGGTGAAAGTGGTGCTTGGTATACTGTGTGGGGATGGCTGCAGTCTTTGTGATCTGTGACAGCTATCTGTGTAAAATAATCCCTTACACAGAGAGCTGTCAGCATCCCCCGCACTGAGCTGTCACTGAACTGTGAACTCAGTGGGAAGAACTGACACAGAGACACGTGTCTCTGTTTACACTGTAAAGGCTGTGATTGGACACAGACATCACGTGATCAGGAGAGACAATTACAGCTCCCACATCCCGAGCTGTTATGGGCTGTATCCGAAGATGACAGCCATCACAGGATCGCAGCCTCGCGGTAACGTGTGGGCACCCATTCTGTGTGATGTACCGGTACGCCGACTCAGAACAACGATGCTCCCACCCCACCATTTAAGTACAGTGGGTGGGTGAGATGCGGTTAAGGAAGATTCATTCAGAAACTAGGCAATACAAGATATAATAACTTGTCACAAATTATAATGCGGTCAAATAGAAGAATGATATCCAGCAAGAATCATATTTGAGCATAAAATTTGTTTATCAACACTTGATTACTTCTGGTATTATAAAACAAGGGTTAATTATCCAAAACCTTATCCACTATCTTGGACCTTTTTTTTTTTAATGGAAGCCTAAACAAAGGGACTTGTAGTATTACATTGGTCCTATCATACACGTTAACAAATTAATGCATTCCTGACATGTGACAATATAAAGCAACAATAGAAATAAGAAAGTACCCTTTATCATGAAAAAGCAATGCAGTGACTGTGGCTAGGCCTTGACAGGAAGACTCTGAACGAAGCCTGAACAAAGATAGTATTCAAAGTAAAAGCATTCTCATGGGGAGTATGTTGGTCTCTGGGAGAGGTAATATTGCCTATAAAGCTGAGGATACATGGATGATTTCCACCCTCATTTTATTACAGTAATGTATGGCTAATAAAATCAAAATGATTTTCTATTCGCTGACAGTGAATTTTTAAAAATGATTTGTCACTCTGTTGCTCAGCGGTCAAGATTCATCAACGTTTTGGATTGGTGGAAAAATCGCTAGCGACAATCATTCTTAATGTTTTTTATGAAATGTTTCAGTGCTTCAGGAATCATTATGCCTAACTACAAATCACTGCAGGAGAGCAATTTGTAGCAGAGCACAAACCAATCCTGTAGCAAATCCCCAGCAACCTTAGCCACAATCAGGGCCATCTTTAATATTGATTGGACCCTGGGCAAACATTTTATTGGGCCCCCCATCCCCTACACTGGCCACCAATGTAAGGGGGATTTACACTCATCACCAATCTAAAGGGGGCTTCTACATGGACCACAAATGTAAGGTAGGATTCGAAACTGACCACAGATGCAAGTTTGGATTTTTTTTACTGAGTGATTACAAATATAAAGAGGAGTTTCTACATTGGCCACCAATGTAATGGGGATTTACATTGACCACCAATATAATGGGGATTTACACTGACCACCAAAGTAATTGGAGCATTTACAGCAACCACCAATGTAAGGAGAGATTTACACTGGCCAATAGTGTGAATGAAAGGATTGTGCACCAAGCCCCAATGTAATGAGAAGATTTACACAGAACACCAAAGTAACTGAGACATTTAGCCTGCGTTCACATTTGTGTGTGTCGAGAACGCATGAAAAATCACTTTCATGACACCACAGAAACGTGCTGCCCTTTAGCAGATACACAGCAGTGTTATTAATTGTTAATGACACCCTCATGCATCTACTGAGATGTGCGTATTCACATGCACCAAAATTCAACGTGCTGTGGCACCATTTGTTTTTAAAAAGGGTTCCACCTCCAATTTTCTTACCATTGCAGAACAGGCTGATGTTAGGCTAAATAACCACAGTTGTAGGCAGGACTTTCAAGCATGCCTCTTTATCTCCCCAGTGGGCAGCATTCAGCAGAGGTGATGGTAGATATGACCTCAGGCGGGCATGATATACATATGACTGTTGCCTCTATTTACATATCAATGTCACCCGACGTGGCTATTTACATATTACTACCATCGCTATTTACATATCAATGCAAGTTAGTTACATGCAAACACAGGGTCAGCAGGTGAGTTATCTGTACATGGCAATAGGGCAAAGCTGGGCAGTATTAGTAACAATTTCACACTGAGAAATCGAGACAGCACAGGACAATAACTTCAAGGGACAAGGGAATTTAAACTGGAATAGTTGGGAAGTATGAGGCAGCTGTTTTGGGCCCCACAACAATGATGGCGCCCAGGGCAGCTGCCCCTTTTGCCCTGCCCTAAAGACTGCCCTGGCTACAATTCGTCATTAATCGATACCATTAGCAATTTGTAGAAGTGACTTACCTCTGCGAAAAAAATTGCCCATTTGTCATCAACTTGAAGTGATTGTAAAGTCTTTTTTTTGTGCTTTAAAAATAAAAAACATGTTATGCACTCTTCTTCAGTGCTCCTGGTCCCTCTCTCCTGTTGAATGCCCCCACAGCAAGCAGCTTGCTATGGGGCACCCGAGCCGAGCCAGAGCTCCCTATGTCCGTTCAGACCCTGTCCTTTTTCTCTTCTGATTGACTGACTGATTTTTATTGACAGAAGCGGGAGCCAATAGCGCCACAGTGCTGTCTCAGCCAATGACGAGGAGAGTCCCAAAATAGAGATGGGGCTCAGGTAAGTATTAGGGGGGCATAGGGGGGCTGCTGCACATGGAAGGCTTTTTATCTTAATGCATAGAATGCATTAAGATGAAAAAACCCTCTGCCTTTACAATCACTTTAATTGTTACACTTACATACTACTTAGCATACATTCATATGAAAAATATATGTGATGCTGGGTCAATTTTAAAGGCAATGGTCCCCCTACATTTCTGCAACAGAAACCCTAAAAATGAAGCCCAGTTTCTCGTAAAAATTTAAATGGTATGTAGCGGGTATGTACTTTCCCGGGTGTAATTTTGAATTTGGCAGAGACATCAGTGATGTGTAATTCCCTGCAGCCCAGTGGGTGGCGCTGTCGCCCCGGGCTGGGGTTGAATCATCGATGTGAGCCGTCCTCCTTTTTGTCCTCCCTCGGCAGTGGTATGGTGGGGCGGGGAACCCGCCGTGCTTGCTGGGAGAGGGTATAAAGGGGGCGGCCATCTTTGTCACGGGGTTGACGTCCCAGGCACTTTCAGCTTGCGGACGGTGGGTCGTGTCGCTCCTCTGGGTGGCTTAGGCCTAGAGGACAGCGGAGGTCGAGTTCCATCCCAGGCACCTTTGGCCTGGGGTGAGGTACTTGGATGGAGGTCCGGAGCTCAGTGCCCAACACTGAGTTCCGTGAGGGAAGGAGATCCTAGGGTGCCCAGGGATAGGGTACCCGAATCCGGTAGGCGCAATGGACCGGGGGGAGCTCCTCATTTGAAGACCCGGTGCAGCATATTGCCAGTGACAAGTTAGTCTCTCGTCGGAGACGGCCTGGAAGGAAATCTACCCTCGTGCGGGGACCAGGACACACTTCTAGGAAGGGAAGTGGCAACTACATTGTGTCTGGGCCTGTTCGCATCCACACCTCCTTTTCTGTTCTGTTCTATCAAGGGAGTTCAACTGTTTGTGTTCAGACAAGGAGAATAAAGGAGTGTTGAACTTTAATGGTGTGGAGCTCAATTTCTGACAGACATGGTTCGTGGTGACTCTTGGAGGGAGGATCCAGGTGCACAGCACTGACCCGAAGGTAATACAGAACTGTTGCTTATACCGCACTAACATCTGTGGTGGAAGCTAGGCGTAGTGTCCCCGCTCCCTCCCCTCTAAGATACCCCTAGACAAGAGAAAGGCGAGACCAAGAGGGGAGTGTGAGGAGCAGCCGCTACAGGTATAAACCCAAAAACAAAATTGTAATATTAGTAGCTTACCAGTTCTGGTTGTGTTAGCTCAAAAGTTTTTTCTTAATTTTGACCTGGTGATTGTGCCAGTAATACAGTCATATGATGACAATGATCACTCAATGTACTTATAACTACAACAGAAACAGGATACAACTACAGGAGTCCTCCCCTCTCCTTTTCCCAATAAGCAGTGTGGTTCTGTAATCGTCAGTGATAGCTGAGAACCTTGTACCTGATAACGGCACAGGCAGAGAGCACAGAAAGTTATCAGCTGACAAGGTTTTTGGTAAGATCAACAGGTATTTGTTTGCACTTTGTTCGTTGTTATTGAACATATAACTAAACCCTATCAATGGCATATTTAACAGACCAAAAGGGACAAAAATGGTTTACATACCTTTTAAGCTATTTCTTATAACAGTCCAGGGGAGATAGTTAAAATGTAGCTATATAAAGGTCGGTATGCAAATGTGTATTGAATGATTTGGAGAGTACCCTAAAAGCCATAATACTTTTTTTTCTAGTTATACAAGAATACCAACAGGTCATCATCTTTACTGAACAAATAGAAATGCAACCGTTTACATGTTCTCTCTGTGCCTGGTAATGAGCATTTTAAGCAGCTTTTTACTTTCCTTCTCATTCTTCTCATGCACTAAGGAAAACAGTAATTGCCTTTTTACAATGCATAGTCCTGTTGGGTTTGAGTGATAATATGAGATTACACAGATTAGTTAAAATCTCCTGGGAAGTAAGGGCAGGCATCACTTACCCATCAACTGATGTGTGAAGTATAGAGACCTCCCCTCATGAGCAGACAGCAACAGGTCATCCAATTTGCATCCTAATGAGGTGATGGGGTCTATCGAATAAAAGCGGCTTATAATTATGATAAAAAAGTGGACTGATGCAGACATTGCTGAAGAAAAAAAATCCTTTACAAGAAAACATATACAATCAGTCACTGATATGAATATCAAGTACAATCTTCCTTATTTTATATTACTTTTGATATCTGAATGATCTGTTGCTCTGAAACTAAGTTTTCAAAGCAAAACTAAAACTTTTTTTTTATAAGCAATGATGGATAATGTGACTAGGAATAAACTGGTTTTCCTCCTCAGTACTTGGCCAAGCAACTGCAGGAATGACATACACATTAAATAATTCCCATATATTATTATTAGGGAATTATCAAAAACAAATTGCATTTTTTCAGTCCCAACACTAGATATGAGTGATTTTATGATCAATTGTAGTGCGACTTACCTTAAAAAAATTTAAACCTCTGGATTTTCCCACCTGGATGTCTCATGAAAGTCAATTGGAAGTCAAATACCTCGTACACATGATCGGACATTCCGACAACAAAAACATGGATTTTTTTCCTACGGATGTTGGCTCAAACTTGTCTTGCATACACATGGTCGCACAAATGTTGTCGGAAATTCCGATTGCCAAGAACGTGGAGAGAGAAAATTACTGCTCCAGGTGAGTGAGTTCTGTTAATCCTACAACAATCAGGAAACCATGGGTGCTGGCAATGCACAAGGCAAACAGGAACAGCAGAAAGGAAGGGATGGACAGCCGCACTCCAAAAAAAAACCTTAAAGGTTGCTTTTATTGTTAAAAAGATAAAACACATGCACCACAGGTCACAGCAAGGCAGGGATCAGCTGACGCGTTTCACACTACAAATGTTAGTGCTTACTCATAGCCAAGAACGAGGACACGTACAACATGTACGACGGCACTATAAAAGGTAAGTTCAATACCAAGTGTGCCACCCTTTGGGCTCCTTCTGCTAATCTCGTGTTAGTAGAAGTTTGGTGAGAGACGTTTTGCGCTTTTCAGCCTCGCATTAAAAGATTAAAAAATTTGCAGCGTGACGAATGTGCATTACGAACGCTAGTTTTACCAGACCGAGTGCTTCCGTCTCATACTTGATTCAGAGCATGCGTGGAATTTTGTGCGTCAGAATTGTCTACATGCGCTCGGAATTTACGAGAACGGATTTTGTTGTCGGAAAATTTGAGATCCAGCTCTCAAATTTTTGTTGTCGGAAATTCCGACAGCAAATGTCCGATGGAGCCTACACACTGTCGGAATTTCCGACAACAAGCTCCCATCGAACATTTGTTGTCGGAAATTCCAAGCGTGTGTACGCAGCAAAACTCTGCAGTAGAAAATGATGCAAAAGTGACCATAGTGGTTTGGGAAGCTCCTGGCAGTCCTTTCTAACAAATGAATGGGGTCAAAAACAGGCAGGGCCACTGTCTTTAAAAAATCTATCAGGGATATGAAGATAAAGGGTTAGACCCAATGGAACTGGCAGTCTAGCTAGTGGTGCCCAGACAGAAACAGAAGCAGAAACACCTTTTGAAACAGTCTTTGTCCCTTTTCTCCCACAAGCCTTTTGAAAATCGGAACAGTCAAAAATAACATTAAATTTTGAATTCATCATGGAACAACATAATGTATGAAAGTTGATCTAAATTTAAAAAACAAAACAAATTTCTGGTTCAACTACCAGAAACACTCTTTTTGGTGCATTTTACATTGTTGAACAGATGCTGTACATATTCCAAGGTCAATACAAGCTTAGGTATTAAGCAAATGGAATAGGGAATGAGTCTGAAGGAGGTTTATTATTAATGTAAAACCAATTTTTTGTCCCCATAGAGTAACTAACCTGTATAGAGTTACTATAAGACATGGGCCGAACACCCCCCTGTTTGGATGACAGCAGAACTCCCGAATAGGAGAAATGTTCTAACCCGAATGGCGAACCCCATTGAAGTCTATGGGAGCCGCACAGTAAAAATCAAACGTGCCCATTTTGAAGGCTTATATGCAAGTAATTAGCCATAAAAGGGGTATGGGGGTCTGGGAACTACCCTGGGGGGCATGTATCAGTTTTTTTTTTTTTTTTTAAAGACAATAGTTTTTTTCAGGAGCAGTGATTTTAATTATGCTTAGAGTGCTGCAATAAAATTAAAAATTCCTTTAAATATAGTGCCTGGGGTGTCTCCTTAACCACTTCAGCTGCCCAATAACCGGGCCATTTTTTGCGATTCGACATTGACAATTGCATTTGCGCCACTGTACCCAAACAAAATTGACGTCCTTTTTTTCCCAACAACTAGAGCTTTCTTTTGGTGATATTTGATCATCTCTGCGATTTTTTTTTTTGCGCTATAAACAAAAAATAAGCGCCAATTTTGAAAAAAAAAAACCACAATATTTTCTACTTTTTGCTATAATAAATGTCCCCAATTTTTTTTTTAAAAAGCAAATTTTTTCTCAGTTTAGGCCGATATGTATTCTACATATTTTTGGTAATAAAAATCGC
Source organism: Rana muscosa (assembly GCA_029206835.1). Classification (NCBI taxonomy): domain Eukaryota; kingdom Metazoa; phylum Chordata; class Amphibia; order Anura; family Ranidae; genus Rana; species Rana muscosa. The sequence continues at coordinate 872,814,416 of CM055116.1, read as the reverse complement.
AATAAGCGTATATTGATTGGTTTGCGCAAAAGTTATAGCGTCTACAAAATAGGGGATAGATTTATAGCATTTTTATTATCTATTTTCTTACTAGTAATGGCGGCGATCTGCGGTTTTTATCGGGACTGCGACGTTATAGCGGACACATCGGACACTTTTAACACATTTTTGGGACCATTGGTATTTATACAGCGATCAGTGCTATAAAAATGCACTGATTACTGTAAAAATGTCACTGGCAGGGAAGGGATTAACACTAGGGGGCGATCAAGTGGTCAATTGTGTTCCCTAGCATCTAATACAGTTATCAATGTATTAAAGCATTTTTCACCCCAACACTTCATATTATGCCGATATGTGCCTGCTGTACCATATACTTGTAGGAGAAAGTATCCTGTTCTATTTGTATTGCTTTCTTTATGTAAAATCTCTAGTGTTCTTGTTAGTCCCCTTGTTTTCCTATTGCAAACTGACCACGCTAAGCACAAAATTACATCGTGGTCAGTTCTCTAGCGCTGCTGGGAACTCAGTGTGCTCTCCTCCAATGATCAGACTTGTCCTGACACGCCTCCCATTCACTGGCAAGCTCAGTTTGCTGCTGCTTGTCCTCCCCCCAGCTCTTATACAGCTAAGAATAGAGGGTATAAGATCATTTATAAAAAAGGGAAAAAAAAGGTATTTATAATGGGTTTTTTTTTTTTTTTTCAGTATCTATACAAAAATGTTTTGCCTTTCAATTCTATTTTAAACTGAATAGGCGGTTTTACAAGGTGATTGTTTACCATCACTTTAAATGTGCTTAAATGTATTTTTATCTCTCTATGCACTAATCTGCCATTTTCCCTTGCACATCATCATTCAGAATGGGAGAGGAAGGGGCAGCACTGGAAGCCAATCAGGATTTACTGTAGTGCATGGTGCTTATTGGACGAGAAACTATGAAGTCTCATGAGTCAAAACTGTTCCTTCACTTTCTAATCACAGTTTTGACAAAGACGTACAGCTTTGACTGCAGAGGATAAAAGTAAATGGTCACAGTCTATATGGTGTTGTATTAGGGATGTCTGGGTTATGAAACCAACTAAACAGAATTATTACAGGTAATATAAAAATATATATACTTCAACAGTGTCTACACTAGCTCTTTACAGGCTTTGAGTAGCAAGAATATTAAACATGTCCTGTTGAAGTCAGCTGTCCTGTTTGAAAATAAAATATCATATATTATTTCCTCCTCTTCCCAATGGCAAACATTAAAATCAATCTTGAATCTTTCTAACAACTTGCTAAAAGATAGTGTAAATCTACACCCAATGCTTCTGTGAACATTTAAATGTAATGTTCCTTGTCTAAAGAGTGCTTCAAGACATTTATTCAAGCTAACCTCTTTCTGACAATGTGAGTTTTCTGACTGTCCGTGTCATTACTGCCGCATAAAGCATGTATATTAGGCAAGCAAATTAGAAAATACTGACAGCCAGGAAATTTGTTTTTTCATAAGTGGGTAACCAGGGACAGCTTCCTCACATACTTAGTACTTTTTTTTCTCCATATAAGTCTGATTAGCATTGAAAGAACTCCCTATTTTTGATTCTACAAGGAAACACTGAACAGTTGTGTAGAAAATCCCTTCCTTACTTCCTCCATTGCTGCCCGTCAGCTCCTTTCCTGCCAGAAGCCTGATTTGTGGGTGTTTCTATTGTTAGGAAGAGCTCAGTAGTTACTTCCCCTTATTCAGTGAGATTGTAAAGAATGACAATTCAGTGACATCAGAACATAGCTTGGGTTCAGTGAAATGATTATCATATTTAGACATAAGAAAGATTTGTATATACAGTACATATCCACTTTGTTGTGAATATTATCACTGTGCATGGATACCTTGGAGCTCAGGCATCCACCTCCTCTTTTGTGAGTGTGACTGTGAATGTTTCCCAGGTAGTCGGGGCTAATTACTAGGCTTGTGCAATTCGTTTCGTAACGAATTGAAATTCGTCCGAATTTAGCAACTTTCGGACATTCGGAAGCATTCGAATTTCCGAACAAAGCAATTACGAATAAGACCGAATCCGAAATAAATTATACCGCAAATAGCGAATGCCCGAATGTCTTCGGCATAATTCGTTATGAAAAAGTTACGAATGTACGAATCCATACGAAGCACAATAACACTCACTCTGCTCTGCTCTCTGCTTCTCCCACACCGTGCTGAACTCCCTCTCAAAATGGTGTACAGGGGCGGAGGTTATAGCCGCATGTAAAAAACGAAAGTAAAATACGAGATTTCGAATCCATTCGAAGCACAATAACACTCTGCTCTGCTCTCTGCTTCTCCCTCACCGTGCTGAACCCTCTCAAAATGGTGTACAGGGGCAGAGGCTATAGCCGCATGTAAAAAACGAAAGTAAAATACGAGATTTCGAATCGTTACAAATAACCGCAATGTATTTAGAAAAGTACAAATCCATTCGAAGCACATTAGGCATAATAGGCAGCGTCGTTGTGAGAGAGACACGGAAAATTACGAATCAACGAACCCAAAAAAAGTTACGAAAGTAGGAGTTGTGTCCAGAATCAACGAAAAACAACGTACTCTACCGAAAGTACGAACCCAAAAAAAGTTACGAAAGTAGGAGTTGTGTCCAGAATCAACGAAAAACAACGTACTCTACCGAAAGTACGAATTATAAAGCAACAAAAAATTCAACGAAAAATGTCGCTTGCAAAAATACGAATGAGTCCGAACACGAAAAATCCCGTCTAGCAAAATTACGAATGATTACGAATCAACAGGACCGGAAAGAAACGAACCGAAACGGAACGAATTTTTCCGTTGTGCACAAGTCTACTAATTACCTACTTATTTCCTGCAGAGCAGCATGATTAGAAAATAGTTTGGGTAGAGGGAATTCTGCTGCCCATGCTAGCGCTGGCTACACAGCACCTATAGAAGCAGGACTAAGTGTTTCATGCACTTTGCCCCCTGAGGATCAAGATGAAGAAAACATTTTTTAGTGAGACTTTGCTATTAAATGGCTTGTATATGAGCCTTTGCATATTATTATTTATTGCATAAATATCTGCTTAACCACATAGCCTGCTATAGCGTTTACCAGTGATTTTTATCCTTTTTGGAGTCCTCCTTTATTATTTAATAATAAAGAACGACATTTTTTGACTTGGTGTTTGCCAATCCTATTTGCATTTTAGCCATTGACTACGGCTAAATGTGATGTTTCAGCACCTGATTTCAGAGTATCATGGGTTAACAATTCAACATCACTAGGACTATAATCATATCTAATGGATAATATTAAACATTACTATAACAAATGCTGGGGGAGGGTGTGCTCACAGTATGAGATGGTTAGCTAAAGTCTGCTTACATACATACTGTCTACAGGGAAAACAGTTTTACTTAGTCACTCTGGAAGGTGGTTTTATCTTGTTAACTGATACTGTATGCATTTCTCATCACATTCACACTCCTATAACCCCAATACCTTACATTTATAGTTATAATAATTTAGAAATGTAAAAGGAATGTAAAAATGCCATGAAAACATTGGCTTATGGGACATGTATGATTCAGTTCCTCTGTTTGGTCTCTAAGCATATATAAATGAGTGTCACAATTGCAAAGTATAATAGCATATTTGCCTCACATGATAGTTACATGTGTTGAACACTTAACACACTGTTTAAAGCTTCCCCAGCACCACAAGAGTTATCTGGTTGTGTTTGTCTAAGGTACCATTAACAAGCAGTTTTGCTTAACCTTATCTCTCACACCCTGAAAACCAATGCGTTCATCTTCCCTCTGAAGCTACAGGTTGTGAATGTGCCCTTGGTGTCCATACTTTACAATACAGTACTGCTGGTCCTGCATTTCATGTGATGGCATCAGAGTTCCTGTAAATGATGAAATTACTTAGGAGGACTGGTCTCATAGAGAGGAGAAAGCATGTGCTTTTTAATAGAAAAAAAGCAGAGTTTGGCCCTTGTGTCCAGGGGAAGCCCCACTGCAAGAGAAAGTTTGTATTTTCCCCAAAGTTTATCCCTGAAGCTTTTGTCTAAAGCCGGGTACACACAGGAGACAACGGCTGGTTAAAAAAAAATGGTAGACAATCAGTCTGTGGGTATGTCGATCTGTCCAACAGAAGCCAGGCTTTTTGGCCAGCTTCTGTCCGACGTGCATGCTGGAAAGCCAGCAGCTGGCTGACTCCCAATCAGCGCTCCCAGCCAATGGCAGAGAACGCTGATTGTGGGGTGTTCTGGCAGGGGGGTGTCACCCTGTCAGAGCACAATAGCTCAGCAGGGGAAATCGCTGAACTAACCTTGCATGGTTAGTACAGCGGCTCCGACCAGAGCTGTCAGTTTTTTTTTGTGCAACCCAGCTCTTCCATGTTAGTAAAACTGTTAGTGTGTACCCGGCTTTAGTCTTACTTAAATCTAACTATGCCTATAAAATGAGATTAGCATGCAACTGATCTCCCTGACATCTAACTGGAGAAACAGAAACCAACAAATGTACCTAACATGAACAGTATAAAGTGTTTAAGATTCAATTATTGACAATAATTTGGGGAAATATAAGATGCCAGTTCGCACATGTAAGACATACACATTATTATGTTTTACTCATTTTATTCAAATAGGTTAAAATAGTTACTTTAAAATACACACAGGTTACAAGCCTCATAAAGGCCATTCTGATATCGTATTTACTTGAAACATGTACGATATACAAAAAAATCTTAATAAACAGTTTATCGCTCACAAGTTTCTTTGGTTTATCACATCCTTTAGCCATACTGTAGATATTGCTAACCAAACAATTTTGTTTTAGATTATATTTAACTGTCTTGCATGCTGATAACAGGGTGTGGTCATGGCGAATACACAACAGGTTTCATGTATTAAAACACTACTAGACTCACCTAATTTGGTTCTGTGAAGGCTTTATTGCAAAGAACAAGTTTCTTTATTACAACACAGTAATACATGTGGCAAAATCATTAGATTACATATTTTTCAATTTATATAATTAACCTACAACACATGCTTACAGAATTTCGTTGGGAGATGAGGCAAGTTTTGGAGACCTCCACTACACCAAACAATCCCTATGGGAGGAGAGCACCTAGATAAGGGGATCTCAGCACTGACAAATCCAAAGTGGATGAGCAAACATAATATCCCAAATGTGAAGGTTTATCAAAAAATATCTAGATTAAAAGAGGCCTGGGTCAGTACTCATTACTTGGATGTGACCTGGTTGTGACCTTAATGGTAGACTTTAACCCACCTTTAAATGTCCTAAAAATCTGAATCATTCTCCATAGGTTGCTGTGTAAAATCTCAAACCATTATTTCAAAATGCAGTAAATATTCCTGAAACAAAATAAGGTCCACTAACCACCTGTTAATAATCTCAGTATCACAAACAATCTACTCCCTAGAACGGTCACTCACAGTACATATAAGTATAAATATTCTGGATATGAATAGAAATTAAACATAGTTTTCCATATGAGATACATTATATCATATTCAACTATCTCTTTAGGAAACCCCATCATATGTCAATCTGTATCTAAGGGACTGGGAAAGATATTTGTTCTCATATAATGATTTGTTGGTGTACCTGACACAGATACATCAATAACATTTTAATTATATGCAATTTAGAACATTTCAGATCCAGTTTTTGGACAAAACAATCACACGTGTTTGGACAATACAGTCCAACATGGTGGAACCCTGACTATAAACCTGTACCGAAAACCCACAGCTGGGAATACAATCCTCTATGTCTCCAGTGCTCATCCTATACCATTGACAAAGATCATCCCCTTTGGGCAATGTCTCCAATTATGTAGGAATTGCTGTAGCAAACAAGATTTTGTAATTTAGGCCAAACAAGCACAGGAGAGACTAATTTAAAGAGGATATAGCAAGAAACTTCTAAGAGTAGCCTACCACCAAGTGTGTGAACAAACTAGGGAGATGATTGAGATAAAGGAAATAATTAACCCAACAATTTTGTCTTTTGGGTGAATATGGTATCACAATTGTCTTTATTAAGCGTGTAACCTGTATGAATTTTAAACTATTTTAAAAAAAAAATACACAGAACATATTAATGTGTATCTCAGACATGGGTGAACAGGCACCTTGAAAATCCAAAACTAGAGGATTAATTTTAAATATTATTAATTGTAATAATTGGGATGTGGTATGGTAAGCTACATGGTCAGCTCCATTGCCTGTTCATATTGCTCATAGTTATTGTAAGGACCCTGCCCTATGTTTTGTCTCTCTAAATAAATTTAGTTTGTAACTAGTATGAGATATTGTTTACATTTATCTAGGCTCTGCAGGCTGTCTTCAAGCTCAGTGAGTTGATTTTTTCTGTCTGTCACTGTGAAGAAAGTTTCAGTAATTAGAGTGGGTATGGCAGTCATTGAGTTATAAATACAGTATGTATCGGTGTTTAGATCTTTTCTTGAGCCTTGCCTCAGGACAAGAGCTTAAGTTTCCTGCTGGAGTAGATATCTGAAAGTTGTTGGGCTGAAAGGTTTCTAAATAGAAGCTACTCTGGGACATTGAAGAAGGATTCATCGTCCATCAATCAGGGTATTTTTGACTGCTATCAGAGGGTCAAGAGCGACATTTATTAGAGAGAGAGGGCTTGCATTTAAGTTGGTCCTAACCACTTGACCTCTGGAAAGTTTTACCCCCTTCATGCCCAGTTCTTTTTTTGGTATTCTGCACTGTGGTACTTTAACTGGCAATTACTCGACCATACAACACTGTACCAAATAAAATTTATATATTTTTTTTAAACAAATAGAGATTTCTTTTGGTGCTATTTACTCACTGCTGAGATTTTATTTTTTGCTATATGAAATAAATAAGAGTGGTATTTAAATTTCCATTATTTAAATTATGATTATGTATTCTCTTGCCTGTTGCTATAGTTAGCTAGTCTATCAGCTCTGATAATAATAATGGTGATGATATAATAACAATATTAGTTATAAAAATAAACACAATGCTTAAAGAACAAAGGTATTGTTTATTTACAAAGAAAGTAGAAATACTAACATAGAACACTAAAAGAATAATATAGAGCATATAAAAAAAGAACAGGGGTGATACTTTATGCAAGTCCTTCCTCGAGATTCTGTATGTTGACTGGACTCCAGGACAAAGAGGAGCCTTCATCATTGGCCCTCACATTTTAAAGCACTCACAGTCACAACCTACACAAACACCCTCTGCCCACCCATGTAATCCTCTGTCCAATGAGAAGCTATAAGGGGCTGTTCTTCCTAATTACCAGGAAGTATGTTATTACTCAGAATATTCTCCCACAAGGGGGCAGCATTACTCTCTGAACGCCTGCCTTGACCCAGGTCAACTTCCAGTCCACATCTGTTCTTTTGATGTTGTAAGTCAGGAAATCAGTCATTTTAATTTTCACCTCACCAGGAGGTCTGAGTTGATGCTCCTCTACCCCCCCTACATCACATCAGGAGGCCTATGTGAGAACATCCTTTAAGAGATAAATTCTCTTTTATGACTCCTTGTTACAAACACCCTGCTGGATAATCTTGCTCTGCTGGCATTCCAGGCTACCCCTAGCCATATCCAGATGTCTTCAGTATAACCTGGTCTCAACAGTCCAGAAATCTATCATATAAAATATATGTTGATTTCCAACACTATACAAGTTTTTCTTAGTTTCTGTATCTAAATTTTGCAAACAACTTCATACATTTAGTCTTCATACACTGAGTCTACAAACTATGGTATATATATTTAAAAATGTATCAATCCTGATGTACTGACTTCCTAGGACAGTAAAAATAACCCCAAATGACCACTTTTTGGAAAGTAGACAGTCCAAGGTATTTAGTAAGAGGCATGGCAAGTTTTTTTGAAGTTGTAATTATTTTGTCACAATTTTTTGGAAAATGTAATAAATAATTTTTTTCACATTTTTTAACCACTTGCTTACTGGGCACTTAAACCCCCCTCCTGCCCAGACCAATTTTTCAGATTTCAGCGCTGATGCACTTTGAATGACAATTGCGCGGTCATAAAACGCTGTACCCAAATGAAATTTTTTTTGTTAAAAAATAAATAAAAAGACTGATTTAAATATATATATATATATATATATATATATATTTATATTTTGTTATAAAATTTTGTAAAAATGTAATTTTTCTCCTTGATGTATGCTGATGAGGCTGCACTTATGGGCACTGATGGGCTTCCCTGATGGGCACCAATAAGGCGGCACTGGTGGGCACCTATAAGGTGGCACTGATGGGCACTGATAGGTGGCACTGGTGGGCACTGATAGGTGGCACTGAGAGGTGGCACTGATGGGTGGCACTGAAGGGCATTAATAGTTGGCACTGGTGTACACTGAGAAGTGGCACCAATAGGTGGCATTGATAGGTGGCAGTGATAGGTGGCAGTGATGGGCACTGATAGATGGCAGTGATGGGCACTGATGGGTGGCAATAATGGGCACTGGTAGGTTACAATGATAGGCAGCATTGCTAGGTGGCACTGATGAGGCACTGATTGGCGGCACTTGTGGGCATTAATAGGTGGCACTTGTGGGCATTGATAGGTGGCACTGTGGGCATTGATAGGTGGAACTGTGGGCACTGGCAGGTAGCATTATACTGGCACTGATGAGGCACATCTGCCTCCTTCCTCTTCGGGACCGATGTCCCTTTGTGAAAGAGCCGGTGATTGGCTTTTTTTCCTATTCACGCTGTCAGCGTGAGGAGAAAAAAAAACAATTACCGATTCTTTGTTTACATCACATGATCAGCTGTCATTGGCTGACAGCTGATCACGTGGTAAGGGGTCGGGATCGGCCCCTTACTCGGATCGGTGATCACCCGAGTCTCAGTGACTCGGGTGATCATAGTGCGCGCGCGCGAAGGAGAGGCCGTCTATTGACGGTCTCCCGATTTTCAGGTCCGCGCTGAAGCCGTCATTTGGCTATAGCGCGGGCCTCAAGTAGTTAACATACTGTCAACAGTGCAGTACAGCATCATCATATGACTAGTGTGGTGATGATCAGGGATACTGACTGATGACATTATGTAAAAAATAATAATAATAATATTAATTTAATTTGCTGTGATTGGCCCAGGTACCATGTGATCACTGGTGACCAATCACAGATCACACACAGTAGCAAACAATGATTCCATTCATGACTCTTGTTTACTACAATGATCATTTAGTATCTGGGCCACTCACAGCAGCCCAATACTGAGCGCCGCAATCCGCTGTGTCTGGTGGACACAGTGGTTGCAAAGTACGCCACTGTGCACCCCATGGGAGTGCACAGTGGCATACTTTCACAAAGGGGACCCCCCAGATCCCGGCCCCCCTATGTGAATTGGTAGGGGGTACATTGTACCCCTACCATTTCACAAAGAAAAAAAAAACACACAGACACAGTTGGGAAAGTCCTTTATTAAAAAAAAACAAAAAAAAACAAACAATTCTAGCGATGTAATCCAGTGTCCCGCAGTGATCTGATGTCCAGCGCTGCAGTCTCCACTCCACGCGAAACGTCATTGACTGAGCGGACCTGATGGGGAACTTCCTCTGCAGTGTAATAATTGAATAGACCCGCCCCTTCTCAAGTTCCCTATCAGGTCCGCTCAGCCAATAATGTAGGGGGCGGGGTCACCTTCACTGGGTGTAAGGCTGAGTGGACCTGATGGGGAACGTGAGAAGGGGCGGGTCTATTCATTTATTACACTGCAGAGGAAGTTCCCCAATGACGTAGGCAGGGTCTGACATACGAGGGGGCGGGGTCAACCGTCAGATCATAGGGGTAAGCCCCAGCTTTCCCCTCTTGCCAGGGAATAGCCAATGACGTAGGCGGAATCCCTGAAGGGTCTGGTAATTGAATTTGGGGGGACCCCGACGCATTTTTTTTATTTTTATCAATGACTTTTCTCTGTATTGCCGGGAGCCGACAATTCATTATAGCCGCAAGTGCTTTTAAATTCCTTTTTTTCCTTCAGAAATGACACTTTGTGCAGGGACAGTTCTAAGCAAGGGAAACAAGCGCTGCTTTACAGGCATACTATACACCCCCACCCCCAGGTACCAAATTTAAAGGAATATTTCACTTTTATTGTTTCACTTTAAGCATTATTAAAATCACTGCATTGATACATGTCCCCTGGGGCAGGACCCGGGTCCCCAAACACTTTTTATGACAATAACTTGCATATAAGCCTTTAAAATAAGCACTTTAGATTTCTCCCATAGACTTTTACAGGGTGTTCCGCGGCTTTTCAAATTTGCCGCGAACACCCCAAATTGTTCGCTGTTCGGCGAATGTGCGAACAGGAAATGTTCATCTCAAACTTGAAGCTTATCCCTATAAGTAAAGCATGCAGAAATAAAAATGTTTCTCAGCAACAGTCTTCATTATATAGATTCAATATATTTAACTAAAACACTTTTCTTTAAAATCCGGTATTTCAGTAGGATTTCAACAAAACCTAAACACCTTTACTTCCTTCTATACCCGGGACCCAAGTGAACCCGAGGGTCTCAGAACAGAACATTTTACCTAAACACATATTCTGACTCAGAAGTCAGCCTTCCAACTTTACAAATATATTGACATTCCTAGAATAGTCACTCTGAGGCCTCGTACACACGACCGATTTTCTCGTCGTAAAAAACACGTCGTTTTTTTCGACGAGATTCTTGTTAAGCTTGTCGATTTTCTCGTCAAGCTTTCTATGCGTACACACTGTCATTTCCCAATTTCCTCGTGGTTCTCTGCGCTCACGTCCAGCACGTACGACGGCACTATAAAGGGGAAGATCTATTTTCCTGGCGCCACCCCTTGGGCTGCTTTTGCTGATCTCGTGTTACCGCGTGTGAAGTAAAAGTTTGGGAAGAGACGATTCGCGCTTTTCAGTCTTCGTACTTTTCAGATCGTTTTCTGCCGTTCAGTTTGTGCTTGTGGGTTCGTATCTTGACTTTCAGGGCGTCTAGGCAGGTTGTATCTGTTTTACAGTGCGTTCTTGCCTGTTCGTTTCTGATTTTCAGTTCGTTATTCATAGGCCTTGCTGTTCTAAAGTGCGTTCTGTTCTGTACGTTCTGATTAGACGACCGTTTCCTAGCCATGTCGCCTGGACGTTCTCGTCGTCGAGTTCGTGCTGTGCGTGCGCTTGGTGTTGGTCTGCTTGTTTTGGACCAAGACCAGTCCATGAATGGTGTGAGGAGGAGTTCATGGACCAAGAATTGGTTGCTCCAGCGGGACCAATTCTGCCACATGCCTCTGCTGCGGGAGATCGTCGAGAATAATCCTGAGGACTACAGGAATTTTCTGAGGATGTCTGACCCCGTTTTTCAGGAACTGTTGGCTTTGGTGTCCCCCTATATTACCAGGAAGGACACCGTTATGCGGGAAGCCATCAGTGCTGAGCAGAGGCTCATCGCCACGTTGCGTTACCTGGCGACAGGGAGAAGTCTTCAGGACTTGAAGTTCACCACAGGCATCTCCCCCCAGGCTCTGGGCCTCATAATCCCAGACACCTGTTCTGCCATCGTCCAAGTCCTGCAGGAGGACTATATTAGGGTAAGTTTTCTCCCTTAACATCACATTTTAGGTATTACATGTATGCTAATGTATTGTATTTCTTTCATCCTTCCCTAATTACCATGATTGTAATATGCTGAGAATGTCCCCTTTGTCCCCATGCATGTTGGAAGCTTTAGATTGCCCCTTTTTTCTCCTCCATAAAAATTTCCCCTCACTAACTTTTCCAGCAGGGGCGCCTGTTGCTCCAAATGTTGGGGGTTTCAAACCCCAATTTAGGAAATAAACTTCCTCCTTTTTTGCTCTGTTGCCTAATAAACGCCCCCAGTTGTCCCCTCCAATGCAGCCATTTTGTTCCCTCAAATGCAGCCATTTAGTCCCCTCTAATGCAGCCAGTTTCCCCCCAGCCCTGCACTTACCTTCTTGTGGTCAGCGCCATCCTTCTTCTGTCCTTGATGTCTTCTCCTTCCCTTCATGTTGCATCAGCCAATCATGTTACCATTAAACAGACTTGGTGAACATGATTGCCAGAGCAGCCTGTCAGTGTTTACACAAGGAATGCCCCCCTCCTTGCGTCCCCGATTTTTCTTTGATGAAGCCAATTACATCCCTCATGTTGTAATTTGCAAGACTATTTTATTACCTGTTTATGCTCTGCAATTTTAACCCCCTAAATGCCGCAATTAATCATATGTCGGTCGCTTTACAAGAGGCCATCCACCTGAATAGTGTGCGGCATAGACAATACATAGGTTCATGCAACGCATGAACCTATGTATTGTTCTGAGTGATGGGCACAGGAGAGAGGGGACAGTGCTCCAGTGCCCACTCTGGATGCACCGCCACTGCAATGCTATCCTGTGGCCAAACACATCTCCCCCCCCCTAAATAATTTAGTAATGGCCCATCAGAGGGGGTGATGAATATGATAAATGAGCCTTCCATTATACTTTTTTTACACACCTTAATAAACGTATAATTAGATTGATGTTGGTCTCTAATTTTTTGAGATAGACTTTCCTTGTAATGTATGCCTTTGGTTTTCTAATATTATTTCATCTTGTTTCTCTCCACAGCTTCCTTCCACGCTACAGGAATGGCAGACTGTGGCATCGGAGTTTGCCACGCGGTGGGACTTCCCCAACTGCGGTGGTGCTATAGACGGGAAGCACGTCCACATCGTGCCGCCACCCCGTTCTGGGTCCTACTACTACAATTACAAGGGGTTTCATAGCATTGTGCTGATGGCGGTGGTGTTAGCACGGTATGAATTCCTCTATGTTGATGTAGGGAAAAATGGCCGGATGTCCGATGGGGGATCCTTCATCCAGACAGAGTTTGCCCTCCGTCTCCAGAGTGACGACCTTGCATTGCCACCGGATGCAGGGAATATTGAAGGACTCCCCTTTGTTTTTTTGGCTGATGAAGCCTTCGGACTCGGACGGCATCTTATGAGGCCATTTCCACAGAGGAACCTGACCCCAGAGAAGAGTGTGTTCAATTACCGGCTGGCCAGGGCCCGAAGAGTCGTTGAAAATGCCTTCGGCATAATGGCCAGCCGGTTCCGCCTTTTTATGACTTCCATCCACTTGGCGGACTACAAAATAAACTATGTAGTGTTATGCTGCTGTGTGCTACACAACTTTCTGAGCCAAAAATCAAATTCCTATATGGCCTCAGTTTTGCCAGAGGCTGGACTTTCCCCTGCAAATCCCCTTCCGGGCCTGGAATCTGCCCGTCTTGGCTTGCCCCCCCAAAATGCCCGTGTTGTTCGGGACAAATACATGGAGTATTTCACGGGTAGGGGGGCAATTCCTATGCCAGCCTATGTCTAAGTATCCCAATAAAAATCTTGTTTAAACCTTTAATTATTTGTTCTTTCCTGTCTCCTAGTTTGTCTTTGTACATTTGTAGTGGCAAGTGTATTTTACTTTAGTAAATAACAACCAATTTCACTATGTTACCTTACAAAAGAACCAAATAAGCTTAGAGAGTATTATAAAAAGAAGCTACACGTTGTTTGTGGTCAAATATTTTACTCTGTGCACATTCTCTTCTTTTTATTTTTTTTGCTTTTACTTTGGGGTTGGCCTGGCCACAACCCGGCAAATTTTGGCTTATGAAAATACAAAAATATCACTTGCATTTCTAAAATTACAACATTGGATACCTCTGAGCAATCGGAGACATTCACTTACACAAACTATGTCTCTATGTGCCCGTCCTAATATGGGGTCCTGCCACCCCTTGCCCAGCCAAAAATTCAATATGCACACATTTTTAATTTTTGGCATATAGGAAGTTTACAGTCCTGATCCCTATTGTCAACATGTGCTATCTGCCATCAGGGGTGTTCAATGGACGTGTTTTGGGGGTGCATCCCCTTCCTCAGTTCACCGACTTTTGATACGAGGAAGGGGTTGCACCCACAAAAGACGTACATGGATATCCCCTGATGGCAGATAGCACATGTTCACACACTGTGTGCATATTCAATTTTTGGCTGGTTTGTTACTCAAAAAATTAGAAAAAAATATAAAAACAAACATGTAAAAACAAATGTGTTTGGAGGGCTTATTGAATTCTCCCCAAAACATTGAGAATGTCTTTAAATGTTTGTTCCATCACATGGATTCTTTGTTTAATTAGGTCCAGTTCCGTGCTACATTCCATCACTTGCTGGATGAGGCGGAGGGCATTGTCAGCAGAGAACCGTGTGCTATCCTTCACAACATTTACATCCCCTAAAAACCAAAAAAAATAATTAATTAAACTCTGCAGGCCTACCTCACTTACCTTAAGCTGTGGTGTCAGATACTGACCTGTTGTGGTGACCAGATCCACAACGTCATCCACCTCTCCTTCCTGCACTTCTCCTTCCTCCACCTCAACTTCCTGCACATCTTTCGGTTGTGGATCTTTGGGAGTTTGGTGTTGTTTGGAAGTTGTGGGGTGCATGTGCTCCCTGGAGTGTCCTCCTCCCAGTCTTCTCTCCCCTATGAGAATAAAACCAAAGGTCTATTTATCACACTGTAAATCTCCTTGTTAAACTAAAAAAAGGATAAATTGTTTGGAAGTGGTGTACAAGTGTGTGTTTGTGCGGAATTTAAAGAAGAATGCATTATTTATGACCCCAAATATGTTTAGTATTCACATTTGGATGTAATTTTTGGGACATGGAGGCACCACAAATAAACTCTGATGCACCTGTGTGGGACACCCAAAATAGGCGGGTCTGTTGGCCCACACTATAGTGCTCCAAAGTACAGATGTGGAAGCAGCTGCTGAGTGTCCTCTCCTTTACACTGATAAAAGTTTGCATTTCATTCTCCTTACAAACACATCATCTAGACTAAAAAATTATCCACAATACTTGATCAAAAATGGCAGATGTCTAATTACTTTTGTGACTCTTAAATAAGCCAAAACCGCGGATAGTGGCCGAACGAAGTGTCGGTAACGTAACAAACGATTACTGTGCCCAACCTAGTTCAAAATATGACATTTTGGAAGGGAGTCCAATATGATAAAAACAAAAAAACATGTCAGTTTATAAAAAGATTAATAGCAGAAACGTCGTCATTTTACTTACTTTTAGCGAGCATCCTCTTTATGCTCCTCAACTGGTCTGGCTCCCTCAGTTTGAGGTCTGACCACCTCTTTCTGAGCTGCTCATTTGAGCGTTTCACCCCGAACTTCGCCCTCAGACTCTTCAACTTTAGTGAGGATTTTGGCCTTCCTTCTATTTGGTTTGCCCATACTTGGCATCATAATCAGCCTTGACCAAGATGTCCACCATCTCCGCCATCTCCGCCAAAGACATATTCGATGCCTTGAATCTCCTCCTTGATCGTGACGTGTCCTCGGTCTCCGGGCTTGTCTCCTCGCTAGTTGCGGAATTATCAGACACCTGCTGTAACTCCGCCATATCTGTCTGCGTGCCGAAAGAGAAGGGGCGGGGAAAAGATGTAAGTTAGAACGTCATGGGCGGGCAACGTGTGCGGAGCGACGTGTTCGAATTTTGACGCATGCGTGGTGTGTATATAGCAAACACACATGTGACTATAGTACGTTCGGGGTGCGGAGAGAGGAGTTCAAGTGACGGACGTGCGAACGAAGGTATGTGATTTTGTGACTTGGAAAAATTGTTGGCCTATACTGTCTTGAGATTGTTGGAGGATATATATGGTGACTAGGATGTGAAGGAGGTTAGACTGTTTGCCTCACATTATTTTAATATAATTTATTTTACTTGAAGATACAATATGAATGTCTTTATTAGCGACAAAGAGTTCCTGGCGGAATTTATTTACCGGGTAAGGGAGCTGCCGGCTCTGTGGGAGACGAAAAACCCCATCCATAAAAAAAAGGGGTGAGAAAAGCAGCGCTGGAGAAGCTGCTCCCATTTGTGCATACCAAGGTGCCCACAGCCACAGCAAAACAAGTGGACACTAAAATTGGGAGCTTGAGAGGTACCTACAGGACTGAACGCTCTAAGGTGCTGGCTTCTCAGAGGTCAGGAGTAGACATGTGCAATTCGTTTCGTTCCGAATTCGTTTTTTAACGAATTTCGACAAATTCGTTAATTCGGAAATATCAGAATTAACGAAAACTCATTTAACGAATTTTAACGAATATTCGTAAATTCAAATTTACGAATGTACGAATTTACGAATATACGAATTTACCAATGCACGAATTTACGAATGTACAACTATCCGTAAATTCGTAAATTTGAATTTACGAATTTCCGAATATTCGTACATTCGTAAATTTGTACATTCGTACAATCGTAAATTAGTAAATTCGGAAATCTGAAATAATAATTAACTAATAACTTAACTATTACTAACTATTCAATTATAGGTATTGTAATTTCCTTTCAAATTTGGCTGTTAGTGAACTTAACGAAGTTACGAATTGTTTTCCGACATAATGAATGCCGTATCTAAACGAATGGAACGTAATGAATTAATAATAATAATAAATAACAATAATAATAATAAAAACGTTTTATTATTATTATTATTAATTTGTTCCGTTCCATTTGTTTAGATGCGGCATTTGTTATTTCAGGTTATGCGTAACTTCAGATAAATTTGTATTCGTTACGTTCGCTAACAGCCAAATTTGAAAGGAAATTACAACTATAATTTAATAGTTATTTTTTCAGATTTTCAAATTTTCGGGTTTTCGAAAATATCGAATTTCCAAATTTCCGAAATTACGAATGTATAAATTTACGAATGTATAAATTTACGAATGTACGAATTTACGAATGTATAAATTTACGAATGTACAAATTTACGAATGTAAAAATTTACGAATGTATAAATTTACGAATGTACAAATTTACGAATGTACAAATTTACGAATGTATAAATTTACGAATGTACAAATTTACGAATTTACGAATTGCGATCATAACGAATGACCCGAAAAACGAAAAAAAAAAAAAAACGAATGAAACGAAAACGAAAACTAACAAATTTTTTGGCAGTGCACATGTCTAGTCAGGAGTAGTGATGAGCCGAACACCCCCGGGTTCGGTTCGCACCAGAACCCGCGAACGGACCGAAAGTTCGTACGAACATTAGAACCCTATTAAATACAATGGATGCGAACGTTCGAATTCTAAAGTGCTAATTATAACAACTATTATGCATGTTATTGTCCTAAAAAGGGTTTGGGAACCCGGGTTGTGCACCAGGGGACATGTATCAATGCAAAAAGAAGTTTTAAAAACGGTCGTTTTTCGGGAGCAGTCATTTTAATGATGCATAAAGTGAAAAAATAAAAGTCAAATATTCCTTTAAATATCGTACCTGGGGGGTGTCTAAAGTATGCCTGTGAAGTGCCACGTGTTTCCCGTGTTTAGAACTGTCCCTGCACAAAATGACACTTCTAAAGGAAAAAAAAGCCATTTAAAACTGCTTGCGGCTTTAATGTAATGTCTGGTCCCGGTAATATGGATGAAAATCTTTAAGAAAAATGGCATAGCTACCCCATGACCCCCCCCCCTACCCCAGCCCATTACCAGCCCCTTTGGGTCTTGTATGGATATTAAGGGGAACCCCACACATAAAATAAAAAAAGCCCTATATACTCTGAACAGCCGTATACAGGCGGTGCATACAAGACAGGGTCTGTAGGTTTGTTCTTATGTAGAATCTGTTTGTAATTTTGAACAGGCACATTGTTTAAGTGTAGCTCCAGCCCAAAAATCTATTTTTAAACTTTTTGGAAAACATAGGTAAGGGTTATCACCCCTGTAACATTTGTTTTGCTGTCTGTGCCCCTGTTCAGAACATTTCACCTCACTTTCCGTCCCAATGACAACTGTTTTTGAAATGTGGTGTTTTTCTTGAAACAAGGATTGGTGATAAAGCATCAGTACAGAGGAGACACCTTTCTCCCATATTAATTCTTACAGGAGAGAATTTTCCTTCCTAGGGGTAGATTTCCTCTCACTTCCTGTTGTCTTCTTGCGTTTGCAAGTAGGAGTCGTTTGTAAGTTGGATGTTTGAAAGTAGGGACCTGCCGTATATACTCTGCAGAAATAGGCCCCTTAGTTGTTGGTGTTGGCACAACACTGTAAGCACTCACAGTTACTCTTGGTTGGTGCTGGAACGCCCTGCTGTCAACTATTATATCAGGAATTTTAATTACATATAATTGTTGAACAGTGGTAGTAAAAATTGGGCCTTTGATGGTGGTGCTGGTGCCACAACACTGTAAGCCCTGACAGTGACTCTTGGTGGGTGCAGCAATGGGCCCTGCTGTGAATTATTAGATCAAGAATTGTAATTGCATGCCCCTGTTGAACAGGGGCTGAAAAATTGGGCCTTTCGTGGTGGTGGTGGTGGTGGTGGTGTTGCCACAACACTGTAAGCCCTCAGAGTTACTCTTGGTGGGTGCAGGAATGGGCCCTGCTGTGAATTATTAGATCAAGAATTGTAATTACATGCCCCTTTTGAACAGGGGCTGAAAAATTGGGCCTTTCGTGGTGGTGGTGGTGGTGGCGTTGCCACAACACTGTAAGCCCTCAGAGTTACTCTTGGTGGGTGCAGCAATGGGCCCTGCTGTGAATTATTAGATCAAGAATTGTAATTGCATGCCCCTGTTGAACAGGGGCTGAAAAATTGGGCCTTAGGCACTGGTGGCACAACACTACAACCCCTCACAGATACTGTACTTGGAGCACAGCAATGAGCCCTGTTGCAAAGTATTGCTTCAAAAATTGTAATGACACGCCCCTGTTAAACAGGGGCTGAAAAATTGGGCCTTAGGCACTGGTGCCACAACACTCCAACCCCTCACAGATACTGTACTTGGAGCACAGCAATGAGCCCTATGGCAAATTATTGCTAAAAAAATTGTAATTACACGCCCCTGTAAAACAGGGGCTGAAAAATTGGGCCTTAGCCACTGGTGGCGGCACCCATAAACAAAAATGATCTTCCAAGCTATCATCATCAATCGTATCATTGAGGACTCGGAGGAGGAGGATAGCCAGTCAACATAACAGCACAGGCACTCAGCATCAGCATCAGTCTTGAAGGGATGTGACATGTTAAAATCAATTAGTCTGTTATATCAGCATCAGGTGTGTGGTAGCTGGTGGTGATCCAAGACTGGTTCATCTTGATGAAAGTCAGTCGATCAACCGAGTCGGTGGACAGGCGCACCCTGTGATCCGTGACAAATCCTCCAGCAGCACTGAATGTGCGTTCCGAAAGAACGCTGGATGCAGGACAGGCCAGTAGCTCAATTGCATACTGTGCAAGCTCTGGCCAGTGATCCATCCTCAAGACCCAGTAAGCCAGAGGATTTTCGGTGGGGAAGGTGTCCAAGTCTGACCTTGCCCCTAGATATTCCTGCACCATGTTTATCAGACGCTGGCGATGGTTGCTGGAACCGATCATACTTTGGGGCTGCGGACTAAAGAATTGTCTGAACGCATCGGTCAGACGGCCACCTTCCCCACCGCTCCTTCTTTGACTGGCCGAAGCCTCAGCAACTCGTTGTCCAGGACCAGGAGTTTGTAACCTCCCAGTCTCTGGGAACGCGTTGCACAGACCTTTCTGCAAGGCCTCCCGGAGTTGTCTCATCCTCTGCTCCCTCTGCGACGGTAACATAAGGTCCGCAACCTTACCCTTGTACCGTGGATCAAGGAGAGTGGCCAGCCAGTAATGGCCCCTCTCCTTGATCCGGAGAATACGAGGATCCTTCCGCAGACTTTGCAGGATCAGGGAGGCCATGCAGCGTAGGTTTGCTGAGGCATTCGCTCCGGAGTCCTCTGGGTCACTAAGGACGACATGATCCGCAGCCACCTCCTCCCAGCCACGTACAAGTCCACTGGTTTCTTGGGACTGTAAATCATCCCTAAAAGACTGCTGCTGATGATGCTGAGTGCCAGCCTCCACCTCCATGCTGACACAATCCTCCTCCTCCTCCTCCTCCTCCTCTTCCTGTGCGATGGGTGGGACAGAAGGAACACTGTCTGGGTAAAGGGGGCCTTGAGAGGCAAGGAAGTCATCCTCTTCCTGCCTCTGTTCTGCCTCAAGTGCCCTGTCCATTATTCCACGCAGCGTGTGCTCCAACAGGTGGACAAGAGGTACAGTGTCACTGATGCATGCACTGTCACTGCTCACCATCCTCGTGGCCTCCTCAAATGGTGCCAGGACAGTGCATGCATCCCTGATCATGCCCCACTGGCGTGGAGAAAAAAAACCAAGCTCCCCTGACCCTGTCCTGGTGCCGTAGTCGCACAGGTACTCATTGATGGCCCTCTGCTGCGTGTGCAGCCGCTGCAGCATGGCCAACGTTGAGTTCCACCTGGTGGGCATGTCACATATAAGGCGGTTCTTGGGCAGGTTCAACTCCTTTTGCAGCTCAGCCAGGCGAGCACTGGCATTATAAGATCTGCGGAAATGCACACAGACTTTCCTGGCCTGCCTCAGCCCGGGTATCCTGTAAGCCCGGGTACCTGCCCAAGAACCGCTGCACCACCAGGTTAAGGACGTGAGCCACACAGGGCACATGGGTCAGTTGTCCCTGTCGGAGGGCGGAGAGGAGGTTGGTGCCATTGTCGCAAACCACCATTCCTGGCTTAAGCTGGCGTGGCGTCAACCACCTCTCAGCCTGGCCCTGCAGAGCAGACAGGACCTCTGCCCCAGTGTGGCTTCTGTCCCCCAAACACACCAGCGCAAGCACGGCATGGCATCTTTTTGCCTGCGTACTTGCGTAGCCCCTTGAACGCCTACGGAGCACCGCTGGTTCCGAGGACAAACCACAGGAAGAGGCCATGGAGGAAGAAGAAGAGGAGGGGGTGGAGGAGAGAGGTGTGTCACAACCAGTAGTAGCATTTTGGAGGCGTGGCGGTGGAACAACCTCCAACACTACTGCACCTTGTCCTGCATCCTTCCCAGCTGCCAAAAGAGTGACCCAATGGGCCGTGAAAGAAAGGTAACGTCCCTGTCCATGCCTGCTGGACCATGAGTCAGCGGTAATATGCACCTTACCGCTGACCGCCCTGTCCAGCGAGGCCAAGACATTGCCTTCCACATGCCGGTAGAGAGCCGGAATAGCCTTCCGTGAGAAAAAGTGGCGTTTGGGAACCTGCCACTGAGGAACCGCACATTGCACAAACTCACGGAAGGGGGCCGAGTCTACCAACTGAAAAGGCAGCAGTTGAAGCGCTAGCAATTTAGCCAAGCTAGCATTCAACCGCTGGGCATGTGGATGGCTGGGAGTGAACTTCTTTCGACGGTCCAGCAGCTGGGGCAGGGAAATTTGCCTGCTAGAATCGGACGTCGGTGTACTGCTAGCAGAGTGGCCGCAAGTACTTGGCTGTGACACACCTAATTCTACACCTTCATTCCTCTCAGTGCATGTTTCAGAGAGGACTGAAGTTATAGTGGGGTTGGAGATCCCAGCTGATGCGGTGCAAGGAGAGGTCCGCTTTGTTCTTTGGTGTGGGTCTTTGAGGTAGGCTTGCCAACGAGCTGCATGGCAGGTCAACATATGTCTGGTCAGGCATGTGGTACCCAAGCGGCTGATGTTTTGGCCACGCGATATACGCTTGAGACATATGTTGCAAACAGCAGCTGTGCGATCTGATGCACTAGCCTCAAAAAAGGCCCACACCAAAGAACTTTTTGAATGACGGGCAGAGGCAGCGCCCTGCACAGGCGGAGCTCTGCGGTGTGATTCCGTCGGTGTACTGCCCTTACGCTGGCCACCAAAGGGCATCCTGCCTCGTTGGAGATGTGCCTCCTCCTCATCCTCCTCCTCCTCCTCTCTCCTATTAGGCACCCACGTGGAGTCAGTGACCTCATCATCCCCTCCCTCCTCATCACTGAAGCCAATCTGGCAGTATGCTGCAGCTGCTGGAACATGACTGCCAGATTGGTGTCCTTCTTGAGCATCCCCTCTGTCTGCTCTCACGCTACTGCCTTCCTGTAGCTGGGTTTCATCATCAGACCCTTCGAAACGCTGGGCATCCTCCTGGAGCATGTACCCAACACTGTGCTCAAACAGTTCGGGGGACTCCTCAGGAGGAGGACATGGTGGGTCTAGGGAAGGAGTGACTGATGATGAGTCTGACATTGATACCAGGGAAGAGGACGCTTTGGCAGCTGCTTTTCCATTACCCTGAGCCTGGGTGAGAGAGGATGAGGAGGAGGAGGAGGGCTTGGTCATCCACTCTACCAAGTCTTCGGCATGATGTGGCTCAACATGTCCAGCTGCCGAAAAGAAAGACAAGCGTGTCCCATGGCCATGTGCTGATGACAATGCACCGCGTCCACGACCAGCACTGTTGCCCCCAGACACAGAGCCTGCTTGCCCTCTTTTATTGCCTCCTGACTGTCTGCCTCTCCTTGTTTGCCTTCCAGACATTCTAATAGATGGCCTGCAGGGAGATGGGAAAAAAGCAATAAGGGCTACCTTCAGGTGTCCTTCTCTGTCCCTTTACTTAAGGATTTCTAAATATGGTTGAGGATGATTGCTTTTGCACAGAATAGCACAACGACAATTTCCCTGACTGTCCAAAAAAACAAGGATTTCAAAGATGGTTGATGAGGAATGCTTTAGCACACTATAGCACAAGGAGAATTTCCCTCACTGTCCTTCCCTGTCCCTAGAAACAAGGATTATCACAGTGAAAGAAACTGACACTCTTCCTACCTATAGTTTTCTGTCCCTAGAAAAAATGTTTTTTTAAAGCACACTATAGCACAAGGAGAATTTTCCTCACTGTCCTTCCCTGTCCCTAGAAACAAGGATTATCACAGTGAAAGAAACTGACACTCTTCCTACCTATAGTTTTCTGTCCCTAGAAAAAATGTTTTTTTAAAGCACACTATAGCACAAGGAGAATTTCCCTCACTTTCCTTCCCTGTCCCTAGAAACAAGGATTATCACAGTGAAAGAAACTGACACTCTTCCTACCTATAGTTTTCTGTCCCTAGAAAAAATGTTTTTTTAAAGCACACTATAGCACAAGGAGAATTTCCCTCACTTTCCTTCCCTGTCCCTAGAAACAAGGATTATCACAGTGAAAGAAACTGACACTCTTCCTACCTATAGTTTTCTGTCCCTAGAAAAAATGTTTTTTTAAAGCACACTATAGCACAAGGAGAATTTCCCTCACTTTCCTTCCCTGTCCCTAGAAACAAGGATTATCACAGTGAAAGAAACTGACACTCTTCCTACCTATAGTTTTCTGTCCCTAGAAAAAATGTTTTTTTAAAGCACACTATAGCACAAGGAGAATTTCCCTCACTTTCCTTCCCTGTCCCTAGAAACAAGGATTATCACAGTGAAAGAAACTGACACTCTTCCTACCTATAGTTTTCTGTCCCTAGAAATTTTTTTTTTTAAAGCACACTATAGCACAAGGAGAATTTCCCTCACTTTCCTTCCCTGTCCCTAGAAACAAGGATTATCACAGTGAAAGAAACTGACACTCTTCCTACCTATAGTTTTCTGTCCCTAGAAAAAATGTTTTTTTTAAAGCACACTATAGCACAAGGAGAATTTCCCTCACTGTCCTTCCCTGTCCCTAGAAACAAGGATTATCACAGTGAAAGAAACTGACACTCTTCCTACCTATAGTTTTCTGTCCCTAGAAAAAATGTTTTTTTAAAGCACACTATAGCACAAGGAGAATTTTCCTCACTGTCCTTCCCTGTCCCTAGAAACAAGGATTATCACAGTGAAAGAAACTGACACTCTTCCTACCTATAGTTTTCTGTCCCTAGAAAAAATGTTTTTTTAAAGCACACTATAGCACAAGGAGAATTTCCCTCACTTTCCTTCCCTGTCCCTAGAAACAAGGATTATCACAGTGAAAGAAACTGACACTCTTCCTACCTATAGTTTTCTGTCCCTAGAAAAGATGTTTTTTTAAAGCACACTATAGCACAAGGAGAATTTCCCTCACTTTCCTTCCCTGTCCCTAGAAACAAGGATTATCACAGTGAAAGAAACTGACACTCTTCCTACCTATAGTTTTCTGTCCCTAGAAAAAATGTTTTTTTAAAGCACACTATAGCACAAGGAGAATTTTCCTCACTTTCCTTCCCTGTCCCTAGAAACAAGGATTATCACAGTGAAAGAAACTGACACTCTTCCTACCTATAGTTTTCTGTCCCTAGAAAAAATGTTTTTTTAAAGCACACTATAGCACAAGGAGAATTTTCCTCACTTTCCTTCCCTGTCCCTAGAAACAAGGATTATCACAGTGAAAGAAACTGACACTCTTCCTACCTATAGTTTTCTGTCCCTAGAAAAAATGTTTTTTTAAAGCACACTATAGCACAAGGAGAATTTCCCTCACTTTCCTTCCCTGTCCCTAGAAACAAGGATTATCACAGTGAAAGAAACTGACACTCTTCCTACCTATAGTTTTCTGTCCCTAGAAAAAATGTTTTTTTAAAGCACACTATAGCACAAGGAGAATTTCCCTCACTGTCCTTCCCTGTCCCTAGAAACAAGGATTATCACAGTGAAAGAAACTGACACTCTTCCTACCTATAGTTTTCTGTCCCTAGAAAAAATGTTTTTTTAAAGCACACTATAGCACAAGGAGAATTTTCCTCACTGTCCTTCCCTGTCCCTAGAAACAAGGATTATCACAGTGAAAGAAACTGACACTCTTCCTACCTATAGTTTTCTGTCCCTAGAATTTTTTTTTTTTAAAGCACACTATAGCACAAGGAGAATTTCCCTCACTTTCCTTCCCTGTCCCTAGAAACAAGGATTATCACAGTGAAAGAAACTGACACTCTTCCTACCTATAGTTTTCTGTCCCTAGAAAAAATGTTTTTTTAAAGCACACTATAGCACAAGGAGAATTTCCCTCACTTTCCTTCCCTGTCCCTAGAAACAAGGATTATCACAGTGAAAGAAACTGACACTCTTCCTACCTATAGTTTTCTGTCCCTAGAAAAAATGTTTTTTTAAAGCACACTATAGCACAAGGAGAATTTTCCTCACTGTCCTTCCCTGTCCCTAGAAACAAGGATTATCACAGTGAAAGAAACTGACACTCTTCCTACCTATAGTTTTCTGTCCCTAGAAAAAATGTTTTTTTAAAGCACACTATAGCACAAGGAGAATTTCCCTCACTTTCCTTCCCTGTCCCTAGAAACAAGGATTATCACAGTGAAAGAAACTGACACTCTTCCTACCTATAGTTTTCTGTCCCTAGAAAAAATGTTTTTTTAAAGTACACTATAGCACAAGGATAATTTCCCTCACTTTCCTTCCCTGTCCCTAGAAACAAGGATTATCACAGTGAAAGAAACTGACACTCTTCCTACCTATAGTTTTCTGTCCCTAGAAAAAATGTTTTTTTAAAGCACACTATAGCACAAGGAGAATTCCCTCACTGTCCTTCCCTGTCCCTAGAAACAAGGATTCGCACAGTAAAACACACTGACACTCTCACTACCTATAGTTTTCTGTCCCTAGAAAAAATGTTTTTTTAAAGCACACTATAGCACAAGGAGAATTCCCTCACTGTCCTTCCCTGTCCCTAGAAACAAGGATTCGCACAGTAAAACACACTGACACTCTCCCTACCTATAGTTTTCTGTCCCTAGAAAATATTTTTTTTTAAAGCACACTATAGCACAAGGAGAATTCCCTCACTGTCCTTCCCTGTCCCTAGAAACAAGGATTCGCACAGTAAAACACACTGACACTCTCCCTACCTATAGTTTTCTGTCCCTAGAAAAAATGTTTTTTTAAAGCACACTATAGCACAAGGAGAATTCCCTCACTGTCCTTCCCTGTCCCTAGAAACAAGGATTCGCACAGTAAAACACACTGACACTCTCCCTACCTATAGTTTTCTGTCCCTAGAAAAAATGTTTTTTTAAAGCACACTATAGCACAAGGAGAATTCCCTCACTGTCCTTCCCTGTCCCTAGAAACAAGGATTCGCACAGTAAAACACACTGACACTCTCCCTACCTATCCTTCTCTTTCCCTAAACTAAAGGAATCCAGGTTAAGCAAGAAAAAATAAATGTCACTGTCCCTGCCTATGCTTCTCTTTCCCTGCTCCGGAACACACTACACTAGGCCGCCGTGCTGGCGGCCTTTTATAGTGTGGGGCGTGTACTAAACATCCTGCCTGTGGCCAATCATTGCTCTCCTCGCTGCCGGCGCTGTGATTGGCCAAGCATGCGGGGTCACAGTGCATGCTTGGCCAATCACAGCGCCTGGATGACACTGCGATGGCGTAGTGCATTGTGGGCCGTTCGCGTGACTCGAATTTGGCGCGAACGGCCCAAATCGTTCGATCTTCGTCGAACGATCGAACAGCCGATGTTCGAGTCGAACGTATGTTCGACTCGAACACGAAGCTCATCCCTAGTCAGGAGCAGCAGCAGATGATGTTTATGTCCCGATTTTGTGGTACTACAACAGGATGTCCTTCCTGGATGACCACATTGAGACAAGGCCATCACTCTCCACTCTTCCCCCCAGACTTCCCTGCAGCCAACCTGAGCCTTCTCTGGAGCAAGAGGAGGCAGCCATCCTGGATGATCCTGATTTGGCCATCTGGAGCCAGGTATAGTATTAACTGAAAATGTATTGGGATAAAATTAATGTTTCCCAAATATGTCAGGATGAGAAACATACATTATTTTGTATTACACAAGTGAAATCAGGATCTGTAGACATTATTCTGCACTTAATTGCATGGTAAATAGTCAAGCTGATGTTGTGGTAAATTTAAAGCAAGGATTTATGCATTTACATTCTAATTGCTTCCATCAGGATTACAAAGTTTGATGCAAAGATTAAACCAACATATTAAACTATGTTCCTTTTCATACACAGGATGAAATCAGCCAGGAGGAGGGTCTGGAAACTGTCAGGCAGGAGGAGGAAGGGCCCAGTGGCAGCCAGGAGGTGGCAGGGCCCAGTGGCAGCCAGGAGGTGGCAGGGCCCAGTGGCAGCCAGGAGGTGGCAGGGCCCAGTGGCAGACAGGAGGTGGCAGGGCCCAGTGGCAGACAGGAGGTGGCAGGGCAAAGGAGAAGCACCAGATCCCAGGGGCCTCCCATCCGGTTTCACAAAAGAGGCAGGAGGGACAGGACCACCAGTGAGGCAGCAATGGCCCTTATTAAAGAGGCCCATGCCACCCTCAAGGAGCCCACATCCCCTGAAGAGGCCATTGCCGGCCTAGTGGAGGCTAAGTTCAAGGTGATGAGCATGGAGCAACGCCTCCTATGCGAGCCCCTGCTCATCACCTTGCTCAACAAGGGGGTGATGGAGCAAATTACCCCCAATACCGCCATATGTGAGGTGGCCCAACTGACCCAACCTCAACCTCCACCTTCCTCTTCTGCCCCACCCCCTTCTGCTACACCTCCACCTTCTGCCCCACCCCCTTCTGCTACACCTCCACCTTCTGCCCCACCCCCTTCTGCTACACCTCCACCTTCTGCCCCACCCCCTTCTGCTACACCTCCACCTTCTGCCCCACCCCCTTCTGCTATACCTCCACCTTCTGCCCCACCCCCTTCTGCTACACCTCCACCTTCTGCCCCACCCCCTTCTGCTACACCTCCACCTTCTGCCCCACCCCCTTCTGCTACACCTCCACCTTCTGCCCCACCCCCTTCTGCTACACCTCCACCTCCACCTCCTGACAGGAGTACCCCTCCAGTGGGCCAGCCTCCAGCCAAACGAAGAAGGAAGGCTGCAGGAAAGGCTGCAGGAAAGGCTTCAGGAAAGGCTTCAGGAAAGGCTTCAGGGAAGGTTGCCAGGAAGAAGAGGAAGTGATGGCCTCGCTTCATTGTGGTCGGACAGAAGGCAGCCTGTTGTAGTACCACACACTTGGGACATATATCTCACCTGCTGCTGTTCCTGACCTCTGGGAGGCCAGCATCAGATTGTGTTCAGAAATGTGGGCCTTCTCAAGCTCCCAATTTTAGTGTCCACACAGGGTTGCTGTGTGCTCTGGGGTCCCTGGGATGCACAAATGGCAGCAGCTTCTCCAGCGCTGCCTTCTCTTTATTTAAGTTATAAACATGAATAAATGTTTTTTTTGTTTAAGTTCATACTTGACTATGTGTCTTTTTAAATAAAAAAAAACAAGCTTTGGAGTAAGCAGATACATTTGACTGACAATAAAAGGCACAGATATCACCCCCCCAAAAGAATAACTAAATCTGATTAGCACAAAAACATGGTGTGAAATTTAAATAATATAGATTCCAAAATTAAATGGGAGATCGCTATCAAAACATTGAGAAATTATAATTAACATCATTTTGAAAAATCTAACCATTTAAATTATTCCTAAAAACTTGCACGATATAATACACATAAATCTTATAAAGAGCAGCATGAAAAAGGTTAAAAATAAGGCTCAACTCTGTGTGAATATCAGCAGCAAAAGAAGGTCACTCGTTTTGATTAATGTAACATTCTAACGAAGATTTCACTGCAGAACATTTAAACGATGAAATATTTATGAGCGTGACGAATGTGCTCTCTCCATTATGAAGGCTTGTTTTACCAGAAGATGCGCTCCCGTCTCATAGTTGCTTGTGAGCATGCGCGCTTTTTGAAGAGTCGTAAAAGCATACACACGAACCATTTTCTCGTCACAAAACAGGCCGACGAGAAACACGACGAGGAAATCTGGAATCCTGACGAGAAAATAGAGAGCAGGTTCTCTATTTTCTCGTTGAGATTCTCGGCAAGTTTCTCGTCGTAAAACCATACACACGAACGTTTTTCTAGACAAAAAACTCTCGCGGCACTTTTCTTGACTGTTTTGGACGAGAAAATCGGTCGTGTGTATGAGGCCTGACTGTTATTCAAGCAAACTTTCCCCTCAATATTTTAGTATCTCATGGACTCAATATATGCAGCAATTTATTTTGGTCCTGGTTACTTAATTTCAGGAACTCTTAAAACATTTTTTAGTTTCACCCTTTTTTACCAAAATCCTGTTAGCTTTTTACATGATTTTTTCACTTATGAGCTATTTACCTCACAAACCAAAAACACGAGGTAAATATCTCATAAAAAGGCATTGCAGTCAATTCACTAAAGGAAATAAATAAATAAATGCATGATTATTGGTCCAAGCATGAGGTATTTAAGGAATATAAAAATTGAATAGCCAATTTGGAGTAGTCTCTACCTTTTTGGATCAGTTTCTCTATAGTAATACTTAAACCTAAATATAGAAAAACACAGAATCATTGGGGCTGATTTACATAAAGTGAAACTAAATGTAGAACTTTTTTTTTTAAAGTTTTGGATAGAGTGCAGATAAATTAGACCCCCCTGTCAGTTTTTAATGTGGTCTGTTTCCCTGGTAGGGAAATTAACCCTCTCTATTTGTCCAGTTTACAGTTATCATTGAAAGTGAAAGAAAATCCCAACTTTTGGGTTGTCCCCAGAAAAATAGTAGAGAGGAAATCTTCCAATGAAGACACTGGGTCTGGTGACCTGGGGGTCCCCAAGGGTCTCTTTAAATTTGTTGGGATTTCCTCTCACTTCCTGTTTTGACTGTGTGACAGAAGTGAAGGGAAATCTCCCCAATGACAAAGTTGCCTTTTTTATTGGTGGAAGAACAGTATTTATATATCTATTGTATGTGATTTTTAAAATGATTTTCATTCAATATTTGACATTTTTAAAGATATTTTGTATTTACTTGATGTAATTTAGGCTTGGTCCACACATGTGCAAATTGGAATGCATTTTGAACCACATCCAATTTGCCTGACATGTGAAAGAACATTGCTTTCTATTGTGCATGTTCACATATGTCTGGTGCAGCCAAGGTGCGGATTCAGTACGAATTGAAAAAAAAAAATCCTGTCAGTTTTCTGAGCAGTGTCATCCAGCTTAGGTGTGAATTTGGGCCTATGGGAGTGATTCTGAATCGCACATGTCATTCAGTTGCGAACAGGATAAAATCCTGACCTGATCCTGATGCAAACCTGACCTAATCCTGATCAAAAACTGACCTGAAATGATGAACAACTACTTTGTAAATTAGCTGTGAAAACAGAGCACATGTGTGAACCCAGCCTCAGTTGTGTTTTATACACCATGTGTGTCCTGTGAAAGCTGTTTCTCTTTGACTGGTATTCCACTCACCTTTTTGACAAACGTTATGAGTTATTTTATCTCAGGTTTTAAGAGGAAAATAACTCTTTGTGAATTGAGCCCAATGTCCCTGCATTGTTGGTGTCACAGGAAGGGAAACATTGTTCTTGCGTCAGTGATGTCACTGGAAAGAGAAAATGTCCCTTCATTGATTGTGTCACTGGAAGGAAAACATTTTCCCTAACTTGGTGGCGTCACTGGAAGAAAAAATATTCTTGCGTCGGTGGTGTTGCTTGAAGAAAAAAATGTCCCTGTGTCAGTGCTGTTGCTAAGAAGGGAAATGGTGCTGTGTCAGTGGGGAAAATATGCCTGGTGTCAATCTAAACAGGAACGATTGGCACCTCAGTAGGATGAAGAGGTGAGGAGAGCGGGGAAGTTGGCTCTGAGGGGTGCATGGAACTAAAGGGATCTAGGAGGCTTTGAGGGAGGAAGGGGGGCTGAAAGAGCTCTAAGGGCTTGTTCAGACATGCAACCATCATTGCTGTCCCTCTTAAACACGATTAGTGGTGGATCACTTTTCAAAAGGCATTTGACAATTGGTGAGGTGGCAATATGTTGCCTCCTCACTGCTTCTTTTCACCTTGAAAATGCTGAATCCCCTCCCCCTGCTTTGTAAGTGGGAGCAACTTCTGTGCATGTGTATTCCCGTGTTTTCACATCATTGACCGGTGTTCTAGCAATAATGGAATTTCACCTTCCCATTTTTATCTTATTTTTCCTCCATGTCCATGACACTAACCAATTTGTTTTACTGTTTGCAATGGAAAGAGAAGATGATGTAGAAAAAATTATTCTCAAATTATTGTTGACAGTTGTCAGTGAAAGGCTAAACATTGCATATGTTCATTTTGCATAGGCAAATGTCACTTTTTAAATTTAGTTGTCATTTTACTTTATATTAAGCAACAAGGAGAATGCACAACATATTTTATTTGTTTTCTAACATACACTATGATAGGTAAATACAAAAACATAGTGCATGGATACCTGTCTGTACATGCAACAGCTGCTGTATTTGTGAAGGCTGGTTGTATTGAAAGACATTGTCAATCAATGGGGTTCTTAGAGAAAGGGGGAATTATTCTGTCTGCAAATCTTTATGCAGTATGGAAAAAAATACCACAGTTAATAAGATATCTCAAAAACACTTCATATTTATAAGACACCAGCTGTATAAACACAATTTGCTGTCATTTTCATAACTGACCTTTATTTACACAGAAGAAATGGACTCTTGTTAATCAATTTATTGGAAAATGTACTTGAAAGCATTTTTTATTTTTCTAGTAAATAATTACCGGTAGGTGTATTAAGCATAGTCATTGCAGTTTGAATTAAAAGTGTAATTTTAGTCTTCATATTATTGTAGCGAATACTGATATAATTTTTTTTTAGGGCTTCAGCGTTTCATGCGTCCAGTTCAGAGAAGGAAGCTTGGGAATGGAGACATAGGTGTAATGGCAAATATGACCACTTTTGCCAAAAATACATTCTATTTTTTTAACACATATAAACATTTAATGGCACAAGGCGTGCACGTATATGGAACTTTGAATTTTTCTTGCACTTATCATTGCAAATCGGTGACAGTTGGATCATGGTTTTTTTTTTGTTACTTTTCAGGGTTTTACCTTAACCCTCTTCATTTGTCACCATCTCTCTTCCCTTCTTCCTGTCTTTCTATGAGCTATTATCACTCATATGAAAATTGAACATCTACCTGCCACCCGACGGGATTGATATACTGTTTCTTTATCCGGTAACTTTGTTGCTAAACTAAAGCACTGTGTATAATAAACAATTTTTTTAATAAAACACAGTTTTTTTGTTTTCATCCTTTGTTGCTCCTAATCTTCAGCAGCCTCTTTGTAGCCACTTTCTCTCTACATACCTTCATGTCGGAGATGATTACATGACATTTCCTAGGGTGGGTTTCTTGATGATGACAGCAGCGGAACATACAGTACATGTGCAATATGTGTTGGTGTGACAATGTGTAGACCTCCACTAGGAAAATGTGTGACTCGGTAACAACACAGGATCACAATTGGGGAACGGAAACAGAGCTTTGTCACCCTATAACAGGAAGTGCCTGAACAAAGACCACAAAAGCAGTATCACAATTTAAAACATTAATAAATCAATTGATAATACATTAATATGTTAATGAATGAACTATTGATTTACATTTACATATACTTTAGTCACTATGGAATATCCAAAAGGGACAATGTTGTACCGTGTATATATAATTATAAAAATGTAATTCATTTTTGGAAAATGTTATTTAACCACTTAAGCCCCGGACCATTTGGCTGGCCAAAGACCAGAGGACTTTTTGTGATTTGGCACTGCGTCGCTTTAACTGACAATTGTGCGGTCGTGCGACGTGGCTGGCTCCCAAACAAAACTGACGTCCTTTTTTTCCAACATTCTTTTGGTGGTATTTGATCACCTCTGCGGTTTTTATTTTTTGCGCTATAAACAAAAGTAGAGCGACAATTTTGAAAAAAAAATCAATATTTTTAACTTTTTGCGATAATAAATATCCCCAAAAAAATCTATGAAAAAATAAAAAATCTCCACAGCTTAGGTCGATACGTATTCTTCTACATATTTTTGGTAAAAAAAAATCTCAATAAGCGTATATTGATTGGTTTGCACAAAAGTTATAGCGTCTACAAAATAGGGGACAGTTTATGGCATTTTTTTTTTTTTTTACTAGTAATGGTGGCGATCAGCGATTTTTATCCTGACCACAACAGGCCTATCTTTCCTAGGACCTCAGCTGTTTCCTCTACACAATAAGTGTATATGGAGGCTCTACGTTATCTATATTAACTGAAATGTAAAGACTAATTAAAGAAGAAAATAAATATATATATATATATATATATACAGTATGTGTATGTGTATATATATATATATATATGTATATATATATATATATATATATATATATATATATATATATATATATATATTTCTGTTACCTACATTGTAGGAATGTTAGAGGACATGATTCTTCAGACAATTGTGTAGTGTTTTTTTTTTAATTTTTTTTTTTATTAAGATATATGAATATAACAGCAGTTGGAAGTGTAGTGCTTTAAATTGAGACAATTACACACTATAGAGGGATATGCTTTGTTAATATTTCACATATGAGGTTTATAACCACTGTAAGTTACTTTGTGGATGCAATCTTCTATGCAGCAAACACAATGGCTGTTTTTGTGGACGCCAGTGAAACCATTAACACTACACAGGTTATTCTTCTTGTAATTCTAGGTCAGTACTCTACTATACGATCCATCCAGTTACCTTCTTGTTGACAGCAGATAAAGTTCGAAGGGATTTTGATTTATATTTTTCCTGGTATTCCACTCTGACTTGTCTTATATGATTCCTAGATTACATTGCTTTTATTTTACCTTTATTTTACTTCTTTTTTATTTTTTCTATTGGAAAATTGCTTTGTAACATGTCTTTCAACTGCTGTTATATTCATATATCTTAATAAAAAAGAATGTGAAAAAAAAAAAACACTACACAATTGTCTGAAGAATCATGTCCTCTAACATTCCTACAATGTAAGTAACAGAAATATATATATATATATATATATATATATATATATATATATATATATTTATTTTCTTCTTTAATTAGCCTTTACATTTCAGTTAATATAGATAACGTAGAGCCTCTATATACACTTATTGTGCAGAGGAAACAGCTGAGGTCCTAGGAAAGATAGGCCTGGAGCTGAACTAAAAGAAGAGTAAGGCCTGCATGACAGGGTTGGGAGGTCACTAGAGCCACAGTGGGATAATGTTTAGGAATAAAAGAGGTGAGAGGAGGTAGGCACTTACCTTGACTGGTGCTTTGAGTCTTTACAGGAGTTATACCTCTATAGAAGCAGTCTTGAGAGAGGGGAAAAAAAGTCCAGAGGTCCAAAAGTATCACACCAACATTCCCACCCCCTGCCCCCAGACAAAGTCTCTAGATTAGGATGATGTATAAGGTAAGCTATTGAGTATCTCTGAGCATTTTTGACTTGTCACTGCAGGGCAGCCATGTTGAATATGGCATCCCTTCGTTATGGATGAAGCTTAGGAAGAAGCTCAGTGGTTGGGTTCCAAGCAGTGGCATATCAAGAATATGGCACATGCTGCAGGCACAACTTGAAGAGGGGTCCCACACCACTCAGCAGAAGTCATGGTGCAAACATTCGTAGGACTGTTCACTGCTCCATTGGTCCATAAAAGTTCAGTTACTATCTGAGACTGTGGGGACAGGGGAGAAAGATGCTTTGACATTCACAGCAACCACTATGCTATTATTATTAATATTATACAGGATTTATATAGCGCCAACAGTTTGTGCAGCGCTTTACAACATGAGGGCAGATAGTACATTTACAATACAATTCAACACAGGAGGAATTAGAGAGACCTGCTCATTAGAGCTTACAATCTAGGCTGGATATACATTAGTACTTTCAATATTTTTAGCAGTGTGACCTATTACAGGGAGCAAATTTCAGTTCTTGCCATAGGCACTATGTTCCATGGACAGGCCTCTGGTTGTAAGAGAATAATTGGGGTAGAATAGGGCACCAGTACTTTTACTATATGTTGTGATCAATAACTAGCACAATGACTCATACAATATAAGGGACGTATGATGTAAGCACTATGTTGTCCAGTAAAGAACCCATAGCACTTTTCACTTTCCATTTTAGGTACCCCCCTAAATATTACATATCTTACCCAGTTTTAGTTGGGCTTCTGTTATAATGTGTGTTACATGAAAAACATAGATAAAAATATCGACATGCTGTAATTGACTAAAGTCTATTGTAGTATATATGTCAAGTTTAAAATATTACACTATAAAACTCAGTTATATATATTTTCCACATGCTAGTAAAACTTAGATGAGAGAACAAATAAAAAAAAAAGATAATCTGACCTTTCCTTGGGTAAACAAATCCGCAGTTACTTTTTCATTCACAAACATATATAGCTATATTATCTAAACGAGAGCACTGTGCTATATACTTTGCAATATTCATGAATCTGTGGTTTGGCATAACCAGAACTTAAGCTTCCTGTGTGTGATTTGGAAATGCTCTATGTTGAATTTACTTATTCGTTTCCGAAAATAAACATACACGTTTCCTTACCTTTGGCACACACATTTTTTTTTTTCATGATATGAAGCTGAATTATATATCAGTAAATATATCAAATGATATTTAAGGCTGACTATGAAAGGTTATTATTTATTCATTAAAAGTATTTTGGATCTTTTATAGATTTTCACCTTAATGTTTATTGTTATACAAAAATCCTGATAAAAATAAATTTCCCAGCAATTGCATTAGTATAAAGGGGAATTTCAAGTTGCACTATGCTACCTTAAAAATTTGACAAAATCTGCAACCATTTTATAGTGTATTAAGCTATGTAAAATACTGTGGAGAGTTGTCCTGGGGCAGGGTAAGTGGCAATTAATTTGGGAGAGCAGATAATTCCCTACAAACCCGCCTATTAAACAGGTGAGCTCGGAGAGTCAATGTAGCAGTGTGTGAAGGATAGTTGTTTGCAGCCTGGATTCCTGTGAAAGCTGAAATCCTTGCATGTTTTGGATTTACCTGGTTGGTGAGCCTGTTTTGTTGTAGTATGAAACTGTCATCTCCTGAGGAAGTCATGTGACCATGATGACATGCATAGGTAGGAGTCAGGGGACGAGTGAGTGACGCAACCAGAAGTTATGCGGGTGCTGTGGCCCTGCTGTCAGTTTACATTATATTGTGATCTGTACATGTATGTTTGTAAGTACAATTCTTTTTTTTTAATAATAAAAGCTTTTAAACAACTTACTACACCATGAAGGACCCCTGTATTGTATGAGTTTATCTGCAGGGGGACATTGATCTTTTAAAGGACCATACACCTGGCATTGTAGAAGCTGCCTATTTGATTTGCTACAGTGTGGGCCGGCTGTGCAGAACCATGTATTATATATATATATGTAGCGCCCTTCAACTCTCCCCCAACCTGCCCTTTTGTATGTGTTTTCGGCTCCTCGCAGGGAGGGGAGAGGCACACCGCACCACAAGTGTTACATTTCGGGCCTGCCTGCGGCTGGAGTTGAATCCTCCTGAGGACGATTCTCACCTCTACCTTAGATAGATGCAAGTCCTTATGTTTCCCCAGGAATGTAACTGTCCACACCAACTGAAAGTCCAACTTCTATATTTATTTCTCATAAATATGCCTCTTTGAAAGCAGACAGGTTGGGACAAGACACAGGACAGCTTAGGTGGGAGGAGGTCCAGGCACAAACTTGAATCATGTTCTTTTACTGTTTAGATTTCACAAACAGCTTTGGCACACAATCTCTGCCACAGACCGTGAGGTTGGTCTCTGCCACAGACCAGGTGAATAGAAAGTCACTGCCACTGACTTGGAGAACGGGTCACTGCCACTGACCTGGTGAATAGAGCCTTGCCCTATGAAGTCACTGCCACTGACTTGAAGCGAGTAGGGTCACTGCCACTGACCTGGTGAACTTCCTTCTCAAAGTATTGGCCCATGTCAAGGAGAAAACCATCCCTCCGGAGAGTTACCAGAGGCCCTCATCGTCACCACGACTCTGCGCTGGGTCTTCGGAAAGGGTTACCTCCCTGGCCTCCTCATCTCAGATACGGGTCCCCTCGCAAGGCGGCACCCTGGAAGCTCTCGATCCCTAGCGGACCCCAGCCGAAGGTTGCTTGGCCCCGGGCCTTCAAAATAGTACCTCACCCCAGACTGAAGGTGTCTGGGATGGAACAGGAACCAGGCCTCTGGGCCTAGGGCACCCGGAGATAACAACCCACACACCCAGGCCGAAGGTGCCTGGGTGTGGACGAAGACCCACACACCCAGGCCGAGGGTGCCTGGGTGTGGACGAAGACGAACCTCATGGAAGATGGCCGCCCCCTTTTATACCCTCTCCCGACAGGCACAGCAGGTTCCCCGCCGTACTGCTGCCTAAAGGGGACAAGAAAAGGCGCAACCCTGTATTGCAGTTCAACCCGGACCCAGGGCGACAGCGCCACCTGTAGGTCCCAGGGAACTACACACCAATACCAACTCCCATGGCACACAAATGGTCCATTTACCCTAACAATAGTGTGTCTGAGCCCAACTACCACTCAGACACTCCCCCTAAATTGTGCACCACGCTATATATATATGTAGCAGGTACCTCTCCAAGTTGATGTAATCCACAAGGGAGAGAGATGCCTGCTAGCAGCTGCGTGGGCTACCCCCCCCTTCCTCTCTTCTCACACACACAGACACACAGCACTGATTATTCTGTAGCTTCCCTATTGGAAGAGACTGGGAGCCAATTAGCAGGGAGGAGCAGCAAAGAACTATGGAATAGGAAGTCCCAGCACAAAGCAGCCTAACTGACTGGTGAGGGGGGCGGGCCAGCTATGGACTACAGGACACACAATGCAAAGCGTGCAGAACAGCCTGCTGGGAGGAGAGATAAAAGGACAGCCTTAAACACCCACAAATCTTGCTCTTTCCAGTTTAGTTAGCCTGCTCTGTTGTAGTTTAAATCAGTGGTTCTTAACCTCAGTCCTCAAGTACTCCCAACAGGTCATGTTTTCAGGTTTTCCTTGGCTTTCAATGGCTTGGTATTTTGGACAGCTATTTTATCTAAGAGAAATTCCCAAAAACATGGTCTGTTGGGGGTACTTGAGGACTGAGGTTGAGAACCAATGGTTTAAATCTATGTTGAAAAAAAAGCACATATCTGCCTCTGTTTAAAGGCTGTGTATAGTGCTCTATAGGTAAGCCCAAACCAGGTGGGGGCTTCTTAACCACTTCAATACCCAGCCATAGTCATTTGACGTCCGCAGATGGGATCTCCCATCCTGGGCGGGCGTCATATGACA
Organism: Rana muscosa; assembly: GCA_029206835.1. Lineage (NCBI taxonomy): Eukaryota > Metazoa > Chordata > Amphibia > Anura > Ranidae > Rana > Rana muscosa. The sequence goes on along the minus strand of CM055116.1, from coordinate 872,776,189 downwards.
TCCTCGGCTTACCGCCACATCGCGGCTATCGGGGATCCTGCGTGTCCCTCGGGACACAGCCTTTCCCTGATGATGGAGCGTGGGAAGCAGCGTGACTGGCTGTATCCAATCACAGCTGGTCACTATGCAGAGCAGCATTGGGAAGTGGTGTGCACGGTTTTAGTAGCAATGCAAGCGCAATGCATGTTTTGGCGCATTTTCGTATTTCTTTACACTAATTCACACACTTAGGTGTGAATGGTGCCTAAAACTATGTCATGGATACTGTATACCAAAACCGCAAATCTGTAACAACTGTAAAAGTTTGTGGGAGGCAAGTCTCACACTTATGCTTCTCTATGACATGCTTTTATATTTTAGAACCAGCAACATTTAGCAGAGTATATGCATATGTAGCGGGGTGCTAAATTTAGGGGAAGTGTTTGGGTGGTAGTTATGCCCAAACACCCTAATTGATAGAGTTCTTGATACCATTTTTGTCCACAGGTGGAGTATTGGTGTACAGTTCACTGTGGCCTGCAGGTGGCGCTGCCATAGTAGGCCAGGGTTGAACCACTGATACAGTGGGTGTGGTCTACCTGCTGGGCATGCTGGGAGAGGATATAAAAGAGTCAGAGACTGTGTTTTATAAGAAATAAACCTCTACGTTGGAGTGCAGCTGGTGTGGACATTCAAGTTACTGTAGGGATACAAGGACTTGTCTTTATTCAATATAGAGGTGAGAGACATTCTCTGGTTGTCTGACTGTGGAAGACCCATCAACAACACCGCTCAACCTCTTCACACGGGAGGGTACGGGCTTGTGGTGCGGTGTGCCTCTCTTTTCCTGCGAGGAGCCAAAGTTAATGCAGGTAAAGAAAGGGGTCTGTGCGCTACACGTGGGGGCTCGAGTCCGGGATATCCACAGTAAAAAGAAGCCCATAGTTTGAACTTGTTTCCCCTGTCAAGTTCCGTGGAGGTCGGCCATCTTTGGAGAAAAGTAACTGCGCCACAAGGAGAGCTCCAGCTGCGTAGTTTGTGGGCGTGCCTAAGGAAAGAAAGCTTGCGAACATTGCAGAGAGATGGGAGGAGCCCCGCCATGTGAAGAGCAAGCTATGAGTAAGCGTCAATTCGTGACGTGAAACACGTTAGCCACCCTTCCCTGCATGCACACTATCTGCATTTGTTGTTTTGGATCTATGGATTTATTTTGAATTTGGATTTTTTACTTGAAATTTTGGAATAAATAACTGTCTATGAAGAGTGCGGCAGTCCAGGGTTTCTTTTTCTCCCATGCATCAGTGCAGAGCCAGCACCTGTGTGAGTGACCGGGCGGAAGCAGCCATTTGGTGAATTCTCAAGCTTTTGAGCGGTATGTTTTTCCTTTCCCATGTGAAGAGTTGCACGTGGTGACTTTGGCGTCAGAGAGACAGTGCGCGATGGATCGGCGAGTGGGTAACATGGCGTCTGATGCCGCATGGATTCCGAATTCAACTACCATGAACGTTACCTCCTTTGCTGCTTCTGTGACCAATACGGGGATCCGACTGAAGCCTCGGGGTCATTTCGCCCTCTATGTCTGCAGAGAGGCGGAGGCCCTTGGAGTGGTTTGTCCCGGATGCCAGGGACTGGTGGTGCATCTTCGGCCTTTCGGAAGATGTGAGCAGTGTAAGGAGTTTTTTTTTTAAACTCAATTTTATTGAGGATTTTACATATGTAACAGGTAATAAAACTAACAGTGAATATTGTATAGTTATACAGGCAGCATTCAAGTCATTACATCAATGGAGGGTCCACCTAGTGTTGGGAGTCAGCTACGTGAAAGGTCATTCATGGGGGGTATGCAGTTGGGGTGTTTAATCCAAAGGTCCCAGTTCTTTTGGAATCTAGGGAGTTGTAAGTATGCTTTGGCGTACATAAATTCCATTAGGCAATGGTTGTTCAAGAGGGCAGTTATTTCCGTGGTAGAGGGGGGGTTGGGAGATTTCCAAGTCTTGGCAATAGCCAGGCGTGTTGCAATGAATACATGGGAGACAACCGTGCGTGAAGAGCGAGGCCAAAGTTCCATGTCTAGGCCTAATAGTACCATTTGCGGTGTAAGGGGCACAGGGTCCGGAAGAATGGAAAGGAGGAGTTTGGAGAGCTTAGTCCACAATGTTGTGATGATTGGGCAGTCCCACCATATGTGAAGTGGGGTCCCTGGGAATCCACAGTTTCTCCAGCAGAGATTGGTTGAGTTTGGGTAGATCCGGGCAAGTTTAGATGGTGTAAGGTACCAGTTGTGGAATAATTTTTGGACAGTTTCCCAGTGGAGGAGACATTTGGATATTTTTAGAGGTGCTTGTAACGAGCGATGCCATTGTTGGGGAGTGTAGGGACAGTGCAGCTTTTGCTCCCATTGTAGCATCGTTAGTGACTTTGAAATGGGGCCGGTGTCAGTAAGAAGTTTATAGCAAAAGGAGATTCCACGTCGTCGAGATGTTTTGAGGTTGAAGAATGTGGTCATATGCCATGTCAGTAAATTATCAGTCCATTGTACTTTAGAGAGGATCGAGCGTATTCTCAGGTATAAGAAAAAATCTGTGTGTCCAATGTGGTAATCGGTTTGGAGTTTTTGGAAGGACTTAAGGGCGGATCCTTGGTACAGGATTCCAATGTTGGAGATGCCATTGCTAATCCAGTCAGAGATGTTGATGTTGGGTGTGAGAATTTGGAGGGCTTCCATTGGTATTTGCTTGAGCAGGCATAGTGGTATACCTCGAGAGGATTGTATGGTGGCTTTCCATATCCTGATGGTAGCATTAATAGTGTCCAGGTATGAATGAGTCCCTGAATGTTGCAGGAGAAGGGCGCAGAGAGTCAGTCTAGGGTGGGACAGTAGCGCTGCTTCTTCTATTTGAAGCCAGGTGGTTTGTTGCATAGGGTTCCACCAGACTCTGGCTTGATCAAGTATAGTCGCTTTGTAATAGGCTATTAAGTCCGGTGCTCCCATCCCTCCAGATGTTACTGGTTTGCACATAGTGCTACTCTTGAGACGTGATCGTTTTCCGCCCCATATGAAGGTTGTGATAATAGATTGTAGTTGCAGTAGTTGTTGTTTTAGGAAGGGTATTGGCAGAGTCCGGAATGTATATAAGACATGGGGTAGAAGATACATTTTGGCGAGGGCAATTCTACCTGCCCAAGAGGCAGTAGTATGTCGAAGGTCTTGTATAGTTTTCTGGAGTTTGGTTACAAGATTATTAAAGTTGTTGGAGCGTAAGTGGGTTGAGGGTGTGGTTAATTGTATGCCTAAATACGTGAGTATGGAGTTGGGGGCCCATGAGAAAGACGTGGCATTGGTGATATCAGTTTTGGTGTTTTGGTTCAGTCCTATACTGAGCATGCTGGATTTGGAAAAGTTGATTTTATATAGTGAGGCCTTGCTGAATGCGTCTAAAGTGTGATGGAGAGCAGGGAGTGAGTTGGTAGGGTCAGTCAGGGAGATGATGACATCGTCAGCGTACAGGCCTATCTTGTGAGTTTTATCTGCAGTCGTTATCCCCGAGATGAGTGGGTTGTGTCGAATGGATTGGGCCAGGGGTTCCATAACAAGGGCGAAGATCAAGGGTGAGAGTGGGCACCCCTGACGTGTCCCATTAGAGATGTGGAAGGGGTCTGAGAGTAGTCCAGAAGTCATTACTCTAGCACTGGGCGAGGAGTAGAGGGAGAGTATAGCTTGCAGGATGGTCCCCGTGAAACCAAATTTCTGAAGGACTGCCTGCAGGTAGGACCAGTCTACTCGATCAAACGCCTTCTCTGCATCAAGAGAGATGAGCAGAGAAGGCGTTCGGTGGTGTTCCACCCATTGTATCAGATCAATGAACCTACGGGTACCGTCCGACGCTTGTCTGCCAGCCACAAAACCCACTTGGTCAATATGCACAAGTTGTGGGATGATGTTTGAAAGTCGTGTGGCCAAGATTTTGGCATATAGCTTGGTGTCAGTATTTGGCAGGGAGATGGGTCTGTAGCTGGCAGGGTCATCGGCCGGTTTGCCTGGTTTTGGAATAGTGACAATAGTGGCTTGGAGGGATTCCGGTGGGATGGAGCCAGTACTAGCAGTGAAGTTGAAGGAGTGGCATAGGTGGGGGGTAAGGAGCTTAGAGAATGTTTTGTAGTACTCATTGCAGAACCCGTCAGGGCCTGGGGCTTTGTGGAGTGGTAGGGTGGCAATGGCTGATTCCACTTCCGTGAGGGAAAACGGGGTGGACAGCTGGTGTAGTTGATCTTGTGAGAGTGAGGGGAGATGTATGTCCTTGAGGAAGTTAGTGATGTCGGAAGAGGAGGGTGGTGGTGCAAGGTTGGACCTGGTAAGGTTGTATAGTTTAGAATAGTAAAGGCTAAATTGGTCAGCGATGTCTTTAGGGTTTGTGCGTTTTATGCCGCGGTGGTCGGTAAGGTACGGTATTTTAGTTTGTAAGAGTTTGCGTTTAAGCTGTCTAGCTAGGTACGCCCCAGGTTTGTTGTGTTGAGAGTAGGATTGTAGTCGGAGACGTTTAAGGTGAAAATCAAAGTTTGTGTGTAGGTGGTCACTGAGGGTCTGTCTAGCTGTGTGCAATTCGGAACTGAGTAGAGGGGAAGGTTGAGGTTTGTTGGCTCGCTCTAGCAATCGTATACGTTCTAGGAGTTTGTTTGTGGTGGTATTGTGTAGTTTTTTCTCATGGGCTCCCAGTTTAATCAGGAGACCTCGTATGCAGGCCTTGTGGGCGTTCCATAGAATGGTGGGGTTGTCTACCGATCCGGTGTTGGTTGTGAAGTACTGTTGCAGCTCGGATAGGATCTGTTTTTGATATAAGGGACGTGCGATAATGGAGGTGTTGAGCCTCCAGGTGGTGAGGTTTTTATAGGTAGGTGCTGGAAATAGTCTCAGTGATATGGGTGCGTGGTCAGACCACGTAATGAGCCCAATTTTAGACTCCTGTACCATTTGCAGGGTATGTTTGTCAGTCAAAAAGAGATCTATCCGAGAGTAAGCATTTTGCGTGTGGGAGAAGAAGGTGTAATCTCTTTCAGTGCCGTGAAGGCATCTCCAGGGGTCGTATAAATCTTCCGAGTGGAGTAGGGAGGAAAGCGAGGCAGAATGTTTACGAGCAGGATTAGAAGTGTCTAGTGAAGTATCAACAATTTGGTTGAAGTCGCCGCTGATAACTAAGGGGCCCTGTCTGAAAGGTTCTAGCTTCCTTAGAACGGTCTTGTAGAAACGGTGTTGTTTGGTGTTAGGGGAGTAAGTGTTAGCTATGGTGATGTTATGATTATTGATAGTGGCGTTCAAGATTATATATCTACCCTCAGGGTCTATCTCGGTGTGGAACAGCTGGAGGGAGACCGTGGAGCGTATAGCAATCATAACACCTGCTTTCTTTTTTGCAGAATTGGCAAAGTAGTAGTGTGGATACTGTTTATGGGAGCAGGAGGGGGGTTTGGCGGAGGCGAAGTGGGTTTCTTGTACGCATAGTACGTCAGAGGTGAGGGCTAAGGCCTCTTTCCACAGTAAATTTCTTTTGTAAGGGGAGTTTAAGCGTTGATAGAGGTGATAGTGAATGACATTTTATGAAGTGACTGGTGGGGGGAGATATAGGAATACCGCTGTGAAGTGGTGCGTATAGGTGGAGGTAGACCAGTGATGGTGTTATACAATAAGCAAAATGAAGCTAGCGATTTAAGGTAAGCAAGTGAACAGCGCAACAATAGGCACTAATTATGAAAAACAAAAGGTTAAATTTGAAACCTAAAGGAGATAAACAGGAAACAACAAAAGAATACAGTAATAAAGTGCGTAGCACTTTCCTTTCACCGGGGGAAGAGTGAGGATCGTAACAGGTGGTGCGCTCATTAGGGACATCGTTGAGGTGTACAATTGCGGGATTGGCATAGTAAATGTTTCCGATGGGCACCCGGAGATTGGGATGAGAGGAGATGGAGGAAGTCTCTATTTGCGAGTGGTGGTAGAAGCATAACGCCTGGGATCCTGGGCGAAGGTTGGGGGCCTCTGGAGTAGGGGTTCCGGTGGAGGTGAGGAGATTAGGCCCCAGTTGAGCATGCATTTGATTCCATCTTTGGGAGTCAGGATACTGGTATTCTGGTTTTGGTACGTGACCACTAGTTTAGTGGGGAAGCCCCATTTGTATTGGATGTTGTGCTTTCTAAGAGTAGTGGTGGTCTGGGAGAATTCTCTTCTTTTTTGAGCAGTGGCAGCAGAGATGTCTGTGTACAAGGACACTGTAGAGTAGGGGTCCGGCAGCGGAGAGGAAGACCTGGCAGCCGCCATGATCTTCTCTTTCACTTGAAAGAAATGGATGCGTGCTAGAATGTCTCTAGGTACTGAGGCAGGGAGGTGGTTAGGTTTGACAATGCGGTGTGCCCGGTCAATAATCATGTCAGTTGGACGCAATTGAGGGATAAGCGTGAGGAAGAGTTGCTGGATGTAGGGGATGAGTTCGGGAGGTTTAACGGATTCTGGTATACCCCTAAATTTAATGTTGTTCCTCCTCGAACGGTCCTCTAAATCTGCGATTTTGGCGTACAAATAGTTAAACTCGTCAGTGTGCTGATCATGGGCATCCGCCATTTCATTATAGGCTGTAGTGTGCTCAGTGAGTGTTTTTTCAATAACCTCTGTGCGGTCCTCCACTTGATCTATTCTGGAATGCAACATGGATATGGAGGACCGTAATTCATTCCGCATATCATGCTGTAATGACATCAGCATAAGTTTGAGTGTGTGTTCAGATGCTGGCTGGTCAGAGGCAGGTAGTGTGGCTAGGGAGTCAGAACGGGGCACTTCAGGGCCTGTGGGTGCTTGGGGATCCCAGTGCTGTTTTTTTAGCTGAGGAGCTTTAGTGGGTGAGAGGGCTGGAGATTGTGCGGCTCTCTTACCTCGATCAGCAGGTGAGGGCTGAGAGGATTCCGTGTGTGGGGCCGCGCTGTCCATCTCCTCTATGCAGGCAGGGTTTTCCTGTGAGCTCCCGGCGTCCAGCTGTGAGGGATATGTCGCCGCGCCGGCGCCATCTTCAGCAGTCAGCATGTCGGCTCTCCTGAAATAGTCTGTGAGGCGGCGCGGCTGATACAGGCTGGCGGCTCTCCCCCTGGACATACCGTTCGGGTGCCCACCGGTTCCTCTCCCCTCTGGAGTGTTAGAGAGGGGGGGTGTGCGGTAAATAGATGCTGGCAGTCGCTGAATGTCCCTTGGCTGAGCGGAGCAGAGATTTCAGGCAGCCATCTCACTCCGCGGCCAGCCACGCCCCCCGTAAGGAGTTTTTATTTGAGGTGGAGCAACCTACTGAAAAGCCTTGGGCCTTTCGTCTGAACTGCCTTACAGGCGTCACCACTTTGGAAGAAGGAACCAGAGCTTCCGCAGTCACCCCTACGCGCACTGTTGAGACTTCAGAGGAAGTCGCGGATGAAAATGTTCCGGTTGCGGAGGAACAAGAGTCGGAGAGACCGGAGGATGCTGTTTCGGTCTTTACGGAGTCCTCACTCCCACCGCCCAAGAGGAAGGTCGGCTATGTTACAGCTTCCTGTGGTTGTGGTAGAGTCACACCCCAGCGCTTGCCCGGATCGGATGCATCCACCGGGAAAAGTCCCGGACATCCTGCTTCAGCTACAAGCCGAGGTAAGCCGGGGAAAGGGACCTTGGTTAAGGTCCGAAGTGTTGGGTATGCGTGGACCAGGGACCCCAGGGCCCTTGAACTTGTTTGAGGTGGTGATTCGTCATCTACCCGGAGTTACCTGCCGGTGGAGGAATGTGATACCTCCGACCTGGAGTCAGTCTCCGATCCAGGGGATGATGTGGCCATTGATGAGTTATTTTAGCGGAAGGGTTGGGATAAGGTACCCCTGTCCTCGTCCCGTAGGAAAAGGGACTCACCCATAGTTACTGGGGATGCTACACCCCGGGTGGAGGCACCGGAGCCTGAGGAGGACTCTGTCCCGTTGTCTGCCCTTCCACCACTGGAGATGCCTGTACTTGTTGCTGAGGTAGCGAGAGTGTCATTGCGGGCCCCTATGTCTGGTCCGGAGGCAGTGAAGGTGCCTCGACACCCGGATACCATAATTTTACCAGGGATGGGAGATCGAGCAACCATGCCACCATTGTCCCGGTTACAGAGGCTGTTTAACCAGAAAGTTGCAAGCGAGTATGGATGGGAATACCCGTACCTGCCTAAAGAGTTGCTGTTTGAAGTGGAGGCCTATAGATATCGGTGGTATGCAGACTTTGTCTGGACTCATTTGAAGGTACCTCAGGCCCGTAGATATTATTCTTGTTCTGCCGCAGCTACTAAGCGGTACAAGGAATGTAGAGTCATGGATGCTCGGCAGACACATACATGCCAAAAAAGTGGTAATTTGCCGAAAGGATAAAGACAATGCTGAGTACCACATTGACACTTTTGATAAAAACTGGAAACAATTGGTGTTGCCACATCTGCAGTACTATCTTTAAGAGACTGAACTCTTTTATGTTTGCCTTTGTTTATTCTGGAGTATATTCTCCTGGAGCCCAAGAATTTTAGCCCTTTCATATGGGGTTGTATACTTGTTGGAAGAGCGGGAGTAGTTTTTTTTTTTTTTTCCTCCCTCTCACAGAGCCTAAAAGACAGAGACTTTTGGGGTAGAAATAGCTCAGGGCCACGGCCAAAGGAGAAGAAGAAGGAAGATTTACCCTCAGAAAAAAAAGTTTTAGGACAAGTGTCTTGACGGTGACGGTGGCATTTAACTCCCTTTCCCCATGTTCACAAACAAACATTTTTTTCCTTTTTTCCAAATAGTTTTTTTGTAGATAGTTCTGGAATAGGTCTATGTTGACTCAGGCTTGAGGGACATAGGTTTGCTCCAGACACTGGGGACCAGTGTCTATTTAGTGGGGGGAGTATGTAGCGGGGTGCTAAATTTAAGGGAAGTGTTTGGGTGGTAGTTATGTCCAAACACCCTAATTGATAGAGTTCTTGATACCATTTTTGTCCACAGGTGGAGTATTGGTGTACAGTTCCCTGTGGCCTGCAGGTGGCACTGCCATAGTAGGCCAGGGTTGAAACACTGATACAGTGCTGTGCTTTGTGTGTCCCCTCTTGGCAACCATACAGTGGGTGTGGTCTACCTGCTGGGCATTCTGGGAGAGGATATAAAAGGGGCAGACTCTGCCTGTTCAGGGTCTTGTTCCTGTCCACCCTGGGCACATTTAGCCCAGGGGTGGGTCTTCGGTTCTTTCTCAAGGGTCCCAGGCACCTTTAGCCCTGGAACTGCATCAAAGGTCTGGGCCCAGCACCTTTGGCTGGAGCCCACCGGGGATCGAGGAATCTCAGGGTGCCACCTTGCGAGGGGACCCGTATCCTAGATGAGGAGGCCGGGGGAGGAACCGTTCCGAAGGACTGGTGCGGAAGTCACAGTGAAGGAAGGGTCCCGGTAACTCTCTGGAGGGATGTCTTCTCCTTGAACAGAGACCAAGTTCACCAGGTCTGTGGCAGAGACCAAGTTCACCAGGTCTGTGGCAGAGACTTTGGGTAAAGTTCGAGCATCATTTTGGCTGCTAGTCCTAAGTTAGGGAGACTATCCGAATGGGCGGAGTCTGTTTGAGTATCGGAGCAGTGAATTGTGTAACGTTTGTGCCTGGACCTCATCCACATCTTAAGCTGTCCTGTTCTCCCTCTAACCTTTTCTGTCAGGGACTGTGTTTTATAAGAAATAAACCTCTACGTTGGAGTGCAGCTGGTGTGGACATTCAAGTTACTGTGGGGATACAAGGACTTGTCTTTATTCAATATAGAGGTGAGAGACATTCTCTGGTTGTCTGACTGTGGAAGACCCATCAACAACACCGCTCAACCTCTTCACACGGGAGGGTACGGGCTTGTGGTGCGGTGTGCCTCTCTCTTCCTGTGAGGAGCCAAAGTTAATGCAGGTAAAGAAAGGGGTCTGTGCGCTACACATGAAATAGAAAAAAGGCAGTAGTAGCGGTATTCGCCAAATTCAACTGTTAAGTTAGTAAACATTGCTCTATGGGCCTAATTTACTAAACCATGTGTGCACATGGTAGTGCACTGATGCATCCATAAAATAAAATAAAAAATATATACATTTATTTGTATTCTCACAGTATTTACTATATGTCCCCTAATTGTTGGGTCAATGTGACATCTTTAGATATTCTGCATATGAAGCAGGACAATGAAGAATGCACTGGTAAAAGGAGATTGCAAAAAAATGAATAACATTTAAAATGCCATAGTCCATGCTGGGTAGAGGGGGTATCGCAGATGTGCACGTTTTGGCAATAGCAAGCATGTGTACATGAGTTCCTATGCTGCTGCTTACAAATAAAGATTGCAGTAAAAATATACATGCGTTCATGCATTTGATACCTAAGTAAGCAATTGCGCTTTTTGTCACATTGTGTGTTTTTTTTTCGCTTTTAAAGTAAATATAAACCCTTTACTGAATGACATTTATGTATGTTTTTATATAGAAATAAATGTAACATTTAACAAAAATTCACAGCAGGTGAATCTTACTGAAGCATGTTTTAAGTTACAGTGATTGCTTCCCCTGCAGTGAATGTTTAGTGAATACCACATTCACTGCCTTATAAATATGCCCATTAGTTTGCTAAAGTACTATGTATTATATATTTTTAAGCTGAACTCCAGCCAATAGCAACATGACCATGAGCCCCAATAGCTAAAGGATCTATTGCTTACTTTGCCCCATGGCAACTAGAGGACCTGTCCTCGTCTCTCGAGTACTGGAATGTGGGTAGACATTTCTGCATCGTTACATACAATGCAGGGCCAGAAAGAAACATAACTACTGGTTCTGCAATGTACCTATTTACATCACTAAGAGGGGTGGCAACAAAACAAGCAAGAGTAAGAGGAGTGTCTTTCGGGGACCAATTGCCCCTACTGGAACAAGCAGGGAGGAAAACTGTAGAACCCCAGTTAAAGATAAGTAATACTCTGTCTTATATTATTCACTATAAAAAAATGAGCATTAAATCCTTTTAATTGGGTGGGTGAGGGTGGGGTGGGCATTCTGATTTTATTACTGCCCAGAGTAAGGCTTTAATCAAATGCTTTTCCATCTTTTCATTGTTTTTAAAGTTCTCAGTGCTGCTGTTTTATGGAAACAGTGGACAATGGTTGCAAAATATTAGCTAGAACAGCCCTTTCAAAGCTTGTGTTGGTAGGGTAAAAATGCAGAAGCACAGCTGGGAGACAGAGATGTGTGACAGTATAATAGATAGTGCCTTTATTGCAGGATTCTCAAATATTACTTTAACCGGTTCCTGACCAGCTCACATCTCTTTGGGGGCAGAATGGCCCCTTTAATGGGGTTACCTTTAAGAGCCGCCAGAGGGTGCGCTCCCGCTGCACGGCGGGGGACCCGATGCGCGTGGCCGGCGATCGCGCGCCCGAGAGCCAGCATGGGGATTTGTGTGTGTAAACACACAAACCCCTCTTCTGTCAGGGGTGAGGAGACCTATCGTTTGTTCCTAGTAGGAACAACGATAGGTCTCCTCCCCTAGTCAGTCCTATCCCCATACAGTGAGAACACGCTGTATGGGGATAGGACTGACTAGGGGAGTGCAAAACCTAAAAACCGCAGAGGTGCTCAGAGGTGCTCAAATACCACCAAAAGAAAGCTCTATTTGTGGGAAAAAAAGGATGCAAATTTCGTTTGGGTACAACGTCACAGAGCAAAATTTTAAAAAGTGCTCTGGCCAGGAAGAGGGTAAAATCTTCCGGTGCTGAAGTGGTTAATGAAAGCTTCAAATTTACAAATATTGAAATGACATTGACATGTTCAAGCTTATAAAAAATGTTAGTGATTATGATTACACATAATTTAAAGTAAATCTTTCTACGGCTTAACCACTCTTAGGCTCCATGTACACAGAAGCTGATAAACTGCAGTTAATGGGCGTTTTGCCATTTTTTTAAAAAGCCCATTAACTGCACTCTATGTTAGCCTATGTGTTCATGTACACATAACGTTTTTTAGCTTTAATGAGCAGTGGAGTTAATGGGCTTTTTTCTGAACGCAAGAAATTTGCGTTCAAAGTGCCGTTTTTCGGCAGAAAAAAAACGAAAAACGCCGAAAAACGCTCATAAACGCTCATAAACGCTCATAAACGCTGGCCGCGAGCGTTTTTTAGCAATTTTTGGTCCATTGAAATTTTTTTTTTTTTTTTTTAAAGCTAAAAAACGCTACACTGAAAAACGCTAATAAAAGCTAGTAAAAAAAACGCTAATAAAAGCTAGCTTTTTCTGCTGCTTTAAAAACGACCGTTTTTGAGCTTCTGTGTACATGGAGCCTAAATGTAAAGAAGCCCATGATAAACAAATGATCTGAAAAATATCATTTATATTAAAAAATTATTGTCACAGCAGGCTAGGTTGTACAGAGAACTGATAGGTTTGAAACATAATGTATCACAGGGAATGCTCTCTAGAAGTCTTACTTGGAAAATATAGAGGCTATCGTTCTGGAAATGTGAGTTGCCTGGCTGTCATGAAGATTCATTAGTTTTAACACTCTAAAATATTGAAGTAGAACAAGAAATGAATCACACAGATAAATTACATCACATTCCTTACAAACACCTTAGCAGCATATAAGGCACAAAATGTAGCATGGATTTTTTTTTTTTTTTTACTTTCAATCATTTTTTATTAATATTTCACATAAGGAAAACAGAAAAGTTAGTGTAATCAGTAATACAAGTGTACATACAATCCGAAACAAAGGGTCAAACATAGGCGCACCGATGAAACATGAGGTATAACTACCAAGCGTCCGTGTTCATACCACATCAATAGATTAAAGGGGTAGTTGAACCACCCTCCTCCTCCTCAAGACACCCCTCCTGGGATCAATCTGTGTCATGAGGGGAAAGGCCGTCCCGGCCCCCATTTAAGGGCTCCCAAAGTTAAGCTCATGTGTAGATAGGATTTTTTTTAGGATCCAATGCTAAGAGAGATCGTATGCTATGATATAAACAAATTAACAGTAAATATTACCATATAATTGGTCACAAAATCAGTATGGCAATGAACTAAGATCTTGGAGTACCAAGTCAGTCAAATACCATAGAACCAGCGGCATGTAACATTAGTGTGGGGTACATTACTGTGCTCATAGCGAGCCCTAGCTCAACCAGCTAGAAACAAAGAGAGGGAAAACAATCTCCTAAAAATGAGGGTAGGAATGGGGACCGGGTACATAAAAAAAAAAACTCCTCTAAACTTTTACAACTCCAAACACAGCGGGTCTGACTCCCAGAGCACATAGAGTGTGGATTTGTACTAGGAGAGAAGAAGCATGGCAGGTAAGTAGCAACATTTCTATATCTCACTGCTGCTGTGGTACAACTTGTACTGTAACAAGAAAAAGGAAGAAAAAAAAGGAAAAAATTATAAAAAGAAGAGAAGAATCCAATGCTACTTAGTAACTTGTAATACCCGTATCAGTTCCCTGAAAGGCCTATGTAGTAGTGGAAGTTTTTTATGGGAAGGATGTACCCATCTCGGCTATTCTTAAAAGGTACCTCAGACATTGGAGACGACCATGAGAGTTGCTTGTGTTCCCATAGAGGAATTCCAAGGTCAGGGATAGAGTAACACCAAATAAAGTGTAAGGTATAATATCAAGAAGAGAAAAGAGAGAGAGAGAGAGAGAGAAAGAGAAGATAGGAAAGAAGAAGTAGGGACCTGAACAGCCCCGTACCATCCCGAGTATCTATATACCAGATCAAGGGGTGCGCTTTAGCTGCAGAAATTGGGTCCAAGGTTCCCAAATGGCTTTGTATTTCTCTGTGGTATCTAGTAGTTTGCTCACCATCTTTTCCTGGGCCATAATCCAAGAGACTTTTCTTTTTACTAAAGTGAAGGAAATGTGGGGTTGTTTCCAAGCTTGAGCAATGGTTAATTTAGTTCCAATGAGAATTAACATATTAACATATTGAGGCGACTTACCAGTTTGGGTGCGTTTGGGACAGGGAAATTGAGAAGTACTATGTGGGCTGATTCCTGTATGGGGAGGCCTGGGACTTTTCGAAGCATATGGAAAATGTTGTTTGTTTATTTAGAAGCAAGAATTCATGTTCTAACTGTTCGATATCCATTCTGCACGCTTTCCGTAGCCACAAAGCCATTTGAATGAGTTTTTCTCTGATAGTGGCCTTATGGGCCTCAAATAGAGTGGTTGCAGAAGTATCTGTTAAGTCATTAAGTAAGAAATATTCCTTGATAGATTTCTCTATTTCGTTGGCATGAGCCGGAATGCTAAGGATGGAGACGTTCGAACTCCAGCTGCCTCTGTTTTTTTTCTCTGTAGGTCACCCAATAACCAGAAAGAGCAGTGAGTGGTCCGACCAGACAGAGTCCTTTATGAAAGACTTTGTCACCCATGGGATTTTGGCTACTGGGATAAAAAAGTGATCGATTCTAGCAAATTAATTGTGCGGGCTAGAGAAGTGGGTGTAATCCCGCAAAGAGGGGTTCACCTCTCTTCAGATGTCTACTAATGCCTGTTGGTAAATCTATCTGGCTACATTGAGACTCTGTCTGGTGGGACAAATGAGTCCTCTCCCTAATGGGTGAGATTTATCCCTTCTGTCAGTGGATGTAAGGATCTAAACATGGAATTAAAGAATTTGGCTTGGCCTTTGTTTGGGGCATAGTAAGAGATCAATGAGTCGAGATGGTCATCAATAAGGCCTTTAACTAGTATAAATCTGCCCCCTGGGTCCTTCGATTCAGAGATAAGTGTGAATTTGCAGTTACGGGAGAACCACCTTTCATTTTAGTTTCTGCATTAGCGAGGTGAAAGTTGGGGAATTTGAGGTGGAGGAATGAGGGGGAATAGGAGCTGGGGAAATCAGTCTCTTGTAAGAATAGAATGTCTATTTTTTGGGTATGGTAGTATTGGACAATTTTCCTGCAATTAACTGGAGAGTTTATACCTTGCACATTGTGCGATGCAATGTGCAAGGGAGTATTGGATGCAGTGTGGTTAGCCATGGAGCAGAGCGAGAGAAAAAGTCAGTGAGCTATCGTCACTTACCCTTCATAAGATGGCGAGCTCCGTGGTAAGTGGAATGAACTCTTGTACTGTTAGACAAGCCAGGAACCATAGATGGCGTGAGGCTATACTGGCCACTGAAAAAAAGGAAAAGTTAGTAAGAAGGAAAGAGTAGAGAATTAAGAGCAAGAAAAAAAAACATATTAGAACACAAAGGGCTGGCGGAGGAGCTACCCCCTGTGCCCTTCATCACAAAACAACTTCCCTCTAACAAGAGGGGAGCTCCCGACCAGGAACGGGGAAAACTGCGTCTCCTAGTGTGGGGGTAGGTGCATGAGTACCACTCCGGCATCCCCAAATTAATATCAGAAACTAATTGCCAGAAGAAATTGATGACATGTGTAACAACATCTGTATATAAAGAACATCATTAACCGGCTCAAACAGTGCAAACACATTTTGTGAGGGTAGAGTAGGGAGGAGGGGGATGTGGGTAAATATGTGCGGGGAGAAACGGGAGAGAGGTGGGTGGATACCAGGTTAGGGGAAGAACCAACATAACCCAACGCTTTACAGCTCAGTAGTTCTTGAGCGTATAGGTGTAAATTTTGCTGTATAAGCGCTAACACACATTAGGGGTGAAACTAAGGGGATGAGTCCATCATCAATTGCCGTGTGGGGTCAGCAGTCTACCCATCGCTCAAAGTTATGCTGGCATAGTCCTGGCTTACGGGCTTTGTTTACCGAGGTATAGAGTCCTATACTGGGGCAGACTGCACAAGCTACATTGGGCAGACCAGGGGTCCAGTCAATCCTTCTGTACCAAAACAGGAGGAGGTGAACTATCAAAACAGGGGGGGAGAGAGTACGGAGGGAATAGGGGGAAATCATCCACGTTGTAGGTCAAACCCCAGAAAACCCCAGGGTGGTCCGACCTTTCACGGGGAAGTCAAAAAAGGGAGCACATGAGAAAAATCTCCCACAGGAGGTAGGGCCAATGGGTCAGAAGTGCCAGACTCCATCTTCATGGAGGGAAACCTTCCTTGGCTTTCTTGGTTTTGGTGCTTTCCTTGGCTTTTTTGGTTTTGTATGTGTGCCAAAGAGAAGTGAGAGGGATAGAGGGTGGTGGTCGCTTCGCCATACTTGCGGTTGAGGTTTGCATCAGCGATGGGGGATCCATGGATATGATGCCCAGCTTCTGCAGCAGGTGTTCCCCCTCGGGAAAGGAGGAAAATCTAAATGGTTTTGTTGATCTCAAACTTGAGGCTGAAAGGGAATAGCCACCAGTATTTGAGAACAGAAATAACCTAAGGCTAGGGTTGGGACTTTAATTGAGGTAATGACTACATACACCTCCTTCCCCTACTATTGATACCATGTTACAAACCTACCCATATACTACAGATAGGTAAGAGTGATTGGGACTTTTTTGTTCGCCCTCTTCCTTCTATACCTTATATGTTTTTCTACAATTTTTTACTATTGTAATATTCTGGTATTTTTTATTCTATTAAAGATACCCCCATACTGCTTATCTGCTCCTGACAAGTGGTATACTAACCACGAAACGCGTATAGCTCTTCTATGATGACACGTCACAATGTACATGCATAATATCTGTATCTTACTATCCCATTTTAATGAACCAATTATTATTATTACTCTGTCTACATGTTACCCCTTCAATTGCCGTTCACATACCCAAGGCCTTATACCAGGGATATGCAATTAGCGGACCTCCAGCTGTTGCAGAACTACAAGTCCCATCAGGCATAGCAAGACTCTGACAGCCACAAGAATGACACCCAGAGGCAGAGACATGATGGGACTTGTAATTTTGCAACAGCTGGAGGTCCGCTAATTGCATATCCCTGCCTTATACTGTTGTTACCTTGGGAGAATTATGTTTTATTATGGTTTGTCTAGAAATAATTTACTGAGATTTGCGATTATCATGCATTACCATGCATGTTACGTTGGAACACTATGTACAATCATGTAATATCTAGACTTCTATTACTGCTACTTATCAATTTTATTTTACCGTCCTTTATGTGCATGCCATGCCTTTTTGCAATGAATAAACTATGTTGAATATATTTGGTTCATATAATTCAGTAGTGTGCTTCATATAAAGTCCCACCATTTAGCTTCTTTATTCAAGCCACCAGTATTTGATGTTCTTCTGTTGAAGAGCTGACAGTAGGGGTTTGAGTGTCCATCTCCTCTGGATTGTAGAAGGGGATATGTCGACAAATATCTGGATTGGATGCCCCATAATCTGTAGTTGTTGGGTGGAGCTGGCTCTTTTCATCACTTCTTTAATCCCATAAAAATGTGTTTTCACCACAATGTCTCTAGGCAGCCCGTCAGAGCGGGGAGGGCGCAGGGCCCTATGAACTCGGTCCAGTTCCAATCTGTGAGGGCGAATGTCTAGGATGAGCTTCTTGATGAGAGAGCAAACTGCAACTGTATCTCCGTGATGCTTTCCGGCAGGCCTCTAATCCAGAAATTGTATCTTCTAGACCTATTTCTAGGTTGTGGATTTTGGCCAAAGCAACGTCAAGTTGATTATGTAGGTCTTGTATGCGATCAGTGCTCTGGTTTGCCCTTGCAACTGTGGCATCCACAGTGGTCTCAATCATTTCAATATGAGTGCCCAGATTGTGTAAATCCTGTTTGATGTCTGAGGTAATCTTGGCAGCAGTTTGTGAAAGGGCCCTGTCAAGCATTGATGTCCTGCTGGTGCATGCTGGTGCAGGGAGAGCTGTGCAGAGCCAAACGGGTAATCTCTGGGCCTGGGAGAGGGTGCTGTCATGGGGGACATTAAGAGATCATCCAGGGTCTGGTTTATGAGGGACTCCGTGGATGCGGGGAGGCCAGGTCTCTGTAGGCTGTTTGCGTGTGGGTAACTTTACATACCTTCTCTGCGCGTAGGTCTGACCAGGGAGAAGTTCCAGGGATCCCTGCAGAAGCAACCTCGTGAGCCGACCGTTTCACCGCCATCTTGGAATTTTCTTACGCCCCTGGCACCGTGGTGAATTGTGCCTGTAAACTCCTCCATGCTGTCCCCGCGGACATGTAACTGTTCCGGGGGGTTGTCCGCACTGTCAGGCGTGTGTGTGGTGGGGTGTTGAGCGATATCGCTCATTACAGGGAGTGCTCATCAGCCGGAGCGGAACGGAGCTCCAGGGTTAAGCGTCCATACCTCAAAGCTCCGTGCATGCGCCCCCAAATTTTTTTTTCATAAAAATGTTTTCTTTTTCGTACATCACGGGACACAGAGCGACTTAGTCATTACTAATGGGTTATATAGTTTACCTTCAGGTGCTGGCACTGGCAACTTCCAAACCGGAAGTACCCTCCCCTATATAAGCCCCTCCCATCCGGGAGCACCTCAGTTTTTTGCCAGTGTCTAAGGTGTTGGCCAAAGAGTAACATGTGTTTTCCTGGGCTTGCGTACAGGTTCTTTTACGGGCCTTAGTAAGCTGTTCCGGATCCCACCAAAAAAGCTTCATAGCTAAACGGTCGGTACCCGGGCCTTGCAACAGAAGAGCAAGGTTTTGCCTGTAATGCCTCTCTTAGGAGGGCTGGACCCTGGGATCCAGAGCTCTGGTCATACCCACGACCAAGATGTTTTCTGTGCAGTGTGCTATACAGGTCCAGGGGAGTGGAATCCTTGGGAACCCGGTCCCTGAAGGTTTAATTACAATGCCTGCCGTGATAGGTGAAGTTTGGGCTTCTGTGGACCAAACAGAGTCCTGCGGCAGGGAACAGGTAAGTGGGGGCCCCCAGGAACTTGGTTCTATTGGGGGACCCCCAAGCCTAATTTGTCTTTCTGTCTGTTACCTAACGGTATTCCCGCTAATATCTGTGTATGCCTATAACTACTGGAAAATTTAAAATTTTAATAGTAGTCAAGAAAAAAAAAAAAAAAAAAAGGAGGACCGCGGTACCTGTGTTAAACCACTAGAGGCCGCTGTGGTCCATTTTTCTTGTCATGTGGATCTTTGGTTTTCTCAAGTCAAAAGATCCAGGCAGTTGGTAAGTTTCTCTGTGGGAATCCAGTTCCTCTGCCCTGTTGCTGCGCTCATCCACCGCACAGGCCCTCCGGCAAAAAGGGCCCTGGCTCCTAGTCCCTGCTTGGTTTCAAAAAAGGGCGCCAATGGCACACGGGCGCGCGCGCGGGCGCGTGCACGCGCCTCCTATGAAAAAAAAAGGGGCGGGGTGGGTGGATGACGCTCGATGCGCGCTGCGGCGCTTCTACGCATGTGCAGGCGTCCCAGCATGTATAAAAGACACAGTACAAGTGTCAGCTGGATGCAAACAGAGCTAGCAACAAAACGGTGGCACACAGAGGCGGTTGATGCAGGCATCCCCATAGAAAGGCACTTTAGTGGACACCAGCTGGTATATAGCAGCAACTGTGTTAGACTATTACCAGCAAAATTGGTGTATGACGACGGGAATACCTCAGCTTTGTGCTTAAAGGATATGTCGTCCAGACGCTCCGGAAATAAGTCTTCCAGGAAGCCAAAGGGGTCTCCATCGGGCTCTGAGGATATTGGGCATGCTTGTACTGCACCAATCTCCCCTGAAAATTCAGAGGTCAGTAGCCGTAGGAACCCCGCAGGAGTGCCTGGTGCTGCGGCTGTCCCCAGTCCACCTGCTCCTGTATATATAACAGAGGAGGTTTTATCCTCAACTCTGGGAGGATTGGAAGAGAGATTAACAGCATTGATCGCTGCTTCCCTGTCACAGGGAAAGCGCGTCCGATCTCTGTCTCCTCCTTCAGAGTGCCTGTTAGTGGAGGAACAGCCCCACACAGAGATCGACCTACCTGAAGGGGATCAGGATGAGGTTGATTAAGTTATAGAGCAATCAACAGTGGAAGAACCTTTCTCAGCATCTCAGGCTGAAAGATTAGGGGTTCAGTCTCTGACTAGCATGGTCCGATCAGCATTTAAAATGCCTCTGGCGGAACCATCAACCACTACGGTTTCCTCACTGGGGTCGCTGAAAGCTCCCCAGGCTGTCTGTTCCTTCCCAATCCACCCTTTATTGGAAGGGCTTATTTACCAGGATTGGGAGCATCCTGATAAAATATTTACTCCCCCCAAGAGATTTCCAGTGATCTATCCCATGGAGGATAAGTTCATAAAAAAATGGAGGGTCCCTACAGTGGACACAGCCATCTCTTGTGTAAATAAATCACTGACATGTCCAGTAGATAATGTTCCAATGTTCAAAGACCCAATAGATAAAAAATTGGAGTCTTTACTAAAATCTGCTTTCTCTACAGCAAGCATGGTGACACAACCTGCAGTAGCAGCGATTGGAGTCTGCCAAGCAATGAAAGATCAGTTGAAACAAGTCTTAAGGGACTTACCAGATCAGCAGGCTCTTGCCCTAGCTGACCTACCTAGAGCCTTGTGTTGCGGTGGACGCCATAAAGGATACAATCCAACAGGCATCCCGCTTTACGCTGTCTGTAGACATATGCGTAGGCTTCTATGGCTCAAAAACTGGTCTGCTGAAGCTCCCTGTAAGAAATTGCTGATTAGCTTCCCATTTCATGGAGAACGCTTATCTGGAGATGATCTGGACAAATATATCCAGAAAACTTCTGCCGGTAAAAGTACACTCTTGCCGGTTAAGAACAAGGGTAGAAGTCCTTTTTTTAAGAGGCCTACTTCTCCAGTCCCTGGCACATCGGCTGTGAAACAGTTCCGACGGCCTCCGCGGTCAAATCCAGGGGGCAGAAATCAGGGACAATCACAGGGTAACAAGAAACCCTGGGTCAAGAGAGGTACAAAACCTCCCCCCAAGTCATGAAGGGTTGCCCCCACTCAATCGGGTGAGGGGAAGACTTCAGTTGTTCACAGAGACCTGGCGGGACACCATCAGAGACAGATGGGTGATCTCCGCAGTAAGTCTGGGATACAGGCTGGAGTTAAAAGACATTCCTCCTGCCCATTTTATAAGGCCAAATGTGCCAAGCGATCCCCAGAAGAGTGGATCCCTCCTTCTGGCACTAGAACAACTATTGCTCCAAGGGTAATCATGAAGGTTCCCTTGGAAGAAAGCGGGTTCGGGTTTTACTCGAACCTTGTCACAGTCCCCAAACCAAATGGGGACGTGAGGCCCATATTAAATATAAAAGGGCTAAACAAGTTCCTACATATCAGGACTTTTTCGGATGGAGTCGATCCGATCGGTGGCCACCGCCCTACAAGGGCAGGAATGGTTAGCCTCGATCGACATAAGGGATGCTTATTTGCATATTCCCATCTGTCCGGCCCACCAGAAATTTCTACGTTTTGCAGTAGAAGGGCGCCATTTTCAGTTCAGAGCCTTACCTTTCAGTCTGGCCACAGCACCACGAGTGTTCACAAAAATTCTGGCCCTACGATTGGCCAAACTAGGAACACAAGGTGTAACGATAATGGCATATCTAGACGACTTGTTGCTGATAGACCACTCAGTGAAAAAAACTAGAAGTGGTCGTTCACAAGATAATCAAGTATCTGGAATCTCACGGTTGCATTATCAACCGAGACAAGTCAGCCCTAAAACCAGTCAAAAGTCTGGAATACTTGGGGGCTAAGACTGGATTCAAATCAGAGAAAGATTTTCTTACCTCCAGAGAAGGTGTCGTCTTTGAAAGATTTGACCCACTTAGTGGGTACAAAAAAGAAAACCATCCATACGCCTGTGTATGAGGCTGCTGGGAAAAATGGTGGCTTCATTCGAAGCAGTACCCTACGGTCAATTCCATTCAAGGAACTTGCAGAGGGCCATACTGTCAGCCTGGAACAAAAAGAGTTCATGCTTTAGACTTACCAATGTCCCTGTCCCCTTCCGTTCGCAAGAGCCTCCATTGGTGGTTGGTGCCCCAGAATCTGGAAAAAGGGAAACCCTTCAGTCCGGTTTCTTGGAAGGTGGTCACTACAGATGCCAGCCTCATAGGCTGGGGGGCAGTGCTGGAGCAATGGTCTCTCCAGGGCAAGTGGTCAGAAGCAGAGAAGGCCCTGCCCACCAATCTCTTAGAGATACGAGCAGCCCGGTATGCCCTAGTAGCATGGACATCCAAACTCCAAGGGTCACCTGTCAGAATTCAATCAGACAATGCCACAGCAGTGGCATATATCAATCACCAGGGGGGCACCAGGAGTCGTGCAGCCCAGAGGGAAGCGAATTGCATCCTGGAATGGGCAGAAAGATATGTCACAGCCATATCCGCGGTTTTCATCCCAGGAGTGGAAAATTGGAGAGCGGACTTTTTAAGTCGCCAGCAATTATGCCCGGGGGAATGGTCTCTTCACCCCGAGGTTTTCCAGGCAATATGCCAGCGGTGGGGAACACCGGATGTAGATCTGCTAGCATCCAGATTCAACGCAAAGGTGGACAGATTTGTGTCTCGCACAAAGGATCCCCTAGCTTGCGGTTCGGATGCCCTAGTGTTCCCTTGGGATCAGTTCAAGCTGATATATGCATTCCCACCGCGATTAATCCGCAGAATCAGGGTAGAAAAGAAACCAGTGATTCTGGTGGCTCCAGCGTGGCCCCGAAGGGCATGGTACGCGGAGATTGTAAAAATGTCAGTGGGAAGTCCTTGGACCCTCCCACATCGTCCGGACCTGCTTTCGCAAGGACCGATATACTACCCTTCCTTACCAGCCCTAGGTTTGACGGCCTGGCTATTGAAGCCCACATTCTAAAAAAGAGAGGGCTCTCTAATCCTGTGGTATCTACCATGATCAATGCCAGGAAGCCGGTATCCAGGCAGATCTATTATAGGATCTAGAAGGCGTACATCACGTGGTGTGAGGCCAAGAAATGGCATCCACGTAAGTACGTAATAGGTAGGATTCTGGACTTCCTACAGTGGGCTGTACATAGGAAGCTTGCCTTGAGTACTATCAAGGGTCAGACGGCCTTGTCAATATTTTTTCAAAGGCCCTTGGCTTTGCATTCATTAGTCAATGCTTTCATACAAGGAGTGATGCGTATTAGCCCTCCGGTTAGTATTCCCATATGTCCATGGGACTTAAACCTGGTTCTGTCGGTTCTACAGAAACAACCATTTGAACCATTGCGGCACATTTCCTTAGTTCTTTTCACCAGGAAATTGATTTTCTTAGTAGCCATTTGTTCGGCTAAAAGAGTATCGGAATTAGCCGCCTTGTCCTGTAAGGAGCCATATCTGGTTGTCCATAAGGACAGAGTAGTATAACGTCCTCATCCAGCCTTCTTCCTAAGGTGGTATCGAGGTTCCATTTGAACCAAGATGTGGTTCTTCCTTCCTTTTTCCCCAAACCTAGTTCGGTAGAGGAAAAGTTATTGCATTCTTTGGATGTAGTAAGAGCAGTTAAAGCTTATCTTAAAGCCACTGCTCAGATTCGCAGAACGGATACTTTGTTTGTTCTGCCGGAAGGCCCCAGAAAGGGTCAGGCAGCATCAAAAATCTACTTTAGCCAAGTGGATTCGACAGGTCATAATACAAGCCTATGGCTTGAGAAGGAGACCGCCTCCGTTCAAAGTTAGGGCGCACTCCACAAGAGCAGTTGGAACTTCATGGGCAGTGCATCACCAAGCCTCCCTGGCTCAAGTCTGTAAGGCCACAACATGGTCCTTAGTACACACGTTTACTAGATTCTACCAGGTAGACGTCAGAAGTCAGGAGGATGTCGCCTTTGGGCGCAGTGTGTTGCAGGCCGCAAAAGAGCCTCATGCCTGATGGTGCCCAGCTTATGTATAGTGTATCCCTCCCCTCATTTGGCATTGCTTTGGGACGTCCCATTAGTAATGACTAAGTCGCTCTGTGTCCCGTGATGTACGAAAAAGAAAAAGGGATTTTTATAACAGCTTACCTGTAAAATCCTTTTCTTGGAGTACATCACGGGACACAGAGCTCCCACCCCTCTTTTTGGGACACTTATTGCTTTGCTACAAAACTGAGGTGCTCCCGGATGGGAGGGGCTTATATAGGGGAGGGTACTTCCGGTTTGGAAGTTGCCAGTGCCAGCACCTGAAGGTAAACTATATAACCCATTAGTAATGACTAAGTCGCTCTGTGTCCCGTGATGTACTCCAAGAAAAGGATTTTACAGGTAAGCTGTTATAAAAATCCCTTTATTTTAAATCAAAAACGGGTAAATCGTTACAGTTGAACAGCATGTGCATCATATAGACAGAAAACAAAAAAAAATTGTGAATTACACTTGTTCTTCAAGTAGTTTTGTGTACCAGAGAAATACAAAGAATACACAATATTCAGGGAACCTCAAGGGTATAAAACATCATTTAGCGTTTATGTGACGTATCTAACCATAGCTCTATGTACATGGTCAGCAATCCTGTTATGTCTGGTACAATAATAAGAAAGAGAAAAAGAAGAAAAGAGAGGAATCAGAGAAAGAAAAAAGTAAATGGAGGGGGAAAGGGGGAGAGAAATGAGAAGCAACAGGGAGGGGGGGGGTGGCGCGGGGAGGAAAGGCCTGTTGGGTATGAACTGAGAGTGATATGCTCCACTGTCTCTGCTCCCCCATTCCCCCAGCCATATTCTTTTAATTAAGCCAACGTAAAAAAAAAAATTGTGTAGCCCGCGAATCGACACTTTATCTAGGAATTAGCAGATTGGAAATGATCAGTCGTTTTAAAGTGGGACCAGCATGCCCATGTTTCCGTGAATTTTTGTATCTGTTCTTGAGAGATGTGTATCAGTTCCTCCATCTCTTCTATTTTGGAGATCTTGGCAAACCATTCTCTAACAGATGGTGGGTAGTGATGAGCCGAACACCCCCGGGTTCGGTTCGCACCAGAACCCGCGAACGGACCGAAAGTTCGAACGAACATTAGAACCCTATTAAATACAATGGATGCGAACGTTCGAATTCTAAAGTGCTAATTATAAAAACTATTATGCATGTTATTGTCCTAAAAAGGGTTTGGGAACCCGGGTTCTGCACCAGGGGACATGTATCAATGCAAAAATAAGTTTTAAAAACGGTCGTTTTCCGGGAGCAGTCATTTTAATGATGCATAAAGTGAAAAAAAAAAGTCAAATATTCCTTTAAATATCGTACCTGGGGGGTGTCTAAAGTATGCCTGTGAAGTGCCACGTGTTTCCCGTGTTTAGAACTGTCCCTGCACAAAATGACACTTCTAAAGGAAAAAAAAGCCATTTAAAACTGCTTGCGGCTTTAATGTAATGTCTGGTCCCGGTAATATGGATGAAAATCTTTAAGAAAAATGGCATAGCTACCCCATGACCCCCCCCCCTACCCCAGCCCATTACCAGCCCCTTTGGGTCTTGTATGGATATTAAGGGGAACCCCGCACATAAAATAAAAAAGGCCCTATATACTCTGAACAGCCGTATACAGGCGGTGCATACAAGACAGGGACTGTAGGTTTGTTCTTATGTAGAATCTGTTTGTAATTTTGAACAGGTACATTGTTGAAGTGTAGCTCCAGACCAAAAATCTATTTTTAAACTTTTTGGAAAACATAGGTAAGGGTTATCACCCCTGTAACATTTGTTTTGCTGTCTGTGCCCCTGTTCAGAACATTTCACCTCACTTTCCGTCCTAATGACAACTGTTTTTGAAATGTGGTGTTTTTCTTGAAACAAGGATTGCTGATAAAGCATCAGTACAGAGGAGACACCTTTCTCCCATATTTATTCTTACAGGAGAGAATTTTCCTTCCTAGTGGTAGATTTCCTCTCACTTCCTGTTGTCTTCTTGCGTTTGCAAGTAGGAGTCGTTTGTAAGTTGGATGTTTGAAAGTAGGGACCTGCCGTATATACTCTGCAGAAATAGGCCCCTTAGTTGTTGGTGTTGGCACAACACTGTAAGCACTCACAGTTACTCTTGGTTGGTGCTGGAACACCCTGCTGTCAACTATTATATCAGGAATTTTAATTACATATAATTGTTGAACAGTGGTAGTAAAAATTGGGCCTTTGATGGTGGTGCTGGTGCCACAACACTGTAAGCCCTGACAGTTACTCTTGGTGGGTGCAGCAATGGGCCCTGCTGTGAATTATTAGATCAAGAATTGTAATTACATGCCCCTGTTGAACAGGGGCTGAAAAATTGGGCCTTAGGCACTGGTGGCACAACACTGCAACCCTTCACAGATACTGTACTTGGAGCACAGCAATGAGCCCTGTTGCAAAGTATTGCTTCAAAAATTGTAATGACACGCCCCTGTTAAACAGGGGCTGAAAAATTGGGCCTTAGGCACTGGTGGCACAACACTGCAACTCCTCACAGATACTGTACTTGGAGCACAGCAATGAGCCCTGTTGCAAAGTATTGCTTCAAAAATTGTAATTACACGCCCCTGTTAAACAGGGGCTGAAAAATTGGGCGTTAGGCACTGGTGGCGGCACCCATAAACAAAAATGATCTTCCAAGCTATCATCATCAATCGTATCATTGAGGACTCGGAGGAGGAGGATAGCCAGTCAACATAACAGCACAGGCACTCAGCATCAGCATCAGTCTTGAAGGGATGTGACATTTTAAAATCAATTAGTCTGTTATATCAGCATCAGGTGTGTGGTAGCTGGTGGTGATCCAAGACTGGTTCATCTTGATGAAAGTCAGTCGATCAACCGAGTCGGTGGACAGGCGCACCCTGTGATCCGTGACAAATCCTCCAGCAGCACTGAATGTGCGTTCCGAAAGAACGCTGGATGCAGGACAGGCCAGTAGCTCAATTGCATACTGTGCAAGCTCTGGCCAGTGATCCATCCTCAAGACCCAGTAAGCCAGAGGATTTTCGGTGGGGAAGGTGTCCAAGTCTGACCTTGCCCCTAGATATTCCTGCACCATGTTTATCAGACGCTGGCGATGGTTGCTGGAACCGATCATACTTTGGGGCTGCGGACTAAAGAATTGTCTGAACGCATCGGTCAGACGGCCACCTTCCCCACCGCTCCTTCTTTGACTGGCCGAAGCCTCAGCAACTCGTTGTCCAGGACCAGGAGTTTGCAACCTCCCAGTCTCTGGGAACGCATTGCACAGACCTTTCTGCAAGGCCTCCCGGAGTTGTCTCATCCTCTGCTCCCTCTGCGACGGTAACATAAGGTCCGCAACCTTACCCTTGTACCGTGGATCAAGGAGAGTGGCCAGCCAGTAATGGTCCCTCTCCTTGATCCGAAGAATACGAGGATCCTTCCGCAGACTTTGCAGGATCAGGGAGGCCATGCAGCGTAGGTTTGCTGAGGCATTCGCTCCGGAGTCCTCTGGGTCACTAAGGACGACATGATCCGCAGCCACCTCCTCCCAGCCACGTACAAGTCCACTGGTTTCTTGGGACTGTAAATCATCCCTAAAAGACTGCTGCTGATGATGCTGAGTGCCAGCCTCCACCTCCATGCTGACACAATCCTCCTCCTCCTCCTCCTCCTCCTCCTCCTCTTCCTGTGCGATGGGTGGGACAGAAGGAACACTGTCTGGGTAAAGGGGGCCTTGAGAGGCAAGGAAGTCCTCCTCTTCCTGCCTCTGTTCTGCCTCAAGTGCCCTGTCCATTATTCCACGCAGCGTGTGCTCCAACAGGTGGACAAGAGGTACAGTGTCACTGATGCATGCACTGTCACTGCTCACCATCCTCGTGGCCTCCTCAAATGGTGCCAGGACAGTGCATGCATCCCTGATCATGCCCCACTGGCGTGGAGAAAAAAAACCAAGCTCCCCTGACCCTGTCCTGGTGCCGTAGTCGCACAGGTACTCATTGATGGCCCTCTGCTGCGTGTGCAGCCGCTGCAGCATGGCCAACGTTGAGTTCCACCTGGTGGGCATGTCACATATAAGGCGGTTCTTGGGCAGGTTCAACTCCTTTTGCAGCTCAGCCAGGCGAGCACTGGCATTATAAGATCTGCGGAAATGCACACAGACTTTCCTGGCCTGCCTCAGGACATCCTGTAAGCCCGGGTACCTGCCCAAGAAGCGCTGCACCACCAGGTTAAGGACGTGAGCCACACAGGGCACATGGGTCAGTTGTCCCTGTCGGAGGGCGGAGAGGAGGTTGGTGCCATTGTCGCAAACCACCATTCCTGGCTTAAGCTGGCGTGGCGTCAACCACCTCTCGGCCTGGCCCTGCAGAGCAGACAGGACCTCTGCCCCAGTGTGGCTTCTGTCCCCCAAACACACCAGCGCAAGCACGGCATGGCATCTTTTTGCCTGCGTACTTGCGTAGCCCCGTGAACGGCTACGGAGCACCGCTGGTTCATAGGACAAACCACAGGAAGAGGCCATGGAGGAAGAAGAAGAGGAGGGGGTGGAGGAGAGAGGTGTGTCACAACCAGTAGTAGCATTTTGGAGGCGTGGCGGTGGGACAACCTCCAACACTACTGCACCTTGTCCTGAATCCTTCCCAGCTGCCAAAAGAGTGACCCAATGGGCCGTGAAAGAAAGGTAACGTCCCTGTCCATGCCTGCTGGACCATGAGTCAGCGGTAATATGCACCTTACCGCTGACCGCCCTGTCCAGCGAGGCCAAGACATTGCCTTCCACATGCCGGTAGAGAGCCGGAATAGCCTTCCGTGAGAAAAAGTGGCGTTTGGGAACCTGCCACTGAGGAACCGCACATTGCACAAACTCACGGAAGGGGGCCGAGTCTACCAACTGAAAAGGCAGCAGTTGAAGCGCTAGCAATTTAGCCAAGCTAGCATTCAACCGCTGGGCATGTGGATGGCTGGGAGTGAACTTCTTTCGACGGTCCAGCAGCTGGGGCAGGGAAATTTGCCTGCTAGAATCGGACGTCGGTGTACTGCTAGCAGAGTGGGCGCAAGTACTTGGCTGTGACACACCTAATTCTACACCTTCATTCCTCTCAGTGCATGTTTCAGAGAGGACTGAAGTTATAGTGGGGTTGGAGATCCCAGCTGATGCGGTGCAAGGAGAGGTCCGCTTTGTTCTTTGGTGTGGGTCTTTGAGGTAGGCTTGCCAACGAGCTGCATGGCAGGTCAACATATGTCTGGTCAGGCATGTGGTACCCAAGCGGCTGATGTTTTGGCCACGCGATATATGCTTGAGACATATGTTGCAAACAGCAGCTGTGCGATCTGATGCACTAGCCTCAAAAAAGGCCCACACCAAAGAACTTTTTGAATGACGGGCAGAGGCAGCGCCCTGCACAGGCGGAGCTCTGCGGTGTGATTCCGTCGGTGTACTGCCCTTACGCTGGCCACCAAAGGGCATCCTGCCTCGTTGGAGATGTGCCTCCTCCTCATCCTCCTCCTCCTCCTCTCTCCTATTAGGCACCCACGTGGAGTCATTGACCTCATCATCCCCTCCCTCCTCATCACTGGAGCCAATCTGGCAGTATGCTGCAGCTGCTGGAACATGACTGCCAGATTGGTGTCCTTCTTGAGCATCCCCTCTGTCTGCTCTCACGCTACTGCCTTCCTCTAGCTGGGTTTCATCATCAGACCCTTCGAAACGCTGGGCATCCTCCTGGAGCATGTACCCAACACTGTGCTGAAACAGTTCGGGGGACTCCTCAGGAGGAGGACATGGTGGGTCTAGGGAAGGAGTGACTGATGATTTGTCTGACATTGATACCAGGGAAGACGACGCTTTGGCAGCTGCTTTTCCAGTACCCTGAGCCTGGGTGAGAGAGGATGAGGAGGAGGAGGAGGGCTTGGTCATCCACTCTACCAAGTCTTCGGCATGATGTGGCTCAACATGTCCAGCTGCCGAAAACAAGGACAAGCGTGTCCCATGGCCATGTGCTGATGACAATGCACCGCGTCCACGACCAGCACTGTTGCCCCCAGACACAGAGCCTGCTTGCCCTCTTTTATTGCCTCCTGACTGTCTGCCTCTCCTTGTTTGCCTTCCAGACATTCTAATAGATGGCCTGCAGGGAGATGGGAAAAAAGCAATAAGGGCTACCTTCAGGTGTCCTTCTCTGTCCCTTGAAACAAGGACTTTCACAGTGAAAGAAACTGACACTGTCCCTACCTAGAGTTTTCTGTCCCTAGAATAAATGTTTTTTTTAATCACAATATAGCACAAGGACAATTCACTCAATGTCTCTCCAGGTCCCTGGAAACAAGGACTTGCAGAGTGAAAGAAACTGACACTGTCCCTACCTAGAGTTTTCTGTCCCTAGAATAAATGTTTTTTTTAAGCACAATATAGCACAAGGACAATTAACTCACTGTCCTTACAGGTCCCTGGAAACAAGGACTTGCAGAGTGAAAAAAAAAAAACACTCTCCCTACCTACAGTTTTCTGTCCCTAGAAAAAATGTTTTTTTTAAGCACAATATAGCACAAGGACAATTAACTTACTGTCCTTACAGGTCCCTGGAAACAAGGACTTGCAGAGTGAAAGAAAAAAAACACTCTCCCTACCTACAGTTTTCTGTCTCTAGAAAAAATGTTTTTTTTAATCACAATATAGCACAAGGAAAATTAACTCACTGTCCTTACAGGTCCCTGGAAACAAGGACTTGCAGAGTGAAAGAAACTGACACTGTCCCTACCTAGAGTTTTCTGTCCCTAGAATAAATGTTTTTTTTAATCACAATATAGCACAAGGAAAATTAACTCACTGTCCTTACAGGTCCCTGGAAAC
Source organism: Rana muscosa (assembly GCA_029206835.1). Taxonomy (NCBI): domain Eukaryota; kingdom Metazoa; phylum Chordata; class Amphibia; order Anura; family Ranidae; genus Rana; species Rana muscosa. The sequence goes on along the minus strand of CM055116.1, from coordinate 872,745,551 downwards.
AAGGACTTGCAGAGTGAAAGAAACTGACACTGTCCCTACCTAGAGTTTTCTGTCCCTAGAATAAATGTTTTTTTTAATCACAATATAGCACAAGGAAAATTAACTCACTGTCCTTACAGGTCCCTGGAAACAAGGACTTGCAGAGTGAAAGAAACTGACACTGTCCCTACCTAGAGTTTTCTGTCCCTAGAATAAATGTTTTTTTTAAGCACAATATAGCACAAGGACAATTAACTCACTGTCCTTACAGGTCCCTGGAAACAAGGACTTGCAGAGTGAAAAAAAAAAAACACTCTCCCTACCTACAGTTTTCTGTCCCTAGAAAAAATGTTTTTTTTAAGCACAATATAGCACAAGGACAATTAACTCACTGTCCTTACAGGTCCCTGGAAACAAGGACTTGCAGAGTGAAAGAAAAAAAACACTCTCCCTACCTACAGTTTTCTGTCCCTAGAAAAAATGTTTTTTTTAATCACAATATAGCACAAGGAAAATTAACTCACTGTCCTTACAGGTCCCTGGAAACAAGGACTTGCAGAGTGAAAGAAACTGACACTGTCCCTACCTAGAGTTTTCTGTCCCTAGAATAAATGTTTTTTTTAATCACAATATAGCACAAGGAAAATTAACTCACTGTCCTTACAGGTCCCTGGAAACAAGGACTTGCAGAGTGAAAGAAACTGACACTGTCCCTACCTAGAGTTTTCTGTCCCTAGAATAAATGTTTTTTTTAATCACAATATAGCACAAGGAAAATTAACTCACTGTCCTTACAGGTCCCTGGAAACAAGGACTTGCAGAGTGAAAGAAACTGACACTGTCCCTACCTAGAGTTTTCTGTCCCTAGAATAAATGTTTTTTTTAAGCACAATATAGCACAAGGACAATTAACTCACTGTCCTTACAGGTCCCTGGAAACAAGGACTTGCAGAGTGAAATAAAAAATACACTCTCCCTACCTACAGTTTTCTGTCCCTAGAAAAAATGTTTTTTTTAATCACAATATAGCACAAGGAAAATTAACTCACTGTCCTTACAGGTCCCTGGAAACAAGGACTTGCAGAGTGAAAGAAACTGACACTGTCCCTACCTAGAGTTTTCTGTCCCTAGAATAAATGTTTTTTTTAATCACAATATAGCACAAGGACAATTAACTCACTGTCCTTACAGGTCCCTGGAAACAAGGACTTGCAGAGTGAAAGAAACTGACACTGTCCCTACCTAGAGTTTTCTGTCCCTAGAATAAATGTTTTTTTTAAGCACAATATAGCACAAGGACAATTAACTCACTGTCCTTACAGGTCCCTGGAAACAAGGACTTGCAGAGTGAAAGAAAAAAAACACTCTCCCTACCTACAGTTTTCTGTCCCTAGAAAAAATGTTTTTTTTAATCACAATATAGCACAAGGAAAATTAACTCACTGTCCTTACAGGTCCCTGGAAACAAGGACTTGCAGAGTGAAAGAAACTGACACTGTCCCTACCTAGAGTTTTCTGTCCCTAGAATAAATGTTTTTTTTAAGCACAATATAGCACAAGGACAATTAACTCACTGTCCTTACAGGTCCCTGGAAACAAGGACTTGCAGAGTGAAAGAAAAAAAACACTCTCCCTACCTACAGTTTTCTGTCCCTAGAAAAAATGTTTTTTTTAATCACAATATAGCACAAGGAAAATTAACTCACTGTCCTTACAGGTCCCTGGAAACAAGGACTTGCAGAGTGAAAGAAACTGACACTGTCCCTACCTAGAGTTTTCTGTCCCTAGAATAAATGTTTTTTTTAATCACAATATAGCACAAGGACAATTAACTCACTGTCCTTACAGGTCCCTGGAAACAAGGACTTGCAGAGTGAAAGAAACTGACACTGTCCCTACCTAGAGTTTTCTGTCCCTAGAATAAATGTTTTTTTTAAGCACAATATAGCACAAGGACAATTAACTCACTGTCCTTACAGGTCCCTGGAAACAAGGACTTGCAGAGTGAAAGAAAAAAAACACTCTCCCTACCTACAGTTTTCTGTCCCTAGAAAAAATGTTTTTTTTAATCACAATATAGCACAAGGAAAATTAACTCACTGTCCTTACAGGTCCCTGGAAACAAGGACTTGCAGAGTGAAAGAAACTGACACTGTCCCTACCTAGAGTTTTCTGTCCCTAGAATAAATGTTTTTTTTAATCACAATATAGCACAAGGAAAATTAACTCACTGTCCTTACAGGTCCCTGGAAACAAGGACTTGCAGAGTGAAAGAAACTGACACTGTCCCTACCTAGAGTTTTCTGTCCCTAGAATAAATGTTTTTTTTAATCACAATATAGCACAAGGACAATTAACTCACTGTCCTTACAGGTCCCTGGAAGCAAGGACTTGCAGAGTGAAAGAAACTGACACTGTCCCTACCTAGAGTTTTCTGTCCCTAGAATAAATGTTTTTTTTAAGCACAATATAGCACAAGGACAATTAACTCACTGTCCTTACAGGTCCCTGGAAACAAGGACTTGCAGAGTGAAAGAAAAAAAACACTCTCCCTACCTACAGTTTTCTGTCCCTAGAAAAAATGTTTTTTTTAATCACAATATAGCACAAGGAAAATTAACTCACTGTCCTTACAGGTCCCTGGAAACAAGGACTTGCAGAGTGAAAGAAACTGACACTGTCCCTACCTAGAGTTTTCTGTCCCTAGAATAAATGTTTTTTTTAATCACAATATAGCACAAGGACAATTAACTCACTGTCCTTACAGGTCCCTGGAAACAAGGACTTGCAGAGTGAAAGAAACTGACACTGTCCCTACCTAGAGTTTTCTGTCCCTAGAATAAATGTTTTTTTTAAGCACAATATAGCACAAGGACAATTAACTCACTGTCCTTACAGGTCCCTGGAAACAAGGACTTGCAGAGTGAAAGAAAAAAAACACTCTCCCTACCTACAGTTTTCTGTCCCTAGAAAAAATGTTTTTTTTAATCACAATATAGCACAAGGAAAATTAACTCACTGTCCTTACAGGTCCCTGGAAACAAGGACTTGCAGAGTGAAAGAAACTGACACTGTCCCTACCTAGAGTTTTCTGTCCCTAGAATAAATGTTTTTTTTAATCACAATATAGCACAAGGAAAATTAACTCACTGTCCTTACAGGTCCCTGGAAACAAGGACTTGCAGAGTGAAAGAAACTGACACTGTCCCTACCTAGAGTTTTCTGTCCCTAGAATAAATGTTTTTTTTAAGCACAATATAGCACAAGGACAATTAACTCACTGTCCTTACAGGTCCCTGGAAACAAGGACTTGCAGAGTGAAAGAAAAAAAACACTCTCCCTACCTACAGTTTTCTGTCCCTAGAAAAAATGTTTTTTTTAATCACAATATAGCACAAGGAAAATTAACTCACTGTCCTTACAGGTCCCTGGAAACAAGGACTTGCAGAGTGAAAGAAACTGACACTGTCCCTACCTAGAGTTTTCTGTCCCTAGAATAAATGTTTTTTTTAATCACAATATAGCACAAGGACAATTAACTCACTGTCCTTACAGGTCCCTGGAAACAAGGACTTGCAGAGTGAAAGAAACTGACACTGTCCCTACCTAGAGTTTTCTGTCCCTAGAATAAATGTTTTTTTTAAGCACAATATAGCACAAGGACAATTAACTCACTGTCCTTACAGGTCCCTGGAAACAAGGACTTGCAGAGTGAAAGAAAAAAAACACTCTCCCTACCTACAGTTTTCTGTCCCTAGAAAAAATGTTTTTTTTAATCACAATATAGCACAAGGAAAATTAACTCACTGTCCTTACAGGTCCCTGGAAACAAGGACTTGCAGAGTGAAAGAAACTGACACTGTCCCTACCTAGAGTTTTCTGTCCCTAGAATAAATGTTTTTTTTAATCACAATATAGCACAAGGAAAATTAACTCACTGTCCTTACAGGTCCCTGGAAACAAGGACTTGCAGAGTGAAAGAAACTGACACTGTCCCTACCTAGAGTTTTCTGTCCCTAGAATAAATGTTTTTTTTAATCACAATATAGCACAAGGACAATTAACTCACTGTCCTTACAGGTCCCTGGAAGCAAGGACTTGCAGAGTGAAAGAAACTGACACTGTCCCTACCTAGAGTTTTCTGTCCCTAGAATAAATGTTTTTTTTAAGCACAATATAGCACAAGGACAATTAACTCACTGTCCTTACAGGTCCCTGGAAACAAGGACTTGCAGAGTGAAAGAAAAAAAACACTCTCCCTACCTACAGTTTTCTGTCCCTAGAAAAAATGTTTTTTTTAATCACAATATAGCACAAGGAAAATTAACTCACTGTCCTTACAGGTCCCTGGAAACAAGGACTTGCAGAGTGAAAGAAACTGACACTGTCCCTACCTAGAGTTTTCTGTCCCTAGAATAAATGTTTTTTTTAATCACAATATAGCACAAGGAAAATTAACTCACTGTCCTTACAGGTCCCTGGAAACAAGGACTTGCAGAGTGAAAGAAACTGACACTGTCCCTACCTAGAGTTTTCTGTCCCTAGAATAAATGTTTTTTTTAAGCACAATATAGCACAAGGACAATTAACTCACTGTCCTTACAGGTCCCTGGAAACAAGGACTTGCAGAGTGAAAGAAAAAAAACACTCTCCCTACCTACAGTTTTCTGTCCCTAGAAAAAATGTTTTTTTTAATCACAATATAGCACAAGGAAAATTAACTCACTGTCCTTACAGGTCCCTGGAAACAAGGACTTGCAGAGTGAAAGAAACTGACACTGTCCCTACCTAGAGTTTTCTGTCCCTAGAATAAATGTTTTTTTTAATCACAATATAGCACAAGGACAATTAACTCACTGTCCTTACAGGTCCCTGGAAACAAGGACTTGCAGAGTGAAAGAAACTGACACTGTCCCTACCTAGAGTTTTCTGTCCCTAGAATAAATGTTTTTTTTAAGCACAATATAGCACAAGGACAATTAACTCACTGTCCTTACAGGTCCCTGGAAACAAGGACTTGCAGAGTGAAAGAAAAAAAACACTCTCCCTACCTACAGTTTTCTGTCCCTAGAAAAAATGTTTTTTTTAATCACAATATAGCACAAGGAAAATTAACTCACTGTCCTTACAGGTCCCTGGAAACAAGGACTTGCAGAGTGAAAGAAACTGACACTGTCCCTACCTAGAGTTTTCTGTCCCTAGAATAAATGTTTTTTTTAATCACAATATAGCACAAGGAAAATTAACTCACTGTCCTTACAGGTCCCTGGAAACAAGGACTTGCAGAGTGAAAGAAACTGACACTGTCCCTACCTAGAGTTTTCTGTCCCTAGAATAAATGTTTTTTTTAAGCACAATATAGCACAAGGACAATTAACTCACTGTCCTTACAGGTCCCTGGAAACAAGGACTTGCAGAGTGAAAGAAAAAAAACACTCTCCCTACCTACAGTTTTCTGTCCCTAGAAAAAATGTTTTTTTTAATCACAATATAGCACAAGGAAAATTAACTCACTGTCCTTACAGGTCCCTGGAAACAAGGACTTGCAGAGTGAAAGAAACTGACACTGTCCCTACCTAGAGTTTTCTGTCCCTAGAATAAATGTTTTTTTTAATCACAATATAGCACAAGGACAATTAACTCACTGTCCTTACAGGTCCCTGGAAACAAGGACTTGCAGAGTGAAAGAAACTGACACTGTCCCTACCTAGAGTTTTCTGTCCCTAGAATAAATGTTTTTTTTAAGCACAATATAGCACAAGGACAATTAACTCACTGTCCTTACAGGTCCCTGGAAACAAGGACTTGCAGAGTGAAAGAAACTGACACTGTCCCTACCTAGAGTTTTCTGTCCCTAGAATAAATGTTTTTTTTAAGCACACTATAGCAGAAGCACAAAACACACTGACACTCTCCCTACCTATCCTTCTCTTTCCCTAAACTAAAGGAATCCAGGTTAAGCAAGAAAGAAATAACAGTCACTGTCCCTGCCTATGCTACTCTATCCCTGCTCCGGAACACACTACACTAGGCCGCCGTGCTGGCGGCCTTTTATAGTGTGGGGCGTGTACTAAACACCCTCAGCAATAATTGGCCACAGGCATCCTGCCTGTGGCCAATCATTGCTCTCCTCGCTGCCGGCGCTGTGATTGGCCAAGCATGCGGGGTCACAGTGCATGCTTGGCCAATCACAGCGCCTGGATGACACTGCGATGGCGTAGTGCATTGTGGGCCGTTCGCGTCACTCGAATTTGGCGCGAACGGCCCAAATCGTTCGATCTTCGTCGAACGATCGAACAGCCAATGTTCGAGTCGAACGTATGTTCGACTCGAACACGAAGCTCATCCCTAATGGTGGGGTATTAGATCGCCAGTGTATCGGGACACAGAGTCTTGCCGCATTCACCATGTGCATAGCTAGAGATTTAAAGTAAATTCTTCTAGACAATGTTGTATGATGTAATAAATATTGTGCTGGGGTATAATTCAAAGTATATGTGGTGACGTGTGAGATGATATCATGTACCTGTTTCCAGAAAGGCTGGATGGAATCACAGTCCCACCAGATGTGAAGCATAGTGCCTTCTGTTTTACCACATCTCCAGCACGTGTTAGGTATAGATGGTGAGAATTTGTGAAGTAGGGATGGAGTTCTGTACCACCGCGTTTCGATTTTATAACAGTTTTTCTGAATTGCTACGTTCATGGAGCCCTTGTGTGCGTATTCGTATATGGTTTCCCGCTCCTCACCGGATAGGGAAATCTGAAGCTCCCTACCCCATGCGGAGCATGCAGGGTCTTTGGTGATGTCAGGATCTTTAAGTAGCATCGTGTGGATGAGGGATATTATATGCCTTTGTGGTGTTTTTCTCGTGCATAGGGTTTTTTATTTTTATTGCACATCACAAACAGGGACTCCAAAATATGCATTTGAATATGCAGATATTATCATGCTTGTGTGAACTTGCATTACTAAAGTACCAATTATTGTCAAAGCTCTGAATTTCCTTTTTGAAAATCGGGCCCCCATTTCTTCTATATTAGGCTTGCTCACACTCTTTAAGGCCTGATTCACTCTTATGAAGGTTGCAGTTTGCATATTGCAGGTGCATTTTGCGTTTTTCAATACATGCTTTTCATCCATTGAAGTCTATGGAACCAAAAAACAGAAAACAGTCCATGGCCCTTTCCATAAAATGCACAGATGTGAACTACATCCATAGGAAACCATGTTAAATGGACTGTAGTGTGTTTCTGCAAAACTGAAAATGCACTAAAAAATGCATAGGTGTGAACCAGGCCTAAAGGGATCCCAAGGCTATCCGTTGATTTATAAGTACCTGCCGAGCAACCATTAACAGAAATGCCTTAAAGTATATGTAGCACACAAATCCCTATCTCCTGCTTACCTCCACTTGCAGAGTGGGACACACCATGCCACGTGCCCAGTATCCTCCATCTTGTAGAGGGTGAGCGGTGTTAATAGTTTTGGGTCCTGCAGCGAGTTACCTCTTTCCATTGGTTCTCGTCCCTAGAGTGTAGGGAAAAGTCTATTCTCTCTCTCTTTGAAGAAGGCCATTGTCCAAAACAGTATTAAACCCAATAAAAGAGTTGATTTTGCTTGCTCACAACTTGACAGGAAAGATTTGGAGATAGAGAAAGTTGAACAGGGAGGCAGGTTCAGGCACGCGGCACTTAATTACCCTCGTCGCCACTCAAGCCTGAGTGGGATTTGCTCACCCGGATAGTCCCCTTTCACGGTCCTAGCAGCCGGTGTGGAGCACGAACATTTACTTTTAAGTTCTTTTCCTAAGGATACGATCAGGACGTTAGCCTCTAAGTCCCGAACTTCCCAGCACTTGTAACACTTAAGACCTTAGGTGCCAATGGGGCACATTACAAGGCTTTTGGCAGATAATGGAATCCTTCCCTCTTTCAGGTAACCAGGCCTCTCCCGAGGCAGCGACTTCCTTCACCGATCTCCGGATAGGTCCTCCCCTGGTTTCCTTTCTTTAAGAGCGGGTCACCCTCCCATGGGTACCCTGGGATTCTGCTGTTTTTCTGGTGTAGGCCTCAGCCAAAGGTGCTGGGCCTACCTGGAACGATGCAGACTCGGGCTAAAGGTACCAGGACTGAACACACACACGCACCCCTGGCCTAAAGGGCCAAAGGGCGCAAACTGCTCCCCGAATAATGGCGTCTGCCCCTTATGTACCCTCTCCCAGCATGCACAGTGGGTAGACCACGCCCACTGCAGGCTGCCGAAAGAGGACACCCAATAGCGCCGTAATGCCACCTGTGGTTCGACCCGAGACCTGGGCGACAGCGCCACCTACAGGTCACAGGGAACTGTACTGCCAGACAACATCACAACAGAGCAGAGGCCTATTGAAAGAATTTCAACAGCCTGAGCCTAACTATTTGCTCAGGCCAACCCATAAATTTAGGCATAGTGACCCCAGTTTTGGGGGTCCACTACACATATGTGAACCCTTACCTTGTAAACCAGCCCATTCGGTTAAAATAGAAATGAAGGGCAAAACATTCATGTATAGATTTAAAATAAAATTATAAATACTTTTTTTTTCTTTTTTTGATAAAGGAGAAAGCAGTACACTGATCAGAGAATGGCTGTGCAGGGGGTCAGCACACGTCTTGGTCATTGGAGGACAGGTAATCTGTGCTCCCCACACAGTCAGAAAACTGACCATGCTGAGATGGATGTGCTGTCATGCCTAGCATCGTTTAAAGCAGGGGGACTGGTAAGACCACCAGGTATTTCACACAAATAAAACAGGATACTTTTAACACAAGTACATGGTACAACAGACACATATCAGGAATATGAAATCTTGGGGTTCTATACTCTTTAAATAGGGATTCAAGTAATTGTATCTGCACCAAACTTTCGTTAAAGTCCCCAAGAAGGCAGTGTAGTGTGACAGGGAGCCTATCAAAATAAAATTTGGCCAACAGATTTAGTGTTCTTGTTGGTTCTTCTTTATGGTGCCTTCAAAGCCTATTGACCAAAACTGCTATGACAATAAAATCTTATTCAGGTGTAATCTATATTGCCTTTGGTGAATTATGGAAATGAGGGGGGGGGGGGCTAGTCATCATGGCTAGCAGGTTCCCTTTCGATATAGCTCATAATGTGTTAAAAATCCAATGAAGGGGGAACTACAAATCTGTAAAAAAAAGTATAATCAAATATGACATTTTAATTATGAAAATGTGGAAATATGACCATCAGATTAAAGCTTAACACTAGTTTGGACACATAATCAAAAATGGCAGTCCCCAGCAGGGATACAAAATAAAAAAGCAGCTCGGGCTGCCGTACTGACTTCCCCTTCGGCACTGATCTCCACAGGGAACAAAGATCCACTGCAGTAGAAAAAGATTTTGTTCTCAAGTTTAGTTGCCTTTTAAAGCTGAACTCCAGTCTTACCTCGAGTCCTGCATGGTTGTAATGAAATTACAAATTCACACTGTGCTTATCAGTGTGTGCATTAGAAGCTGCAGCAGATCTATCACGTGCCAGGTGCTGGAGGCCAATGGAGAGAGGACTTCCTTTGCAGCTAAGTTCCAGACTCCCCTGAAGGTGAGACAGGAGGAGTCAGGCACAAAGTAGCACAGGTCACCTGTGGAGTTGCTTGCAGAAAGCTCAGGAATACTGCTGTTGTGATGAACAGAGTCTGCAGGCAGATGGCATCTGTGAGGTGTGACAAGTCTGTAAAGTCACTGAAATAATAGAGTAGTCAACATAAGCTGAGATCAGAACCAGGTTTAAAGCAGAGCAGACAAAGTCAGGTGGAAGCCGGGTCGAACACGAGAAGCAGGCAGAGGGTATCCATGAGAAGAGCCGGGGTCAGGGACTGGAGATAGGCAGACAGCTCGGAAACAAGCTGGGTCAGAAACTAGGGATCACAGGAACACAGGTAACAAAATGAGATCAGTCAGCAACTTCAAGCACTGATGTACTTCCTTATGAAGACCCATGTGATGTGCTGCTGGAGAAGCTGGGTCCTAGAGCCCTTCTCCTGTTGTTGGTGCCCTGACAGATGCTGGGTCCTAAAGACCTTCTCCTGCTGTCAGCGCCCTGACAAGATCAGATAAGGCCTGTCTCACTTCCTGACTGGATGACATTCAGCATCAACATCATCCAGCTCTTTCCTCCCCAACCTTCCTGGACAACATTCACTCATTGTATTTCAGTTATTTCAGTCATGGAGGCTGAGCATCACATGTCAGCATTTCCTAGGGTAGTTTGCATGCAAATGCAATCTGCCTTGGAACTTCCAAGAGTCAGAGGTGAAGGTCATTGAGCAGAGTCTTAAGACAGGTTTCTGTGATGTTTTCAGGAAAATATGTACAACACCCTTCTGGTCCCTCTCCTCAGCTATGACTGCCTGCATTGCATAGACAACCACGAGACCTAATGATGACAACACCCTGCCTCAGATAGGAATGAATGAACCTGCTGGATTCAGTTCACAGGAGGTTCAGAGAACCCAGTGGGAAATCTGCATTGAAATTAGCACCAAACCCCATCAAAGTCTATGGCAGGCAAAACTAGCAATGTTTAGGCAAACTATTGTTGAAAAATGGGCAAGGGAAGCTTGGCACTACCATGGCATTAACTCATAAGCATTAAAAAAAAAATACAGTGGAACCTCGGATTACGAGCATAATCCGTTCCAGGAGAATGCTCGTAATCCAAAGTACTCTCATATCAAAGCGAGTTTCCCCATTGAAGTCAATGGAAACTAAAATAATTTGTTCCGCATTGACTTCAATGGCATGTAATACCACATGCGGCCAGAGGCGGGGGGTGCCGGAGAGCCTCGGAAATGACTGAAAAGGCCCGAGGACACCTCAGCTGACCTCGGCAAACCTCGCAAAGGCTTCGTTCCCGAGATTTCCCTAGGTCAGCCATGCTGTCCTCGGGCCTTTCCGTGCATTTCCAAACGGCGCCGATCGGCGACGTTCGCCTCTGCTTGGCTCCGGCGCCCCCCACCTCAGGCCAAACGTGGTACTGCAACTGCTTTGGCCTGAATCGTGCTCGTTTTGCGAGACAACACTCGCAAACCGAGTTACGATTTTTAAAAATACAGTGCTCGTATTGCGAAACGCTCGTTAACCGCGTTACTCACAATCCGTGGTTCCACTGTACACATCCAATGAATCCATGCTGCTATGTGAAGAAAATTTCTTCTTTATTTCTTAATTTCCAGCTTCTCTGCTCACCCCCTGATAGAAACATAATTTGTGGCCATTACACATTTTTCACTACCCCTTGTTTGGTGAGCATGTCTGAGGAGGGGGCATGTCAGCCGGAGGACTCCCACCTAGTTTCCCTGTTTCACCCCCTCTATCTTTTCCTTGGTTGCTAGGACGCAGCTGGAATGGTCACACAGCATTTTTGGATGCTAGGACAAAGGCAGCTAAGCTGCACAATATTATTGGTAGTTATAATCATGGTCACTGGGCTGCCTATACAGTATCTGGCTTCTAAATGGGATAGCATCTCCAAAGATGTGGCTATTTACCCATAAACCCATATATAGATTGGCATAAGTAAATAGCATTCCCATAGAAGCACCGAACTTCTGCAGATAATAAAGACCATCAAACAAAAAAATGTGCATAAGAGGAAAATGGAATGCTTTCGCAATCAATATCCTAAGGTTGAAAGCATAGCTAGTATAAAGAGCGAGATGATGTCGCAAACCTTTTAGACGCAAACTGTGAGGTATACAAAACTACAAGTTGACATCACATGTGAGTCATTTACTAACAGTCTCCTATAACCTGTTGTCCAATTTTTGGATAGCATACTTTCTACTGATTGTAATAGAAACTTTTTTTTAAAATAAAAAACATGGTGATCAAATGCTTAACTCTGTACTTTTCTTATGCTATATGGAATACAATACAGCTGAGTTAAAAAAAAAAAAAAACATGTTATAATTACTTGCTCTGTGAGACGGAATTGCACAGAGCACCCCCAAACCTACTCTTCTCAGGTCCCCCACCGGCGCTCTGGGCTCCTCCTCTTCTCAATGTGCCACCATAAGAATGCACAGGCAGCACGGCCGTGCCCCAACCCTGCTCCCTTGTCACAGGATTTGTCTGACAGCAGTGGCAGCTCCTGCGGCCTCAGCAAAGCCTGTGAGAGTGGGGAGAGAAGACAGGGCCGCTGCAGACAGGCACAGCTCTGGATTGAGTGAGGACTCAAATAAGTATGACCAAGGATGAGGGGGCAATACTGATACCTAAACATTCTTTACCTTAATGCAGGAAATGCTCTAAGGTCAAAATGTTTTAGCTTTAGAACAACTTGAAGTGTAAAGGCTGAAGAAGATTATCCAGCATGCCCCTGGCCGATGATGTCATGAGAGGGGCAACTGGTGATGTCAGCAGATGACCACGCCCCTTAGTTATTTAAGAACTGTCAGATGGTGGAGCTGGCTGACGGTGGGAGCCTACCACGGGAGTGGACCGTTTAGTTTTTTCCGGGCCAGTGGTGGCGGCGGGCATTGTGATTGACGATGGATCTACATTGGGGACATTGTTTTTTACTTTTGTTTTCAAATAAAGGACTTGTCAAAAACTGCCTACTGTAATTTTTTACACTACACCTTTTTTTGGTGAATGAGTAGGGGGACTATGTACTACGTACAACTACTCATTCGCATGGGGGGCAGGATTTGGGGACCCCACCTGCCAGGGTGCCAGGGGCCAGGGTTGTGGGGAAGAGGCCTTTGTTCCCATCAACATGGGACCATGGTCCTTTGGGGGCAGAGCCCCCCCTGTCCCAAAGCACCCCCCCATGTGGAGGGCATGTGGCCTGGTATGGTTTAGGAGGGGGTCCTGTGCTCATCCCCTTTCTTTCCTGACCTGCTGAGCTGCATTCTCAGATAAGGGTCTGATGTGGATTTTGGGGGAACCCCATGACATGTTTTTTTTTTTTTTTTTGGTGCAGGGTTTCCCTCAAAATACATACCAGACCCAAAAGGCTTGGTGTGAATTGGGGGGACCCCACTGCATTTTTTTCTGAATTTTTTTATTGCCGGAAATACTTTTTTTTTACATTCAGCTGTCAGAGGGGAACCCCTCTAACAGCTGATGACTCATCTGTTGTTAAGGACGTGGCAGCCTGTTCCCCGGCCTGCTCTTTAACAACGAGCTATTCACAGTTTGTTAAAGAGAAAAATAAACTAAAAATACAAAACATGAAAACTACATGCAAAAACCCGGGTTTAAAAATGCAAAATGCACAACATGCGCTGGAAATATGCATCAATCACAGCCGCATAGATGTGAACCTAGGCTTAGCCAAACCTCCTGTGATCCAAACGTTGCCCAGTTCACCCATCTCTACTCAGTATACTGTATATACTGTAGATCTAATGTATCTATAAACTTGTTTCTATAAATAACCATTGACACTGATCGGTATCCCTTTAAGAGGAGATAGCAAACACATCAGAAAAAAATATGACATTTTCCATGATAATTGTATTTGTATCCTCCTTTTATTATCACAAAATCATTTTTCATTTCAGCTACTACCATATCAAGCATCCATTCATTTCAATATAATTTGCAATAAATAGCAGATAATAAAAGTTTCAGCCATATTTTATATACCTGCTCGGTAAGCATCGTTGCAGAAATGTTTTTAATGTGCTATATAATCAGGGTGCATTTGCTTAATCGGAAATGAAATTCAGTTGTAAAATTTTTAAGATGTGATAAAGTTTAATACGTTTCAGTTTTATGTAAGAGTTTGACACTGATAGTTATCATTCCATAAATACTCATGTGGTGGTTTTATGAAAATAAAATATGATATTATACTGCAAAAGTTGGAAAAATAAACATCTCATACAACTTAATAGAGTTATTGCCCTTTGAACCTAAAATATATTGTATATACCATTCACAAATATACAAATTAAAGATTTTGTACCATGAAGAATGTAGTTTTGCTGTTATGAGTGTTGTTAACTGTTTTTTAGAATCTTCATTATTAGAATAGTGAGGAACAGAGTTTCTAAAGACTAATATGTAGCGGTAAGTTTTTTCTTATTCATTTTTACAGCATATTTACCATTTCAGAATCAGTAAACCTTTTGCTGAAAGTGCCAGGCAAAATCTGCATCTCAAGAAGCCACAACTTTTTTTTTTAATCTTGCATCTTGGATTTTATATTCTTTCATTCAATTATACATTTCTTGAACACAGAGATTTCCTTTGATATATTTGTATGCGTAGTAATTTGTTTTGGTAATTTAGAGGGAAGTTGTGATTAAACAATTTTCAGCTTTTAGTAAATGTTAAGCCTAGTATTTCTTCCACAGCGACCTGCACATAAGAAGGAGGTAACCCTTGAGCATGGAAAACACGTACTAAAAGTCAGCTGGCTCTGCAAGAACTGGCTGACTTTCTTTACATGTGTACCAATGTAAGTTCAACAGAAGCCAGTCTAATGACCTACTTCTGTTGAATGATCAAGCTGGAAAACTAGCATATAAACATCAATTGCGCCCAATGGCCACATGCGCTTATCAGTGTATTCTGGCAAGTGAGGGTGTGTCCCCTTGTCAGAATTCAAAAGCTCAGTAGGAGAGATCCCCTCATCACACATTGTTGTGTTGAGGCTGCGATCTGTTAGTTTTTTTTTCGTTCAACCTGCTGGTATTGGAATAAAAATTAAATTAATGCATATACCTAGCTTTAGGCAAAGTAAGTAGGCTTCATAACATGGATATTCAGGAGGTAAGTGTTATAGAAAAAATTTGTTAAAGCGGATGTCCACCCTAAAAAAAAAAAAATTACATAAAAATGCTCCAAAAAAAAAAAAAATTTAATTTTTTTTTTTACTTACCAGAAATGGCAGTTGGTAATCTGCCTCTTCCTAGTCCGTGGCTGGTCTTCTTCCTCGTTCCTCCTCGCTTTGTCTGCTGGGGAATGGGGCGCGGTATCTTCTGGGAACTGTGTGTATCCCAGAGAACAGCCGCCCATTCAGAAAACGCAGCATAACTCGCGCATGCGCAGTAGGAAACGGGCAGTGAAGCCGCAAGGCTCCACTGCCTGTTTCCCTTAGTGAGGATGGCAGCGCCGGGACCTGCCACAATCGAGTGATCGGCCTCGGGGGGGCGACATCGCGGGCGCCTAGGACAGGTAAGTGTCCTTATTAAAAGTCAGCAGCTACAGTGTTTGTAGCTGCTGACTTTAAAAAAAAAAATCACGGCTGGAACACCGCTTTAAAAAAAGGAATCCTATCTTTCTACACTCTTTTTTTTCAGCATGGAGATTTTTATTATCATTATAACAATTTTTTGTTATACAGTAGGTGCCGCCGACATTGTATATCCATCGCGATCCCATTCTCGGCGGCAGGGTGCCGACATCTTGGCGACAGGGTGCCGACATCTCGCGCTCGCTGCAATAGCGATAAGGCGATGCGACACTGTATTGAACGGGATCCGACTTGGATTCCCGCCAATACCAGGCACTGTGTTTGGTATGAATCCTGAGTGGGAACTCCAGGAGCATACCAGGCCCTTCGGTCTGGTATGGATTTTAAGGGGAATCACGCAACCTGGCAGGCCGCAGGAAAAGAGGGGGGACGAGAGAGCGGCCCCCCTCCCTCCAGAACCGTACCAGGCCGCATGCCCTCAACATGGGGGGTTTGGTGCTTTGGGGCAGGGGAGCGACCTGCGGCCCCCCACCCCAAAGCACCCTGCCCCCATGTTGATGGGGACAATGGCATCTTCCCGACAACCCTGGCCGTTGGTTGTCGGGGTCTGCTGCCGGGGACTTATCGGAATCTGGGAGCCCCCTTTAATAAGGGGGGCCCCCAGATCCTGGCCCCCCATGCTATGTGAATGAGTATGGGGTACATCATACCCCTACCCATTCACCTGGTGGAAAAAAAATCAATAAAAAAACACTACAAAGGTTTTTAAAGTAATTTATTACACAGCTCCGGGGGTCTTTTTCCGACTCCGGGGTCTCTTCCAACTTCGGGGGTCTTCTCCCAACTCCGGGGGTCTCTTATGACTTTGAGGGTCTTCTTCCGACTCCGGGGGTCTTCTTCTGACTTCGGGGGTCTCTTCTTCTGCTCTCCGGTTCTTTCTGCCTTCTGCCGGGTGCCTTCGCTATCTTTTTCCAGCTCTTTTGCTAGCGGGGGCCCAGTCTTCTTAGTCGCCTTCTTCCTTCTTCTCCTCCTCAATGTTCACTCGTCGCTTCCTCCCGCTGTAATGCTGGGTGTGCGGTCCGCAACGATTTATATAGGCCTCTCATGATGTCACAGTCACATGCTCCGGGTGGCCACATGCTCCCATGACGTCACAGTCACATGCTCCAGGGCCACCCGGAGCATGTGACTGTGATGTAATGAGAGGCCTATATAAATCGTTGCACACCGCAAACCCGGCATTACAGCGGAAGAAAGCGACGTGTTAACATCGAAGAGGAGAAGAGGGAAGAAGACAGTGATGGCGACGGGAAGACCGGGTCCCTCCACTAGCAAAAGAGCTGGAAGAAGATAGTAGAGCAGCCCGGCACAAGGACAGGCGCAGGAGGAGACGACGGGGAAGACCGGGCCTCTGCACTAGCGGAAAAGCTGTAAATAGTAATTTGATTTTGGCAGTTAGTTGTAAGTCATCTTTAAAGGTAAGCTGTATTCACAGTATCATGGTAATATTCAGGACTAATGCAGGCACCCCACGGAGTGCTTGAAACATGGGTAAAACTAATTTTCAAATAGTTTCAGCTAGGGAATCCAATACCTCAAGATAGTTAAGTGAGGCATCCTATCATGTGGATGGGCCATGAGGTAAGCACTAACTTTCTTTTTAACCACTTGCCTACAGGGCACTTTCACCACCTTCCTGCCCAGGTCATTTTTCAGCTTTCTGCGCTGTCACACTTTGAATGACAATTGCGCGGTCATGCAACACTGTACCCAAATAAATTTTTTATTATTTTTCTTCCCACAAATAGACCTTATTTTTTGTGGTATTTGATCACCTCTGCGGTTTTTATTGCTTACGCTATAAACAAAAGAAGAGGGACAAGTTTGAAAAAAACACAATATTTTTAACTTTTTGCTATAATAAATATCCATTTTTTTTTAAACAAATTTTTTCCTCAGTTTAGGCTGATATGTATTCTTCTACATATTTTTGGTAAAATAAAAATAATCGCAATAAGCGTATATTGATTGTTTTGCACAAAATTTATAGCAGCTACAAACAAGGGGATAGATTTATAGCATTTTTATTATTTTATTTTTTTTACTAGTAATGGCGGCGATCAGCGATATTGCGGCGGACACATGGGACACTTTTGACACATTTTTGGGACCATTCACATTTATACAGCGATCCCTGCTATAAAAATGCACTGATTACTGTATAAATATGACTGGGAGAGAAGGGGTTAACACCAGGGAGCGATCAAGGGGTTAAATGTGTTCCCTAGGTCGTTATTCTTACTGTGGGTGGAGGGGACCGACTGGGGGAGGTGACCGATGCTTGTCCCTATGTACAAGGGACACATCATCGGTCTCCTCTCCCTGACAGGACGTGGATCTGTGTCTTTACACACACAGATCCACGGTCCTGCTCAGTTACTGGGCAATCGCGGATGCCCGGAGGCCATCGCAGCCGCCGGGCGCGCGCATTTTTTCTGAATATTGTGAAAGCCAACTCCAGCTGATCAAGAGCAGGGACTGGTATGGAATGAAAGGTTCATGCAGTATGCAGGACCAACATGGGAGAGCTCAAAGGGGGATCCTGTTTTTCTAATTAATATTTTGACAGGTTGTCATTGGTTACTGCGGCAGTTACCTGCGCAGCAACAGGCTGAGGATTGGACAGAATTGGTGAGTTGCCAAAGCCTGTGAATCCGGAGCATATATATAAGGAGGAAGTCCGGCTATTACCCGCAGACCCCCCTTCAAGACAGGACCGGGACTCCCACCCTCCCCTCCCCATTCTCTTGAAATTAATTATAGGTGTTTTTAGTGGGGAATAGTCGTCCAACATTGTCTGGATGGATACCGTGAAATTCTTTTGTTAATTTATTATAGCCAGGATGACTTCATAATTTATTTTAATTATCGTTAATACATTATCAGGTTACCCCTTGAACAACACTGTGGCCTATAAATAATTTGCCAAAACAAAATAAATACTTATTAAAGAAAGAAATGTTTGTTGGTTTTTATTTGTATTAAATAATCCCTTTGTGCTAGCCCATGTATTACCGTATATACTTGAGTATAAGCCGACCCGAGTATAAGCCGAGGACCCAATTTTACCCCAAAAAACTGGGAAAACGCATTGGCTCGAGTATAAGCCGAGGGTGAGAAAGCAGAGGGTCAACAATGCCCATTTGCAACCTCACTGTGCCCATACTAACTGTGCCCGCCGTCACTGTGCCCGTCGTCACTGTGCCCATACTCACTGTGCCCATACTTACTGTGCCCATTGTCAATGTGCCCGTCGTCACTGTACCTTGAAATTGACAGGCTGCGGGTGTCCATTCATTGTTTGAAACTCGCGGTCTCCTCCTGGTCCCTTCCGTGATAGGCGTTTCTCAGCTGACACAGTTCAGCCTATCACGGACGTTCTCGTAACCTCGGACTCATTTTCCCAGCAGACAGTGTGATCAGTGTTCTGCCAATCACGGACGCCCTCTTGTCCGAGGATGAAAAGGCATCTGTGATTGGCGGAACACTGAACACAGTGTCTGCTGGGATGGGTGAGGATGAGAGAAAGTTTGTGATAGGCGATTCTCAGCAGACAGAGTTCCGCCTATCACGGAAGAGACAGGAGGAGACCGCGAGTTTTAAATGATGGACGCCCGCAGCCTCTCAATATTTCCAGGTACACTGACTCGAGTATAAGCCGAGGGGGGCACTTTCAGCCCCAAAAAAAGGGCTGAAAATCTCGGCTTATACTCGAATATTTACGGTATATATGTCACCCAGAATCTTGTGTTTTCTCAAGTAGAAGGTTTAGCTATCTCCAAACTGCCGGATGGGCAGTGGATGCCGGTCAATTGCTAGACACATCCTGACACATTTTTTTGATAAGATTTAGTAGTGAAAAACTGACAGAATGATTCAGTGCCCATCAGTGCCGCCTTATCAGTGCCCGTCAGTGCAGCCTCATCAGTGTCCATCAGTGAAGGAGAAAACTTCCTTATTTACAAAATGTTATAACAGAAACAAAGAAAAATTTATGGTCTTTTAAAAAAAAAAAACATTGGTGATCAAATACCACCACCACCACCACTATCACTCTGACACACTGCCTCTTCGATCGTAGTAAGGAGCCTCTGATGGTGGCTCCTTACCAGGTGATCAGCTGTGATTGGTCACAGCTGATCACAGCGTGAACCAGGAAGTGCCGGTAAACGGCTTTTCTCCAAAAGAAAGCTCTATTTGTGAGAACAAAATGATAAAAAATTTGTTTGGGTACAGTGTTGCATGACCGCGCGATTGTCATTTAAAAAGCGACAGTGCTGAAAGCTGACAATTGGCTTAGGTAGGAAGGGGGGAAAGTGCCCCATATTGAGAAGCATTGATAAATAAATACTGTAAAAAGAGTAACCAGAAAAACGGGCGCCACTTGAGTAAAACTGTATAATTTAATAGCCAAAATGCAGCAAAACACTCACATGGAATTTTCTTTACAGAGGCATGGTAATGTCCGGTGAGAAAACACTCTCTGCTCAGGTCAAGAGTCTCAAGATGTCCCTGTGATGCTGTGTGGCCGTGTGGAGACGAGCCGGCATCCTGTCCATCAGGTAACTTCCGGGTCTTCAGGAAACGATCAGAGCGAGGTCTGGGACACAATCTACAGGGCTCAGGCGGGTGCTGCAACGCAGGGTGGAGCAGGATAACGTCATGGACGTGATATATTTTCAGATTAAAATAAAAGTAATATGCTATACTCAGCATCAGTAATATTTCCACAATCTCTTATATGCCTCATTGGATAAACCACATCCCCACTGAACTTTGGAAGACAATTTTTTTTTTTTGTAAATTCTTTATATGATAAATACATTTATGATAGTTTTTAAAAAGGACAGGAAAGCGAGCACAGACCCACCAACATATTACATGTAAGCCATAAATCAAATACATGTGGATGGCACAAGTTAAATGAAACATCCCAGAAACATGTAACACAGCAATATACCACAATAGCAATGATAGTGTCAGGGAAATTCCCCGTCTGTTGTCACCAATCTGCGCTCAGTGCGCATGCACGGCGAAACGGCGCATTGGCGCATGCGCGTGCGCGGTGGGACGGCGCTCCGGCGTGCTCGGGTGCGCGCACCGGCGCAACGACGAATGCGCGTGCGCAATAGCTCGCCAATGGGACTACAGGCGGGCCTATTTAAACAGACGCAGTAACACTATCTGGTTGCTGGTTTGTCAGCTTTGCTGTGTTTTTCTTGTGCCTGAAATAAGTTAAAGTTCTCCTGCTGTGACCCGGACCGGATTTGACTACGCTTCTGCTTCTCCTGAACCTGACCCCTTGGCTTGCTAAACGGACTTCTACCTCTCTCCTTGTGCTTGACCCTCGGCCTGTGACCCGGATCTGCTGCCTGCCTCCAGCCCTCTACCTTCTGGCTGTACCCTGGACTTCTTGCTTAACCTGACTAGTCTGGTGCTTTCTGCTAAACTCCTAATCGGACTTGTGCCCTTGCTACTGTTTGCTGTTTGACCCTGTCTACCCTTGGTGTTTGACTCCCGGCCTGTTCTTCAGACTCAGCCCTGCTAGATTCTTCAGCAAGACACCTCTACCTGCTGGTGGCCAGTGCTCCCTCGTGCTGTCCTCTCCCTGTCTCACCTCCAGGGGGCGGAGTGCGCTTGGGTGCAAGGGTGAACCACTCTCGGCATCTCGGCCTCGGTAAGTACTTAGTCTGACAGTACAAACCAGCCAGATGTCTGAGGCCGACAGAGTGCGTTCCCCGTTTGACACCCTCTGCCAGCAGGTCTCCACCTTAACGGACACCGTCCAAAGACTCCAAGAGGGATACACTCAGATTGATGGCCGTCTTCAACAGCTCACTGGTCTCCTAGGACCAGCCCCCTCAGCTGCCACCTCTGCCAACACTGCCACCAACTTCCAAGTACCTACGAGTTCTACAGTAGTGATGGCCACCCCTGAACCCAGGGTCCCTATTCCGGAACGTTTTTCGGGTGTCCGCAAAAAATACCGGGCCTTTAAAAACGCCTGCTCCCTCTACCTTGCCCTCCAACCAAGGACCTTCTCTTTGGAAGCAGTAAAAGTGGGGTTTATCATCTCTCTCTTAACGGATGACCCTCAAGCCTGGGCCCATGGCCTGATGGAGCAACAGAGCCCCATATTGGACTCAGTAGAGAAATTTTTTGAAAATATGGCTCAACTATACGATGATCCCCAGCGATCAGCCACGGCCGAGTCCGTCCTCCATAGCCTAACTCAGGGGAGAAGACCGGTGGAAGACTATACGTCGGAATTTAGGAAATGGTCCGCCGACACCAAATGGAATGAGGCGGCCCTCAAATACCAATACCGCCAGGGACTATCTGAGACGCTCAAGGACGAGCTGGCCAGGATCGAAACCCCCACTACCTTGGAGAACCTGATCCAATCCGCCATACAACTCGATAGGCGTCTGCGTGAACGACGGGCGGAGCGATTTCAATCTCCTCGTCCCAACTGGCCTCCATCCAGGACTGTACCTCACTACCCACCAACCTCTGCGCCTGCAGTCACACCTCTTCCTGAGCCAGAACCCATGCAGCTCGGGTTGGTTCGGGCTCCCC
The DNA here is from genome assembly GCA_029206835.1 of Rana muscosa. Taxonomy (NCBI): domain Eukaryota; kingdom Metazoa; phylum Chordata; class Amphibia; order Anura; family Ranidae; genus Rana; species Rana muscosa. The sequence continues at coordinate 872,723,722 of CM055116.1, read as the reverse complement.
TGACTCCTGAGGAAAAACAGCGAAGGCGCCAGGCCAACCTGTGCCTATACTGCGGGGGTGCCGGCCACTTCCTCCTCAACTGCCCCGTAAGACCTAGTAAGTCTATCTCTAAAGACACTTTAAACTATCAACTCTTTGACAACCCTCAGTCTTATGTCATTCTCTTTGTGTCTCTACAGCTGCCGGAAGGGGCAATCCGCCTCCCGGCAATTATTGATTCCGGAGCCTGCAGCTGCTTCCTGGACTCTGCTTTAGCCTCAAGATTCCATGTCCCCACTCAACCTAAGGACCACTGCCTTCAGATCCACCTGGCGGATGGGTCCTTGCCCCGTTCAGGGCTGATCACGCTGGAAACCAAACCTATCCTTGCCATCTCTGACTCGGGTCACCAAGAACTTCTCCGGTTAGACCTCATACCTTCCCCGATGTTCCCCATCATCCTGGGCCTTCCCTGGCTACAGGCACATGAGCCCCTCATAAATTGGGTGAAGAAAGAGGTTAGCTTCACCTCCTCCTATTGTTCCCAGAACTGTCTTGCCTCTGCCTCTACGGCCTGCGCTTCCATGATTGCCAAGCTGGACAACCTACAGCATGTTCCTTCAGTCTATCTAGAATTCCGGGACGTGTTCGATAAGCAGCAAGCCGACCATCTACCACCTCATCGGCCCTATGATTGCCCTATCGATCTCTTGCCGGGCTCTAAAATTCCGTTCGGACGTATCTTTCCGTTGTCCGAAACCGAGTTGAAAGCCCTCAAGGCTTATATTGATGAAAACCTCCAGAAAAGATTTATTCGCCCTTCCTCCTCTCCAGCCGGTGCAGGGATCTTCTTTGTGGAAAAGAAAGACGGGTCCTTAAGACCCTGTATCGATTACCGGGACCTAAACAAGATAACCATTAAGAACAGGTACCCACTACCCCTTATTCCGGAGCTATTTCAGCGTTTCCGATCTGCTCAGGTCTTTTCCAAACTGGATCTCCGGGGGGCCTACAATCTTATCAGAATCAGGGCCGGAGACGAGTGGAAAACTGCCTTCAGATCTCGTTTCGGGCACTTTGAGTATTCGGTCATGCCGTTCGGACTTTGTAATGCTCCAGCCACCTTCCAACACCTAGTCAACGATATTTTCAGACAGCACCTTGACGACTTCTTAGTAGTGTACCTGGACGATATCCTCATCTTTTCCACCAACATCGAACTCCACCGGGCTCATGTCATGAAGGTCCTCACCATCCTTCGGAAGCACAAACTCTACCTCAAAGCTGAGAAATGTGAGTTCGAAAAGACCACCGTACAGTTCCTCGGCTTTATCATTTCCATCGATGGGGTCGCGATGAACCCGCAGAAGGTGAAGGCCATCCAAGACTGGCCAGCCCCAACCGACAAGAAGGGGGTACAGCGGTTTATAGGCTTCGCCAACTTCTATAGGAGATTCATCGTGGGCTTTTCCTCCATTGTAGCCCCAATAACCCAACTTACCCGGCAAAATAACCGTTTTCACTGGTCTCCAGAAGCTCAAGAGGCCTTCTCCCGCCTCAAGGACGTCTTCACTTCAGCACCAGTACTTCAGCACCCGGATCCTCTACTGCCGTTCACCCTGGAAGTGGACGCCTCTGAGACAGCCATCGGAGCCATCCTCTCTCAAAGACGAGGCCCCAAGGCTCTCCTGTATCCAGTAGCCTTTGCCTCTAAAAAGTTGACTCCCCCGGAGCGAAACTATGATGTAGGGGACCGGGAATTACTGGCCATAAAATTCGCACTGGAGGAATGGCGATACCTTCTGGAGGGGGCAGTACACCCCATCATGATCTTCACAGATCATAAAAATCTAGAGTACCTAAGAACAGCTCAACGTCTACGCCCCAGGCAGGCCCGTTGGGCCCTTTTCTTCACCCGGTTCAACTTTCACATTTCCTATAGACCCGGCTCCAAGAATGGGAAGGCGGATGCGCTATCCAGGATGTTTCCGGAAACCCCTCAGTCGGCCCAACCGGGCACCATTCTGTCAGCTCAGAACTTTCTGTTGATTCCCCGGGCCGATCTACTCACCTCTATTAGGATCGCTTCCGGGCTCTGCTCTGATCCGGTCACTACCTCCCTGGAAAAGCGGGACGGCCTATTCTGGTCCCAGGACAAGATTTTCGTCCCTTTGGAAACAAGACCGCTGGTCTTGAGGACCTTCCACAATCTCAAACTGGCAGGTCACTTCGGAGCACGTAAATCGTCGGAACTTGTCTCCCGCTCCTTCTGGTGGCCAGGCTGGAGGCAAGATTGTAAGTCTTATGTCGCTTCCTGCACTCAGTGTCAGCGTAACAAGGGGTCAAACACCAAGAGTTGGGGCCTGCTCAAGCCCTTACCCATTCCTGAGCGCCCTTGGGCAGACGTGTCCATGGACTTTATCATGGACTTGCCTTCCTCCAGAGGGTTTACCACGATTCTGGTCGTTGTGGACCGCCTCTCAAAAATGGCTCACTTTTTACCGATGATTGGGACACCTTCAGCCATTGATACTGCTCAAATCTTTTTTAAGGAGATAACCAGGCTTCACGGAATACCACAGAGTATCACCTCCGACAGAGGTGTCCAGTTCACTTCGAAATTCTGGAAGGAACTCTGCAAGTCACTAGAAGTCAAAACCTGCCTCTCGTCTGCGTACCACCCCCAAAGCAATGGCCAGACAGAAAGAACCAATCAGACCCTGGAGCAATACCTCCGTTGTTTCTGCTCTGCTTCCCAGGATGACTGGGCATCTCTACTTCCTTACGCAGAGTTTGCCTATAACAATTCAATACATTCTGCTACCAATCAAACCCCCTTTTGGGCCAATTTCGGTTTTCATCCCTTCTTCCTCCCTGCAAACATCCCCGAGAGCCCTGTTCCCACGGTCCAGGACCGAGTGGCCTCTGTCCAGGCGAATTTCCAAAGACTCCAGGAGATGATGCGGAATGCCCAAGGATCCTACAAGAAATTTTATGACCGGGGGAGGAAGGAAAACCCAGCGTTCAGAGTCGGGGAAAAAGTTTGGCTTTCCGCCGCCAACCTCAGATTGCCTATTCCCTCTCGAAAGCTTGGTCCTAGATTTATCGGGCCCTTCAAGATCAAACGAGCTGTTAACCCTGTGGCTTTTGAACTAGCATTACCTGATTCCTATAGGATTCACCCAGTGTTCCACTCATCTTTATTAAAACCCGTCATTCCCAACGCCTTTCCTGGAAGAGATGGACCCCCTCCTCCACCAGTTGAAGTAGATGGGGAAAAGGAATTTGAGATGGAATCCATCCTGGGCTGTAGGAAAAAAGGCAGACAGTTACAATACTTAATTAAATGGAAAGGGTACCCCCCGGAAGACAACTCCTGGGAACCATCCAGGAACTTGCACGCTCCTCGCCTAATACGAGCCTTCCACCAAGAACATCCGGAACTAATGGCCAGTCTGGGCGTCCGGAGTCCGCCCCTCGGGGGGGGCACTGTCAGGGAAATTCCCCGTCTGTTGTCACCAATCTGCGCTCAGTGCGCATGCGCGGCGAAACGGCGCATCGGCGCATGCGCGTGCGCGGTGGGACGGCGCTTCGGCGTGCTCGGGTGCGCGCAACGACTAATGCGCGTGCGCAATAGCTCGCCAATGGGACTACAGGCGGGCCTATTTAAACAGACGCAGTAACACTATCTGGTTGCTGGTTTGTCAGCTTTGCTGTGTTTTTCTTGTGCCTGAAATAAGTTAAAGTTCTCCTGCTGTGACCCGGACCGGATTTGACTACGCTTCTGCTTCTCCTGAACCTGACCCCTTGGCTTGCTAAACGGACTTCTACCTCTCTCCTTGTGCTTGACCCTCGGCCTGTGACCCGGATCTGCTGCCTGCCTCCAGCCCTCTACCTTCTGCCTGTACCCTGGACTTCTTGCTTAACCTGACTAGTCTGGTGCTTTCTGCTAAACTCCTAATTGGACTTGTGCCCTTGCTACTGTTTGCTGTTTGACCCTGTCTACCCTTGGTGTTTGACTCCCGGCCTGTTCTTCAGACTCAGCCCTGCTAGATTCTTCAGCAAGACACCTCTACCTGCTGGTGGCCAGTGCTCCCTCGTGCTGTCCTCTCCCTGTCTCACCTCCAGGGGGCGGAGTGCGCTTGGGTGCAAGGGTGAACCACTCTCGGCATCTCGGCCTCGGTAAGTACTTAGTCTGACAGATAGTTATGTCAGTTGGTGGCATGGCTCCCTCCCAGTTCTAATATGAAATAAAATGAAGCAAGAAGCAGAATTGGAGCACTAGTGGAGCATAGATAGAAATATCAAACAGGGGAAGCGGAAAAAAAAAAAACTCAAACCCTACAACACTATAAACCAAACTCTTTTTTAAATGTTTTTTTATTTCTATATGTGAAAAAAACAATAAAGTTGATGCAGATCCAAACCAAAAATTCCAAATCCACTGACAGAGGAAGCAAAACAAAAGACCTTTGTGACCCCAAAAGGTTTGTGGTAGCTTTCCAAAGTTTAAAACATGGTCTTTGTAGATAGCCAGTGCTAGTAGCTCCAAATTTTAAAAAGGATTTGTGGTACAAACAGAGCATTCTTTAATATTGCTTGGACCTGGGCAAACATTTTCTTGCAATTTTGCTCTCCACCTGCTCTGAGACATACAATACTGTAAATAGCAGCTAAACTCAAAATCATTTTAATTAATCAGATCAGGCAGCAATTGCGATTGGTTTCCAGAGGTTACAGTGTACCATTACCGCTCACTGACTGCTAGAGGTTACAATACACATTATGGCTCACTTATTATTTGATAGAGGTTACAGCACAGGACTTTCTATTTGTTGATTGGTTGCTAGAGATTACTGTTCATCGATATTGTCACTGATTGGTTGCTAGAGGTTACTGGACATCCTTACTACTCACTAATTGGTTGCTAGAGGTTATTGCACATTATTACTGCTCACTGATTGGTTGCTAGAGGTTACTGCATATCCTTACCGCTCAATGATTGGTTGCAAGAGGTTAGTACACATCATTACTGCTCATTGATTGGTTGCTAAAGGTTATAGCACATCATCTCCTCACTGCCTGTGCACCATGGACTGGCGAGGTGAGGGGACCCATCGATAGATAGAAAACTCCTAGGGATCCTAGGACTCCTGGGATCAGTGACAATGCTGGGGGAGGGGGAGTGTGATCAGTGGCAATGCTAAGGGTTGATGGGATCAGTGGCACTGGTGGGATGATGGGATTAGTAAAGAGGCAGTACACTGCGGCAAATTCTAAATCATGTACAGTAAAGCTGGAAAGCTTTGGCAAGTATATAGTGGGGGATTCTACACTGACCACCAATGAGGAATTTACAATTACCAGCAATGTGAGGGGGGGATTTACACTGACCACCAATGTAAAGGGGAATTTGCACTGACCACATGTAATGGGGGATTTTACACCACCCACCAATATAAAGAGTGATTTATACACTGACACTAATGCAATAGGAGCATTTACACCAACCATTAGTGTGAGGGGGAATATACACTGACTTCCAAGTAAAGGGGAATTTACAATGACAACCATTGTCAAGGAGATTTGTACTGACCACCAATGTACGGTGAAACTTCTTCATTAACCACCAATGTTAGGGGAGATTTACACTGACCACCAATGTAAAGGGAGATTTACACTGACCACCAGTGTAAGGGCAATTCTGCACTTACCACCAATATAAAGGGAAATGTACACTGATCGCCAATATAATGGGGGATTTTACATCAAAAATCAATAAAGGGGGATTTCTACACTGGCCACCAATGTAAGGGGATTTACACTCACCACCAATTTAAAGGGGGCTTCTACATGGACCACCAATGTAAGGGAGGATTCAAAGCTGACCACAAATGCAAGTTTGGATTTTTTGACCGATTACCAATATCAATAGGAGTTTTTACACTGGCCAACAATGTAATGGAGATTTACACTGACCACTAATATAATAGGAACATTCACAGTAGCCACCAAAGTAGGGAGGGATTTACACAGACCACCAATGTAAGGGGGACCTTCACACTGGGCACTAGTTTGAATGAAAGGATTGTACACCAAGCCCCAATGTAATAAGAAGATTTACACTGACCACCAATGTAACTGACAAATTTAGCCTGCGTTCACATTTGTGTGTTTCGGGAACGCATGAAAAATCGCTTTCCTGACACCACAGAAACATGATTCTCTTTAGCAGATACACAGCAGTGCCATTAATTCTTAATGACACCCTCACGCATCTGCTGAGATGTGCGTATTCACATGCACCAAAATTCACGGTGCTGTGGCACCATGTTATTTTGAAAAAGGGTTCCATTTCCAATTTGCTTACCTTTGCAGAACAGGCTGATGTTAGGTTTTACCTAACACAGTTGTAGGCAGGACTTTCAAGCATGCCCCGTTACCTCCCCAGTGGGCAGCATTCAACAGAAGTGATGGTGGATATGACCTCAGAGGGTATGATATACATATGACTGCCGCCTCTATTTACATATCAATGCTTCCAGTCCATGGCGATTTACATATTAATGCCACCGCTATTTACATGTCAGTGCAGGTTATTTACATGGTAACACAGGGTCTACAGGTGAGTCATCTGTACATGGCAATAGAGCAGAGCTTGTCAGAATTAGTAACAGAACTTCACACTGAGATATTGGGACACAGCATGGGACTAAAACTTCAAGGGAATTTAAACTGTGATGGTTGACAAGTATGAGATAGCTGCTTTGGGCCCCACAACAATGATGGGGCCCAGGGCAGCTGATCCTTTTGCCCTGCCTTAAAGATAACCCTGGGTACAAACTGATGCATCAAGTGTAATGCTGGGGGATGTGCTGCATGAAGAGGAACACACAGTGGTCTATTGAAGTCAGAAGTTGATGCTAGCAGAGAGAAATTATAGTATTGTGGATTGAGATTGTCTGGCCAAAGTGGGTTTAGAGGCTCTATGGTACTATTTGCTGGGACATTGCTTTTGATTGATAATTGATCACACTTTCTTAACATGGATGGCCCAGGTGGAGGGATACAATTTGAGAGTAACTTGCTGTTTCCTGGCTCTCCAGAAATTGTTATTAAAAGTGTACCAATGGGCTGGTAATAAAAATGCAGGTGCCCTCTCAAGAGCACACTGTTTCTGGGCAGCAGGTGTTTTTACCTCTGGGTTACAAAAGGTTGTGAGGGGCTTGTATTATATAGACAGCCCCAGCTGGTCAAGGGCATATTATAGGATGGAGTGCATATGTCACCCAGAATCATGCAATCTTGTAATTAAAAATTGTTTGGCTCCCTGAAATCTTTCTGTTGAGTAGTGAACAAGGGGTTAATAGCTGGAGTAAACCTGCCATACATTACTGATAAAGCATAGTAGTGAGAAGCTGGGAGAACAATGTATTCTGTGCTAAGAACTGGCTGAGAGTGGGAGCTGACCAAACAGCTGGGAGGCCAAAGTTTTGGGGAGAGTTTTAACAACATCGGCAACAGGACTTTTTGATGTTTATTTCGTTTTTTTGAGAAATAAAAGCAAGCAAAAAGTTTCTATAAATATAGGACCTATAACATAACTCTTATCATCAGAGACACTGCCAATTTCTCCATATTTTTTATAAATCTTATCCCAAGTTTTAAAACAGCAACACTGAATCATAACATTACACTTGAAATGTATAATTTAACCTTTGGTAACTTTATTTTCTTCCAAATAGCATAAAAAGCCTGTAGACCTTTTGGGAGATTTAATCCTCCTTTTCCAATATTTCTTTTCTTTTCAAATATTTTTATTAAAGATTACACAATACAGTTCATATATGTTATACAAGATTTTAAAATTAAGTAGATAAGTGTAGATGGAATTTTTATCTTCTCTACAATTTTGCATATAAATATGGAGTAAAGAAAATGTATTATTGAAAATAAATGCATAAGTAATAACAATCATTAAATGAAACAGTATAATAAAAGAGGGAAGAGAGAAAAAAGAAAAAGGGAGGAGGGGGGAGGGGGGAAAAGAGTAATATGTAATAAGAAAGCTTATCTTACACCATTTGTAATCAGATTTATCAATATCTAATCGTAAGGAATACATAAAAGAAGATGAATAGTTTAATTGGGTATACTAATAAAAGACAGTCGCGGTCAACTTAAATCGTATCAGGGCCAAGGTCCAGCTAGGTGGCTTGGCATGTCCTGAAGATAAAGAGGGTCGTCACTGTCTAAATGGACAACTATGTGTCATACTAAAGTCACTAATGATAGGTCAGTGAACTAAATCATCCGTGGTATAAATATACATTGTTTTATTGAGTGGAAATACATTTTGTGGGTCTCAAATTCGACAAGATCAAGGTAACAGGGGAAGAAGGGATAGGATGTGGGAAATTTCTCCAGAGGGAGTCAGGAGTGGGGGATATGTGTCTAAATAGGATTGGATAGTGATTAAGGCATTGTAATTAAGTCAGTACCAGTGCAAGGTCAAAGCCCTGTGGTAGGTGGTGATTTATCCATGGGCTCCAAAGTGCTTCAAATTTAGCAATTTTATCTAAATAGATCGCTTCTGTTTTAGCATGAATTAATGCCTGATTAATTCTATGTTTAACCGGTACAATGCTTAAAGTGGAAGTTTTCCATGCAAAAGCAATTGATTGTTTTGCAGCTGTAGCTACATATAACATCAGTTTAAATTGTCGGTTAGTAATATTTGGGGGTTTACTATTTAAAAGAGCTACTGTGGGGTCTGGTTGCAAAGTGGTGCTAAACATGGTGGATAATAGATCAAATATTTTTTTCCAAAAGGTGAGAACAATGGGACAGGTCCACCAAATATGTAATTGTGTGCCTTTGTCAGTGCAACCTCTAAAGCATTGTGCAGGATATTGTGGGTGGAATTTAGAAATTCTAGCAGGAACTAAGTACCATCGTGTGAGAACCTTGTAGTTCGTTTCTAGGGCAGCAATATTTGGTGTTGCTGAGTTTGTTGCTTTCCATATTTGTGGCCAATTTAAATTTCCAGGTTGGAGATTCAAATCGGATTCCCATTTAGATGTGTATGGTGGAGGGTTTTCAGAGATAGGAAGCAGTAGTTGTCTGTATAGTTCAGAGATCAAGCCTCGTTTATGGGGGTCAGTAATGCAGGTATGCTCAAATGTCGTGCGTTCATCAGTGAACATATTCTGAGGGTTGTTTAGCTGTATAAAATTCTTAATTTGTAAGTATCTGAAGGTTTCTGTTGGAGGTAGGTCATAGGTATCACTAAGTGTGGGGAAGGGGATGATTTCATTTGAATCAATAAATTAGTGTGTTCGTATTAGTCCTTTTTTAGACCAAGTTGAAAAAGAGGATGGGAAGGTCCAGGCCGGGTAGAAATCAGGGTTATGTAAGAAGGAAAGAAGAGGGTTATGTAAGGATTGTAATCTAAATCGTGATTTGAACCTGTCCCAGATAGTCAGACTATGTTTGGTAATAGGGTTAGAAATTATTCACCGGAGTGAAGGGGGGAGCCATAGGATATTTGCCAGTGAAAGGGGGTCACAATCGGCTGATTCGATCGAAACCCATAGTGGAATCTCCTTAGTGGCATGATATTTAGGGAGTTGGGCAAGTTGGGCAGCATAGTAGTATTTGCTAAAGTTGGGTACACTTAGACCTCCCTGTGTTCGAGGAGTAAAAAGGGTATTTTGTGATAAGCGTGGTTTAATTTTGCCCCATATAAATTGTAACACTTTGCGTTGGATGATTCGGAAAAAGTAGGCTGGGACCCGGATTGGAAGGTTTCTAAAAAGATATAAAAGTTTTGGTAATATGGACATTTTAGCTACAGTTATTCTACCCAACCATGCCAGTGGTAATGTGGACCAATTCTTCATCAATGAGGTAAGTTGTTTTAGCAAAGGAGGGTAATTAGCTTGATATAAATTAGATGGGTCAGCTGTAAATGAGATACCTAGGTAGGTAATATGTGTGTTAGACCAGGTAAAGGGAAGAGAGTTTTGTAATTCCGTAAGTAATTCCAGAGGGAGTGAGATATTCAGGGCTTTAGATTTTTGGGTGTTTATTTTCAGGCCGGAGATCATACTAAATTTAGTAAGCTCCTCTCTTGGATCCTTCTGAGGTATTTTCAGGTATGGATAGACGAAGTTCTTTAATTATGGAGATAAGATCTTCAGTTGATTTGCAGGTGTAGGAGTTACCTTTATATGTGAAACGTAGGGCAAATGGGAAGCCCCAACGATAAGGTATGCGATTGTGTTGAAGAATTAAAAGTTGAGGCTTCATCATCTTTCTTTTGGTTAGGGTTTACTGTGAGAGGTCCTGGAAAACCTGGTATTTGTGTCCTTGGAAAATCAGAGCATCTTTATTGCAGGCTGCTTCCAGAAGTAGTTCCTTGGTATTGAAGTAGTGCAGCTTAATAACAATGTCTCTTGGGGGACCTTCTTCCTTTCGGGGGGCTAGTGTTCTATGGACCCTGTCCATCTCCAAGCGTTCAATAGGAACTGCAGGAATTAGTTCATGAAGGAGTGTGGTAATTGTAGGTTGGAGGTCTAATATAGATTCTGGTATACCACATATTCTTAGATTAGACCTTCTGGCTCTGTTTTCATATTCTTCTAAACGGTTGTTAAGGGAGATATTGTCTTCTCTCAATAATTCCAATTCGTCTGTGTTATATGCAGTTATTCCATCAATTTCATCCATCCTTTGCTCCAATACTGATGTTCGTCTGCCCACCTCACGGATTTCCCGCGTCAATTTCTCTGTGATGGAATCTGAGGTGTTTTGTAGTGCCCTCTGTAAAACTCTTTCAAATTGGGCAATAAGGTCTGAATTTGGTGCTGTACTTTGTAGGATATTCGGACTCAAATTAAAGTCAAATTCAGGTTCAGGTTCTATATTATAAGCTGACTGAGCTTTACTCAGTTTCAGTGAGTGAGGTAATGAGGAGCGGGAAGAAGAGGCTGCTGCCATTTTAGTCACAGCTTTCGTCAGCGCTTCAGGGACCTTTGGTGTTTTAAGCCTTGATCTTCTCCCATTATACATCATATATCTATGAGCCTGAGAGTATTAGTTATCTATCGGTTACCGTTCCGGTACAGTTAGCGTCTTCAACTCGTTTTATATCGGTTGTCAAGTCCCGGTAGATGCGGAGCGCTAGGTGGACATTACCTGCCTAGTCAGCCTCGCGCATGCGCCTCCTTTTCCAATATTTCATAAGTAATTTTGTCTTCTCCATGGGGAATTTTTATTTTGTTTATCCTGGAAAGTATTGCTTCCTCTTCTTGCAGCGTTGGTGTAATTATGTCTTTGTTCACTCTTTCATCCATTTAGTCTTCATTATTTCCTGCATACTTTTCCTTCTAATTTCCTCCTTCATTGAGAAGTTTTTTTGAACACATCTTTCTAATACTATCTGATCTTTCTATTATCTCCTACATTAGCTGTCCATCCTTACCACAATGGCAGTTAATTATTAGTTAGAATCCACCCTTTGTGTGCTTACCTCTTTAAACAAGTTTGTAATTTTTCCATCATGTTTTGCCGTTTCCATTTTTATTAACACACTTGTAGTACTTCCTTTTATGGCGTTAAGTATTCAGTCTATGTTTCTGTTCATTTTAGGCTTCACGCACTTCTAAATTGTGTGAGTGGTATTGTGAATTTAATAGTTATTATGGTTGGTTTATTGCATTTATTATAATTATCTGTGTGCAGTGTTGGCCAATTTATAAAAATACCTAATCTCAAATCATTTGGCATGTTAATTTAGCTGTTACAATTGTTGAAACATTGAAATTAATTGTATAAGATTTGATAAGTGTCAGTAGCACATACAAAATAACTTCATACAAAAAGGCAATATAGAATACAAAATAAAGATTTATTGTAAGCTAATACTGGTAAACTCCTAAAACGTTGCATCTCTGAATTCACAACTTTTTCTATTGATTGCAATGCGTGAGGTATGTAAAATCCTGCTGTCTGGATAAAAACAAGAGGTTCTAGCTATCTCTGGTAGACGGTCTGCTTCAGAACCAAGCCTACTCCATTTCAGACATCTACCACATCTATTGGTCCCTAAGCCTCAGCTTTAATAAATCTCTTCACTGTCCTTGGTATCTAATTGGGGCAAATACTTTCCAGATGGCACACTCACTGATAAATAACTGAGCGGTTATAACAAGGTTTTGAAAGTGGTGGCCAATGAGACATGGAGAGAGTTAAGCTTCTACAGATTGTCTATATTCCATTTGTCTTGAACAAAGACAACCCTCAATCTGCTACTTGACCTTTGTGCAGGTCACCTAGGCCCCCCCTCATACACCATCTCTGGTACTTGTTCATCTCTTACTACTGGGGCTAGGTGGCCAGTTTCATTTGTGGAGTCACACGATGCTGTATCTCTAAAGACCCTTATTATGCTATTTAGCTATGGCTCATTGACAGGACAGTCTACCTTGACACAGCAAAAGAGATCACTTCACTGTCTGCACTGGACTTGCATTTGCTTACTCAAAAAATGGACATCCACTACAACAGTGTTTCTCAACTCCAGTCCTCAAGGCGCCCCAGCAGGTCATGTTTTCAGGATTTCCCTCAGATGAAACGGCTGTGGTAATTACTATGGCAGTGAAACTGATCAAATCACCTGTGCAAAATAATGGAAAGCCTGAAAACATGACCTGTTGGGGCGCCTCGAGGACTGGAGTTGAGAAACACTGCACTACAGGACCAACCATATTGGATGTAAAAAACAAGCTGAAAACCCTGTTATACCAGAAAAAACTTTAGATGGATCTAACTTTGCTTCATATCTATTAAACGCTTCACCTCCAGGTGGCAATCTGTTATGGGTCTGCCCTACTTATTTTATAAATGTCTGCCCTTTTCTCTTTTTTCTGCTTTTCAGAAAGGCTTCCCCAACTCCATGGCCATGCAGCTATAGATGATTTTGCCATCTCTCACTTGTATTAAGATTAATCCCCCCAACCTATTGATCATAGGTACATGCTGCAGGTCACTTAGGACTGTGGTCTTTGCTCTTTGTGCTTGGTTTTAGGTTATATATGTGTATACAATATAATAATGATGATGATCTAAACTGAAAACATATTATTATAAGTGGCGCAAAAACATGTAACTAAATACATAAACTACTCCAATAAATATAAATCAGATTATGGCTGAAAAAAAAATATATTAATCCAGTCACTCTAAATCAGCAAGAACCCGTGCATGAAGTGACAATAGTGTTTAAAGTTCATAAATTAATAATCAGTGTCTTCAATCTTCATTTCTTCCACCACACCCAAGTGTTCAGTGAGACCTCTCCCTTCAGATAAAACACTCACCAAAAAAATATGCCTCACACTCGCGTGTTCGGCGTGCAAGCAAAGCAACAATCCTTTCAATGGAAAACCAGATGATGCACTTCATAAAGTGTCCTCCAGGTGGCTCCGTATATGTGTAACAAAAAAATATAAGGTGCACAATAGTGTGATATCGTAAAACCAGTTTAATCAATAAAAAACCTTCAAAAGTTACACTCACAAGAAAATTATGAAAGCAAGCCGTAATGCACACCAAAAACATCCAGACAACTACAGTCAGTGAAGGATGGTCACGGCGGACCCAGGATCAGCAGTGATCAATTCTAATATGAACGCTCTCACCGCTCGCTTCCCATATACGATCCCTCGCTTCCTACTGTGGCTGGATGCGTAACACGTCACACGTCACTCCTTCACGATGGTTCAAGCACTCAAACGATCGCAATGTAGCCACGCCCCGACATGTTTCATCACGATGGACTTAATCATGGGATTGGCTACACTCCGTAATGGACTCCCCTTTATACCCACATCTGTAATTCGTCGGAGTTGGTTCAAAGATATTGCGCATGCGCGTCACGTCATGGACGGGCGGAAGTGCTGAACAGGGGATCCTGCACTCAAGGGCGGAAGTGTCGTAATTAATACTCACGCTGATCGAGTGTCCCCGTAGCCCTCATTCACATGCACATATATTAGGAGGCTGAATTCCCACTACCTGCCCTATACTTAATATGCGCATTGAAGCATATCTAAAAAAACTGAATACAAATTCTACATATTATAAACACTATAATATCAGCTCATAACCAAAGCTATTTAAACATACATTATTAAATAAAAACATCTAATAATTGCTGCCTCTAGTACATTACCACATATTACCAATATTAGTCACAATAATTTTAGATAAAATCATTAACCAATTCTTGGTACACATATCAAAATGATATCCATCCTTACTATCATAACTGGTTGATAGCTATATGAATGGAACAAATAGGACAATAAAATATGGAGTTATATTAATAAAATGAGAAATATACATTAATAGATAACATTAAATAGCAATGCACTATTAATTATTATAATTAAAAAGTTTAAAATTATTTAAAATTAATAATTATATATATTTTATGAAGAAGAACTGAACTTAAATGCCTAACCCTCCCCATTGATCCTGGTTATCATGTGATTGAACCTACCCACAAACACTCTTAAAAATCATTTATGAAGCAGTTCAAATCCACCTCCACATTTAACCCCCGGGGAGAGAGGCACTTTAAAAGAAAAATCCACTTGGTTTCACGTTGTGAGAGATCCCTGACCCTATTAGATCCCCTCCAAGTTGGGTAAACACAATCAATGCCACAAAACTGGGCTAAAGAAGGGTCCTGATTATGCTTCTCTTTAAAATGTACTGACACGCTATGATATTTAAATCCATTTTTGATATTGGTTAAATGCTCAGAGATACGAACTCTTAATAATCTCTTTGTTCTACCCACATATAATAACCCACATGGGCACCATAACAGGTACACAACATGTGAGGAATTACATGTGATGAATTCCTCAATATCAAAAACTTTTTGATCAGTGCTCATAATTTGTTTCTTCCCCCTATTGTGTACTTTTACAGTCCTACAGCAGATACATCTCCTGCACGGGAAGAAACCTTTGAGGTCAATTTTTAGAGTTTGCTGACCTGGGGGGTCCAAATTTTTTTTAACAACCCGATCCCCAAAATTCGGGGCCCTTCTATATATAAACTTTGGTTGTGAGGGGAGGACTTGTCCCAAATGCCTATCTCTACTCAGGATGTACCAATGTTTCCTAAAAATGGATTCAATGTCTTTATATTGCACATGAAACCCTGTTAGGAAAGCCCATTGGTGATGATTAGTCTCGTTCTGATTTTCCTTCTTTTTGAAACATAAATTTCTAGGGAGTGTCGCCACTTGTTGTATAGTATCTTCCAACACCTCATCCGAATAACCTTTCTGTGTAAACTTCTCCTTCAGTATGTTTGCTTGTATCCTGAAGTCGCTTTCTTCCGTGCAATTGCGACGTACTCTTAAGACTTGTCCTTTTGGAATATTTTTAATCCAAGCAGGGTGGTGCCCACTACAGATCGATAAATAACTATTCCGATCAGTGGGTTTGAAGAAGACTTTGGTCTTCAAACTATCACCCATATTCTCAATAGTTACGTCTAAGAAATTTACAGATTTCTTGCTCATAGTATATTCCAATTTAATATTATTATTATTATTGTTCAGAGCATCCAGGTATTTCTTAAGAGGTTCCTCCGGTCCTTCCCAAATCATCAACAGGTCATCTATGAACCGTCGGTAAAAGATCATCTGTGGCTTCTGGTTCCTAAAAATAAATTTATCCTCCCATTCTGACATGAACAGGTTGGCTAGGCTGGGAGCAAACTTAGCTCCCATAGCCACGCCAACCTGTTGGGAAAAGAAAAAAACATTAAACCAAAAGTAATTGTGTGTCATACAAAAATCCAAGACATGTCCCAAAAATCTTTTTTGTGTATGTGGGATGTCTTCTCTCTTGCTTAATGCCCAATTCAGTGCCAGAGCCGCGTCCTCATGTTGAATAATAGTATATAGAGATGTAACATCCGCTGTTATTAGAAAAATTTCAGAGTTAGGTTTGATGTTCACCTTCTCCAAGGATAATAACAAATCAGATGTGTCTTTTAAATATGCTTTAGTTATTCGTACGCTTGGTTGGAGGAACTTATCAAGGTATTCCCCTAGTCTGGCAGTAACTGATCCAATCCCATTAACTATGGGTCGGGCCGGAGGTGTGACTGCATTTTTATGGATTTTCGGTAGTGTGTAAATCACTGGAATCCTACAAACCGAAGGAGTTAAATATCTTTTCTCTTTTTGATTGATGGCGTCTATTTGATAGCCCCATTCCACCAATGCTTCTAATTGGCATTTGTAGGATTCAGTTGGATCAGACACCAATCTTCTATAAGTTAAATGGTCTCCCAATAGTTCTGATAATTGATCCTGGTAAAATGTTCTATCCATTACTACTACCCCTCCTCCCTTGTCCGCGGGGCGGATAATGATGTCCTTATTTTTCTCCAAAGATTTAATGCCCTCCCTTATATACTGAGGATTTATAAGCTTCTTCTGAGGCAGATCCTCAATATCCTTGAGAACCATCTGTTTGAATACTTCAACAAAATGATTGCTCGAGATTTGCGGGTTAAATATGGATCTATTTTTTAGACCACTATCTATCCGGATGGGAGCTAGTGAACTTCTCATACTAGACTCAACAGGGTGGCTCAAGAAATATTTTTTCATATTCATGGTCCTTATGAATTTATGCGTATCAATATAGATGTCAAATTTATTCATCATCCTCCTTGGTGCGCATTTCAAACCTGTGATCAGTATATTCAATTCTTTAGGGCCTAAAGTTACTTTACTAAGATTATAAATTCCTGTAACTAATTGTTCCTCATTCTTTTTTTGGGATTGTTTGCGTCTACCAGCCCTACATCCCCTTCTTCTCTTTGAAGCGGTATTGAATCCCTGTGTGGGAGGTTTTGAGGCCCCCCTCTGCCCCCTCCTCCTCTGTTGTTGACATAATGGAGATTCCTCTTCGGTATTCCTCCCCTCCCTCCCCTCCCCTGATACCCTAAAAAAGGTGGTTGATAATAACCCACATGATTTTCTTCTACTAAAGGTTGAAACCTATTAAAGGTTCGGTATATACCCCGAACCTTGTTGGTATTCCGGAGGTGGGTATTGTTGCCATTGTTGGAATTCCTGTTGGGGGTAGTAATTAAGGGGGACACTTCTCCCATATTGTTGTGATGGTCGTGGTGATTGGTAGTTTGGATTTCCTTGGTAACTACCTCTCTCTAGGTATTGAGGACCTGGAGATCCATACTGAGTTCCATATTGACCTCCTTTAGGTGCCTGTGTACCATTAACTCGAGGTTGATTTAATGTTTTCTGGTCACCTCTGTTAGTTGTCCCTTTATTCCCATTAGATTTAGGTGGATCCTTCTTGGGAACAGGGGCGATGTTTCTTACTACCACATTTTCACCAGTAGTCTCATCACTAGATATATTCACACTTTGCCAGGCGTAAATGTTGTTGGTTTTAAAATCATTAGAATCTCTGTTAAATTTCTTTACCTTTCTTTTTTGGGTGTCCCGATCAATCTTTTCCAGTTTCTTCTTCATATTAACATTAAAATCTTTCATTGTAGTGGAATCTTTGATAGGCTCCAACTTCTCCTGTATTGTCCTAATTTTTTCATTCAGTATATTTAATTTAATTTGTTTCCGTTTTAGTACTAGGTGCTGCAATTCCCTCCCTACTCTATTAAAAAAACCAAGCCATTCATCCATGTACTTGGTGTCATCAAGTCCATCTTGAGGCGGAACCTCCCACCTCAAGCTTCTAAAAATCAACTCCTCTTTGTTATAGTGTTCAAAAGTGAACACATCCCACCACGCCTTCACCTGTTTTTCAAGCAGGGTATCTAGCGTTTTAAGTGCCCCTGAAAAATCCTCTACACACTCAATCATCTCTTGATTGGAGGAGAAGACACATTCAGCAATCATTTGTCTACTCGACAGATAATTAATAGCTTCCATAGCTGCAAGTGGTAACAGTGTAATAAATGTGAATAAGTGGAAATCAAAAAATGCGCCCTATTGATATCCCCACTGCGCTTCAGGATGAAAATAAAAATAAAAAAATATATATAAATAAAAATATATCAAGTGATGAATATGTTGGATAACTTCGTACACTTAGGCACACTGGTACTAACATATACATCCAAATGAAAAGTAAATCTATAATGCTGCCACCTTAAATAATCAAACTGTGTACAATATAATAATGATGATGATCTAAACTGAAAACATATTATTATAAGTGGCGCAAAAACATGTAACTAAATACATAAACTACTCCAATAAATATAAATCAGATTATGGCTGAAAAAAAAATATATTAATCCAGTCACTCTAAATCAGCAAGAACCCGTGCATGAAGTGACAATAGTGTTTAAAGTTCATAAATTAATAATCAGTGTCTTCAATCTTCATTTCTTCCACCACACCCAAGTGTTCAGTGAGACCTCTCCCTTCAGATAAAACACTCACCAAAAAAATATGCCTCACACTCGCGTGTTCGGCGTGCAAGCAAAGCAACAATCCTTTCAATGGAAAACCAGATGATGCACTTCATAAAGTGTCCTCCAGGTGGCTCCGTATATGTGTAACAAAAAAATATAAGGTGCACAATAGTGTGATATCGTAAAACCAGTTTAATCAATAAAAAACCTTCAAAAGTTACACTCACAAGAAAATTATGAAAGCAAGCCGTAATGCACACCAAAAACATCCAGACAACTACAGTCAGTGAAGGATTCAGTTTTTTTAGATATGCTTCAATGCGCATATTAAGTATAGGGCAGGTAGTGGGAATTCAGCCTCCTAATATATGTGCATGTGAATGAGGGCTACGGGGACACTCGATCAGCGTGAGTATTAATTACGACACTTCCGCCCTTGAGGGCAGGATCCCCTGTTCAGCACTTCCGCCCGTCCATGACGTGACGCGCATGCGCAATATCTTTGAACCAACTCCGACGAATTACAGATGTGGGTATAAAGGGGAGTCCATTACGGAGTGTAGCCAATCCCATGATTAAGTCCATCGTGACGAAACATGTCGGGGCGTGGCTACATTGCGATCGTTTGAGTGCTTGAACCATCGTGAAGGAGTGACGTGTGACGTGTTACGCATCCAGCCACAGTAGGAAGCGAGGGATCGTATATGGGAAGCGAGCGGTGAGAGCGTTCATATTAGAATTGATCACTGCTGATCCTGGGTCCGCCGTGACCATCCTTCACTGACTGTAGTTGTCTGGATGTTTTTGGTGTGCATTACGGCTTGCTTTCATAATTTTCTTGTGAGTGTAACTTTTGAAGGTTTTTTATTGATTAAACTGGTTTTACGATATCACACTATTGTGCACCTTATATTTTTTTGTTACACATATACGGAGCCACCTGGAGGACACTTTATGAAGTGCATCATCTGGTTTTCCATTGAAAGGATTGTTGCTTTGCTTGCACGCCGAACACGCGAGTGTGAGGCATATTTTTTTGGTGAGTGTTTTATCTGAAGGGAGAGGTCTCACTGAACACTTGGGTGTGGTGGAAGAAATGAAGATTGAAGACACTGATTATTAATTTATGAACTTTAAACACTATTGTCACTTCATGCACGGGTTCTTGCTGATTTAGAGTGACTGGATTAATATTTTTTTTTTCAGCCATAATCTGATTTATATTTATTGGAGTAGTTTATGTATTTAGTTACATGTTTTTGCGCCACTTATAATAATATGTTTTCAGTTTAGATCATCATCATTATTATATTGTACACAGTTTGATTATTTAAGGTGGCAGCATTATAGATTTACTTTTCATTTGGATGTATATGTTAGTACCAGTGTGCCTAAGTGTACGAAGTTATCCAACATATTCATCACTTGATATATTTTTATTTATATATATTTTTTTATTTTTATTTTCATCCTGAAGCGCAGTGGGGATATCAATAGGGCGCATTTTTTGATTTCCACTTATTCACATTTATTACACTGTTACCACTTGCAGCTATGGAAGCTATTAATTATCTGTCGAGTAGACAAATGATTGCTAAATGTGTCTTCTCCTCCAATCAAGAGATGATTGAGTGTGTAGAGGATTTTTCAGGGGCACTTAAAACGCTAGATACCCTGCTTGAAAAACAGGTGAAGGCGTGGTGGGATGTGTTCACTTTTGAACACTATAACAAAGAGGAGTTGATTTTTAGAAGCTTGAGGTGGGAGGTTCCGCCTCAAGATGGACTTGATGACACCAAGTACATGGATGAATGGCTTGGTTTTTTTAATAGAGTAGGGAGGGAATTGCAGCACCTAGTACTAAAACGGAAACAAATTAAATTAAATATACTGAATGAAAAAATTAGGACAATACAGGAGAAGTTGGAGCCTATCAAAGATTCCACTACAATGAAAGATTTTAATGTTAATATGAAGAAGAAACTGGAAAAGATTGATCGGGACACCCAAAAAAGAAAGGTAAAGAAATTTAACAGAGATTCTAATGATTTTAAAACCAACAACATTTATGCCTGGCAAAGTGTGAATATATCTAGTGATGAGACTACTGGTGAAAATGTGGTAGTAAGAAACATCGCCCCTGTTCCCAAGAAGGATCCACCTAAATCTAATGGGAATAAAGGGACAACTAACAGAGGTGACCAGAAAACATTAAATCAACCTCGAGTTAATGGTACACAGGCACCTAAAGGAGGTCAATATGGAACTCAGTATGGATCTCCAGGTCCTCAATACCTAGAGAGAGGTAGTTACCAAGGAAATCCAAACTACCAATCACCACGACCATCACAACAATATGGGAGAAGTGTCCCCCTTAATTACTACCCCCAACAGGAATTCCAACAATGGCAACAATACCCACCTCCGGAATACCAACAAGGTTCGGGGTATATACCGAACCTTTAATAGGTTTCAACCTTTAGTAGAAGAAAATCATGTGGGTTATTATCAACCACCTTTTTTAGGGTATCAGGGGAGGGGAGGGAGGGGAGGAATACCGAAGAGGAATCTCCATTATGTCAACAACAGAGGAGGAGGGGGCAGAGGGGGGCCTCAAAACCTCCCACACAGGGATTCAATACCGCTTCAAAGAGAAGAAGGGGATGTAGGGCTGGTAGACGCAAACAATCCCAAAAAAAGAATGAGGAACAATTAGTTACAGGAATTTATAATCTTAGTAAAGTAACTTTAGGCCCTAAAGAATTGAATATACTGATCACAGGTTTGAAATGCGCACCAAGGAGGATGATGAATAAATTCGACATCTATATTGATACGCATAAATTCATAAGGACCATGAATATGAAAAAATATTTCTTGAGCCACCCTGTTGAGTCTAGTATGAGAAGTTCACTAGCTCCCATCCGGATAGATAGTGGTCTAAAAAATAGATCCATATTTAACCCGCAAATCTCGAGCAATCATTTTGTTGAAGTATTCAAACAGATGGTTCTCAAGGATATTGAGGATCTGCCTCAGAAGAAGCTTATAAATCCTCAGTATATAAGGGAGGGCATTAAATCTTTGGAGAAAAATAAGGACATCATTATCCGCCCCGCGGACAAGGGAGGAGGGGTAGTAGTAATGGATAGAACATTTTACCAGGATCAATTATCAGAACTATTGGGAGACCATTTAACTTATAGAAGATTGGTGTCTGATCCAACTGAATCCTACAAATGCCAATTAGAAGCATTGGTGGAATGGGGCTATCAAATAGACGCCATCAATCAAAAAGAGAAAAGATATTTAACTCCTTCGGTTTGTAGGATTCCAGTGATTTACACACTACCGAAAATCCATAAAAATGCAGTCACACCTCCGGCCCGACCCATAGTTAATGGGATTGGATCAGTTACTGCCAGACTAGGGGAATACCTTGATAAGTTCCTCCAACCAAGCGTACGAATAACTAAAGCATATTTAAAAGACACATCTGATTTGTTATTATCCTTGGAGAAGGTGAACATCAAACCTAACTCTGAAATTTTTCTAATAACAGCGGATGTTACATCTCTATATACTATTATTCAACATGAGGACGCGGCTCTGGCACTGAATTGGGCATTAAGCAAGAGAGAAGACATCCCACATACACAAAAAAGATTTTTGGGACATGTCTTGGATTTTTGTATGACACACAATTACTTTTGGTTTAATGGTTTTTTCTTTTCCCAACAGGTTGGCGTGGCTATGGGAGCTAAGTTTGCTCCCAGCCTAGCCAACCTGTTCATGTCAGAATGGGAGGATAAATTTATTTTTAGGAACCAGAAGCCACAGATGATCTTTTACCGACGGTTCATAGATGACCTGTTGATGATTTGGGAAGGACCGGAGGAACCTCTTAAGAAATACCTGGATGCTCTGAACAATAATAATAATAATATTAAATTGGAATATACTATGAGCAAGAAATCTGTAAATTTCTTAGACGTAACTATTGAGAATATGGGTGATAGTTTGAAGACCAAAGTCTTCTTCAAACCCACTGATCGGAATAGTTATTTATCGATCTGTAGTGGGCACCACCCTGCTTGGATTAAAAATATTCCAAAAGGACAAGTCTTAAGAGTACGTCGCAATTGCACGGAAGAAAGCGACTTCAGGATACAAGCAAACATACTGAAGGAGAAGTTTACACAGAAAGGTTATTCGGATGAGGTGTTGGAAGATACTATACAACAAGTGGCGACACTCCCTAGAAATTTATGTTTCAAAAAGAAGGAAAATCAGAACGAGACTAATCATCACCAATGGGCTTTCCTAACAGGGTTTCATGTGCAATATAAAGACATTGAATCAATTTTTAGGAAACATTGGTACATCCTGAGTAGAGATAGGCATTTGGGACAAGTCCTCCCCTCACAACCAAAGTTTATATATAGAAGGGCCCCGAATTTTGGGGATCGGGTTGTTAAAAAAATTTTGGACCCCCCAGGTCAGCAAACTCTAAAAATTGACCTCAAAGGTTTCTTCCCGTGCAGGAGATGTATCTGCTGTAGGACTGTAAAAGTACACAATAGGGGGAAGAAACAAATTATGAGCACTGATCAAAAAGTTTTTGATATTGAGGAATTCATCACATGTAATTCCTCACATGTTGTGTACCTGTTATGGTGCCCATGTGGGTTATTATATGTGGGTAGAACAAAGAGATTATTAAGAGTTCGTATCTCTGAGCATTTAACCAATATCAAAAATGGATTTAAATATCATAGCGTGTCAGTACATTTTAAAGAGAAGCATAATCAGGACCCTTCTTTAGCCCAGTTTTGTGGCATTGATTGTGTTTACCCAACTTGGAGGGGATCTAATAGGGTCAGGGATCTCTCACAACGTGAAACCAAGTGGATTTTTCTTTTAAAGTGCCTCTCTCCCCGGGGGTTAAATGTGGAGGTGGATTTGAACTGCTTCATAAATGATTTTTAAGAGTGTTTGTGGGTAGGTTCAATCACATGATAACCAGGATCAATGGGGAGGGTTAGGCATTTAAGTTCAGTTCTTCTTCATAAAATATATATAATTATTAATTTTAAATAATTTTAAACTTTTTAATTATAATAATTAATAGTGCATTGCTATTTAATGTTATCTATTAATGTATATTTCTCATTTTATTAATATAACTCCATATTTTATTGTCCTATTTGTTCCATTCATATAGCTATCAACCAGTTATGATAGTAAGGATGGATATCATTTTGATATGTGTACCAAGAATTGGTTAATGATTTTATCTAAAATTATTGTGACTAATATTGGTAATATGTGGTAATGTACTAGAGGCAGCAATTATTAGATGTTTTTATTTAATAATGTATGTTTAAATAGCTTTGGTTATGAGCTGATATTATAGTGTTTATAATATGTAGAATTTGTATTCAGTTTTTTTAGATATGCTTCAATGCGCATATTAAGTATAGGGCAGGTAGTGGGAATTCAGCCTCCTAATATATGTGCATGTGAATGAGGGCTACGGGGACACTCGATCAGCGTGAGTATTAATTACGACACTTCCGCCCTTGAGTGCAGGATCCCCTGTTCAGCACTTCCGCCCGTCCATGACGTGACGCGCATGCGCAATATCTTTGAACCAACTCCGACGAATTACAGATGTGGGTATAAAGGGGAGTCCATTACGGAGTGTAGCCAATCCCATGATTAAGTCCATCGTGATGAAACATGTCGGGGCGTGGCTACATTGCGATCGTTTGAGTGCTTGAACCATCGTGAAGGAGTGACGTGTGACGTGTTACGCATCCAGCCACAGTAGGAAGCGAGGGATCGTATATGGGAAGCGAGCGGTGAGAGCGTTCATATTAGAATTGATCACTGCTGATCCTGGGTCCGCCGTGACCATCCTTCACTGACTGTAGTTGTCTGGATGTTTTTGGTGTGCATAACGGCTTGCTTTCATAATTTTCTTGTGAGTGTAACTTTTGAAGGTTTTTTATTGATTAAACTGGTTTTACGATATCACACTATTGTGCACCTTATATTTTTTTGTTACACATATACGGAGCCACCTGGAGGACACTTTATGAAGTGCATCATCTGGTTTTCCATTGAAAGGATTGTTGCTTTGCTTGCACGCCGAACACGCGAGTGTGAGGCATATTTTTTTGGTGAGTGTTTTATCTGAAGGGAGAGGTCTCACTGAACACTTGGGTGTGGTGGAAGAAATGAAGATTGAAGACACTGATTATTAATTTATGAACTTTAAACACTATTGTCACTTCATGCACGGGTTCTTGCTGATTTAGAGTGACTGGATTAATATATTTTTTTTTCAGCCATAATCTGATTTATATTTATTGGAGTAGTTTATGTATTTAGTTACATGTTTTTGCGCCACTTATAATAATATGTTTTCAGTTTAGATCATCATCATTATTATATTGTACACAGTTTGATTATTTAAGGTGGCAGCATTATAGATTTACTTTTCATTTGGATGTATATGTTAGTACCAGTGTGCCTAAGTGTACGAAGTTATCCAACATATTCATCACTTGATATATTTTTATTTATATATATTTTTTTA
Source organism: Rana muscosa (assembly GCA_029206835.1). Classification (NCBI taxonomy): domain Eukaryota; kingdom Metazoa; phylum Chordata; class Amphibia; order Anura; family Ranidae; genus Rana; species Rana muscosa. The sequence continues at coordinate 872,698,638 of CM055116.1, read as the reverse complement.
TTTTTATTTTCATCCTGAAGCGCAGTGGGGATATCAATAGGGCACATTTTTTGATTTCCACTTATTCATATATATGTGTATATGTTTGTATTTGCTTTTTAGGGTAAACTCTCTTGGGCCTGCTCCAACTCCTTTGGTCAGGGGCGACCCTTACGGGACTTCCCGTCCATGTTTCCCCACTCCTTTTGGATGTTATCCTATAACATGTTTCTAGCCACAAATGGTGTATTGGGTCAAATCAATGACAATCTCTTCTGTTAAATTCACTCTGTTTGGCCCATGTTATTGTCTTACTGCTATACTGTTATTCTGGCTTGTATACTTGGAGGTTGATTGAGAAGTGGGTCATTTTCATACCGGCCTCAAGAATGTCTTGGAACTTGTGGCCCCTAGGAAGTTTTTTTGAGGTTGGATTGTACATTCAGAGTTTCCTTCCTGGAGAGGCACAGACAACATCCTTGATAGCGCATCGGCCTTGCCATTCCTCAATCCAGGCCAATACGAGATAATACAATTGAACCTGGAAATGAATAGAGACCAATGTGCCTGTCTAGTGTCAGGTCACCTGAAGCCACGTGACAGATGCACACCGTTGGGGTCAGAATTGCACCGCTAAGGTAGTGAACCCTATAGCTGACTGCTGCGGATGGAACACTGGGTGATTAAGGAAGGCAGGTCCACTGGAGCACTAACAGGGATCCCACAGGGAGATAGAGCTTAAGATTCCCCTGGGCGCGGAGTCTAAGATCCAGCAGGTGTTCACCAGAGCCTCTAGTGAGGATGGACTGGGCTGCAACTGGATCCAGGTCACTGCCCCCAGAGTCCCCCAGCTCACGCTCACAGTAGGCTATAGAGGATAGAGGGGAAGCAGCAGCTCAGGATACAAGAGATAGTGAGGGGATAAGCCAAACATTGGGGTGACTAGCAGACAAGGATAAACAAAGGACAAGCCAAAGGTCAAGGTCACAAGCAGACAGGGATAGTCGAGAACAAGCCAAGATCGGTAAAACAGAGACATACAACACACACTGCAAGCAGGAACCCAAACACACAATAGCTTAACAAACAACGTTGATCAGCCCGGCTGGCTTGCATTGCACAGGTTAATATAGTGTTCCCTGATAGGGCCTGAGGTGGAGCCATGCTTGGAGGAGAGATTATTTAAGCAGCCAGGTGAGAGTGGCTGGCTTCTAAGGTGAACACATGGAGAAGGGATAAGCTGAGAGACAAACATTACTGCATAACCATGACATCTAGAAGACAATCTCTGGGCATAACAAATGAATTCCAAATTTGTATGATCAGTGAGAACAGTAACAGGATGATTAGCCCCTTCCAACTCTTTATTTCCAGTGTCATAATTCCTTTGGATGAAGCTACATCTTTTCTCCACTTTGCTGAGAAAGGATAGCTCCCACAGCTGAGTCTGAAGCATCCACTTCCACGATAATAGGTAGTTCAGGGTCGGAATGAACCAATACCGGTGCAGAAGTAAAAAGAGTCTTGAGCTTACTAAAAGCATTTTGTGTCCTCAGGTGACCACACAAAGGGCACCCCTTTTTTGCCAGCTGTGTAATTGGTGCTATCAACTTAGATACGTTTTTTTAATGAATTTTGTGTAGAAGTTGGCAAACCCAACAAATCGTTGTACTTCCTTAATGTTTTTAGTGGCTGGCCAATCTACCACTGCTTTGATCTTCTCTGGATCCATGCTCACTCCTTCAGGGAAATAATATTCCCCAAGAACTGGATCTTGGTTAATTTAAACTCACATTTCTCAAGTTTGATGTAAAGTCAATTCTTCCTTAATCTTTCAATGACAGGGCAAATATACTTGCGATGCTCCTCCAGGTTATCGGAAAAGATGAGAATATCATCCAGATAGGCAATCGCAAACAGGTCCAAAAGATCTCAAAAAACATTGTTGATGAAGTGTTGGAAAGTTGTGATGGTGTTGCAAAGGCCAAAAGGCACAAATAAGGACTCAAAATGCCCATACTGTATCTGGTTCTAAAGGTGGTTTTCCATTCATCTCCTTGATGAATGCGGACAAGGTTATATGGCCCCTGAAAGTCTTGTTTTCTAAAGATTTTAGCAGAATGGAGTGTTTCCAACATTTCAGAGATCAAGGGGAGTGGATAAGGTTTTTTTTAATAGTGACCTCATTCAAGTCCTTGTAATCGATGCGCGGACGCAAGGAGGAGTCTTTCTTTTCGACAAATAACTGCAGGAGATGTTGAGTGTCTGATAAAGCCCTTCTCTAAATTCTCAGCAAACCCCTCACTGAGCATCTTTAATTCAGGTTATGACAGATTGAAAAGGTGGCCAAAGGTTTTTTTTGCCCCTTGGAGCAGCTCAATGGGACAATCATATGAGCGATGAGGCAGTAATTGATCGGCATTCTTATTATCACAGACATCCTGGAACTCATGGTATTGTGGAGGTAAGTTGTCATATGACTGGGTAGTTAGCACATCAACTTGTAATTCCTTGATCAGGGGAGAACTTGTTTTACAAGGTTCTTTATAATGTTCCTCTCAATAGGGGGATGCAAAATTTATAGTCCATTCTCCCCAATTGATGGAGGGATTAGAATAGAATAAAAAACCAAGGAATGCCCAGAATGACAGGAAATTTGGGTGAGGTAATCAGCTGTAAGCTGATAGTCTCACAATGGCCAGCATCAAATTGGAGTACCAGAAGAACCGTTTCATGGGTAACAAGCCCTGATGATAAAGATTAACCATCAACAGTCTCCATATCAATAGGAACAGATTTATTTCTTGTTTGAATATTATTGCTTTAGGAGAACTCTATGTCCATAAAATTATCACCAGCCCCAGAGTAGCAGAGCTGGGAATTTCTTGGCCCTCAGTGATAAATTTGATAGGGATGACAAAATGAAACAGTGATGAATTAACTTTATTTTCTTCATGGATTAATGGGGAGATAGACTAGGTAATGGAATTTATTTGTTCGGGCACTATAACATAAGTAATTGTTCTTTTAACTTTTAACTTTGTTGGGACAAATAACTTCAGAGTCCTCACAATATAGACACAAGTTCTCAGAGTATCTTATCTCTTTCTCCTGGGTGGAAATAGATCATTAATAGCATCAACCTGCATGGGTTTGGAAGTGTTAGATTCCAGATAAACTTTTGGATCCTTTTCAACAACCTGACTAGCAGAGAAATGCATGCCTCCATTACTTCCAGATAGTCCCAGTCTCTCCTTCCTACTTTCTGTAAGTCTCTGATCAATTTGTCAAAAGAAGAGAATAAGGTTGGTGGGACTTTAAATAAGGCATGTCTGTGCATTTAATAGATTGGATAAATGACGTGTTTTCAATAGTAAAATTTGATGTTGGTATGATGTTATGTGGTGGCCCCGCAAATAAATGTAGAGCCAACCACAATCATCGGACCAATGCATGTAAACCGTTTGATTATAATAATTAGAGATTAATGGTAGTGATAGCAATAATGCATCACCACTAATAATGTTAATACTCATGATAATTGTAAAAATAATAATGATACTCATATAAATATGATAATAATAATGATAATAACATTAACTCTAATATCAATATGCTTTAATCAAAGACACATTAATTCGTAGTCAAATGATAAAAGACATTATTAGGTACAGAAATAATACATTGATAATCAAAAGCGGGCATATGTAAAAATCACATAGACATGATCAACAACGCAGATACATAATCACATAATACATCCGATATACACCTCGATATATAACATTGTGGTAAAAATATTGCATTAAAAATCCATGGTTATGACAAGCTTGTCAGGGCACCCTTGTTGGAGACTCTACGCGTTTCGTAGCCTAAAGCTACTCATCAGGAGTATGATACCAAGATTTAACTATGATTAAAAAAGAGGGGGACCGTTAGCATGTAATGTCCTAGAGGGGGGCACAACTATGGAAAAGGGACCGAATTTATTAATCAAACACTTACGATTAGGCCCATGGACTGGGTCCACAACCAAGGTGGAAAGATCAGGCATCCGGACAAATTGTCTCACCCGGGGCTGAGACGGGGTGACCCCACCCCCATTCCCCCGTGTAGAATCATGGAAAGTTCTGAAGTTAAACCAGTTTATCATTTGACTACGAATTAATGTGTCTTTGATTAAAGCATATTGATATTAGAGTTAATGTTATTATCATTATTATTATCATATTTTTATGAGTATCATTATTATTATTACAATTATCATGAGTATTAACATTATTAGTGGTTATGCATTATTGCTCTCACTACCATTAATCTCTAATTATTATAATCAAACAGTTTACATGCATTGGTCCGATGCTTGTGGTTGGCTCTACATTTATTTGCAGGGCCACCACATAACATCATACCAACATCAAATTTTTCTATTGAAAACACGTCATTTATCCAATCTATTAAATGCACAGACGCGCCTCATTTAAAGTCCCACCAACCTTTTTCTCTTCTTTTGACATATATATATATAAAGGGATGGAGGCGCGCACGTGCTGGTTGTGGCCGGTCACACTTATTTTTAGACTAGCTCTGATCAATTTGGATACATAATTGGATGAAAGCCTCAAGGTCATTAGGAGTCTCCACTCTGGCGAGCTCATCTTTTACCTGTTCAGAGAGCCCTAGGTGGAACTGACACTTTTGCGCTGCTGAGTTCCAGGTGCTATCTGCGATCCAATGTCTGAATTCTGCTGTGTACTCAGCAACAGAGTGCCTACCCTGCTGCAAACAATGCAACTTTCCTTCAGCAGTAGCGCAGCGGTTGGGACAGTCAAAAACCTGGTTCATCGCGGTCACAAAAGTCTCAAAATTATTGGCGCTGTCTTGTTCTTTATATGTGGAGGCCAAAGCTAGAGCTTCCTCAGTCAGGAGGTTGATAACAAACATTACCTTCTTTTTCAGAAGGAAATGCAGCAGGTTGCATGTGGAAATAAATGCGACATTGGTTAAGGAAACCTTTGTAATGACGACGGTCTTCATTGAACTTGAGTGGTAGAGGCATACGTGCGTTAGCATCATATCAGGAATTTAAGTCTAGCAAATGTCTTTGCAGAGCATAGATTTCCTCCTGTTGCCCTTTTACCACACTTTCCAGTTTGGAAATTGTTTCTTGGTAGGTAACGCCAAACTTTTGAAGCTCTGCAATTTGCTGCCTAAAAAGAGTCACAGCATTTGCTATAGTGACCTCCATGTTTGGGCCAGATTATTCTGTCAAGATCAGGGGTCAGGCATGAAGATCAGTTGCTACTGCAGTAGCGGAACTTCCACCGACCAGCAGGATAGCTACACAGGCAGTCACCCTGGTGAATGATGCGGGGTCACCTGAGATGCCCCAGAGCTCCTGAATGTGGAGATGGATTTTGCAGCATGTTAGTACCATGTCACAGTCCTCAGGATCCCCCTACCAGGAGGTGAGCAAGCCAGGGTCCAGTAGCGGATAAGCAGGAAGGGATCAAACAGAAGCATAGTCAGTAAACAAGCCAAAAGGTCAGTAAGGAGTAGTGGCAGGTTGGGATCAGGCAGAAGCATAGTCAAGAAACAAGCAAAGGGTTGAAAACGAGTGGTAGCAAAATATGGACAGTAACAGGGAAGACAGGAGCGAGATACTGGCTGTGGCTGGAGACAGCACAGTACTCTGGCAAACAGGAAGTGCAGAGACATGGCTTAAATCAGGAAGTTCATGGGAGGAACAAAGAGTTCAGGGTTCAAGACAGGATCATTCAAGGAAACTGTCCAGCATTCCAGGTAGCTCAGCAAGAAGAGACATTACCTGCCAGGGCATAGGTTTCCGGGTTCAAATCAAGGCCCTGACACTTAGTTATCGTTAGAAAACCTAATTTATATGGTATTTGGTGGTTATGAAGGGGTTTGGTCCTCTGATTGGCTAGATGACTTTGATTGACAGCAGTGGGAGCCAATGGCGCAGCTGTTGCGTCTCAGCCAATCAGGAAGGAGAATCTCGGACAGCTTAGACATTCGTGGACATCACTAGACAAAGAGGGACCTTAGGTAAGTGTTAGGGGGGCTGAGGGGGGCTTCTGCACACAGAAGGCTTTTTATCTTAATGCATAGAAGTGCCCATTAGTGCCACCAATCAATGCCACCAATCACTGCACATCAGTGACACCAATCATTATCCATCAGTGACACCAATCAGTGTCTATCAGTGACACCAATCCCTGTTCATCAGGGCTGCCCATCAATGCCCATCATTGCCTCCCATCAGTGCTGCCCATCAGTGCTGCCTATCCGTGCCGGCTATCAGTGCCCACCAGTGCCGCCTATCAGTGCCCACCAGTGCCACCTATCAGTGCCCACCATTGCCACCTATTATTGCTCATCAGTGCCACTTATCAGTGCCACCTATCAGTGCCCATCAGTGCAGCATATTAGTGCCTCCTTATCGGTGCCACCAAATAAGTGCCCATAAGTGCCGCCTCATCAGTGCCCATCAGTGCAGCCTCATCAGTGCACATCAGTGAAAATCAGGAGAACATTTACTTATTTACAAAATTTACTGACAGAAACAAAGAAAATCTTTTTTTTTTCAACATTTTCTGCTTTTTTTCTTTTTTTTGTAAAAAATAAAAAACCCAGCAATGATTAAATACCACCAAATGAAAAGCTCTAGTTGTGTGAAGAAATTTATTAAAAATAAATTTGGGTACAGAGTTGCATGACCACGTAATAGTCATTCAAAGTGTGAAAGCTGAAAAATTTCCTGGACTGGAAGGGGGTGAAAGTGCCCTGTGTTGATGTGGTTAAGGAAGTCCTCCCTCAGGTTAGCAGGTTTAACAGATTCACTGATGGTTTGCACTTTCCCATTGATCCACCTGAAACTTTCTTTTAGGTCTACTAGGAAGGTTTTCAAGAAACACGTTGGCCCCTCAAGGAAATTAGTGAGATTACTAACAGAGCTCTCCCCAAAAGAAACCATGCGTCCCATGCTGGTCACTTGGCAAACATCCATATTCATATCAGGTATATTGTGCATCATAAATGTCCAGTCCCAAGTCATCCTGAATAGGCAAATGGCTTTAAAGTGTCAGCTTTAAAGTGGGCTAAAATATGTTGTCATAGATGAAGATTTTGCTGGCTGAAGTAGAGCCCATAAAATAAACTAGTATACACTACACAGTTAGTGTAATCAACTCTATTAGAGTTCTGTGGGCACTTATTATTATTATACAGGATTTATATAGCGCCAACAGTTTGCACAGCGCTTTGCAACATGAGGGCAGACAGTACAGTTACAATACAATTCAATACAGGAGGAATCAGAGGGCCCTGCTTGTTAAAGCTTAGAAGGGATGGTCAAGTGAAACAAAAGGTAATAACTGTAGGGTAGGGATGAACTTCGAGTTCAAGTTGAACCCATGTTCGACTCGAACATCGCCTGTTTGGCTGTTCGCTGAATTTCAAACATTATGGGCCGTTCGCGCCAAATTTGAGTGGCGGGTCACGGCCCATAATTCACTGCGGCATCGCTGTGCATTGCTGGCTGATGATTGGCCAAGCATACACTATGACCCACATGCTTTGGCCAAGCACAGCGAGCAAAAAACGGAGAGCCATAATTGGCCAAAGTCAGGGTGGCTTTGGCCAATTATGTCTCAGGGGGTTTAGTACACGCCCCGCACTATATAAGGCCGCCTCCGTGGCGGACTTGTGTAGTGTGTTGCGGTGGTTAAAGAGAGAGGTTAAAGAGAGAGAGACAGTGTAATTTGATTTGATTTAGATAGAGCAGGCAGGCGAGTCAGTTAGCTGCAGTTACAGTGTGTAGAGGATATATATGCATCCTAGGTGTTGTATATATATTTATACACTGTATTCAGTTTAGCTAGATCCGTTCCTGTTATTCTCTATACTGACAGGCAGGCAGGTGATTGTGCTAGCTGCAGTGTTTCACTTAGTGTACTGTGTCCTTTGCACAGTGTGCACCAAAAGCTTACCTGAATACATTTGCTGGTGTTCTGATACAAATACAGGCAGGGAGCTTCAGTATTTTGCTTTAGTGTCCTTTGCACAGTGTGGACCTAAAGCTTACCTCAATACAATTGCTGGTGTTCTGATACAAATACAGGCAGGGAGCTGCAGTATTTTGCTTTAGTGTCCTTTGCACAGTGTGCACCTAAAGCTTACCTCTACAATTGCTGCTGTTCTGATACAAATACAGGCAGGGATCTTCAGTATTTAGCTTTAGTGTCCTTTGCACAGTGTGCACCTAAAGCTTACCTCTACAATTGCTGCTGTCCTGATACAAATACAGACAGGGATCTGCAGTATTTTGCTTTAGTGTCCTTTGTACAGTGTGCACCTAAAGCTTACCTCTACTATTGCTGCTGTTCTGATACAAATACAGGCAGGGAGCTGCAGTATTTTGCTTTAGTGTCCTTTGCACAGTGTGCACCTAAAGCTTACCTCTACTATTTCTGCTGTTCTGATAAAAATACAGGCAGGGAGCTGCAGTATTTTGCTTTAGTGTCCTTTGCACAGTGTGCACCTAAAGCTTACCTCAATACAATTGCTGGTGTTCTCATACAAATACCACAGGCAGGGAGCTGCAGTATTTTCAGTTAGTGTACTGTGTCCTCTGCACAGTGTGCAACTATAGCTAACTGAAGACAATTGCTTGTGTTCTTATACTAATAGTACTACAGGCAGTTGATTCTGCTAGCTGCAGTATAATCAGTATATACATACATCCCAGCTTTGTGCAGCTACATCTCCCTGCAGGCCATTATTATGTCTGGAAGGCAAACAAGGAGAGGCAGACAGTCACAAGCCAATAAAAGAGGGCAAGCAGGCTCTGTGTCTAGAGGCAACAGTGCTGATCGTGGGAACGGTGCATCCTCATCAGCACGTGGCTGTGGGACGCGCTTGTCCTTCTTTTCGGCAGCTGGCCATGTTGAGCCGCAACATGCTGAAGACTTGGTAGAGTGGATGACCAAGCCGTCCTCATCCTCCTCATCCTCTCTCACCCAGGCTCAGGGTACTTTGTCTGGCAAAGCAGCTGCCAAAGCGGCCTCTTCCCTCGGCTCAATGGCATCAGTCACTCCTTCCCTAGCCCCACGATGTCCTCCTGAGGAGTCCCCGAACTGTTTGACCACAGTGTTGGGTATATGCTCTAGGAGGATTCCCAGCGTTTTGAAGGCTCCGATGATGGTACCCAGCTAGAGGAAGGCAGTAACATGAGCCCAGAGAGAGGGGGTGCCCAACAAGGACAGCAATCTGGCAGTAATGTTCCCCAAGCTGCAGCATACTGCCAGATTTTTACCAGTGATGAGGAGGGAGGGGATGATGAGGTCACTGACTCCACGTGGGTGCCTGATAGGAGAGAGGAGGAGGAGGAGGAGGCACATTTCCAATGAGGCAGGATGCCCTCAAGGGGCCAGCGTAAGGGCAGCCAACCGACTGCATCACATCGCAGTGTTCCGCATGTTCAGGGCGCTGCTGTCTCTGAGCGTTAGTCCAAAAGTTCTTTGGTGTGGGCCTTTTTTGCAACATATGTCTGAACCATGTGCTTGACCAGACATATGTCGACCTGCCATGCAGTCCGTTGGCAAGCATACAAAAAAGACCCACACCAAAGAACAAAGCGGACCTCTCCTTGCTCTTCTTCAGCTGGGATCGCCAACCCTACTATACCCTCAGTCCTCTCTGAAACCTGCACTGAGAGGAATGAAGGTGTAGAATTAGATGTGTCACAGCCAAGTACTTGCGGGCAATCTGCTATCGGTACACAGACGTCAGATTGTACCAGGCAAATTTCCCTGCCCCAGCTGCTGCACCGCCAAAAGAAGTTTGCTCCCAGCCATCCACATGCCCAGCGGTTGAATGCTAGCTTGGCTAAATTGCTAGCACTTCAACTGCTGCCTTTTCAGTTGGTATACCTTGCCCCTTCCGTGAGTTTGTGGAATGTGCGGTTTCTCAGAGGCAGGTTCCCAAACGCCACTTTTTCTCACGGAAGGCGATTCTGGGTTTCTACCGGCATGTGGAAGGCAATGTCTTGGCCTCGCTGGACAGGGCGGTCAGCGGTAAGGTGCATATTACCACTGACTCATGGTCCAGCAGGCATGGACAGGGACGTTACCTATCTTTCATGGCGCATTGGGTGACTCTGCTGGCAGCTGGGAAGGATGCAGGACAAGGTGCCGTAGTGTTGGAGGTTGTTCCGCCACCACGCCTCCAAAATGCTAATACTGGTGATTCTGACACACCGCTCTCCTCCACCCCCTCCTCTTCTTCTTCCTCCATGGTCTCTTCCTGTGCTTTTTCCTCGGTACCAGCGGTGCTCCGTAGGCGTTCAAGGGGCTACGCAATTACGCAGGCAAAAAGATGCCATGCGGTGCTTGAGCTGGTGTGCTTGGGGCACAGGAGCCACACTGGGGCAGAGATTATGTCAGCTCTGCAAGGGCAGGCTCAGAGGTGGTTGACACCATGCCAGCTCAAGCCAGGAATGGTGGTTTCCGACAATGGCACCAACCTCCTCTCCGCCCTCCGACAGGGACAACTGACCCATGTGCCCTGTTTGGCTCACGTCCTTAACTTGGTGGTGCAGCGGTTCTTGGGCAGGTACCCGGGCTTACAGGAGGTCCTGAAGCAGGCCAGGAAACTCTGTGGGCATTTCCGCCGGTCATATAATGCCAGTGCTCGGCTGGCTGACCTGCAAAAGGAATACAACCTGCCCAAGAACCGCCTAATCTGTGACATACCTACCAGGTGGAACTCTACGTTGGCCCTGCCGCAGCGGCTGCACACGCAGCAGAGGGCCATCAATGAGTATCTGTTGCAATATGGCACCAGGACAGGGTCAGGGGAGCTTGGATTTTTTTCCCCACACCAGTGGGCCATGATCAGGGATGCATGCTCTGTCCTGGCACCATTTGAGGAAGCCACGAGGATGGTGAGCAGTGATAGTGCATGCATCAGTGACACTGTCCCTCTTGTCCACCTATTGGAGCACACGCTGCGTGGAATAATGGACAGGGCATTAGAGGCAGAACAGAGGCAGGAAGAGGAGGACTTCCTTACCTCTCAAGGCCCCTTACCTCTCAAGGATCATGTCGTCCTGAGTGATCTAGAAGACTCTGGACCGAAGGATCCTCGTATTCATGCTATCAAGGAGAGGGATCATTACTGGCTGACAACCCTCCTTGATCCACGGTACAAGGGTAATGTTGCAGACCTTATCTTGCCGTCGCAGAGGGAGCAGAGGATGAAGCATCTTCGGGAGGCCTTGCAGAAAGGTCTGTTCAACGTGTTCTCAGAGACTGGGAGGTTACAAATTCCTGGTCCTGGACAACGTGTTGCTAAGGCTTCGGTCATTCAAAGAAGGAGTGGTAAAGGTGGCCGTCTGACCGATGTGTTCAGATAATTTTTTAGTCCGCAGTCCCAAGGTATGATCGGTTCCAGCAACCATCGCCAGCGTCTGGTTTATATGGTGCAGGAATACCTAGGGGCAAGATCAGACTTGGACACCTTTCCCACCGAAAATCCTCTGGGTTATTCGATCTTGAGGATGGATCACTGGCCAGAGCTTGCACAGTATGAAATTGAGCTACTGGCCTGTCCTGCATCCAGCATTCTTTCGGAACGTACATTCAGTGCTGCTGGAGGCTTTGTAACCGATCACAGGGTGCGCCTGTCCACCGACTCGGTCGATCGACTGACCTTCATAAAAATGAATCAGTCTTGGATCACCACCAGCTACCAAGCACCTGATGCTGATGTAACAGAATATTTTTATTTGAAATGTCAGATCCCTTCAAGACTGCCTATGCTGATGCAGAGTGACTATCCTGTTATGCTGAGTGACTATCCTCTTCCTCCTCAATGATCATGCTGATAGCATGTAAGAAAATGTTTGTTTCTGGGCACCATCACCAGTGGCTTAGGCCCAGTTTTTCAGCCCCTGTTTAACAGGGGCGTGTAATTACAATTTTTAATACAATACTTTGCAGCAGGGCTCATTCCTGCACTCCAACTAGAGTATCTGTGAGGGGTTGCAGTGTTGTGGCACCAGCACCAGTGCCTAAGGCCCAATTTTTCTGCCCCTGTTTAACAGGGGCGTGTAATTAAAATTTTTGATGCAATACTTTGCAGCAGGGCTCATTGCTGCGCTCCAACTACAGTATCTGTGAGGGGTTGCAGTGTTGTGGCACCAGTGCCTAAGGCCCAATTTTTCAGCCCCTGTTTAACAGGGGCATGTAATTACAATTCTTGATCTAATAATTCACAGCAGGGCCCATTCCTGCGCCCACCAAGAGTAACTGTGAGGGCTTACAGTGTTGTGGCAACCCCACCACCACCAAAGGCCCAATTTTTCTGCCCCTGTTAAACAGGGGCATGTAATTACAATTCTTGAATTTAAATTTTAAAGCTGGGCCCATTCCTGCGCCCACCAAGAGTAACTGTGAGGACTTAAAGTGTTGTGGCACCAGCACCACCACCAAAGGCCCAATTTTTCCTACCACTGTTCAACAATGGCATGTAATTACAATTCTTGATATAATAGTTCACAGCAGGGTGTTCCAGCACCCACCAAGAGTAATTGTGAGGGCTTACAGTGTTGTGGAAACACCAACACCTAAGGGCCAAATTTCTGCAGAGTATATACGGCAGGCCCCTACTTTCAAACATCCAACTTACAAACGACTCCTGCTTGCAAACATAAGGAGACAACAGGAAGTGAGAGGAAATCTACCCCTAGGAAGGGAAATTCTCTCCTGTAAGAGTTAATATCGGAAAAAGGTGTCTCCTCTCCACTGATGCTTTATCACCAATCCTTGTTTCACTAAAAACCCAAATTTTTCAAAAAACATTTGTCATTGGGACGGTAAGTGAGGTGAAATGTTCTGAACAGGTGCACAGACAGCAAAACAAATGTTACAGGGGTGATAACCCTTCCCTATATTTTCCAAAAAGCTTACAAATAGATTTTTGGGCTGGAGCTACACTTAAAAATTGTACCTGTTCCAAATTACAAACAGATTCTACTTAAGAACAAACCTACAGTCCCTGTCTTGTTTGCACCGCAAAATACACAATGAGGTAAAAGGCAAGCTATCTCGAACCCTACATACGTGTATGCTAGCAAAATACAGTTGATTAATAGGAGCCAACATTATAGTAAGGGAGTGTATAGGAGAGGCTGTGAGATGGGTTATCTAAATTGTGAATCTTATTGTTGTGGCGGAGTCCAGTAGATCCATTTTTTATGGAAGGTTTGCATACTGTCTGAGAGTGTGTGATGGATCCTCTCAGACAGTCTAAGTGCATCCATCCTGGATAAGACCTGGGACCAAGGTAGGTTATGTGTTTTCCAGTTTAAAGCTATCATTCATTGGATGGAGCTTATCAGTGAATGAAGCAGTCTATTGCATGGTGGGGGCATATATCTGGTATCTCAGCATATAGTATGCAAACTTGTGGTGAGAGGGTGATTTTCATTTTGAAAGTAGATTCAAGTTTAGTTGTAGTTGCCTGCCATATGGGTTCTAAAAGTTTACAGCTCCAAAAGATATGAAGGTAATCCTCTGAAGCAGACAGGGGAAGCAGGTGTCATATACCATCTAGTAACCAGTTTTAGTGGGGATTCTCTGAAAGCTGCTGCACGATTGCTTTCGCGTAGGTTGTCTATCATCTTATACCAAGTTTCTATGGGGAAAGAGAAGTCTAGGTCAGCCTCCCATCGTAGCATTGGAGCCGATTTCTCCGGTTGATGTAAGTTATTTAAAATATTATATATTTGTGAAATTATTCCCTTGTCTCTAGAGGAGGAGATACAGATGTGTTTGATTACAGTACTAGGGGGTTTAATAGTCAGAGAGTAGTGATTAGCAAAAAAGTCCTGAATTTGGAGATATTGAGGAGTTCTGAGGAGTGGAGTTTATACCAGGATTGTAGAGATGTGAAAGAGGGGAATTTCATATTTATTACTAAAGATTTAAGTGTAATTAGATCATTTTGAATCCAGTTGTAGAATAGAATGTTATCTGGGTATGCGGGAGTGAATCTAGGATCTCCTAGGTATGAGGCTAATGGAGGGGTTTCTGATGTGAAATTATAAGATTCCTTGACTTTGTTCCACAGTTGTATGGAGTGAGCCACTATCATGTTTCTTTTAAGTAGAGTGTGGTGCGGTTTTGTGGTAGACCACAGAATGCCCTTTAGAAATAAGGGAGTGATAGAGGAGGACTCAAAAATCAGCCAGGGGATGTGAATGTCAGAGGAATGCCATGGAGCCATATGTGAGAGTCTGGCTGCTAGGTAATAATGCCAGAGGTGTGGGAGACCTAGACCTCCCTTGTTTTTTGAATTGTACATGAGAGTGTAGCTACATTCGGGTTTTTTGTTATTCCATATGACTCTATTGATTTCCCGTTGGAGGGCTTATATTCGTGATTTAGGGATATTGATAGGAAGTGCTCTAAAATGATAGAGGAGTTTGGGGAGGATGGTCATTTTAAAGGCACAAATCCTGCCTTAGAAGGAGATATGGTAGGAGGACCATATTTTAATTAATGAGCTTATGTGAGAGAAGAGAGGGAGATAGTTAGCCTTATATAAGAGTTTATGGGAGGATGTGATGTGTACTCCCAAATATTTAAATGAGCTAGAGGACCATATAAATTTAAGTTTTTTTGCAGAGAGGATAATAAGTTAGGTGGGCAGTTTATGGGTAAATGGTAAAGTGCGTTAAAGCCATGTATGAATTTTTCAGAGATGCCAAATTTGGGAAGGAGGTGGTTTAAATATGACCAGTTGACACTGTCAAAGGCCTTGTGTATATCAGGGCTTAGGAGGCATACGGGGCGGGAAAAAAAGGTTAGCATCTTGTACAATGTTAGTGACTAGTCTGATATTATCTATTATTTGTCTGCCTGGGATAAAGCCGGTTTGGTCTGTATGTATTAGTGTAGTGATGACAGAAGCAAGCCTGTTGGCCAAGAGTTTCCCAAACAGCTTAAGATCATTATTGAGGACTAAGATGGGACGAAACATTTGTGGCAGGGAATGAACTTTTTGAGGTTTTGGAATTAGGGAGAGATTAGCCAGCATCTCATCTGGGAAGTGGCCTCCGAGTAGGATGTGGTTAAATAACCTGGTGAGATTTGGGACCAGCAGGGTAGCAAATTTTTTTATAGTAGGATGATGAGAAACCGTCAGGACCTGGGGCTGTAGAAGTTTTAAGGGTTTTTATTATATTTGTGATTTCTATGTCTGTACAGGGTTCATTTACGGAGGAGATCTGTTGTACATTAAGTGTGGGGAGTTGAAGATTGTTCAGCCATTCTAAGGAAGAGGGGCGAGGCTGTGTTTGGGTACCCGAAAGAAGGTTTTTATAAAAGGAAGTAAAAATTTGTAAGACATCCTGGGCGTGAGTCACTAGGTTTCCTTTTTGATTACGCAGTTTATAGACATGTGAAGGATTAGAGTGATGGCTTAGTTTCCTAGCGAACATTGCTGAGGCGGAATTGCTGTGTAAGAAAAATTTAGCTTTTGAAAATCTCAATGATTTTTCAGTATCTTTTGATAATAATGTGTTCAATGCTTGGCGTTTGGTTTAAATAAGTTTGGTTTACTCAGGAGAAACTGAGTGGTTCAATTTGTTGTATAGATCATTTAATTCTTTAGTGAGACATTTTATGTCTGCTAGTTTAGCCTTTTTCCTAGCCGCAGCAATGTTGATAAGATGGCCTCTCATAACCGCTTTGTGAGCAGCCCAAATAGAGGTAGGCAGTACCTCATCGGTCTGTTGTCTGTAAAGTATTCCTCAATATGTGTACAAATCTGTTGATGAATGGAGGGATCAGTAAGGAGTTAGTCATTTAGACGCCAATTGAAGGTGGTGGGGGCTAATCCTATATGGGAGGTTTCAAAAGCAATCATGTCATGGTCCGACCATGGGCAAGGGTGGATCGAGGAATTAGCTAAAAGTATTGGCGTGCTGAATATGTAATCAAGATGAGCGTAACAATCATGGGGATGGGAGTAGTGGGTGTACGCTTTAATGCCTATATTATGTGCTCTCCAAGAGTCAATCAACTGGAGTTTGCTCAAAGATTGGTTAATAGATTTGGTAAAGGCTTTGGAGGAGGGGACTATTTTGCTTCTATCTAACGCAGGATGAGCTGCTAAATTAAAGTCTCCTCCGATTATCATATGAAGTGACCTATATTGATCTAGAGTGTCAAAAAATGTGTTAAAAAATGAGGATTGTGATTCATTCGGGGCATATACTGAAGCTATTGTAAGGGAGCGCCTATTGATACTGCCTTCCATAATGATAAAGCCGCTATCTACACCTGTATATATGTTTTGGAGCTCAAAAATGATTGAGTTACGAATGAATATAGCAACACCTCTAGATTTGTTAGCAAAAGTTGTGAAATGGAATTGGTTAAAGGTTTTGTCGAAATACTGTGGGTGATTAGCTGAAGAAAAGTGGGTCTCTTGCAACATTATAATATCAGCGCCTAGTCTCTTATAGTGTCTAAGTGGCCTTCTTGCGCTTATTGGGGGGATTAAAACCGTGGACGTTGTGAGAAAATATTTTAATGCCCATTGTTATAGGGGGAGGGTGAGCTAGGTGAGTTATACATGCTACCAGATGACCAACTAGTACAACTCATTGAGCAGGGGTACACGGTGTGCCAAAGAAGAGAGTTGAAAACCTCATCACTTATAGAAGTTTTTGCGTTTAAAACATTTGTCATAATAGAACAAAGATGTATATATGTAATACCACAACTTTTTGTCATTGTACCCGTCTCGGGTGAACCAAAGTAAGAGTATAGAGAAAGTCTTCCATTTATATTTTTAACTATAATTGTAGCCAAAAGGGCAAAAATCATAATAAACTAAAAGTAGAAAAAGAGGGGGCTAGGGGACAAGGAGTCACCTAGCCTATCAAATTCAACCTGAGGACAATTTAGTCCTGATTACACCAACGAAGCCCGCCACGTCATCCCAATGGGGTGAGGTAGCAGACCGCGGGAGTAGAATGGGGAACAAACCAGCATCGGCGGATAAGCCTGCCAACTGAATAATACATGTGTATAACAAAAAATGTACATGGTTATAAAGGTATGCAACATTATGTGACATATTACCATTAGATATAAGGGCAATTAGCTCCATAGACCAAAGGGTAAAACAGCTTGTGTGTTACTCCTAACAGAGATTATGCATCAGATCAGATGAGGTTAATAAAAAAATAATAGAGAAGAAAAAAAACATAAACTTAAAAGGGGAAAATTGCATATAAAATAGTGTGTCTCACGTGCACCCCCAGATGTCCAGCCTCAGGGGACGTATGCTTTGGAAGTCCATATCACCCTGAATTCAGACAGGAGGATGAAAGTATGTAAAGGACTATATGTTGTCCACCTGTAATGGATGCAAGCAAAGAATAATCAGCAAAGGTAATATGATGAAAAAATAAGAAAAAATAACGTCATCCAACTGTGTTGTTCCTGAGAGATCTAACAGAAGTTGTAGTAATGTTTGTTATTCTTATATATAACTGTTCAAGAATCTTGATAAAGAAAGGGGAAAGTCAAAAAACAAACAAAGGAGACCCCCAAATAGTCAGCTTAAGGTTTATCCCTTGACTAATAGTCTAGTTGGCTGGGAACTGTCGCTATACTCCCAGATTAGGGGATAAACAAACCCAAAGCAGAGGTAGACTTATTAACCAGAAAAAAACAAAGGGGCATCAGCCCAAAAATGCTACTTGCATCAACAGGGGTCGCAGCTGTCATATAATGGATCTGTATAAGTCTGGCATGGTCAGTTTAGGGTGATTATGCTGCGTGGTCCTGAAAGGGTTGATTCCATCTTCTTTGATCCCTCTGAGCGCACCTGGGAGTAGACCAGATGGGTGATGATCTGGGTGTGGAGGGAAAGCGGTGTTGTGGAGTTTGTTCCAGTAAGCCCAGCTTAACTAATAGATCTTATCATTCGATGACATTGTATACCGTATAGGTGGTACCGTTGTGCATGATAGATAGTTTGAAGGGGAAGCCCCATCGGTACTTAATTCTAGCAGACTGGAGGATGTTGGTGACCTCCTTCATCCTGTGTCTTCTGTCAAGAGTCGCAGGAGAGATGTCGGGGTAGATCTGTAGCTTGATCCCATCCAGCTCAATATTATGTGTATTTCTAGAGGCTCTCATTATTTCTTCTTTAGTGACAAAGTCCTTCATACGCATTATAATATCGCGTGGAGGTTTATCTGGGGTTGGTTTGGGGCATAGTGCTCTGTGCAGTCTGTCACAGTCAAAAACAGACAAAGGCTTGTCAGGGACAAGGTTATGGAACAATTTAGTGATAGCCTGATTCAAATCTGTAATGGATTCGGGGACACCACGCACCCTTATATTGTTGCGTCTGTTTCTGTTGTCCAAATCTTCCACGTGTGCCTGCATGAAAGAGAAGCTGTCTGCTAGAGTCTTGTAGTCTTTTCTGAGGTCATTGTGGGCTAGGGATAACTCATCATGCTTAGTTTCTAAGATGTCAGTACAGCCTCCAATGCTGGCTATCTTCTGTGATAAGGCACTGGTAGATTTGTGCAGCTCAGATTCTAGCTTCCCCACTAGTTTCTCATACATGGCTGTTAAACTGGCATCTAGATCAGCTTTAGTGAGGGGGAGAGTGTACTCACAGTCTGTAGTTTGTAGAGCCTGTGTCTGCGTGGAGCTGCTGGAGGCCGCGTGTGGGTCGGCGCCATTTTGGGTCATCTTCCCTGCTGTAATGGAGCGCTCCAGGTCCAGGAGAAAAGTTATCAGCGAGTGCTGGGAGCGACTTTTGCACCTTTTTTTTCGTTGGCATGTACCAGGATGTCCCGCGGGGGTGCTGAGTAGTTTTGGCTGGATTTTGTGAAAAATTAGCCCGGGATTCCTGCCTGGCAGACCTGGTCAGACGGAGCTCAGCTCAGAAGCGTCCGTCCAGCATTGTGCCACGCATGCGCCCCCTTGTTAGAGAACTTCATGCACAGAGACTTCAAAACATGAGGACGGAGACAGTTTGGACGTGAGAAAATAAGTGTAACAGTTCCAATATGTATAAAAAGTGGTATCCCGGGCCTCCAGTATAAAAACAGTAGGTGGAATTAAAGCGGAGCTCCACCCTAAAGTGGAACTTCCGCTCATCGGAACCCTCCCCCCCTCCGGTGTCACAATTTACACCTTTCAAGGGGGAGGGGGGTGCAGATACCTGTCTAAGACAGGTATTTGCACCCACTTCCGGGAGTCCTCTCTGCGGGAAATCTGTGGGGAAGCACGTCACTTCCCGCAGAATACCCGTAGTGTTCTGGGAGACACTCGGCTCCCAGAACACAGGAGGACCAGTCAGAATGGCGCAGCGCGACTCGCGCATGCGCCGTAGGCTTCACTTCCTGGTTCCTTCACCGAGGATGGTGCTGGGGGCAGCAGAGTGACGAGCGATTGCGATTGGACTCCAGGACAGGTAAGTGTCCTAATATTAAAAAGTCAGCAGCTGCAGTATTTGTAGCTGCTGGCTTTTAATATTTTTTTTTTTCGGCGGAGCTCCGCTTTAAGGAAAGCAAATTGGAGCATAGAAAAAAGTACCGTTGCAAACATAGACAATCATGGTTCATTGATGTCTGCAGCAAAAGTATTCCTATAGTCTTAATGAGGTCTGGGAGCCAGTAGCGGCCCGTCAATAGGGCCCCCCCCCAAAGCTACTTATTAAATATATATATTTTTTTAAAGTGTCCCTTTAAGTGGGTGTGTTAAGGGCGCTGGACACGGGGTGCTATTGGAGGCATGACCCGTGTGTAAACACGTGATTGGGGCTAAGAAGCTCTATTGGCATAGTTTAGAGTGTGTTCGGGGCGCAAATGCTGTAGCCATGAAAACTCCAACTCTAGACTCTAGCATTAGGTTTCCAGTGCTTGTAATTGATTGGGTCCATAGGGTGGGGCTTTAATCAGACCTGCAGCGTCATTGGCTCACAGGCTGCCTGTCAGGGATGAGCCGAACACCCCCCTGTTCGGTTCGCACCAGAACCTGCGAACAGACAGAACGTTCGCGTGAACTTTAGAACCCTATTAAATACAATGGACTCGAACGTTCGAAATCTAAAGTGCTAATTATAAAGGCTTATATGCAAGTTATTGTCCTAAAAAGTGTTTGGGGACCCGGGTCCTGCCCCAGGGGACATGTATCAATGCAAAAAAAAGTTTTAAAAATTTACGTTTTTACGGGAGCAGTCATTTTAATAATGCTTAAAATGAAAAAATAAAAGTGAAATATTCCTTTAAATTTCGTACCCAGGGGGTGTGTATTATATGCATGTAAAGTGGCACATGTTTCCCATGCTTAGAACTGTCCCTGCATAAAATGTCATTTTTGAAGGAAAATAGTCATTTAAAACTCACTCGCGGCTATTAATGAATTGTCGGCTCCCGGCAATACATACAAAAGTCATTGATAAAAAAAAAAGTGTGGGGGTCCCCCAGAATTAAATTACCAGGCCCTTCAGGTCTGGTATAGATATTAAGGGAAACCCCACCGCAAATTAAAAAAAAAAATGCGTGCGGTTCCCCCAAATATCCATACCAGGCCCTTCAGATCTGGTATGGATTTTAAGGGGAACTCCACCCCAATTTTTTTTTTAAATGGCGTGGAGTCCCCCCAAAAATCCATACCAGACCCTTATCCGAGCACGCAACCTGGCATGCTGCAGGAAAAGAGGGGGGACGAGAGAGCGCCCCCCCCTCCTGAACCGTACCAGGCCACATGCCCTCAACATGGGGAGGATGTCCCCATGTTGATGGGGACAAGGGCCTCATCCCCACAACCCTTGCCCGGTGGTTGTGGTTGTGGGGGTCTGCGGGCAGGGGGCTTATCGGAATCTGGAAGACCCCTTTAACAAAGGGGACCCCCAGATCCCGCCCCCCCCTATGTGAATTGGTAAGGGGTACATTGTACCCCTACCATTTCACGAATAAAGTGTCAAAAAATGATTAAAAAAACACACACACCTTGGAAAAGTCCTTTATTAAAAAATAAAATAAAAATAAAAAAAAACCATTCCAGCGGTGAAATCCAGTGTCCCGCGGCGATCCGATGTCCAGCGCTGTCCGTCATTGGCTGAGCCTGAGTGGACCTGATGGGGAACTTCCTCCGCAGTCTATTACATGTATAGACCCGCCCCTTCTAAAGTTCCCCATCAGGTCCGCTCAGCCAATGACTCCGTGTAAGGCTGAGGACCTGATGCGGAACATGAGAAGGGGCGGGTCTATACATGTATTACACAGTGAGGGAAGTTCACCATCAGGTCCGCCCCCTCGGTAAGTCAGACCCCGCCTACGTCATTAGCCTGAGCGGACCTGATGGGGAACTTCCTTCACTGTGTAAATTTAAATTACACAGTGAAGGAAGTTCCCCGCTCAGGCCAATGATGTAGGCGCGGTCCGACATACCGAGGGGGCGGGTCTATACATGTAATAGACTGCGGAGGAAGTTCCCCATCAGGACCGCTCAGGCTCAGCCAATGACGGACAGCGCTGGACATCGGATCGCCGCGGGACACTGGATTTCACAGCTGGAATGTTTTTTATTTTTATTTATTTTTTATTTTTTAATAAAGGACTTTTCCAAGGTGTTTGTGTGTTTTTTTTGTTTTTTTTTTACACTTTCTTCGTGAAATTGTAGGGGTACAATGTACCCCTTACCAATTCACATAGGGGGGCGGGATCTGGGGGTCCCCTTTGTTAAAGGGGTCTTCCAGATTCCGATAAGCCCCCCGCCCGCAGACCCCCACAACCACCGGGCAAGGGTTGTGGGGATGAGGCCCTTGTCCCCATCAACATGGGGACATCCTCCCCATGTTGAGGGCATGTGGCCTGGTACGGTTCAGGAGGGGGGGCGCTCTCTCGTCCCCCCCTCTTTTCCTGCGGCCTGCCAGGTTGCGTGCTCGGATAAGGGTCTGGTATGGATTTTTGGAGGGACTCCACGCCATTTTTAAAAAAATTGGTGTGGAGTTCCCCTTAAAATCCATGCCAGATCTGAAGGGCCTGGTATGGATATTTGGGGGAACCGCACGCATTTTTTTTTTTATTTGCGGTGGGGTTCCCCTTAATATCTATACCAGACCTGAAGGGCCTGGTAATTGAATTCTGGGGGACCCCCACGCTTTTATTTTTATTTTTATCAATGACTTTTGTATGTATTGCCGGGAGCCGACAATTCATTAATAGCCGCGAGTGAGTTTTAAATGACTTTTTTTCCTTCAAAAATGACATTTTATGCCGGGAAAGTTCTAAGCACGGGAAACATGCGCCACTTTACATGCATATCATACACACCCCCCAGGTACGAAATTTAAAGGAATATTTCACTTTTATCTTTTCATTTTAAGCATTATTAAAATCACTGCTCCCGAAAAAACGGCCGTTTTTAAAACTTTTTTTGGCATTGATACATGTCCCCTGGGGCAGGACCAGGGTCCCCAAACACTTTTTATGACAATAACTTGCATATAAGCCTTTATAATTAGCACTTTAGATTTCTCCCACAGACTTTTTGAATTTGCCGCGAACACCCCAATTTGTTCGCTGTTCATCGAACGGACAAACAGGCAATGTTCGAGTCGAACTTGAGTTCGACTTGAACTCGAAGCTCATCCCTACTGCCTGTCTCCTTCAGTAAGTGAGGGGCAAATCACGAGCAGAAGAGAACTGGTCAGGGCAGACAGGGAGCTGAGGCAGCTCCATTCATCCCTGTGACACAAACTCGGCATCCAGCAATGCACACAGAGAGGGATCACACAGAAATCTTCAGGTACATTTCTACATGCCAGGACTGTAGGGGGGAGTGTGGCCGAAGAGGCTATTATCACTGTGTCCTGACTCCTGAGAGACTGTAAAGCAGCATTTTAATCTCCAACTTTACTTCACCTCTCTCCATGTAATGCAAGTCAGTACACCTTCCCTTTTCCCCCCTGCCTGTTCATCTGCTATAGAGAAACAAAAGGCATTGTTCTTAAATTAACATTATTCACATGTAAATCGCGCGGGCATTGTTATGTAAATCAGATTGGCCGCCGTGATTCATATGGAGGGGGGGGCTTGGGGGGGCACAGTAGGTGTACAGACCCAGGAACTCAGCACAGGGATGATGGGAACCCTCATAATGGGCACAGCAGGTGTACAGACCCGGGAACTCCGCACAGAGATGGTGGGAACCCTCATAATGGGCACAGCAGGTGTACAGACCCAGGAACTCGTTACAGGGATGATGGGAACCCTCATAATGGGCACAGCAGGTGTAAAGACCCAGGTGCTCAGTACAGGGATGGTGTGAACCCTCATAATGGGCACAGCAGGTGTACAAACCCTGGAACTCAGCACAGAGATGGTGGGAACCCTCATAATGGGCACAGCAGGTGTACAGACCCAGGAACTCCGCACAGGGATGGTGGGAACCCTCATAATGGGCACAGCAGGTGTACAGACCCGGGAACTCCGCACAGAGATGGTGGGAACCCTCATAATGGGCACAGCAGGTGTACAGACCCAGGAACTCGTTACAGGGATGATGGGAACCCTCATAATGGGCACAGCAGGTGTAAAGACCCAGGTACTCAGTACAGGGATGGTGTGAACCCTCATAATGGGCACAGCAGGTGTACAGACCCGGGAACTCAGCACAGAGATGGTGGGAACCCTCATAATGGGCACAGCAGGTGTACAGACCCAGGAACTTGTTACAGGGATGGTAGGAACCCCTCATAATCGGCACAGTAGGTGTACAGGGATGGTGGGAGGAACCCTCATAATGGGCACAGCGGGTATACAGACCTGGGAACTCAGTACAGGGATGGTGGGAACTCCTCATAATGGGCACCTCAGGTGTACAGACCCAGGAACTCAGCACAGGGATAATGGGAACTCCTCATAATGTGCATAGCAGGTGTACAGACCGAGGAACTCAGCACAGGGATGATGGGAACCCCTCATAATGGGCACAGCAGGTGTACAGACCCAGGAACTCAGCACAGGGATGGTGGGAACCCCTCATAATGGGCACAGCAGGTGTACAGACCCGGAAACTCAGCACAGGGATGGTGGGAAACTCATAATGGGCACAGCAGGTGTACAGACCCAGGAACTCGTTACAGGGATGGTGGGAACCCCTCATAATGGGCACAGTAGGTGTACAGACCCAGGAACTCAGTACAGGGATGGTGAGAACCCTCATAATGGGCACAGCAGGTGTACAGACCCGGGAACTCAGCACAGGGATGGTGGGAACCCTCATAATGGGCACAGCAGGTGTACAGACCCAGGAACTTGTTACAGGGATGGTGGGAACCCTCATAATGGGCACAGCAGATGTACAGGCCCAGGAACTCAGTACAGGGATGGTGGGAACCCTCATAATGGGCACAGCAGGTGTACAGACCCAGGAACTCAGTACAGGGATGGTGGGAACCCCTCATAATAGGCACAGTAGGTGTACAGGGATGGTGGGAGGAACCCTCATAATGGGCACAGCGGGTGTACAGACCTGGGAACTCAGTACAGGGATGGTGGGAACTCCTCATAATGGGCACCTCAGGTGTACAGACCCAGGAACTCTGCACAGGGATGATGGGAACCCCGCATAATGGGCAAAGTAGGTGTACAGACCCAGGAACTCAGTACAGGGATGGTGGGAACCCCTCATAATGGGCACCGTAGGTGTACAGACCCGGGAACTCAATACAGCATGTCCTTATACATTTACTTGAGATCACTTAGACTCGGTGGGTCTCTATAGTGGGAGGTAGCGCCAACACCCCATTCTTTTATATTATATCCTATTCTCCCTAAGGAGTTTTTAAGGGGGCTGCAACCTCTGTCTGGTGTTTTCCTGAGCGCGGATTCCCTACTTCTTTAATAATAGTCTAATGTCCATAAAATTTCATAATCTACCCTATAGACCTCATGCACACAGGGTGTTTGCTTTGCTCCTCTAAACATCAGAACTCCTGGCAGGAGAAAAGCCCACTGCAGGCGCGTCATGCGTTTTATCGTAAATGTATCCTATTGGCCAAAATATTTATCTGTTCTGGCCATTTAAATGCATTACCTCTCAAATGCGCCTAAATGCGTCTAGCGTTTCAGTGTGTTTAGCTTTTTTCTGCGCTTCACCTCCTCTCCTAAACGTGCTTTCCATGGGTTTTTTTTTTTCAGACTGTAATTGCTCTGCTTCTAATATGTCTGTAAACGCCTGTGTGCACATGGACACTTAAGCTAACATACAGGTGCTTTTACAGGCTGAGAAAAAAAATGTCAAATGCCAGGATCATCACAAGTCTCTGTGCTTGATATACCATCAGTCCGATTCATGCTTCAGAGTAAGTTTAAGGCCCCGTTCAGGCTAGATTCACACTTGTGCAGAGAGGCTCACAGCAGGGGTCCGGTGCGTCCCTGTTCTCCATTTCAGGGATGAATCAGGCCCGAGTTTTTGCCTGCATTTGGACCTAAAACAAAGCATATTTCCAGGTTGTAAGTTGGCAAATGTCATTGCAGATCCCTACTTGTTATTGCTTGTATTGAAACTTACAAAACACAGTTGGTGTTCTGTACATTGACCGTGTACAAAACACCACCCTACATGTACACCATGTTTAAACATTTGCCAGTTTTATGAGTCATAGCGGGCAGCAGATGAAACTACATAGGTAATTGTAATTGTAAAAATACAAAATGTAGTGTAGTACTTACATTTTTTTCTTATCAAAAGCGAAATTAACTTTTAAATGCAACCCCTGTCGTCTAACGTTTAATGTTGTAGAGAGGCTATGCAATGGGTTAATAAAGTCAGAACTTAAAATGCAAGTTTAAACCATTTCCTAGTCTGTGATCTCCAAATATCGTCTGGGTTTTAAAACAAATTGAAGCTTCATTGGTGTATAATGTGCAGCCTGGTATATGATGTGCAGAGCACTGTGTATAATGTGAAGCCTGGTATATGATGTGTAGGGATGACCTCTGGTGTGTTCGCATACTCCACGTGCAGAGCCCACCAGGAAGTCGGCACGGCGCTGCGCTAATCACAGACAGGGAGACATTGTCCCGATGCTCGGCTGCAGAGATTGGGAAATGTCTCCCTGCCTGTGATTAGCGAAGCGCCGTGCCGACGTCCTGGCGGGCTATGCACGTGGAGTATGCGAACGCGCCAGAACTCATCCTTAATGATGTGCAGAGCCCTGTGTATAATCTGTAGCCTGGTATATGATGTGCAGAGCCCGGTGTATAATGTGCAGCCTGGTATATGATGTGCAGAGCCCTGTGTATAATGTGCAGCCTGGTATATGATGTGCAGAGCTCTGTGTATAATGTGCAGCCTGGTATATGATGTGCAGAGCCCTGTGTATAATGTGCAGCCTGGTATATGATGTGCAGAGCCTGGTGTATAATGTGCAGCCTGGTATATGATGTGCAGAGCCCGGTGTATAATCTGCAGCCTGGTATATGATGTGCAGAGCCCTGTGTATAATGTGCAGCCTGGTATATGATGTGCAGAGCCCTGTGTATAATTTGCAGCCTGGTATATGATGTGCAGAGCCCTGTGTATAATGTGCAGCCTGGTATATGATGAGCAGAGCCCTGTGTATAATGTGCAGCCTGGTATATGATGTGCAGAACCCTGTGTATAATGTGCAGCCTGGTATATGATGTGCAGAACCCTGTGTATAATGTGCACCTTGGTATATTATGTGCAGAGCCCTGTTTATAATATACAGCCTGGTATATTATGTGCAGAGCCCTGTGTATAATGTGCAGCCTGGTATATGATGTGCAGAGCCTGGTGTATAATGCTGACACTATGAGTGAAATACAGGGGATGGAGTGGGTGGATTCTATAAGGGGTGTGTCTTATGAGAAGTGGGAGGGGCCAACAGTGGAGGGGCAGGGTCTTGCGCCCCCCCATCCTAAAACTTCACCAGCTGCCACTGCTGGGAGCCCGAGCTGGTAAGCCATGTCAGGACTAGGGATGAGCCGAACACCCCCCGGTTTGGTTCACACTAGAACCTGCGAACGGACCGAAAGTTTGCGCAAACTTAGAACCCCGTTAAAGTCTATGGGACTCGAACGTTCAAAATCAAAAGTGCTAACTATATAGGCTAATATGCAAGTTATTGTCCTAAAAAGGGTTTGGGGACCCGGGTCCTACCCCAGGGTACATGTATCAATGCAAAAAAAAGTTTTAAAAACTGCAGTTTTTTCGGGAGCAGTGATTTTAATGATGCTTAAAGTGAAAAAAAAAGTGAAATATTCCTTTAAATATCGTACCTGGGGGGTGTGTATAGTGTGCATGTGAAGTGGCACATGTTTCCCGTGTTTAGAACTGTCCCTGTACAAAATGAAATTTCTAAAGGAAAAAAAGTCATTTAAAACTCCTTGCGGCTTTAATGTAATGTCTGGTCCCGGCAATATGGATGAAAATCATTGAGAAAAATGGCATGGGTACCCCCCCCAAGCCCATTACCAGCCCCTTTGGGTCTTGTATGGATATTAAGGGGAACCCCTCACCCAAATTAAAAAAAGGAAAGCCCCTATATATTCTGAACAGCAGTATACAGGCGGTGCAAACAAGACAGGGACCGGAAGTGTTGTTGTTAAGTAGAATCTGTTTGTAATTTTAAACTGGTACATTTTTAAAGTGTAGCTCCAGCCAAAAAATCTATTTCTAAGCTTTTTGGAAAACATAGGGAAGGGTTATCACCCCTGTAACATTTGTTTTGCTGTCTGTGCACCTCTTCAGAACATTTCACCTCACTTTTTGTCCCAATGACAATTTTTTTTTAGAAAATTTGGGGTTTTTAGTGAAACAAGGATTGATGATAAAGCATCAGTGGAGAGGAGACACGTTTTTCCCATATTAACTCTTACAGGAAAGAATTTCCCTTCCTAGGGGTAGATTTCCTCTCACTTCCTGTTGTCTCCTTCCGTTTGCAAGTAGGAGTCGTTTGTAAGTTGGATGTTTGAAAGTAGGGGCCTGCCGAATATACTGTGCAGAAATTTGGCCCTTAGGTGTTAGTGTTGCCACAACACTGAAAGCCCTCACAGTTACTCTTGGTGGGTGCTGGAATGGGCCCTGCTGTGAATTATTATATCAAGAATTGTAATTACATGCCATTGTTGAACAGTGGTAGAAAAATTGGGCCTTTGGTGGTGGTGGTGTTGCCACAACACTGTAAGCCCTCACAGTTACTCTTGGTGGGCGCAGGAATGGGCCCTGCTGTGAAATATTAGATCAAGAATTGTAATTACATGTCCCTGTTGAACAGGGGCAGAAAAATTGGGCCTTAGGCACTGGTGCCACAGCACTGCAACACCTCACAGATACTCTAGTTGGAGCGCAGGAATGAGCCCTGCTGCAAAGTATTGCATCAAAAATTGTAATTACACGCCCCTGTTAAACAGGGGCTGAAAAATTGGGCCTTAGGCACTGGTGCTGGTGCCACAACACTGCAACCCCTCAAAGATACTCTAGTTGGAGCGCAGGAATGAGTACCTGCTGCAAAGTATTGCATCAAAAATTTTAATTACACGCCCCTGTTAAACGGGGGCTGAAAAATTGGGCCTTAGGAACTGGTGCTGGTGCCACAACACTGCAACCCCTCAAAGATACTCTAGTTGGAGCGCAGGAATGAGCCCTGCTGCAAAGTATTGCATCACAAATTGTAATTACACGCCCCTGTTAAACAGGGGCTGAAAAATTGGGCCTTAGCCACTGGTGGCGGTGCCCAGAACCAAAAATTTTCTTACAAGCTATCAGCATGGCCATTGAGGAGGAAGAGGATAGTCACTCAGCATAACAGGATAGTCACTTAGCATCAGCATAGGCAGTCTTGAAGGAATCTGACATTTAAAAAAAATTACTTGGTTACATCAGCATCAGGTGCTTGGTAGCTGGTGGTGATCCAAGACTGATTCATTTTTATGAAGGTCAGTCGATCGACCGAGTCAGTGGACAGGCGCACCCTGTGATCATTTACAAAGCCTCCAGCAGCACTGAATGTGCATTCCGAAAGAACGCTGGATGCAGGACAGGCCAGTAACTCAATTGCATACTGTGCAAGCTCTGGCCAGTGATCCATCCTCAAGACCCAGTAACTCAGAGCATTTTCGGTGGGAAAGGTGTCCAAGTCTAATCTTGCCCCTAGGTATTCCTGCACCATGTAAAACAGACGGTGGCGATGGTTGCTGGAACCGATCATACCTTGGGGCTGCGGACTAAAAAATTGTCTGAACGCATCGGTCAGACGGCCACCTTCTCCACCGCTCCTTCTTTGACTGACCGAAGCCTCAGCAACACATTGTTCAGGACCAGGAATTTGTAACCTCCCAGTCTCTGGGAACGCGTTGCACAGACCTTTATGCAAGGCCTCCCGAAGATGCTTCATCCTCTGCTCCCTCTGCGATGCCAAGATAAGGTCCGCAACCTTACCCTTGTAACGTGGATCAAGGAGGGTTGCCAGCCAGTATTGATCCCTCTCCTTGATAGCACGAATACAAGGATCCTTCCGCAGGCTTTGCAGGATCAATAGGTCATTGATACAAGATTAGCGGCACAACAGTAAGCATAGAACAGTCATAACTCAGTCGATACATGAAAGCTGAACATAAACAATCAAACACAATTTCCAGTGTATCTGTCCAGTATACATGCAACAAAACCTTCGATAGGCTATAGAAGGATAAAAAAACTTAATGAGACTGGTCTCCATGAGGAGAACATGGGACAATACTTCCATTTTTAGTTTTATTAAAGCACTATGGTAGGGAAATAAAAAGATGGATATGCAGAAATACATATAAAACAGAGAAAAGAGAGAAAGTAAATTGGAGGGGCTTTACCCTCATCACAGTAGCCAAAATAATCCATAATATCCAAGTTTTAGTGTATTTTTGAGGACCAAGTCTTCCAGCTTGTTGATTTCCTCCACTTTTTTAAGCCAAAGACCAATGGTCGGTGGTTGTGGATGCTTCCAGTTGGAGGGGATACAGGATTTGGCAGCATTTAACAAGTGATGAAGACTTGAACGTTTGTAAATTTTAACTGGAATGGTCGAAACATGTAGAAGAAAAAAGGCCGGATCATTAGGAACCTCATAGTCAGAAAACTTTTGAACAATCCTCCTAACCTCCTTTCAAAAATAATCAAGTTTGGAAGAGGACCAGAAGACATGTAGCAGTGTGCCACATCCCTCCTGGCATCTCCAACATTGGTCAGTGGTTGTTGGGAAGAATTTATGTAATAGGGATGGCGTATGGTACCACTGCGTCATAAGATTTCTACTACATTTTTTATGTTCTCTAAAACCACTGGAGCCTAGGGTGCCATTTAAAATGGCACAAGGTCAGTGGCTATTTGTTCCAGTGCCATTTTAAAATGCCACCCAGACTTAGCGTCTCTGGTGGCTGGCAATCTCGCTACAAAGTGCTCCACAGGGATGCCTGTAGTAGATTGTTATAAACACAATCCTTCTGTATTGTGTTCACATTTGAAGTGATATAACACCAAGAGTGATGTCACAGCACTTCCCCTTAGTAAGGAGGCTGGATAGAGCTGTTGCGTCTTTGTTCAACATTTTTTTACAGCAATTGATCACTGCTATGGTAAACTATTGCTGCCTGATAGCAGCCACCAGTGGATCACTATTAGTAGTGATCTGCTGCTGCACAGCTGTGTGGGGTGTCTAGTTCATATTTCCACAGACTTGATCTAGACCCCATGAAAAAAGTATTAAAAAGTGTAAAAAGACTCCGGGACTTGGGGGATTAAGGGGGAGAAAACTGCCTTGGAACTAATGATAGTTTAATGATGGTTTAATGTGCTTTAAGCAAAATATTATCAGGTATATCCAACATACCCTTGTACATATTCTCTGTATTAAAAAGCTTTACAATATAACAGAAAGAACCCTGGGCTCCCATCAGTGTCTTTTAACCACTTACAGAGCCCACTGTCGTTAGACGTTGGCTCTTTGAAGTGGAATATCGTCGTAAAAATCAGTATTCTCTTTTTCAGCGGGCGGTCTGCTTCAAGATAAAAGTGGTCTCTACGTCGGATTCGCTGCAAGATCACTTTTATCGGTGGCGGACCACCATGCTCCGGTGCCCTCCGCCGCTTACCGGAGCCACCGGAAGTGCCGGCGGTGATTGGATCCTGTCCCCTGCTTGTCATGGAGCTGAGTGAGGTGAAGATGACCCCCACCCGGCTCCATACAATTGCAAGGTGGAAGCGACGTCAAAATGTCACTTCCGCCCATAGCTCTTAAAAGGACTATTTTTTTTTTCAAACACATTTTTTTTTTTTATTATTGCAATTTAGTGTAAATATGAGATCTGAGGTCTATTTGAACCCAGATCTCATATTTAAGAGTTCCTGTCATGCTTTTTTTCTATTACAAGGGATGTTTACATTCCTTGTAATAGGAATAAAAGTAACACAATTTTTTTTTAAAAGAGCAGTGTAAAAATAAAAAATAAAAAGTAAAATAAATAAGTGCCCCGTTCCACCGGGCTCACGTGCAGAAGGGAACACATAGGTGAGTAGCGCCCGCATATGAAAACGGTGTTCAAACCACACATGTGAGGTATCACCGCGATCGTTATAGCGAGACCTCCTCTATAACTCAAAACATACAACCTGTAGAATTTTTTAAACTTCGCCTATGGAGATTTTTAAGAGTAAAAGTTTGTCACCATTCCACGAGTAGGCGCAATTTTGAAGCGTGACATGCTGGGTCTCAATTTACTCAGCGTAACATCATCTTTCACAATATAAAAACAAATTGGGCTAACTTTATTGTTGTCTTATTTTTTAATTTAAAAAAGTGTATTTTTTCCCAAAAAAGTGCGCTTGTAAGACCGATGCGCAAATACGGTGTGACAGAAAGCATTGCAACGACCACCATTTTATTCTCTAGGGTGTTAGAAAAATATATATATATATATATATAATGTTTGGGGGCTATAAGTAATTTTCGAGAAAAAAAATCATTTTAACTTGTAAACAACAATTTTGAAATATAGGCCTGGTCCTTAAGTGGTTGATGGGATTTTGGGGCATGGGAGTGGCAAAAATCATTATTGCCACCATAGTTCTATGACCAATACAGAAAAGGACAGGTTTGCCATTTCAGGCCTTCAAATAACTCTAAAAACACAGTGCTTTTTTACATCCATAAAAAATGAGGCACAAAGGGAATTCATAAAATGAATAAAGGGTGAACCAATAAAAAAAAAAAATCCATCTTGTATAGGTGGTAGGCACGCTATCATGTATTTTTATTATCATGTAAATATTTGCCTGTGGGCTTGATTCTATTAAAATAAATTGTCTTTTAATAAAGTCAATGAAGTATTTCTGCATATGTAGCAATGTACATAAGGTCACCAGACAAGCAGATGTCACAGAAATTGTCTTGCCTGTTAAATCAGCTGTATAAGCAGAATAAAATAGGCTTCAGTGTAGCCTGCTACATTTACCAGGTTTGGATGCAGGTCATACATGTCCTCAGGCCTCTAATAATCTAAATCTTAGCAATTAAAATTCAAATCATGTCTATAATAAATTGTATCTACATACTAGTAAAGCATTGGCATTGCAAATTGATTCAGCAATGTGAATATATTTCAGGATAAGTTTGTGTTTTCAAATTATTCCCTTAAATCAGCGTGCCTGATTTTTTTTCCCTTTTAGTCAGATCAGGTCATGTTTAACATTTTGTTTTTCACCATAGTAACTTCTTTAATGAAGAAGAAACTTCTGAGCACAGAAGGAAGCAATAGATCCCAGAGACATGTGTTAAGCTGTTTATCTCTGGCAAGCTGCCCTTGGAACACATATCAAGACAGTTCCTCCCTTCCTGCAATTTCATTCTCCACCTGCCTTAGATACACATGTTGTTTCTTGACAGATGTGAATAAAAGTGATTATATATATATATATATATATATATAGATATAGCTATATATATTTTTTGTTTTGTTTTCAAATATTGATTTTCAGGTAGTTATTTGGAAATGTTTTAAAATGTTTCATTTAAATGACACAAAAGTTAAAGTATACCTGTCACTTTGCCTATTCAGAGCAAGGGTACAGATTTCCTTAGAGCCCAGTTTATCTGCTACTAAGAATTTCCCAGCACTCCTCCACCACCCCATTTTCCAGCTGGACCATTTGCAAATACATCTAGTACTTCTGGGTCAAAGAGAGCATTGGAATTTTCAAATTTTCTTTGAATTTACCGATTTGTTTGATTCAAAACGTTTTTGAATCCGTCAAAATTATTACAATGACTCTTTAAATCACCAATGGCTTAGCAAAAACAGCATTATTTTTAAATGGTACTCTAAAAACACACACAGTCTTTGATTTCAGCAATACAGGTGATACTCGAAAAATTAGAATATCGTGCAAAAGTTTATTTATTTCACTAATGCAACTTAAAAGGTGAAACTAATATATGAGATAGACTCATTGCATGCAAAGCAAGATAGTTCTAGCCTTGATTTGTCATAATTGTGATGATTGTGGCTTACAGCTCATGAAAACCCCAAATCCAGAATCGCAGAAAATTAGAATATTGTGAAAAGGTGCAATATTCTAGGCTCAACGTGTCCCAATCTAATCAGATAATTAAGCCATAACACCTGCAAAGGGTTCCTGAGCCTTTAAATGGTCTCTCAGTCTGGTTCAGTAGGAATCACAATCATGGGAAAGACTGCTGACCTGACAGTTGTGCAGAAAACCATCATTGACACCCTCCATAAGGAGGGAAAGCCTCAAAAGGTAATTGCAAAAGAAGTTGGATGTTCCCAAAGTGCTGTATCAAAGCACATTATTAGAAAGTTACGTGGAAGGGAAAAGTGTGGAAGAAAAAGGTGCACAAGCAGCAGGGACGAGCGCAGCCTGGAGAGGATTGTCAGGAAAAGGCCATTCAAAAGTGTTGGGGACTTTCACAAGGAGTGGACTGAGGCTGGAGTCAGTGCATCAAGAGCCACCACACACAGACAGATCCTGGACATGGGCTTCAAATGTCGCATTCCTCTTGTCAAGCCGCTCCTGAACAACAAACCAAGTCAGAAGCGTCTTACCTGGGCTAAAGAAAAACACACCTGGTCTGTTGCTCAGTGGTCCAAAGTCCTCTTTTCTGATGAGAGCAAATTTTGCATCTCATTTGGAAACCAAGGAGCCGGAGTATTGAGGAAGAATGGAGAGGCACACACTGCAAGATGCTTGAAGTCCAGTGTAAAGTTTCCACATTCTGTGTTGATTTGGGGAGCCGTGTCATCTGCTGGTGTTGGTCCACTGTGCTTCATTAAGTCCAGGGTCAACGCAACCGTCTACCAGGAGATTTTGGTGCACTTCATGCTTCCTTCCGCAGACGAGTTCTAAGGGCATGCCGACTTCATTTTCCAGCAGGACTTGGCACCTGCCCACACTGCCGAAAGCACCAAAACCTGGTTCAATGGCTGCAGGATTACTGTGCTTGATTGGCCA
This sequence comes from Rana muscosa, assembly GCA_029206835.1. Taxonomy (NCBI): domain Eukaryota; kingdom Metazoa; phylum Chordata; class Amphibia; order Anura; family Ranidae; genus Rana; species Rana muscosa. Next base: position 872,664,061 of record CM055116.1, on the reverse strand, counting down.
GCAAACTCGCCTGACCTGAACCCCATAGAGAATCTATGATAGAGAATCTATGGGGCATTGCCAAGAGAAAGATGAGAGACATGAGACCGAACAATGCAGAAGAGCTGAAGGCCGCTATTGAAGCATCCTGGTCTTCCATAACACCTCAGCAGTGCCACAGGCCGATCGCTTCCATGCCACGCCACATTGAGGGGCCCAAACCAAGTACTGAGTACATATGCATGCTTCTACTTTTCACAGGTCCGATATTCTTCTATGTACAATCCTTGTTTTATTGATTGCATTCTAATTTTCTGAGATTGTGGATTTGGGGTTTTCATGAGCTGTAAGCCATAATCATCACAATTGTGAGAAATAACGGCTTGAACTATCTTGCTTTGCATGTAATGAGTCTCATATATTAGTTTCACCGTTTAAGTTGCATTAGTGAAATAAATAAACTTTTGCACGATATTCAAATTTTTTGAGTATCAACTGTATGTGTAGTTAGAATTCGATTGGAGTTCAATGTAAAATTAGATTCAAATTTCAGTCAGAATTTCCAAAATTTGGACGAATTTCGTTATTCAGAGAATTCGCTAAAATTTGTTTATATTGTAATTCAGGTATTCGAATATATCCGAATCTCCAAATAATGAAACATTTGTCAGAATATTAATTCGGAACTAAAAGGAACCGCACATGTCTAGTGGACATAGAAAGTCTATACACCCCTGTTAAAATGTCAGGTTTCTGTGATGTAAAAAAATGAGACAAAGATAAATAATTTCAGAACTTTTTCCACCTTTTATGTGACCTATAATTTGTACAACTCAGTTGAACAACAAACTGAAATTTTTTAGGTGGAGGGAAGTTAAAGCGGAGCTCCACCCTAAAGTGGAACTTCCGCTGATCGGAACCCTCCCCCCCTCCAGTGTCACAATTGACACATTTCAGGGGGGAGGGGGGTGCAGATACCTGTCTAAGACAGGTATTTTCACCCACTTCCGGGAGTCCTCTCTGCGGGAAATCTGCGGGAAGCGCGTCACTTCCCGCAGAATACCCGTTGTGTTCTGGGAGACACTCGGCTCCCAGAACACAGGGGACCATTCAGAATGGCGCAGCGCGACTCACGCATGCGCCATAGGGAACCGGGCATGAAGCCGCAAGGCTTCACTTCCTGGTTCTCTCACCGAGGATGGAGGTGGGGGCAGTAGAGTGACAAGTGATTGCTCGTCCTCTGCTGCGGACATCGCTGGACTCCAGGACAGGTAAGTGTCCTAATATTAAAAGTCAGCAGCTGCAGTATTTGTAGCTGCTGGCTTTTAATATTTTTTTTTTCCGCGGCACCTCCGCTTTAAAATAAAAAACTAAAATAATATCAATGACCAGTTTTCTTCTGGTCTTTTCATCAATTTTGGAGGAACGTCCAGTTCTTGGTAATGTCACTGTTGTGCCATATTTTCTCCACTTGATGACTGTCTTCACTGTGTTCCATGGTATATCTAATGCCTTGGAAATTATTTTGTACCCTTCTCCTGACTAATACATTTTAACAATGAGATGCCTCTGATTGATGCTTGTGAAGCTCTCTGCAGACCATGGCTTTTGCTGTAGGACGCAACTAAGAAAATGTCAGGAAAAACTGTGTACTCTGGTGACAATATAAAAAATAAATAAAAAAAAATTGCAAAAAAAAAATATTAGCATAGTTTTTAACATACTGTCACCAGAGAAAGTGCAGTGTCACTATAGTGACCTCGCACTTCTGTGGCAGGAATTTTGTACAATGGCTGGCTGCTCTGATATCACTGTATTTCAGTGCTGCCAGCTATTGTCTCTGATCACTGCCACAGCTATATAATGTCACCAGACCAGTGCTGCCAGTCAATGTCCCTGATCACTGCCGCACCAATCATATTGTCTCTAATTACCACCACACCAGTTACAGTGTCACCCGTGTATGCCAGGAACAGTGTTCCTGATTGCTGCCACTATAGTCCCTATTATTACCAGACAAGTGCCGCAAGCAACAGTGTTCCTGTTCACTGTCACACCAGTTTAGTGTTGCCTCTGTCTGCCTGTACTAACCCTGATCTGTTTATTGACCACATTTCTGCCTGCTGCCTGGATTGATCCTTTACCTGTTGGCTGACCATGAGTCTACCTGCAGCCTGAACCTACCCATCTGCATATCCTGCTGACTACATTCCCGCAAGACACCAGTCCCAGCCACCCCCTGAGGAAAAATGTACTCCTGGAACCACATAAACTCCTTTGTTTTTACTTTCCTCAGCCTCTTGTACTTCTTGGTAAATGAATATGGCATTCCTGGGGGCAGGCACATACCGGTAGGCTAGGCTTGGCTAAGGGCCTCCAAACATGGCATAGTTAGTCAGAAAATTAGAAGCGTAACTTATGCTCCTAGAAAGTCTGAAGGTGCTCCTTGGATTTTTGGCTTGTGACCACACTGTGAAAAAGTCTCACACATGTGGTATAGCCATACTAGGAGGAGTAGCAAAATGTGTTTTGGGGTGTAATTATAAGTGTCTGTGATGTGTGTTAGAAACATCTTATAAATTCACAACTTGTGTAAACAAATATATACTTTCATTTTCTTTCCTGTATTTTCCAAAAACTTGTGGCAATTTTTTTTTTTCAAAAGACTTACTATGCCTTTCAGAAAATACCTTGGAGGATTTACTTTGTGGGTGTTTTCACTGTCCTGAAACAATTGTCATATCCCATAGTAGAATAGTTCAGAAGAATTATATTTACATTGTATCGAGTTATATTCAGAGGGCTTTTTTGCAGGAATGAAAGCTTAGTAGTCAGCTCCAGGACTGAGTACCAGATCCAAACTTTCAATGACAGCCAGGAAGTCCAGTATTCACACATAGCAGACCAAGGAACAGCCCTTATTAATTTAAATTGGTGCAGTTGACAACAGCTTCTGCAAGGCTATTAAAAGCATTATGTGGTTAATTATTTTTTAATTTTTGAATATTTAAAGGATAAGTTCACATTTTTTTAACTCAACCTTTAATATAGTTAAATGATGGTTCCTCCATTTAATGACTGGGTAGGCAGATAGTACATATTAATGACTACTTTGAAAGACCAAGCCATTCAGAGCATTCTTCGGACATCCAAATATAGTAGGGACAATGAAAAATACTCTTAATTTATTGAGTAGAATTGACAACTAATTATCCTGCATACAAATATAGAGGGTTACCAAAGTAAAAAATAAATATAATATTGGGTATAACTATCCTGAAACTTTTATTATGCTTTTTGGTCTGCCACTGTATTATAATATATGCAGTATTCCGCTGTATTATCATTAACGATTTTTAGCAATAATAATTCCTATTTTTTTTCTTTATTAAATACTTAAAAAGTAACAATTCTTCTATAATGTTTAATATGTTGAATTGCATATTACAGAGTAGAATAAAGTATTTCAGGTTGCCCTACTGTTGGATGTGGAGAAACACAAAATTAAATTAATGTTTTTTTGTTTTTGTTTTCTGTAATTATTGTTCACAATGCTCAGAATAGACTTTACTTTTTTTGTAATGGAAAACAGTACATGCTCTCTCTTTGTTTTATTTTTAATATTAACATTTGTGTTAGAAAATTCTTGTGGAAACTCAATTGAAACAATTTAGACGTTAATTTTTGCTGAGCTTAAATAGCACAGTTACTATCTTGTAATACATTTTTTTTTGTTTCAATTAAATCTTGGCAGCATTACTGTATTTTGTTTAACAAACTTTGAAACACACCAGTTTATTTTTTCAAATTTTAATAATTCATTGCTGATTTTGCAGGGAATTGGTTATCTAAGTTGAAAAGACAAAAGCCCAGAGTTTCCATGTATGGTAATATGTTGAAAATCAAGATGCAAAACATCTTTGAAATATATGATGTCACTTACTGGGTTTCCTACTAAGCCCTTCTGAGCACTAATTACCTTCCCTCTCTCTCTCTCTCTATTTACATATAAATAGAAGAACAAAATGTAAGATATTGTCGCTTATCAGTTCTTACATGTGGTGGTTGCATTATTTTTGTCTAGTCACCACAGCAGCTGCTCAGCCAACCGGTATACACACATACACATCCAGCTCATAGATTGGTGAATAGGTAGTAACCTGCAAACCAGATGTGGACAGCAAGGCAAAAGAAATATACTATTACTAGTACTACAGAATAACTTGCTGGAATCACTAGCAAAGAGATTTAACCTTCATATATGTGTAGCGCCCCCCCCCCAATGTTTGTAAATTTAAGGGTAGTCTGAGCCAGTAATTGGGCTTAGACCAATTGATTGTTCTGGATTTGCTTCTGCTCTGGGTGTGATACTGCCTGGCAGTAGTGTTCCCTGTCTGCCTGTAGGTGGCACTGTCATCACCGGCATAGGTTGAACTAGAGGGGGTATCACAACAACCTGGGTGTCCTTTCTCAGCAGCCATACAGTGGGCGTGGTCTACCCACTGTGCATGCTGGGAGAGGGTACATAAGGGGCAGACACCATGAATTGGGTTTCGGTGCGCACCTCGTGGCCCTCATGGCACAGGGTGCGTGTGTGTGTTCTGGCCCTGGGCACCTTTAGCCCGAGGCTACATCGCTGCATGATAGGCCCAGCTCTGCTGGCTGAGGCCTATACTTTTCAAAGGGATCCTCAGCTACCCACCTGAGGGAAGCCACGCTTAGGGAAGGAGAGCAGGGGAGGATCTGCCACGGATGAGACTAGCAATGGTACTGCTGTCTCGGGAGGAGGCCTGGAGCTCACCTAAGGAGGGATCCGGCTTAAAGGTTCTTCACTATTGCTTGGCTGGGAGGTTCGGGACTTTTAACAATCCTGTGGCAGAGGATTCCTGATCGTATCCCTAGAAAGATTGATTCGTGCTTCATCCCGGCTGCTAGGACCACTAAACAGGACTATCCGGGTGAGCAATACCTACTCAGGCTTAAGTGGCGATGATTGAAACTTTAGTGTTGCGTGCCTGAACCTTCCCCTGTGTTTCTTTCGTTTTCTACTTTCCTCTAACGTTTTCCACTTCAGCAAAGTAAAATAAAGCCTGACTGTTTGGGTTTTACATTGTGTGGATATTGGCCTTTCTAAAGACTTTCTCACACCCTGACAACGGAAGCCTTGCAGGTAGTTTGCAGACCCAACAAAACCGGTCCCTTAAATGGGGGTAAGTGCTACATATGGAAGAGCTGAGAAAATGTGGAATACATTCCCTCAGAAAATAATTCTGGCCAGCTCAGTAAATTATTTCAAAATAGAGCTGGATGCATTCCTAAATGCACAAAATATAATTGCACATTAACATTTATAGGTAATAACACTAGAGAATGCTGATCCAGAGAACATCTAAGTGCCTTCCAGGGGTTGATTGATTGAGGATTTGTTTTGTCCTCTGGACGATTTATAGGGTTTTTCGTTTCCCCTGGATCAACTGTGGATATAGGGTTCTGTATATGGAGATTTTATTTTTATTTTTATTTTTTTCTATTGGTTGAACTTTTTTAAACCCGACTAACCATTTAACTATGCTCAGATCGATATTACTAGTAGTGAGTAGTGTCTAAAGGACCCAGAGTACTGACTGCACATACCCTAACATGTAGTTTTCAGCATTGTCTCTGACCTGAATCCAGGGGATTGTAATAAGCAAATTTAAACACTTCCTAATAGAGTTGAGCACTGATGTTTTACAATTTTTCTCACAATAATTCTGGCTGATCACTGTACTGCTGGAGGGTGACGGGAAGGATTTAATGTTAACGTTAAAACTTGCCTGTTACTGCACCAAAAGAATTGTGGCACCAAGAGCACTAAACACTGCATGTAAAGAAGGTACATTGTGTCTGCAATGTAGTTCTGAATCCTGATCCTTCTTTTTACTGAAAAGTATTGTTTTCAAGTTCGAAAAACCTTTCACTGGAATCTGTTTCGCTGTATGAATTGTGTCCACAGCTAGCCTTGCACATAATGAAATCTGTAACAATAAGAGCGCTCCTATCTGCTGTTATTTACAGCGGTCTAACTTTTGCTGGAAACGAATGTATCTGAAACACTTAAAATAAAGTCCCACAGTAAAAGAAAAACTGCTAGAAGTTGGAATTGTTTGGGCATATACATGCAAAGGTTATTTTGCCATAAACTCTTTTTATACTGGCTTCTAGCCTTCCTTGTTTTCTATGTGTACTTCATGGTGAACACATTGTAAGTCGCTGATGACGGTGCTAGGTATGTTTTTACTCCTGTGTGCATTCACAGGAGTTATATAATCAGTGGCCATGTGAAGAGGTGTGCTGGGGACCTAGAATCATGAACGGTGTCACACTCTGTCTTGATAGATCCTATGAAATACGGAGAAACCACAATCTTGTGAGAAAATATTATGCAATGGACAGGAGTGCCTTCTCACTAGATTTGGTCTGCTCTGCATTTCTGGATGGATGGTGATGCAAAAGATGGGGATAGGGTAAATATAAATTTGAACTTTTTTTCTTGACAGGTAACATTTACTTCTGCTAATATCAGATTATGTTTTACAAATGTAAGGCCAGGACGGTAATTACAGATCTTGCATTGTACTGCATGGCCTGCTCTAAAGTGGTTGTAAAGGCACAATGTTTTTTTATCTTCGTGAATTCTATGCATGAAGGTAAACAACCTTCTGTGTGTGGCAGCCCCTCCAGCCCCCCCTAATACCTATCTGAGCCCCCTTTCACTCCAGCAATGTTCATGAGAACCTTGCCACTCCGAGGGCTCACACTCCTGATTGGCTTTTGGCAGCAGCAGGAGCCATTGGCTCCACTGCTTTCAATCACAGCCAGTGAGCCAATCAGGGGATGGAGGGAGGGTAACGGGACCGAGTGGACACACAAAGGTCGGGAGCATGCCTGCTTGGGTGCCCCCACAGCAAGCCGCTTGCTGTGGGGGCACCCGACAGGAGGGAGGGGCCAGGAGAACTGGCATGGGACCCAAGAAAAGGAGGATCCAGGCAGGTAAGTATAACAAGTTTGTTATTTAAAAAAACAAGACTTTAATATAACTTTAATTTCTACACAATGCTTAGACACATATATGAGGGTATGAATGAAAGTGCTTTTATTGCTTGTTCAGAATATGCAAATATTTTAATGTGCATATTCTGTGTGCATATGCAGTTTAATGTTCATTACAGCTTCCCTGTAAACTTGCACAGACCTAAGATCTGTTGCTCTGATAATCTTGCCACTCTTGTTTGAAAGCAACATCACCTATGTTTTAAAATGAATAACTAGTATGCTGAAATTAGCCCACTTATCATTATGGGTATGAATAAATATTTTACATTTATGACTGTAAATAGGGTCATAACCATAGGATGAGGGGGGGGGGGTGGAATCAGTATGGGTAGAACTTCAAAGAGAAGAAGTAAGTGAAAAATGAATAGTGGGGATAGGTTATAGGCCACCCAACCTTAAGGAGGAGGAGTTAGAAATTGCAGCGAGGCAGGGAAATATCATCATAATGGGGGACTTCAGTTATCTCGATATTGACTGGGCAGAGGGGACAGCACACTCATTAAAGGCCCGTCATTTCATGAATGTCTTACAGGACAACTTCATGTCCCAATTGGTGGATTCCCCAACTAGAAAGAATGCCCTGCTAGATTTATTAATTACGAACTATTCTAGTCTGATCTCAGATGTTGAAATACAGGATAACTTGGGATCTAGCAATCATAGGATGATCTAATGTAACATAAAACATAAAAAAAGGAGGCATGACGGTAGCACAAGTACACTAAATTTCAAACAAGCCAATTTTTCAGAACTGCGGTTATTACTATATCACAACAATTGGGACCAAATCCTAGATACCTTAAACAGGAAAGAAAAATGGGAATTCTTCAGGAGCATATTAAACAAAGGTATCACACAGTGCATTCCAATGGGCAAAAAATATATAGAAGCGTGAAGGTAAAACCAGGGTGGCTAAACCGTAATGTAAAAAGCTTCATTAAAAAGAAAAAAATGGCCTTTAAACAATATAAAGGGGATGGGTCACTGTCAGCATTCCAACACTTCAAGGAATGCAATAAAAAGTATAAGAACGCAATCAGGGTGGCCAAAAAAGACTACGAGAAACCTATAGTGGAGGAGAGTAAAAAAAAAAAAAGAAATTTTTTAGATACATTAACAGTAAAACAGCAAAATCAGAGCACATTGCCCACATAAAAGATGAAGATGGAAGGTTAGTTTACGGATGACACAGCGAAGGCAACTGTACTAAATGCCTTCTTCTCCTCAGTCTTTATGTAGGAAAAGGAGGGGTATATCGACCTTGACACTACTGTTAGTGACATTTCACAGGGCATACTCTCGTGACTAACAGAGGCCAGAGTGAAGGAAAGACTAGATAAACTTAATACAAATAAATCACCCGATGGCTTACACCTGAGAGTCCTCAGAGAACTCAGTCAGGTTAAAGCCAGACCATTGTTTCTAATCTTTGTGGACAGCATACTGACAGGATTTGTACCAGCTGATTGGAGAAAAGCCAATGTGGTACCAATATTCAAAAAAGGACAAAGACAAATTCCTGGAAACTACAGGCCAGTCAGCCTAACATCAATCATTGGTAAATTATTGGAGGGGATGATAAGGGACTATATCCAAAAATTTACTGAGGAAAGAAATATAATTAGTAGTAATCAGCATGGGTTTACGAAATATCGTTCTTGCCAGACCAATCTGTTAACATTCTACAAGGAAGTGAGCTACCAATCTAGACAGGGGAAAGAATGTGGATTTAGTGTACCTGGGTTTTGCAAAGGCATTTGATACAGTCCCCCATAAGCGCTTAATCTACAAGCTGAGATCTACAGGCATGGACCATAAGGTTTGTTCTTGGGTAGAAAACTGGTTACAGGGGCGTGTCCAAAGGGTGGTGACAAATAACATGTACTCAGACTGGTCTGGAGATGTAAGTGGGGTGCCCCAAGGTTCTGTCTTGGGACCAATTCTATTCAATTTATTCATAAATTATATAGGTGATGGGATAAATAGCTCAATCTCAGTTTTTGCGGATGACACAAAAATAAGCAGGGCACTAACGTCACATCAGGATATAGAAATTTTACAGAAATACCTGAACAAAATAATGGAGTGGGCAAATACTGTACATGGCAAATGAGGTTTAATGTGGAAAATGTAATGTAATGCGTTTGGGGCAAAAAAACATAAATGCAAACTACTCACTAGAGGGAGAACTGCTGGGGGAATCAAGGATGGAGAATATCTGGGGGTCCTAGTAGATGACAGATTGAGCAATAGCATGCAATGTTAAGCTGCAGCTATCAAAGCCTTCAGAATATTAGCATGCATAAAAAAGGGGGTATGCTCCAGGGATAAAACTATTGGGGTACTGGAGGACCTGGATTACGAGTAACGACTGCAAACACTAAATCTATTCTTGCTGGAGAAACAACGATTGAGAGGAGATATGATAACGACTTACAAATACCTCAATGGCGATCCCAGCATAGGAAAAAAAAACGATTTAGTCTCAAGGAGTGTAAGAGGACACGGACATACAATGAGATTCGAGGAGAAGCAATTTAACCTTAAACTGAGCAGGCGTTTTTTCACTGTCGGGGCAATAAGTATTTGGAACTCTCTTCCACGATTGGTGGTGGCTGCAGGGAGTATGGATATTTTTAGGAGACTCTTGGATGTGCATCTTAACCACTTCAATACAGGGCTTTTATACCACCTGGCACATCATCATTCTTTTTCTAGAAAATTACTCAGAACCCCCAAACATTATATGATACCCTAGGGAATAAAATGATGGTTATTGCAACTTTTTATCTTGCACAGTATTTGCGCAATAATTTTCAAATGCTTTTTTTTTGGAAAAGAAAATGGTTTCATGAATTAAAAAATAACAAAACTGTTAAGTTAGCCCATTTTTTTGGTAAAATATGAAATATGATGTTACGCCGAGTAAATAGATACCTAACATGTCACGCTTTAAAATTGCGCACACATTGGCGCCAAACTTCGGTACTTAAAAATCTCCATAGGCGACGCTTTGGAAATTTTTACAGGTTACCAGTTTAGAGTTACAGAGGAGGTCTAGTGCTAGAATTGTTGCACATGCTCTAACGCATGCCGCGATACCTCACATGTGTGGTTTGAACGGCATTTACATGTGTGGGCGGGACTTACATGTGCGTTCGCTTCTGAGCGTGAGCTACCGGGGACAGGGGCGTTTAAAAAAAAAAAAAATATTATTAATTTTTTTCTTATACTTTTTTTTTACATTTAAATTTTTTTGATCACTTTTATTCCTATTACAAGGAATGTAAACATCCCTTGTAATAGGAATGGTGTGTGACTTGTCCTCTTTATGGAGAGATGCGGGGTCAATAAGACCCCACATCTCTCCTCCAGGCTGGAAAGCATGAGATCGGGGAAAAAAAATCACGATCTCATGCTGACAGCCGCGATTGCGGCTTTGTTTACTTCCGGGCCACTGACGGTCATAGAGATGACTGGTGACCATCTGGTCACCGAAAATCTCTATGCTCCTCATCCCGCACTGGACGATTCTTTCTCCGGGCCCCCGATGGCACGGGAGAGCCCGGAGAAGCACCGGATGGCGGCGGAATGTCCCCTCCCATCGCCTATAAAAACGATCAAGCGGCGGTCGAAAACGATCATTCTTATTGTGCACAGAATCGCCGGCATGAAAGAATGATATCTGAATGATGCCTCTAGCTGCATGCATCATTCAGATATCCCCCCACAATGTCAAGGACGTCATATGACGCCCACCCAGGATGGGAGATCCCATCTGTGGACGTCATATGACTATGGCTGGGTATATGGGAAAAAATTATAGACACTGACACATGTGCACCTACACAGGTTGAACTTGATGGACTATTGACTTCATTCAACCTTAACTACTATGTAACTATGTAACTACTGTATGTAACTAAAACTTCTCTGATTGGGTCCAGATTTTGACCATTGTCATCACTACACCACTACTTGTGTAAACCAGAACAGGACTTAATACAGAGATGAACAATTTGATATACTTTTAAATGTAGGTTAACCTTGAATCCAAACATTGGGGGCTTTCCCTTGTCCCTTACAATATGTACAGTATATTACGTATATTATTCCTTTTATTTAGGTTATAGCTGAAACTCACAGTAAATACCTAGTGATCCTGACAGTCCCTTTCATATGAAACCCCTTCCTGTTTCTTTCTAATGGCAGTAAGCAAAAAAGCTAATGGCTGTAGCTCTGTAATCAAACAGTCACTGAGATACCAAGACCTGCACCGCTTGAATGATCAACACTAGCAGTTTTCATCACCACCCCTCAGAGCCCAAGAATGTGGTGTGGTATAGCAATCACAGGACCATGCCTGTTATTTGAAATTTTAATAAACCTTGTTTTAACAACAGGTCCTAATAATAATTTTAGTGTCAAGTAGGAACTGTCAGTCTAAAGCACAGCCGCCAATTAGATCTACTCCTCCTGACAGCTGAAATCTGTATGTCTGAGTCTGATAGACGATTGTGTGATTTCTTTGTTTATACATTATGTGGCTTAGTATGCACATTTATAAGTACTGTATGTTCACACTATTCTGACATGGAAGTTGCACAACTTCTGATCCGACTTTGACATCCCTGCCTGGGGCATGATGGGGCGGTGTCATCATGAGTGGGTGGGGTCTCCAGGTGACATCACGGGATGGCTACGCCCATGTCTATAAAAGAACTATCAGAGAGCGGAGCTGGCACAACTGCGAGAGCTAGCCTCAGGAGAAGAACCAGCAGAAGAACCGGAAGAAGAAGAAGACATTGGCAGCAGAGGGAGAAGAACTGGAGGAGGGAGAAGACCACTGGAGAAATAAGACACATTGGAGCTATTTTTAATAAAGGACTTTGTCAAAAACCCGTGTTCTGTTTTTATTTATTTCTGACACTTTTTTATTAAATGTGTAAAGTTACAATGTACCTCATACTCATTCACATGGGAGGGCCGGGATCTGGGGACCCCCTTGTTAAGCCCCCCCACCCACAGACCCCTACAACCACTGCCCAGGGTTGTCGGGAAGAAGCCCTTGTCCCCATCAACATGGGGACAAGGTGCATTGGGGTGGGGGCGCAGAGCCCTCTGCCCCAAAGCACTCACCCCCACATGTTGAAGGCATGTGGCCTGGTATGGTCCAGGAGGGGGGTCATTGGCTCATCCCCCACTTTCCTGACCTGCCGGGCTGCATGCTTGGATAAGGGTCTGGTATGGTTTATGGGGGGGACCCCATGCCATTTTTTATTTTGGCGTGGGGGTTCCCCTTAAAATCCATACCAGATCCGAAGGGTCTGGTATGGTCTTTGAGGGGGGGGGGCACACATTTTTTTTTAATATTGGAGTGGGGTTCCCCTTCAAGATCCTCAGAGCACAAGTCGCATGCTGCAAGTCGGATCAGTTAAGATGATGATCCAACTTGGATGCAACTTACATTGAAATCAATAGGCTGAAATTGTACCCAAGCCGGACCAAAGTAGTACAGGGAGCATTTTCAAAGTCGAACCGACACAAGTTGGACTAGTTAAGATGGCTCTTGTAGGGAACCATTCATTTTGACATGTCATGCGACCTCTGCTCTGGAAGTCAGAGCAAATGTCGGACCAGTGTGAACTGGCCCTAAGGGCATTCCTAGCCAGTTTCCTTAATGTACAGCTGTTGCAAAGCTGGGTAATTCAAAGTTACCATAAGATAAAAGATGCAGAAATAGAGGTTCCCTTAAGTGACAAACACATATCAAAATCAGTAGATCAAGAACTAAGGACATCTGAAATCATTTATAAAATGTATTGGAAAAAAATAGGCTTCCCACCATCTGAGCCCCCATATTGGACTTTTAATGCATTAGGTAGCACAACAAGTGTGTGGAAGGCAGAAGGGTGCAAGATAAGTCAGGATCACATTTTCCAATGAACTTATATGAGTTGGCATAACATTGCATTATTGACATACCTGTGAATCATGTTTTTACCTCCAATGTATCTTATATAATATTTTAGTAATATAATATCATATAATATAATATAAATCATATGTCTAATTATTATATGGGTTATTGTGGTAGGTGAATATATAGTCTCCTCCCTGAGATTAATCTTTCCCAGCAATTTAGATACCTAATACACTAATGCTGTTTGTTGAAGAACTGTATATACATTTGTTAAATTAAGAAGATAATTAGCATTGTCTAGGAGGAGTTAATGACAGTTTCTTAGACTTGTTTCAGCAAGAATAATTAGAATGAAAATAAACTTTTTTTTTTCTTTGAGTCCACTTACGCTTTCCCAGAGCTGTTTGTGATTGGCAAGTTAAACCCTTGATAGCATAGATGCCTTGAGGGATGTGTCCATAACAAGTTTCATCCATATTCAAAATGGTTTAACAGGGTGCGGCTACAACTATTATGGCTGTAAACGAAAGTGTTTTTTTTTTTTTACATGTTTTCTTAAGAGTATTACTGTTGTGTTTCACTAACAAAGAAACTATTCATTGTTTTATTATGTTTTGTTTTTCTTAAACTTTTATATATAGTGCAAACCTGGTTAAAGTTGGTTACTTATTCCTTGGTTGTTTTGGGAAATAATGTTTGCTTTCCATGGTTACATCATGGCTACATGGAACAGCTGCAGTATTACCTGCATGTATATCCTTAATTTTTTCGTTTTTGAGATATTACAAATTTAAGTATTTTCATTCTCAGCTTCTGAAAAATTGTTGTGCTTGTTCTTGTATGAATGTCTTGATGTAATAAATAACGGAACATCAACTTGTATTGTATGTTATATTGTTATTACATCTGAAAAACTAAAAATTGGATTTATTAAAAAGGGTCTCTTTTTGAAACTTTCAAATATTTACATTTAAACAAATGTGCTTTGAAATAAGCCCTCACTGACCCCCCGGTTTGGTTAACATCCAGAACATGTGAACAGACCAAAAGTTCACGCGAACATTCGAACACCGTTAAAGTCTATGGGACTCGAATGTGAAAAATCAAAACTGCGACTTTTAAAGGGTAATATGCAAGTTATTGTCCTAAAAAGT